>CM035436.1:145927139-146527139 GCA_020310875.1 Ceratopteris richardii | reverse complement strand
CTAGGTCCACTGGATTGGGATGCATTGTTAATAGATCTAGCACGGGGGCTGCGATTAGAGGAACACCACCTTGCTTCAGATGTGGTTCAATACTATGTCCAACGCTCAGCTAGACAAGGGTCTATCAGAGACAATAGACGTGAGAGAGGGGGGGGGGGGTGTTGGCAGCAGTCAAAGCACCCAAGGACTCACAAGACAAGGAAGTCAAATAAGGAAGCCAGAGCGGAGAGAAGGCACAAGCAGACTAAGTAGTCAACGAAGATCTGCCAAGTAGGCCATTCAAATTTTTCCAAAACAACATCTTCATAACATTGATTCTCATCACTAAAAATCATTCTAAATACCATTTCACCTTTTTGTAACTCCATTTTGTGCAAGCCGAGGATTCCTCGAGATTGAGGAGTATTATAAGTATCATCGTACCAATTTTCATGATTTTTAGACTTCATTTGAGCCCTCAAAAAAGCTCATTTTTGAGATTGGATTGTAATAGATTTGAACTTGTAAGAGCACTTTAAGTAATCTAAAGAACTCCATTGCTTCTCTCTCTTTGTCTTACCGTGTGTGCGCGTGTGTGTGTATGTGTGTGCATGTTAGTGTGCTTCTCACTCATGCACTTGTGCCATCACTTGTTCGAGGTCTTCATACCATCCTCACGTCTTCCCAGATTGACATTAAAGGAGGTGCTGCTCATCACTGAGCTACAAATGGTCTTCCCAAAATCATCTCGTAGGCTTGATTTTTGCTAAAGTCACATATAGCAAAAGTATGCTCGAACTCAACACCACATGTAGTGAGAGTTATTCCTTCTAGCAATCCTAAGGGTCTCTCTATGTCACCATCGACCATCTGCAATTTCATTCTTGTTGGCCTGAGTGCTGGCTTGTCCCAACTCCATAGGGAAGTGGTAGCAATTGCAACTCCTGCACCTAAGTCCAAAATTGCCTTGGTTGTTGTTAGAAGAAGTATTTTTTTTGAAGTATTTTTTATATGGAAAATAATTGTAAAATGCCAAAAACTTGTAAAAATATTTATGCAAATGATGTAAAGATAAGGAAGAGTCTTCCTTATGAAGAGTAGAATTATATGTATTTTTTCTAGAATTTTAGGAAACTCCTAGATAGCATATTTTTAGATCAGAAGAGGAAAGGACCAAAATTCAAGTGTGAAAAGGGACCCTTGAAAATGTATAAAAGACAATTTCCTCTACTATGAGAGGGTTGGTTATTTGTATTATATGCTATCCAAGCAAAGAGAGAGAGTTTCCTGCAGAAAATCGTGTTTCTTCCTTTCGTGTGATTTCTTTGATTTGTTGAGTCTATTCTATGTGTATCCATGGAGATTTGCAAGCTTCTATTGTATATTTCTGATGAATGTGTATGAAGAGAGTTGATTCCTGATGTATTGAGTGAGAAATTGATGAAGAATGGTGCTGTAGATGAAAATCGTCTGATTTCACAGAATCACGATTGTCTCGTCTGAAGGTTACAGGTATCATTTTGGAGTTTTGACTTTATGATTATGTTCTGCTAAGAAAATAACATGCTTTTTGATGGAGAGTGTTAATCTCCAAAAGAACAAGTTAACCTTGAATTTAGATCACCTCTATATCAAGATTAACCTTAGACTCCACCAAATTTAAAGATCATTCACCAATTTATCAGAAAATTGATTATTTTGAAAAATTCAATTTCTTCAGAAAAGTCTGCTGCAGATTAATCACTCATTGACTAATCAATTCTGTAAAGTTTTTTACAAAACTTTGCACAACACTTTGCCTTGAGATTGCGCAACTTTACCAAGTTAAATTTCTCAAAATGATTGAGTACACACTGAGAAATGTGTGAAACACTTTACCTATGTCTGAAACAGCTTCTCTGCAATGGCGACTTTGACACCTGCAACTTCTTAACACTGGTTCTCCCAAAGTAAATCCCGTTTGATCAAGATCTTTTAGCCATAGATGGCTTACCTTCCAACTTAGATTTTGAGCCCTCACTTGTGTAAAACTTTACACTGTGGACTGAGCAATGACCATTTCTTTGAAGATGAAATGTGCGCCAGTTCTGACGACTCTTAGAACATTTTCACATATGAATGTTCCTAAACAAAATTCTCTCAGCCTGATTGTAATTAACCTCTCAAATTCTAGCCATAGATAGATTAGCTATGGACTTAGATATGTGCAAAAGGATTTCTCAAAAGATTAAACACAGAAGGAGCAGACAGCAAAACATCGGGCGCAAGTTTTCTCGATTTCTTCAGAAAAATTACATCTAAGTGAGGATAGACAATTCACTCACTTTCCATGTGTCTAATGACACTCTCTACAACTGATTTCTCTCTTCCTATTCTCTATTCTTCTTCTGCTCTCTTTGCCCGACATTTCCCAACATATTTATAGATGAATATATACAAGTGTATGACTAGACAAAAGTATAAGTCAGCTAATGTACATATGTGTACATATCTTTGGATTTTCTGAATATGTCCTTCCTTCAACCTTCTGAATTTATTCTCTTCTTGACTCCTTGACTTCATTTCTTCATAATCCTTCAATTGATGATTGTCATACACCAACAGCTCCCCCTCAATCATTAATTGAGATTCTTCTCTATCTTCTTGATTCCTGCCATATCCTTGAATCTTTGTAGTTTTGGTCCATCTAGACTTTTTGTCATCATATCTGCAACTTGATCTTTTGTGGGAGTGTGTATGACTTCAATCTCCTTCTCAATGACCTTCTCTCTCAGAAAATGATACTGTATTTCAATATGCTTAGTTCTAGCATGAAACACAGGATGAGCTGCCAAGTATAAAGAACTCATGTTGTCTCCACAAACAATAGGAGTACTTTGAACAACATCAAAAACTTTCATAAGTGTCTTTAGCCATATTACCTCCTTTGCAGCTTCCACCATACCTTTATATTCTGCCTCTGTAGATGACAAAGCAACTGTATGTTGCTTCTTAGAACACCATGAAATCAATTTGTCTCCTACATAACACAAGTATCCATGTGTTGATCTTCTATCATCCACATTACCTGCCCAATCTGCATCACTATATATCTTCACTCTTGTATCAGAAGTAAATCCATAGTACAACCCTTCTCTGAGTGTACCCTTGATGTACCTAAGTACTCTTTGTCCTGCAATCCAATGTTCCTTTCTAGGACAATGCATAAATTGTGAAAGCACACCAACTGCATATGACAAATCAGGCCTTGTTAATGTAGCATAAATCAAGCTACCAACCAAACTTTGATAGAGTTTCATATCTCTGAACTCTTCTCCTCCAAACCTAGACAATTTATGATTCACTTCCAAAGGTGTAGGTGCAACCCTGCAATCTTCCGTTTTAAATTTAGTTAGCAAATTTTTAAGATACCTTTCTTGGGTCACATATACTCCATGTTGAGTATAAGAAATCTCCATTCCCAAGAAGAATGATAGGTTCCCCAAATCACTGATTTTGAACTCTTTCTCCATCTGCTTCTTGATCATTTGTATTCCTTTATCATCTGTTCCTATAAGTATTATGTCATCAACATAAATACAAACATAAATGAACCCATCTTCACTTGCTTTGACTAGCAAGCTACTATCTGCCTTTGATGCTTGAAATCCAAGATCATTCAAGAATTTTACAAGCCTATAATTCCATGCCCTTGGGGCTTGCTTTAATCCATACAAAGCTCTCTTGAGCTTACACACATAATTTGGATTCACTTGATCTTTGAACCCATCTGGTTGCTCCATGTAAACTTCATCTGAAATATAACCATTCAAAAAAGCATTTTTAACATCTAATTGAGACAACTTCCAACCTTTGCAAGCAGCAATTGCAATGAGGGTTCTCATTGTTGTCATCATTGCCACAGGATTATAAGTCTCATCATAGTCCACTCCATATGTCTGTGCATACCCTTTCACAACAAGTCTAGCTTTGTATCTAGACACACTTCCATCTGCAAATCTCTTTGTTTTGTAAACCCACTTACATCCAATAATTTTTTGGCTATTAGGTTTAGGAACCAGATCCCAAGTCTGATTCTCTATCAATGCATCATACTCCTCTTGCATGGCTTCTTCCCAATTTCTCTGGCCTTTGGCTTCATCATATGTAGATGGATCTTCATCTGCTTTTACCAAGTAAGCATAATCTTTAGTAGTCAAGAATGAAGTGTCATAGCTATACCTTGTAGGTTGCCATTTGTGCCTAGATGACCTCCTAACTTCTGCACTTCTTGAAGTCTCTGGTTCATCACATTCTGGATCAAACCTTGGCCTCTCTTCTACTTCAATCTGTACTTCATTGTTCTCACTTTCATCAAGTAATTGAATCTTTGCTTTACCTTTTCTTTGTTCCACTACTTCTTCATCATCTGCATGTACATTATATTTATCTGCATACCAAGTACCTTGCTCATCAAATGTAACATCCTTGGATACAAGGAATTGCTTTGTGGATGGACTCCACAACCTGTATCCCATTTGCTTATCATCATAACCAATGAATACATACTTTTCTGCCTTAGGCTCCAACTTATGCCTCAATTGAGATGGCACATATGCATATGCCAAGCATCCAAATATTCTACAATGATCCAAGGTAGGTTTCTTACCCCACCAAGCTTCATATGGTGTCATACCTTGCAAAGCTTTACAAGGCAATCTATTGACCAAATAAGTAGCTGTGTTTACAGCCTCTGCCCACAAATAATTTGGACAATTCTTCTCTTTCATCATGGACCTTGCAAACTCAACAAGAGTCCTATTTCTTCTTTCTGCTACCCCATTTTGTTGAGGAGAATACCTGCAAGTAACTTCTCTCTTTATACCTGCATTCCACAAATAATCATTGAACTCATTTGAAAAATACTCTCCCCCTCCATCTGACCTTAGTCTCTTCAATTTTTGACCTGTAATCCTTTCTGCATATGTATGATAGTGTTTAAATGTATTAAACACTTCTGACTTTTCTTTAATCACATAAATTGTGATCCACCTGGTAGCATCATCAACATATATGACATAATATCTTGAACAATTTATACTAAAGTCCTTTGAAGGACCCCACACATCTGTATGCACCAATTCAAGTCTTTCTGAATACATAAACCCATGCTTGGAATAGGATTGCTTATGAGCCTTACCTAATTGACATGCCTCACATCTGTATGTCATGTGTTGACCTGCAATGTTAGGCAATCCAAGCACTGAATCATTGTTAATCATTTCTTTAATACCTCTTTCATTAAAGTGTCCAAGTCTTTTGTGCCAAAGATCCAATTCTGACACCTTCTGCTCTCCATATGTGAACATAGCATGTCCAACATTTCCTTGTACCTTCAATGTGAAAAGCCTTCCTTCTTTCTTTCCTGTAACAACCTGTTTATACCCTTGACTAGGGTCTTCAACATAAACTCCATCATTGGTGAACCTTACCTCATATCCTTTTTCCACAATTTGACCTACACTGATCAAATTCTTTGGGATTGTGGGAACATAAAGAACCTTACTCAGAAGAGTACTCCCATCCTTAGCTTTGACTGAACCAATTGACTTTACCTTATGCTTTGTATTATCACCTGTCTGAACTATATGATTAATTGCATTATGATCTAGGTCAGTCATCAAAGCAATATTTCCACTTAAATGATTACTACATCCTGAATCAATGTAGAACACTCTCATGTCCTCATGTGAGGTTTCACATGTATTCATAATGAGAGTCGAGTCCTCCTTCTGATCTGATGTATAGTTGTAGTAGGTGTTATTATAGGATTGGTTTTGGAAGTTTCTTCCTCCACCTCTTCCAAAAGAATTCCTACCACCTCTACCTCTGAAGTTTCCTCTCTGAAATCTACCACCTCTTGCTCTTTGATTAAAGTTCTGATAATTACCATTGTTTTGATTATTATGCCAACAATCATGAGATAGATGATTGGTCTTACCACATATCCAACAAGCTCTTGCATTATCTTTGTTGTTTCTGCCTCTTCCTCTACTTCTGCCACTTCCTTTTCCTCTTATGAAATTTGCTTGGTTTGATGTACCTTCTTCTTCACCTGATTGTTGCTTCCCTTTGTTAGCTTTCTTCTTGTCTTTAGAGTACATTGCATGACCTGCACTCTTATCAACATCTCCTTTGATATCATTCTCAAAAGTTAGCATATGAGCTAACAATTGATTCAAATCAGGAGTAAAGTGATCTAATGAAAGTTCTGTAGATAAAATGAAAGGCTTCCACTTCTCATCTCCTCTTAGCTCTGTGAGTATTTGTCTTACCAATTTTTCTTCTTCAATGTCTTCATCCACTGCACCTAGAGAATCTGCAATGTCCTTCATCTTTGTCACATAATCAGAGATTGATTGTGAGGCCTTCTTCTTGAAAGTAGTAAATTCTGCCCATAGTGAAGCCTTCCTTGATTTGGTTGTGTTTTGGAAATGCTCCTCCAAAGCATTCCAAATGTCACATGCACTTTCAAGTCCTCTAATGTGAGGAAGCAAATAGTCATTGACTGCCATGTAGATTATGCTCCTTGCTTGAGCATCCTTCTTCATCCAATTCTTTAGATCTGACAATTCTTCCCTAGTTGGAACACTAGGATCTCTGAATTTAGGCTTCTCTTCTTCACCTGTAATGTAGGCTATCAAATCTTTGCTCATAAGATGAGCTTCCATCCTCATAGACCATGCAGGATAGTTCTCTCTATCCAACTTTTCAATTTGGAGACTATCTCCCATCCTTGCTTCACCTGTAGTCTCAAAACTTTAGACTTTACAAGGAATAAATGTACCTTTACTTCGAGTCTTGCTTCTTCTGATCCTTCTGATAGCTTCAATGTGTCTACCTTCAAGTTTTCTTCAACCTTTATCCTTTTTTCACCTTCAAGATGTAAAGATTTGTATTTCTGCAGTAGTCGGAGTCTTCTTCACTTCAATTTTGACACAACCTGCTCTGATACCACTGATGGAGAGTGTTAATCTCCAAAAGAACAAGTTAACCTTGAATTTAGATCACCTCTATATCAAGATTAACCTTAGACTCCACCAAATTTAAAGATCATTCACCAATTTATCAGAAAATTGATTATTCTGAAAAATTCAACTTCTTCAGAAAAGTCTGCTGCAGATTAATCACTCATTGACTAATCAATTCTGTAAAGTTTTTGACAAAACTTTGCACAACACTTCGCCTTGAGATTGCGCAACTTTACCAAGTTAAATTTCTCAAAATGATTGAGTACACACTGAGAAATGTGTGAAACACTTTACCTATGTCTGAAACAGCTTCTCTGCAATGGCGACTTTGACACCTGCAACTTCTTAACACTGGTTCTCCCAAAGTAAATCCCGTTTGATCAAGATCTTTTAGCCATAGATGGCTTACCTTCCAACTTAGATTTTGAGCCCTCACTTGTGTAAAACTTTACACTGTGGACTGAGCAATGACCATTTCTTTGAAGATGAAATGTGCGCCAGTTCTGACGACTCTTAGAACATTTTCACATATGAATGTTCCTAAACAAAATTCTCTCAGCCTGATTGTAATTAACCTCTCAAATTCTAGCCATAGATAGATTAGCTATGGACTTAGATATGTGCAAAAGGATTTCTCAAAAGATTAAACACAGAAGGAGCAGACAGCAAAACATCGGGCGCAAGTTTTCTCGATTTCTTCAGAAAAATTACATCTAAGTGAGGATAGACAATTCACTCACTTTCCATGTGTCTAATGACACTCTCTACAACTGATTTCTCTCTTCCTATTCTCTATTCTTCTTCTGCTCTCTTTGCCCGACATTTCCCAACATATTTATAGATGAATATATACAAGTGTATGACTAGACAAAAGTATAAGTCAGCTAATGTACATATGTGTACATATCTTTGGATTTTCTGAATATGTCCTTCCTTCAACCTTCTGAATTTATTTTCTTCTTGACTCCTTGACTTCATTTCTTCATAATCCTTCAATTGATGATTGTCATACACCAACACTTTTGATACCAAGATTATTGAAAATGATGGAGTATTGCTCAAGATAATCCAAACCCTAGAAATTCCTCTTCATTTTCATTATTTCTTAGAAATCTAGTCAGTATTCTCTTTTTTCTTGGATTCTATCATCTAGAAGGGGTTGTGGTCTCATATATACTTCCAGATTGACAAGTATAAGA
The DNA here is from genome assembly GCA_020310875.1 of Ceratopteris richardii. Classification (NCBI taxonomy): domain Eukaryota; kingdom Viridiplantae; phylum Streptophyta; class Polypodiopsida; order Polypodiales; family Pteridaceae; genus Ceratopteris; species Ceratopteris richardii. The sequence goes on along the minus strand of CM035436.1, from coordinate 146,518,951 downwards.
TGTAATGTTGATTCTTTATGCTAAATGATTGGAGAGGACAACTCCAAAGAACAACAAACATTTTTTTAGCACCGTTGCCAAAAACTTGTAAAATATTTATGCAAATGATGTAAAAATAAGGAAGAGTCTTCCTTATGAAGAGTAGAATTATATGTATTTTTTCTAGAATTTTTGGAAACTCCTAGATAGCATATTTTTAGATCAGAAGAGGAAAGGACCAAAATTCAAGTGTGAAAAGGGACACTTGAAAATGTATAAAAGACAATTTCCTCTACTATGAGAGGGTTGGTTATTTGTGTTATATGCTATCCAAGCAAAGAGAGAGAGTTTCCTGCAGAAAATCATGTTTCTTCCTTTTGTATGATTTCTTTGATTTGTTGAGTCTATTCTATGTGTATCCATGGAGATTTGCAAGCTTCTATTGTGTATTTATGATGAATGTGTATGAAGAGAGTTGATTCCTGATGTATTGAGTGAGAAATTGATGAAGAATGGTGCTGTAGATGAAAATCCTCTGATTTCACAGAATCGCGACTGTCTCGTCTTAAGGTTACAGGTATCATTTTGGAGTTTTGACTTTATGATTATGTTCTGCTGAGAAAATAACATGCATTTGACACCAAGATTATTGAAAATGATGGAATATTGCTCAAGATAATCCAAACCCTAGAAATTCCTCTTCATTTTCATTATTTCCCAGAAATCCAGTCAATATTCTCTTATTTCTTGGATTCTATCATCTAGAAGGGGTTGTGGTCTCATATATACTTCCAGGATTGACAAGTATAAGATGTAATGTTGATTCTTTATGCTAAATGATTGGAGAGGACAACTCCAAAGAACAACAAACATTTTTTTGCCACCATTGCCAAAAACTTTTAAAAATATTTATGCAAATGATGTAAAAATAAGGAAGAGTTTTCCTTATGAAGAGTAGAATTATATGTATTTTTTCTAGGATTTTTGGAAACTCCTAGATAGCATATTTTTAGATGAGAAGAGGAAAGGACCAAAATTCAAGTGTAAAAAGGGACACTTGAAAATGTATAAAAGACAATTTCCTCTACTATGAGAGGGTTGGTTATTTGTATTATATATTTGTATTATATGCTATCCAAGCAAAGAGAGAGAGTTTCCTGCAGAAAATCGTGTTTCTTCCTTTTGTGTGATTTCTTTGATTTGTTGAGTCTATTCTATGTGTATCCATGGAGATTTGCAAGCTTCTATTGTGTATTTATGATGAATGTGTATGAAGAGAGTTGATTCCTGATTTATTGAGTGAGAAATTGATGAAGAATGGTGCTGTAGATGAAAATCGTCTGATTTCATAGAATCGTGATTGTCTCGTCTTAAGGTTACAGGTATCATTTTGGAGTTTTGACTTTATGATTATGTTCTGCTAAGAAAATAACATGCTTTTGACACCAAGATTATTTAAAATGATGGAGTATTTCTCAAGATAATCCAAACCCTAGAAATTCCTCTTCATTTTCATTATTTCTCAGAAATCCAGTCAGTATTCTCTTATTTCTTGGATTCTATCATCTAGAAGGGGCTGTGGTCTCATATATACTTCCAAGATTGACAAGTATAAGATGTAATGTTGATTCTTTATGCTAAATGATTGGAGAGGACAACTCCAAAGAACAACAAACATTTTTTTTGGCGCCGTTGCCGGGGAGTATAGCAAAAGCTTCATTGAAGTTGGACCTTGCTGGATCTTCTATTGATTATGGTATTAAACACATTGAAAAGGTAATACTCTTTAATCAAGAAATGGAAACATGAAAAGGTAGATTTTTTTTGTTGTTTGTCTTTTGGGAAAAGAAAACAATAGATAATCTTTTGAGAATAAGAAGTGTTGAAACTTTTGCAAATTGATAGTTTCTCATATCACTATTGTGAAAGTAAAGTGCAGGTGTGTGAAAACAAATGAATCAAGAAAGCTAAAGATATGGTAAAATGTGTCTATCGTTGCAATAGTTGAGTGCTTTTTGACGAAGTACCAAGCAAAATTGTTGATCTTGGGAAGATGACATGATTGCATTGAGAAAAGTCAAGTAAAGTAGCTAGATGCAAGTAGATAGGATCCATTTGTTAACCAAGTCAAAGCAATAATCTTGAGAAAAAGTTTATTTGCATCTTGAAAATAAAAATGTTTGAGTTTATCTTTGCAAAAATTGATAATTGCACTTCTTAGCACATTTTTCATTGGGAAGTTTTGTTCATGAATTGTTTTGATAGCAAAGCATAAAGGAGTATAACCAGTTAGAGAATACAGGATCAATAGATCACCAAACAAGAAACCCTAAGTGAAGTGTTTACCTTAATTTAGGGCAAAATACTAAAAAAATTCATAAAATTCATAAAATTCATTAAAACATTCAAAAAAATTTCTTTTCTCCTTAGGAAGTTGGACTGAAGTGTTGTTGTAAAGAGAAAGAGACCAAGTGGAAGGAAAGTAAAAAAATTGCTAAATAACTGGAAAATCAAAAAAATACGATTTTCTTCACAGGATCGCAATTTTATGGTTAATTCTTTGTTTATGATGTAAAATTACAGGTAACAAGTGACTTTGAGTGGTGAAGAACCTGGGAGAGGAAAAAGAAGAAAGAAGACCCAAAATTGCAAAAAACAGGAAGTACAGGAAAAATACGATTCTCTGCACAAAATCGTGATTTTCTGTAAGAGAAAAATTTTTGGAATCTTGTGCATATTTGGGTTTTGAAATAAGTAATTGAAAGAGATTTCACTAAGTTGAGTAAGTAAAGGAAGTCAAATTCCAAAAATCAGAAAGGATTGAGTATCAAGGGGGAAAAGTGGAAAACAAGTACAGAAGCGCGATTTTCACCAGTGGGATAATGGGAGTGATTAATGATGAAAAGTTAGGAATTGAGGATTAAAACCATAAAATTGTTGAAGAATAAAATTGGATAAGTAAAAAGTGAAAATTCTGAGGAAATAGCACAGGATCGCGATTGTGTGAATATTATAAAACTTTGGAATCTCAGAAAAAACTCATTTGAGTGAGGAAGAGAGGGAGTGAGAGCAAGAACAGGATCGCGATCATCTGCAACTATTAAAGTTTTGGAGATTTCTGGATCAAGTAAGCAAGGTAAGGAGTTTCTCAATACATTTTTTGTATTTCTTTAAACTTAAATAATGATCAAAACACAAAAACACACAAAATAGCAAAAACACGGAATCGTGATGTTTTGACTTTTTGAGTTTTTAGTGGAAAAAATAATGATTTTTTATTAGATTCTTTCATTGCATGTTAAACATTTACTAAGGCAATCTATTCAAGAAACAAGAAGTTGAAAATCAGAACCTTAAATAATTTTTTTTTTTTGAAAATCTGAACAGAATCGCGATTCTCTAGTCAAACACAAATTCGCGATTCTCTGAAACAAAGCATAAAATCGCGATTCCCAGAGCACAATTTTCATAAGAAAATTGTGTTTTCTAACGATTGTGAGCAATCACGATTGTTTGGGAAAAGAATCGTGAAAACACAATTCCCTGCTCAGAATCGTGGAAAACACGATTTTCACCACAAAATCGTGAAAAACACGATTCCCTGCTCAGAATCGTGGAAAACACGATTCTCACCACAAAATCATGAAAAACACGATTCCCTACTCAGAATCGTGGAAAACACGATTTTCACCACAAAATCGTGAAAAACACGATTCCCTGCTCAGAATCGTGGAAAACACGATTCTCAGCACAAAATCGTGAAAAACACGATTCCTTGCTCAGAATCGTGGAAAACACAATTTTGACCACAAAATCGTGAAAAACACGATTCCCTGCTCAGAATCATGGAAAACACGATTCTCACCACAAAATCGTGACAAACACGATTCCCTGCTCAGAATCGTGGAAAACACGATTCTCACCACAAAATCGTGAAAAACACGATTCCCTGCTTAGAATCGTGGAAAACATGATTTTCAGCACAAAATCGTGAAAAACACGATTCCCTGCTCAGAATTGTGGAAAACATGATGCTCAGAATCGTGGAAAACATGATTTTTTATCACAGAGTTGTGAAAAACACGATTACCTTCACAGAATCGTGAAAAGACACGATTCTCTTCACAGAATTGTGGAAAACACGATTCTTTCCACAAAATCGTGAGATTAATTGAATGATCCTTAGGTCTGGTAATAAATTATACTCAAATTCCAAGCAAGAACTGGGAAGGAAGGAAATAGAGCCAGTGGTAGGGGAATTGCAAGAAAGAGATTTAGGGCAAGAAATCAACATGGAAAATTTAAATGAAACAAATGAATCCTTTGAAACTGGGGACTATAGAAACATCCTCAAATACATGTATACAAATAGGTTTGGAACCTATGTATATCAGGATGGAATGCATAAGTTTCTCATTAGATTGAGAAACTTAGAAGTTTCCTTGAATATAACACTAGTAGCACAATTCAAGGATGGTAGATATGAGGATAGGCAAGGATGTGTATACATCTTCTCATAAGACCCAGAAAATTCTAATGACCTAGGGCAATATGCAGACAAGAGACCTTGGGAATAGAACCTAGGGCAATCAGACTTGCCAAGACCACATGAAATTCACAATAATGGTGAACAATAAACAACAACAAGGAAGGAGAACACATACTTCCCCAAATCCTTTTGAAAAGGAACCAGAAGGATTTAATGATTTTCCTTTGAGAAGAAGACATCATTGGCAAAATCAGGGCAGAATGCTTAGACCCTATCAAGTAGCCAAATGCATGAAAAATCAATATGAAGGATATTCTGATCCTCATGCTCATGGTGCAGAATTCAGAAAACTAATTAGAGCAGAAGAGGTTGAGGATTACAAAGTACAATTTGAGGCATTTGGTCTAACCCTAACAGGACTTGCATTATCTTGGTTCATTCCCTTGAGAAAGGAAATGTATCTAGATATTGAATCCTTCCTAGAAGCCTTTATTGGGGAATTCTCAAAAACTGGAATAAAACATAGCACAACAACATTGATGTTGAGATATCAAGCTCAACATGTGATGATCCAGGATGACACGTACCAGTTTTTCGTTTCTCTGACATGTATAGTGGTCACGCTGGTATATGTAAGGGATACTTCATTGAGCTTTATTAGATTTATCTACCGAGAGTGATGGCACATTTGTTTCTTGCCAGCTCACTCATTCGTGGACATTAGGTTTTTCCTTATGTACTGGTCTTTATATATTGCACTTGTTGTATTCTTGTTTTTAGGTCATTCTTGTACATTCCTTTTATGTAATAGAAGAAGAAGAAGAAGATCATTCTTCCTTGCCTCAATCTGTGTGTGTGCTTCTCCTTGAGAGTGAGAGTGTGTGTGTGAGCTCTCTTCCTTATCTCCTTCCTCCTGACATGGTATCAGAGCCAGCGTGGCTGTAGAGAGCTCGTGGAGAAGGTGACGGTGAAGACTACGCGGCAAGGCGTGGAGAAAACACGATTTCACAAACCAGGTGGGGCCCACAGAAAAACCAAGTCAGTTTCAGAAACTGTAACCTGCGTTGTGTTCGGCGACACTCATATATTGCAGACTTAGAATTTCAAGCGATTCCGTGTATTGTTGTTACACGAAAACTGTGTTTTTTTTAGATCGAACTGTCACGTCATAGTGCGATAGTGTTCAAGCAGAAGTGCTGCTTGTAGTGTGTTGCGGTGTTGTGAATTGTTGCAGAAATGGCAAACGCAGATGGAATGAGTCAGCTTATGAGCGATAAGCTGGACAAGAACAACTTCCATGCTTGGAGATTCAGAATGACGAAGTTCTTGATGGGAAAAGGCTGCTGGAAGTACATCGAAGGAGAGAATGAAAATGCTCCGCAGTTACCAGAAAGGAATCGGACTGCTGAAAAGTTAAGAGCATATGAGGAATGGAATCAAGGAGCACGAAAGGTAATGTATTGGATATTTGTTAGCATACAGGATAGCATGATTGGACACATACAGGATGCCAAGACTCCACAAGAGGCTTGGAACAATTTGGTCACTTTGTACGAGACCAATACAAAGGCACGAAAATTGCAACTCAAGAACGAGCTGCATACATTGGAGAAAAAGAGCATGTCGGTAAGTGGCTACACTCTAAAAATCAAAAGCATATATGAGTCACTTGCATCTATTGGCGTGAATGTAGATGATGATGATAAGGTGGAAGTGTGCCTTCGTGGTTTAGGAGCTGCATATAAGCAGTTCAGAACTTCTATACAGACCAGGGAAAATATTCTGAATTTTGCTGATTTGGTCTCTATGCTGATTATTGAAGAAAAGAATCTTGGTGAGGATTCAAACTCCCAAGGAAAGCCCAGTTCTGAGCAGGTATTCTACTCTCGCAGAGGAAGAGGCAGAGGTAGAGGTTTTGGAAGTGGAAGAGGAAACAGTAACCAAGACCAAGGTCAACAATAGAATCATGCAGGAGGAAGAGGACAATTTTGAGGCAAGGGGAGCCAAAGAGGTCGCAGAAATTTCTAAAGAAATGATTCAGGTAATGATAGTAAAGGATGCTGGAATTGTGGTAAACCTGGAAACTTTGAACGTAATTGCAGGTTAAAGAATCAAAGTAATAGAAGGCAGCAAAACAACTATGCATCCACAAGTGCAGATGATTCTGAGAAGCGGTTTATGGTTCAACATCACATGATGAATACGATGTCTGCTGGTGTTTCAAAATCGAATGATAATGTCTGGTATGTTGATTCAGGTGCTTCAAATCACATGACGAGTCATGCAGAATGGTTTAGTAGTTTGCAGAAAATGCCAGTTCCTGGATATGTTGAAACAGGTGATGACACATCACATCCTATTGAGCATACAAGAAACATAGCATTGTCTATGGAGGACGGAAAGGTAAAACATCTTGCTGATGTGCTGCATGTTCCAAATATAACAAAGAATCTGGTTTCTGTTGGACAAATGGTTGACCAAGGATTACAAGTGAGGTTCAATGCTGATGGATTATATGTAGAAGAGTACAAGCAGGATGGACGATTGGTTGCCAAAGGAAACAAAGTGGGTAGGATGTTCACCTTAAATGTGAAGATTCCTGAAATGAATGCAGCCATGTTTGCAAAAGGTGAAGGAGTTATTGTAGATATAGAGATATGGCACAAACGGATTGGACATGCAAACTTGCAAAGGCTGAAACTGATGCAGTCAAAGTAGATTGTCCATGGACTACCAAATTTCAAAGTTGTAGAAATGCAAAAGGTATGTGCAGCATGTCAATTTGGTAAACAATCAAGAGCATCATTTCCACATGACAAGCATGTTAGTGAGAATGTACTAGAAGTAGTACATACAGATGTTTGGGGTCCAACAAAGACCACATCTATGGGCGGTTGTAGGTTTTATGTTACTTTCATTGATGACCATACACGCAAAGTATGGGTATATTTCATGAAAGAGAAGAGTGAGGTGTTTACTTACTTCCAAAATTTTAAAGTTATGGTGGAAAAGCAGACAGGGAAGTACATTCAAACATTAAGATCTGATGGAGGAGGTGAATACATGTCAAATGAGTTCAGCAGTTTTCTAAAAAATCATGGAATTCGGCGTCAGTTTTCATGCAGGTACACACCACAACAGAGTGGTGTTGCTGAACACAAAAATAGACATATTGCAGAAATAGCAAGAGCCTTGATGGCTGAGAAGAATATGCCTCATTGTTATTGGGCAGAAGCTGTGCATACTGCTGCATACATCATGAACAGAACTCCCACTGCTGCTGTACATTAAGTTACACCTGAAGAGAAGTTTACAGGTAAAAAGCCAAACTTATCACATCTAAAAGTTTTTGGCTGTATTGCATATGTACATGTTCTAGATGAGTTGAAAACAAAGCTTGATCCGAAAGCAAAAAAATGTGTCTTCATTGGATATTCCCTTGGGCAAATGGGGTACAAATGTTATAACCCACTCACAGGATAGGTGAAGGTGAGCAGAGATGTGGTATTTGATGAAATGTCAAGCTTCTATGCAGATGCCAAAGAAGGACTGAATCTTGTACCAAATGACAAAGAAAATGCTGAAAAATCTAGTGTAGAATCTCAAGTTTTGAGTGGACCGGATGCATCACCAAGCAATAGTTCCAACTCAAATCCATGGAGTGGAAGATTGCATGGAAATTTCAGTCTAGCAAATTCATCAAATACATCCAAGAAAGGTAAAGAAAAGCTTTCTGCTGGTAGTAAAACAGGTGCAGGTTTTGAAGACGTTGATGGAGATTCAAGCGGTTCAGAAAAGAGTCTTGATGAGGAACTTGGATTGCCCTCTGTGAAGACTCTAGGAGTAAGAAGGGCACATGCAGATGATACAAGAAGAAGTGACCCAAGACCAAGAAGATCTGGGAGGATGCGTAATTCAGTGCAACGATTGACATATGATAGTTACATGGCTCGCCATTGTCCATACATGACATAGGTAATACAAGATGTTGAACCTTCTTGTTTTGAAGATGCAATTGGTAATGCAGATTGGGAAAAAGCTATGGATGAGGAGATGGCTGCACTTTATGGAAATGATACATGGAAGCTGGTTCCATTGCCGCAAGGAAAGAAATCCATAGGCTGCAAATGGGTTTACAAGGTAAAGCATAATGTTGATGGTAGCATAAGCAGGTATAAAGCACGATTGGTAGCTAAAGGTTATGCACAGACATATGGCATTGATTATGAGGAAACATTCAGCCCTGTAGCTAAAATGTCTACTGTCAGAACACTTGTTGCATTAGCTACAACAAAAGGATGGACTTTGCATCAGATGGATGTGAAGAACGCTTTCCTGCATGGTGAGTTACAGGAAGAAGTATATATGGACCAGCCACAAGGATATGAAGATTCAAAGCATCCAGAATATGTTTGCAGGTTGCAAAAGGCTTTGTATGGGCTGAAGCAAGCCCCTCGTGCATGGCATGCAAGGATTGCTGATTACTTAACCAGCATTGGGTTCTCTATGTGTGATGCAGATCACTCATTATATGCAAGGAAGGTTGATGATGGCATCACTATTGTGGCTATTTATGTTGATGACCTGATTGTAGGTGGTGATAATGAAGAAAGCATCAAAGATGTAAAGAAACTTCTTATGCAGGAATTCGACATGAAAGATCTTGGTGTGCTGCGCTATTTCTTGGGCATTGAGTTTATACATACAGAAACAGGTGTATGGATGTCGCAAAGGCAATATGCCTTGAATATGCTGCAAAAGTATGGTATGGCTGATTGTAAGCCAATTTCTATGCCATTAGATCGGAATTTGAAATTGGATACTACATCAGGTGAAGCATTGGAAAATGCTACTATGTACAGGAAAATTGTGGGAAGTCTTATATATCTCACAATTACAAGGCCTGATCTAAGTTATACTGTTGGACTTGAAAGTCAGTTTATGCAGGTTCCCAGGAAGCCACATTTGGATGCTCTGAGGCGCACTCTACGTTATGTGAGTGCTACTTTGGATTATGCATTGTTTTATGAAGTTGGTGTAGATTTGCAGCCTTTCATGGATACACTGATGCAGATTGGGCTGGTAGTACTCCAGATAGAAGATCTACTAGTGGCTTTCTTTTCTCACTTGGAGCTGCAGCTATTACATGGAGCAGTAAGAAGCAACCCATTGTTGCTTTGTCGAGTACAGAGGCTGAGTATAGGGGTGCTGTATGACAGCATGTGAGGCATCATTGCTGGAGATGTTACTTGCAGATTTAGGTGTGGAAGTGCAAAAGCCTATAACAATCTATTGTGATAATCTTAGCAGCATACAGTTAGCACGGAACCCTATTTTCCATGCTAGAATAAAGCATATCGAGGTACATTATCACTTCATCAGAGAGAAGGTATTAGCAGGTGATATTGATCTTGTTTATGTGAGAACAGATGAGCAGGTTGCTGATATTTTCACCAAAGCACTTGGAGCTGAGAAGTTGAAGAAGTTTCGGAAGATGCTTGGATTACAGGATATGGCGTTGAGCTTGAGGGGGAGTGTTGAGATATCAAGCTCAACATGTGATGATCCAAGATGACACGTACCAGTTTTTCGTTTCTCTGACATGTATAGTGGTCACGCCGGTATATGTCAGGGATACTTCATTGAGCTTTATTAGATTTATCTACCGAGAGTGATGGCACATTTGTTTCTTGCCAGCTCACTCATTCGCGGACATTAGGTTTTTCCTTATGTACTGGTCTTTATATATTGCACTTGTTGTATTCTTGTTTTTACGTCATTCTTGTACATTCCTTTTATGTAATAGAAGAAGAAGAAGATCATTCTTCCTTGCCTCAATCTGTGTGTGTGCTTCTCCTTGAGAGTGAGAGTGTGTGTGTGAGCTCTCTTCCTTATCTCCTTCCTCGTGGCAATTGATACATAGCTTTAAACAGCAAAAAGATGAAAATGTTAGAGAGGCAGCTAGGAGATTCAAGCAGTACATTGACAGATGTCCCAGAGAAGAAGTACCTTCCATGGCAAGACAAGTATCCCTCTTCATAGAAGGATTAAGAAGTGCCCAATTAAGAACCCTAGTATATTATAGGAGATGCCCTGACCTAGGAGCATGTGTGAAAGAGGCAATAGATTTGGAAGACAATAGAGGACAAGACCTGCTAGCATTTGACCAACCTAGAACAAATGAAGATAAAATTCCACCAGCAGAAGAATTGGCACAAGCCATTGCTAAAGTCCTAGAAGTAAGCACCAAAACCAATTTGATAAACACCAAGATAACCACAAATAAAAAATGCTATAATTGTGGAGAAAATCATTTGGTACAACAATGTCCATATCAAAAACTACCACATTTGCAAGATAGGAAAACACTCAAATATTGTACACTAGAGAGAAAATGGACAAATCATACCAGAGAAGAATGCTTCTACAACAAACAACCCATTAAGGAGAGAGATTATGCAAGCCAAAGATAATCTGGATATATCGAGCAACCAAGACGTGTACTTGGGCAACAACCTTCACTACCAACAAATGTGGTACCAGTTAAATACACACCAATAGAGGAGGGAAACTTAAGAATAAGATCACCTTACAAGGAAGATTATCAATGGAATGAAGGATATCAGGAAGAGTGGGAAGGATATGAGTTGAGAGAACCAGAACTACAAGCATGGGAGAATTGAGATGGATACAGCCACATTCATGTATATAACCAATCATTATATGTCCAATCAGAAACCTCAGTTCAAAGGGATCCAAAAGATAACTTTTTATAGATGTGGGGGAGAACATTTCATTAGAGACTCTCCACAACCTCCTACATTAAGAATAGAAGGAGCTTATTGCAAGGATTGTGGCATGGATCATTTAATAAAGGATTGTCCAAAAAATCCTCAAAAACAACAAATCACATCTAATAACGTACCATTGAAAACAGTCAACATAATGGAGCAAGAAGAAGTGAGTGACGGTGACCAAGTAAATGTAAATGCTATAACAAGGGCACAATCTAAACAACAAGAAACAACTAAAGAACAAAATAAAGGTTCAGTTTCAAAGGTGAAGAAAAACAAACAAAAAGGGAAATGGGAAAGGAAAAAAAGAATGGGTAAAAGTTTTGAAGAAGAGAATATGGAACAGTCAAACAGTAGTCCTCCTCAAAAGACACAAACCCAGTCGGAGATAAGAAATTCACAGAGTCTAGACACCTTGATAAAAGCATACAAGGGAAGAATTCAAGAGGGACCAAATCCTACAGACCATGTAATTGCTTATCCTATGCCAGATATAGAACATGAAAGGATGGAAAAATGCAAACAAATCATACAAGAAGCACAACTCAAACTAGGGGAATTAGACCATTCTCAAACAACAGTTGGGGAGTCAAAGGCAACAAGAACAAGAGAAACAATTAATCAAGAAGATAACCAACAAATTACATTCCAGGTAAATATAGATAAACAATGTACAATCTTATACCACACCACAATGGAGGAATTGGTAAAACAGAATCCTCACTTACAATACAAAATAAAAAAATGGGAAGCAATACCAGAGAATCTTGATCCACAGCCACAAGAATTGGAGGAATTATGGTACATTCCTATTGACAAGATAGGAGGATATTGTGAGGGAGAAGAGGGAAACTCAACCCTAAAAATACAATTTGGTATAAATTATGCCAAAGCTATATTGGATAGTGGATCAGGTGTGGCTATCATGACTAAACAAACTTGGGAAAAATGGGGAAAAAATGAACTAATACCCACTAAAATGAGATCGCAACTTGCAGATGGACACATAGAAAAACCACTAGGAACATGGGAAAAGGTGATTGTGGACATATGTGGAATAGAAATAGAGCATACTTTTGCCATAGTTGAATTTCCACAATCCACATCATATGAAATTATCCTAGGAAGACCATTTATGAGACAAATGCAAATTCTGCAAGATTGGGGTAATGATTGTCTATATCTTCAGAGCAAAGGAAGGATAACCAGAGTGAATCTAAGAAATGGTCATTATTGTGACATATCTCCTCAAGAATGGTTCAAAATACATCAAAATCAAGAATTAAGTGAAGAATCAGAGTTGGAAGATCAGAATGAAATTGAATCATCAATGTGGAAGTGCAATGTGATAAGAAACCTTATAAATGGAAAAAGAAGATTAAGAAGAGAAGATTGTGTAGAAGGGAGAAAATTACAAGATGAGAGCTATATACCCCAAAAATTCAAAGATGAAGAATTTGAGCCTTATGGTTGGAACCAGATTTTTTGGCTACCATGGATCTAGCTAAGGATGAGTACGTGGGAGTAAGATTTCAAAATGAAGAAGGGTATGATGTTTTTCACATAGGAATACAAATGATAAAGGTATCAGAAACAAAAGAGGACCAGGAAAAAGAAATGATATTGAAAAATGTGAAAACACAATATTTGGAAGAAGTAAAAGCTAAAGATGCAATAAAAGATAAAATCTCAGGCAAATATAAGAAAAACAAACACAAGGAAATTGAAAAAGACCAAGAGGATGAAAAAAATGAGAAAATGACAAACAAAGATCAACAATTTGATGTACCAGCAAATTTCAAGACTTATGAAGTAGAAGACAGATTACTTCTAAAAATGAAACCAAAGAGAGAAGAAAAGGGGAGGCATATGACAATGAAGAACAAACTAAAAAGGTTATGATCACTCAGGAAGATGGGGAAGAAAGACATATTGTAATAGCTGATGACATGACAATTCAAGAAGAGGAGGCATTAAGAAATTTGGCCAGAAGCTATAGGGATGTGTTTGCTTATAGCTACAAGGATTTGAAAGGAATTGATCCTAAAATCTGTGAGCATAAGATTCCTATTACACCTAATGCAAAACCTAGCAAACAGAGACATTACACATTCAACGATAAATACTCTGCTAAAATAAAGGAAGAAATTGACAAGCTACTGGCTGCCAATTTCATCTATGAGATTGAGTATACAAAATTGATATCTCCTAAAGTTGTGGTACCAAAAAAGAATGGGAAACTTAGGGTATGCATTAATTTGAAAAAAGTGAATGTTGCAACTATAAGGGATAGCTACCCATTGCCTATAACAGACCATCTTCTAGAAAGGGTTGCAGGGAAGGAGGTGTATAGTTTTTTGGATGGTTTTTTAGGATACAATCAGGTACCCATAGCATTAGAGGACCAACATAGAACTGCCTTTTCCACAGAAGGGGGAATTTATGCTGTTAGGGTTATGCCCTTTAGGTTAACTAATGCCCTAGCAACTTTTCAAAGATTGATGTGTCATATCTTCAAACAATTCCTGAGGAGTGTAATGGAAATTTATGTAGATGATCTATGTACTTTTTCATTAAAAAGACAGGATCATTTGAAAGATATAGAAAACATATTCAGGAAATGTAGAACATACAGAGTATGTTTAAATCCAGAAAAGTGTGTATTCTTTGTAAGACAAGGAAGAATGTTAGGTCACATAATCTCCAAAAATGGAATTTCAACTGATGAGAAAAAAATAAAGGCCATAGTAGAACTTCCAAGACCAACAAATGTAAAGGAACTTCAAACTTTCATGGGACATTACGGGTATTATAGAAAATTTGTACACAAGTTTGCTGAAATAGCTAAACCTTTATATGCTTTGATCACAAAATTTGAGTGGACCAAAGAGTGTGACCAAGCTTTTGAGACTCTAAAAACTAGTTGAGTAACATCACCAGTTCTGAAAACACCTGAGTGGGATAAAATTTTTCATGTCCATGTGGATGCTTCAAACTATGCTTTGGGATGTGTGTTAGCACAACCAATAGAAGGAAGCAAATTAGATTTTCCAGTTGCTTATGCTAGTAGGCAACTAAATTCAGCAGAGAAGAATTACACAACCACTGAGAGGGAAGGGTTGGGAATGATATTTGCTATGAAAAAATATAGACATTACCTGTTGGCCAACAAGTTTAAATTTTTTGTGGATCATCAAGCTTTACTCTACTTAGTAAATAAACCTTGTCACACTGGTAGAATAGTCAGATGGTTTCTTTTACTGATAGAGTTTGAGTTTGAGGTGGTGGTCAGACAAGGAAAAACACATTTGAGAGCAGATCATTTTTTTTGTCTAGAATCTAGGCTAGAGAACCAAGTTCACCTTTAAATGATGACCTTCCAGATACATATCTGTTCAAAGTAGAGAGTGTTCCTGAGTGGGCCATGCCTTTAATACCTTTGCTAACCATGGGACCTTGCAGAACATTTGGGAAACAACACACATTTAGTATTACAAAGTAGGAACTTTATGTTGCTAGCTGGGCACTTGTATCACCTCAACCATACAAGCATATTGGAATATTGTACTCCAGAAGAGGAGCAACAGGAATATCTGAAAAGAGCTCATTGTTGGAACCCTTGTACTCATGCTTCTAGAGTAGTCACCCTAAGTAATCTCAATAGGATGGGGGTACATTGGCCTAATAAGATTCAAGATGTAACAAAATATATTGCTAACTGTTGGGAATGCCAATCCTTGTGAAACTCAGAACTTATAACTCTATATTGGTTTTAGAAAAATCCAGAATGGAGTGAGAACATCATTGAGGAATTGAAAAGGAAGAAGAAAGGAAAATAATAAGAGCTAGTGCAGACTCAAAAAATCTAAAAATGATCTCTGAAGAATATCAACTGATGGGAGAACAATTGTATAAGAGAGGGATGGATGGATATTTAAGAATTTGTGTTCCTGAAGATAGATATCTGGAAATGTTGGAAATGGCACATTCTGGAGTGGCAGGAGGACATTTTTCAAGTGACAGAACTGCTAAACTCATATTATATTCTGGCTTTTGGTGGCCAACCCTATTTCCTAATGCAAGAACATATGTGAAAAGATGTGACATTTGTCAAAGGGTGAGTCAACCAAATAAAAGAGACAATATGCCATTAGTTCCATTAATTTCAGCCAGAGCATTTAGTAAATGGGGGTTGGATTTCATTGGACCCATACATCCTCCAGCAAGACAATCCCATGCTGAATACATACTAGTAGCTACAGATTACCTGACAAAATGGGTTGAGGCCAAAGCTACAAAAAGAAATGATGCTCATACTACTGCTAGATTTCTCTATGAAAATATCATCACCAGATTTGGACTTCCAATTGAATTGGTAAGTGATAGGGGGACTCATTTTTTGAACCAAATCATAGGAAACATAACTGAATATTTCATGATTAGTCATAGAAAGTCAGCCCCATATCACCCACAAGCCAATGGGTTAGCAGAAAGTACTAATAAAGTACTTTGTACTGTATTGTCAAAATTAGTAAACACCAATAGGAATGATTGGGATTTACAACTTAATCATGTCCTATGGGCCTATAGAGTGGCATACAAAACTGCATTAGGAACTACACCATTCAATCTGGTATATGGACAAAATGCAGTTCTACCCTTAGAATTCCTTATTCCAACACTAAAGGTGGGTAGTCAATACAATTGGACTGGACATGAATTGTCTGAGAGAGTAGTAGAATTGGAAAAACAGGGAGCTTCTAGACTCCAAGCAATCATGAGCATCTATGCAGACAAGAAAAGACAAAAAGCTTATCATGATGTTCATATTAAAGAAAAAGATTTACAAGAAGGAGATCTAGTTTTGGCATATACAATAAAGGAACATCAGAAGAAATTTCAGAAAAACGGACATGGACCTTATATTATACATCAGATCAGTAACAGTGGATCTATCCAACTAGCTAACATAGATGGAGAAATCATGCCAAACTTCATAAGTGGATGAAGAGTTAAAAGGTATGACTTTCCATTAACTGCTTTTGAATGGAGAAGATTACACCAAACTCAAAATAGGAAAAAAGAAGAGGAAAACATTAGAAAAGAGGTTCAACAGGAGGCAAAGGAAAGGATAAGAAAAACCAAAAACCTTAGAGAAGTCCTTCTGTGTGAAACACCTTTAAAACAAAAAGAACATTTGCCTGTGATAACTATGGATTGTCAAGATGAAAAAATCAGGGTTTTAATAGATTTAGGTGCACAAGTGAATTTGATTAGTTCAGCTTTGTTGAATAAATTTAACCTAAAAAGGACTAAAAGCAAAACCTTTATCAAAACCTTGGAAGGACAAATGATACAAAGCATGTCTTCACCTTCTCTTAAAGTTAAGTTCAATATAGAATATATGAAAATAGATTGTGAAGATTGACCAGATCACTTGATGACTGAAAAATTGATTTTGGGACAACCATGGTTAAGGCAAGGTAGAGTAATACTGGATTTTGAAAAAATGAAGCTCAAATTAACAGTAAATAACAAAAGGTTTTTAATATTCTTATGGAGTACTGGAAAATAGGAAGATCAACAGGAGCTTCATGATTCAGAGCTGGAAGGTTTTACTTTCTCATTAAAAGACACACAGACATTATCAATACAATTACTAAAGGATCAAGCTTCATTTAATCAAAACCAGTAACAAATTGAAGAAGCAAAAGAGGGTGAAGAGATAGAAGCAAGGTGGCAATTAGGGTATAATCAGAAGTATCAGGACATCAAAACAAGAAGGATGTGGAAACAAAGTACACACAAGGCCTGCTCATCAAAACAAATTCCCAGAACAAAATGGATATGGAAGCCAAAAAATTTCAACCATAGCTCATCAAATGAAGACGGGTGTATTCCCAGAATAGGGTCAGCAAAGATTAAATATTATTGGGTAAAAAAAATGAGAGCTGATTCAATGGAAAAGGACATGAGTATCTGAGATGCAGTTAGGATCTTGGATAAGAAAATCAGAGTGTCACATAGAAGAAATTTTGATATTTTTTGAAAAAAATGACAAATTGTTCTACCTTATCCTTTTTCTGAGAAAAGAAATAGGAGGGGAAGAAAGGAAGAAAGGAAGTTGAAAGGAATTATTATTAAAAAAAAAGAGAGAGAAATTATTAAAAAAAAGGAGAAAAAGAGAAAGAAAAGAAAAAGAGAAAAAAAAGGGAGAGAAATTATTAAAAAAAAAAAGAGAAAGAAAAGAAAAAAGAGAAAAAAAAAGGAGAGAAATTATTAAAAAAAGAAAGAAAAGAAAAAAGAGAAAAAAGAGAAAAAATTATTCATTTTTTCTTTTATAAGTTATAGAGCACAAAGCAAGATATAGGTAGAAGTGTAGCAAGTTTCTATTTTTTTTATTATTTTTATTTTTGATATATTTTATTTTTTAATTTAACTCAATTTCTTTCAACAATGTATAGTTTTCAAATCTTTCCTTTCTTTATAAGAAGCTGTCAGAAGGGAAGAGGGCACTAGACATCTTGCCACACAAGTAATGATCACTTAATTGAGTTTTTTGAGGAAGTCAGGATTTAATTGAGATTTTATTTTCATTTTTCTTTCATTTCATCTCAAAACAAATATCATTCTTGATTTTCTGTGACTCATGTGGGTGGAGTTTTTTCTTTTTGTGTGATGTTATATTTTCTCCAGAATGGTGAATCCAAAGGAGCTACCAATTCATAATTTCAAAGCAGACTCAGTCACTCTGTCTAGAGGATATTGGTTCTTAGACAATGAAGCAAAAATGGAGACATTAGAATTAGAATCTGATGAAGAGCAGGAGATTCCAGAAGCAGAAAAGATAGTCAAGGAACTCAAGGAAACTCTAGGTATTATTGGCCAGCACATATTTACAGTGGGAGTTGGAGGTTACAAGTACACTATGTTGTGCCAGGAGTTTTACAAATTCCAGAAAAGTGCAGTCAATTACAAGAGATGGAAAGCAGTGGGATTACACAAGCTGCTGAATGAACCTATATTTTTCATAGATTTTGAAAGAGTGGCACAGGTAATGAACAGCTTGTTAGAATTTGGGAAGGGCAATGAGGCATATTTCCGGTGTAAAGTCAAGAACAAAGAAAACCAAGAGGTGAATATCACAATAAAATGAGAGCATATCAGGGTAGCCCTTCAGTTTTATCCAATGGGAACTAAGTTGGATAACAACTTTGTCAAGAAGAATAAAGAAACATATACAGGATATTCTAAATTTCCTGATTTTAAGGGAAGAGAAATGTTGGAGATGGACGTCTGCGGAAGCACGCGAACAGCACAAGGAAGAAGAAGAAGCTTGGAGCACAAACACATAATATTGAATGTATTATTAGAGAATGTACAAAGATAAGTAGCCCATTAGGGCAATAGGCGTATATACAAGCCGGGGGAAAAAAACCTCCTAAAGAGGGAAAAAAGTGCCCCGGCGGTCCTAGAGTGTTCACACACATCACTACCTAAATATATCAACAAATCCCCCCTGGGAGTGATGCGGTGAACAAGGAGCTGGCACTCATGTATAAGGAAGTGCAAAGCTATGTGGAAATCACTCCACAAAAGGAAGTAAGCCCAAAGCTTTGCGGAAAGCTTCAAACTTCTCCCTAGGCAGAGCCTCCATGAAAAGGTCTGCAATGTTCTCCTGCGTGGGCACATATGCCAAGCTGATCTCCCCAGTAGAGAACCTCTCCCTGACATAGTGATAATGCACCTCAATGTGCTTAATGCGAGCATGGAACACAGGGTTCCTCGCAACTGCCAATGCGCTCTGATTGTCAGTGAAGATGGTGGTGGCAAAAGACTGGCCAACACCCAAATCAGCCATAAGGCATCTGAGCCACACACACTCAACAGTCACTGTGAAAGCTTCCCTATACTCAGCCTCACAACTGGAAGTGGCCACAGTAGGCTGCTTCTTGCTCAACCAAGATATACATGAGGTACCAAGCACGAAGCAAAAACCACTAGTGGACACACGAGTGTCATAGCAACCAGCCCAATCTGAGTCAGAAAAAGCATGCAAATCTGGCGGTAGTGATCCTCCCTTGGGATAAAACAACCCAAGTAGCCAAGTACCACTCAAGTAGCGAAAGATGCGCTTAACCGCTTTCCAATGTGTGACTCCTGGGCAATGCATAAACCTGCTCATCTGTGAGACAACAAACTGAATATCTGGCCGAGTAATGCATAAGTAAATCAAGCATCCAACAGCCTGCTGATAGAGAACAACATCAAATGGATCTCCAGCATCATGAAGACTCAATCGTAAACCTGTCTCCATAGGAGTGGCAATAGGCTTACAGTATTCAAGGCCAAAACGCTGCAATAATGTGTCAATATATTTTGTTTGACACAAAGCCATTCCACCATCAACGTGCATAAACTGAATGTGCAAATAGTGATGCAAATGCCCCAAATCAGACATCTCAAATGAGGCATGCAAATCAGCCTTAAAATCAGCAATATGTGTCTCAATAGGACCAGTGAGCAGCATGTCATCAACATGGACACCTGTCCACCTGTAAAAAGAGGCATGAAAGTATCATACATGTCTTTGGAGCTAACAGATGTCTCCTTAGTACATGAAAGCAATGGCTGAATAGCATCTTCCACAAAGACAACATCACGGCTAACCAGAATGCATTTAGTTTGTGGATGATACAGACGATAGCCTTTACTTTCAGAACTGTACCCAACAAAAATACATTTTACTGCCTTATCATCCAATTTTTTGCGATGTTGTTCAGGCACTAATGCATATGCCAAACAACCAAAAACACGCAGATGAGCAACAGATGGCTTGCGGTCATGCCAAGCCTCATATGGAGTGATAGACTGCAACGCTTTAGTGGGACACCTGTTCAGTACATATGCTGCACACATGACAGCCTCAAGCCAGAAACTATGTGGTAAAGCCTGACTTTTGACCATGCACCTCGCCATCTCCATGAGTGACATGTTCTTTCGTTCAGCAACTCCATTCTGTTGAGGTGTATACGGCACTGTACATTGGTGTTTTATCCCACGTTCAGCCAGAAATGCATTAAAATCTGAAGACATATATTCCCCCCCTCGATTAGAACGGAGGGTGCCCATTTTACATGCTGACAGATTTTCAGTCAAAACCAAAAACTGTTTGAAGCACATGAACACTTCGGACTTTGCTTTGAGTGGATATACCCATGCATGCTTGGAAAAATCATCAATGAAAGTCACAAAGTAAAGGTAATTTCCAAAAGAGGGTGTCTGCATAGGACCACAGACATCACTATGTACAAGCTGCAATTTCTACGTAGCCCGAGCTGAACCATCTTTTGGAAAGGAAGAACGCTGCATTTTGCCCAAAATACAGCCTTCACAAACATGTTTTCCAGGAGCCTCAAGTTTGGGCAAAGAGGACACCATTTCAGATTTCTGCAAGCGTAGCAAACTAGCAAAATTCAGATGACCAAAGCGTGCATGCCAAAGCTTTGCATCTGACATAGCCTGAGAATCATGAACTGCACATGTCGAATCATTCACAGATCTTTCATAGTCTATGAGCTTATACAGCCCACGACATAAGATGCCAGAAGCAATAATCACATCACCATTTGAGAGATCATGGACTGTACACCTGTCATCAACGAATTTCACAACCAAGCCAATCTTGGCTAATGCAAAAACTCATAACAGGTTCTTTTTGATCCCTGGTATAAATAAAGCATCTGACAAAGTGAAAGAACTACCATCAGCAGTAGTCAGAATGATCTTACCAACTCCCATAACAGGATAAGAGGAGTTATTGGCGCATGTGATAGTATTCCCTGTAGGGGCAGGCTCGAGTGAAGAGAAGAAACTGTGCTGCGAGGTAATATGTTTGGTCACCCCCCTGTCAAAGTACCAAACATCTGAGTCTACCGCAGACATGCACTGATCATGAGAAGATGGGTCAAAACTGCAGACAGTAGTAAACGCCCATTCTTCTTCCTGCATAAGATTTGCAGATTCTGTTTTTGGTGTAGAGGCCTCTGCAACAACCATTTCATCCTCTTTCTTCTTTGCCTCTTTAGCAGCCAGTTTTGGACAGTTCTTTATAATATGATCATTTCCTTTACAGTACTTGCAGAACAATTTCTGCTTTTCTGATTTCTTCTCATCGTTATCCAGATTCTTCGATTGTGCAGCATTTGCAGATTTCTGCTTACTAGTAGAAGAGCTCCATTTTCCTTTGCCCTTTTGACTAGCCAGGAAATCTTGATCTGCAACACTCATAATGGACCTGTTCTGCCTGGACTGATCTTCCTGCACCAGAATAGAGACTAATTCCTCAAATGACAAGGCATTCGGATTGCCTTTCATCATCAACTGAAGAGTAGAGGCAAAACTCTGATATGAATCAGGAAGACCATTCAGAACGGTCTGCACAAGTGAGCTATCTGGTATAACCTCATCAGCAGAAATCAATTGTTCCTTCAGGTCTTTGATCTTTGTAAGAAAACTGTCCATAGAATCACCTTCATTCATGTGCTCACTCTCCAACTGTTTTTGGAGGTAAGCAACACGAGCCTCATTCCTAGCCTGGTACAAAGTGGTAAGTGTATCCCAAGCATCCTTTGCTGTTCTGCAAGAGCGAATGTGAGGAATAATGACACGTTTGATAGACAAAGCTATCAATGCATGTGCCTGGGCATCTCTGCCATCCCAACGAATCTGCTCTACAGTAGGTGCAACAGAAACAACAGCACGAACAGGAATCTGTGGAATATCATCTTCGACACCATCTTCATCAGCTCCAGCACCTCCAGCACCTGTATTTGTAGTACTTGTAGTCGCAGGTGTAACAGGACGTCTTTCAACACCCTACATAATGTTCCACAGTCCTTTTGCAACCAGTACATGTCGCATCATATAAGCCCATAATGGGTAGTTGGTACCATCCAACTTATCCTCAACAGCCAACATACGGAATACATCACTGCTTTCAGCCAAGGCCGGTGACTAAAATACCTTGATGCAGAAAATTGATTGTACCTCAAAAAGTTGAATGGAACTGCCCAGACGAGTTCTGCTAGACCTGTAGCAGACTTTGAGACGCTTAAACTGGCGAACAAAAACTGGTATATACCTTTGGCACAAAAGGACGAAATAGCCTGCACAAGCGCTGCGATAGTGCGTTCGAAGGCCGAAACGAGCTCAGATCGCAATTTCGGCACCACAGAGCAAAGCAGTTTTGATCTCGGAAACACCCTGAGTATGCTCACCAAATTTCGTGCGAATCTGAGACTGCAAACGGAGGAGTGTCAACGGCGCCCTAGAAGAAGCGACGACCTGCTCTGATACCAATTGTTGGAGATAGACGCCTGCGGAAGCACGCGAACAGCACAAGGAAGAAGAAGAAGCTTGGAGCACAAACACACAATACTGAATGTATTATTAGAGAATGTACAAAGATAAGTAGCCCATTAGGGCAATAGGTGTATATACAAGACGGGGGAAAAAAACCTCCTAAAGAGGGAAAAAAGTGCCCCGGCGGTCCTAGAGTGTTCACACACATCACTACCTAAATATATCAACAAGAAATTGAGGAATATGCCATCAGAATGTTTTTGTAATATTTCTGTTTCCCAAAACTGCCAAGATATACCATGCCACACAAATGAGTAACATTGATTATGTTCAATAATAAGAATAGAACTAAGCCCTTTGGAATAATGGATGTATCACCATATATACATGAGCAATTAAAGGAAGCAGCCAAACATTGGGAGCAAAAGAAGTATATGAATGGAGCCCAATTCTTAACTAGAATTATATATCATGTTCTAGGAATGGAGGATCAATTACAACTAGCTCCAGCAGCTCAATATTTTAGAAATTTACTAGTGATCAGACAAATCAACATAACTCAAAATGTAAGAATCCAATGATTATGAAAATTTGTATGGTTATACTAGACAGTAAGCTAAATCCAACAAGCTTTAAATCACTGAATTTGGATAAGTAACCACTGAGACATGGCTCTGACAAGATGAGTGAAAAAGTCAGGTACCTGACAGAGAAGTGAAGATGAACAGACCCTGTTGACTTCAAATGAACATAACTGAAGATTGCAACATCCAAATGACATGCAAAATTTGTGAGCATATAGTAGACTTATAGAGCTAACTTTACTAAGTTAATTCACTGAAAATGATGCACCAAGCTCAGAGCAAACATCTCTACAAGCTGACTGAGAAAACTGAGAGTAATGGCAGTGAGTAGTACACTTCACAAGAACATGGAAAGATGAACTCAAATAATCATGAAAATGAAAGTATATTGCTTGTACAATACAATGACTTACTGATACATGTGTGTGCCTTGTAATCACACCTTGATATGGCATAAAGCTAGCTCTTGGAGGTCTTCACATAGGTCTCTCTAACCACGACTAAAACTGCCATCTATGTATAGTTGAGTTTGGGAGGCTAACTTCCCTCAATCACTCTCCAATCAATCAATGATTGATTTGATTCTCTACCTACCACAAATCACGAATTCGTGGCTCCTCTTTCCGTTCTTGATCAAGTGGACTCAACCACTTAAGATTCTCTTACTTTTACATTAAGTAAACTCTTCAAAAGTTACAAGAGGTAGTTCACAAGTAAACTTTACATAGTCTTCTTTTTAAAGCTTCTTCTAAGACTTTGTGAGACTCAAGCCAATACTTAGGCTTGTCATAGACTTGCTCCAACAGCTCCCCCTCAAGCCAAGTATGCTTGAGGTCTTCAATCTTCCAAGATTACCTGCAAACCAATCATAGCCTTGAATTTGCAAAGCTTTGTACCATCCAATGCTTTGGTTAGAATATCTGCACATTGTTGATGAGTGGACACATATGATATTTGAATCTCTTTGCTTAGAACCTTTTCTCGTACATAGTGATAATGAACTTCAATATGTTTAGTCCTTGCATGAAAAATAGGATTAGCAGCCAAATGAATAGAACTCATATTGTCACCAAAAATAGTTGGAGTTCCGAACTCCAATCCAAGATCTTTGAATAATGTCTTCATCCACATAGCTTCTTGTGTAGCTATGGCAAGACCTCTATATTCAGCTTCAGTAGAAGAGAGAGCAACTGTGGGTTGCTTCTTGGATGACCACGAAATAAGCTTTGAACCTGCAAAGGTAAGATAACCTGAAGTGCTCCTTCTATCTTCCTTGGAGCCAGCCCAATCTGCATCAGAAAATAGCTTCAAACCTAAATCAGATACATAAGGATAATAAAGTCCTTCATTTATGGTTCCTTTGAGATACTTGAGAATCCTTTTGGCAGCATCCATATGTGGTTTCCTTGGTGTGTGCATAAATTGGCTTAGCACACTCACACTGTAACATATATCTACTCTTGTCAATGTGGCATAGTTGAGACTACCCACTAGACTTTGATATGATGTGATGTCCTCTATGAGTTCACCTTCATGTGAGCTCAATTTGTGATTGACCTCCATTGGAGTACCTGCAATCTTACAATCTTGCATCTTGAATTTTGCCAACATGTCCTTAATGTACTTTCTTTGAGTGAGAAACAAACCATGATCTTTGTAGACAACTTCCAAACCTAGGAAGTAGGTAAGTGAACCCAAATCACTTATCTTGAACTCTTCTCTCATCTGATCTTTGATCTTCTTCATACCATCTTCATCATTTCCTGTCAATATAATATCATCTACATATACACATAGGTAGATGACCTCAGAATTACTCTTTTTAATAAAGAGTGAAGGATCTGCCTTGCTTGGTTGAAAGCCTTTGTCCTGCAAGAATGAAACAAGCCTGAAATTCCAAGCTCTTGGAGCTTGCTTGAGACCATACAATGCTTTGTTAAGTTTACACACATAATCAGGATAAACTTGATTCTCAAAACCAGGTGGTTGTGCCATATATACCTCTTCTGTTATCCAACCATTCAAAAATACATTCTTTACATCTAGTTGAAGTATCCTCCAATTCTTGGAAGAGGCAATACTAAGCAAAACCCTAATAGTAGGCATCTTTGCCACAGGAGAGAAGGTCTCCTCATAATCAATTCCCTGAGTTTGTGCAAAGCCTTTTGCTACAAGCCTTGCCTTATACCTGTTAATGGAACCATCAGAATTCTTCTTGAGTTTATAGACCCATCTTGAGCCTATTACCTTCATGGGTGAAGTCTTGGGCACCAAATCCCAAGTGTTGTTTTCCTCAAGTGCTTCAATCTCTTCCTTCATTGCATGCTTCCATTCTGTTTTTGCTTTGGCCTCTTCAAATGATGATGGCTCCTCTTGGTTTATGTCCTGTGCTATGTAGATAGAATGTTTAGTTACTAATGAGGTGTCAAACCCATACCTTTCTGGTTTTTTCTTTTCCCTCATAGATCTTCTTAGGCCATGATGTGATGATTCTGCCTCATGTCCAAGTTCCTGCAATTTTGCTTTACCTTTAGACTTCCATGCTTTGATCTTTTCCATGTGAGATTCTTCATCATCCTCTGAGGTGTCTTGTTCTTCAATCTTTGATTGTTCTCTACCAAGCTTTGGAAAATCTTCTTCAAGATCATATGGTAAATTGATCTTCCTGCATGAATCTTCATACCATGAATTGTTCTCATCAAAAACTACATCTCTGCTTACCAAGAATCCTTTGTTGGTAGGGTTGTATAACCTGTAGCCCTTTTGATTGTTGTCATATCCAATAAATACACACCTTTCTGCCTTTGGATCCATCTTGCCTCTAACCTGTGAAGGAACATGAGCAAAAGCAATACATCCAAAAATTTTACAATGATCTAAGCTTGGTCTTCTTCCATTCCAAGCCTCATATGGAGTCATCCCATCAAGGGATTTTGAAGGCAACCTGTTAATCAAGTAAGTGGCTGTAGATACAGCCTCAGCCCATAAGTAATTAGGTAAATGCTTTTCATTTAACATAGACCTTGCAGCTTCAACAATTGTCCTATTCCTCCTTTCTGCCACTCCATTTTGCTCAGGAGTGTACCTTGTAGTTACCTCTCTTTTGATTCCTCTTTCTTGAAGAAAAGAATCAAAATCATGGGAGAAGTATTCTCCCCCTCCATCTGACCTTAGCCTTTTTAGTGATTTACCTGTTTGATTCTCCACAAGAGCCAAATATCTTTTGAAACATGAAAAAACTTCATCTTTGTGTTTCATAAAGAATAGGATAGTCCATCTGCTGCAATCATCAATAAAGGAAACATAATACCTTGATCCAGATATTGAAGCTTCCTTGCTAGGTCCCCATACATCTGTATGAACCAACTCCAAGAGATCTCCATGCATATAACCTTTCTTCATGAATGGTAACCTGTGAGACTTTCCAAATTGACATGCACTACACTTATAAATCATATGTTGTTTTGACAAATTAGGAAGTCCAAGTACACTTTGGTCCCTGCAGATTTGCTTTAATGACCTTTCACCAATATGTGCTAACCTTTTGTGCCATACTTCCAATTCTGTGAGTGTCTGACTACCATAATTAAAGAGAGCAATGTTTCTAGTGTCCTGTAATTCAAATGTGAACAATCTACCTGTCTTTTCACCTTTTGCAATTCTTCTGAATCCTTGACTTGGATCTTCAACAAATGCTCCTGCTTTTGTGAACCTGACTTGCAACCCTTTCTCTACTATCTGCCCAACACTTATCAAATTCTTTGTAATGGTAGGGACATAGAGTACCTTACTGAGTAGGTTGATGTTTCCATCGCGTGCTTTGACATTGCCTATTTTCTCCACAGGATGTTTTGTATCATCTCCTGTTTGTACCTCATGCTTATTCCTTGGATCTTCTAAATCTGATAGGAGTGCCACATTTCCTGCCACATGATTTGAACAACCTGAATCTATGTAGAAAACATGCTCATCAGATTTACCTTGTGGCATAGCCATGTTCATGATCAATAATGAATCCTCTTTGTTTGAGTCTTCTGTGTAGTTATTGTAGTCTCTCCTTCCTTTGTAGCCTCCTTGATAGTTTGAATGATTGTAGTTGTTGTAGTTGCCATGGTAGTTGTTGAACCTTCCTCTTGAGTAGCCATAACTTCCTCTATTGTATCCTCTGCCTCTTTGATTCGTGGAATTCCTAAAGCAATTTTTAGTTGTATGATTAGTTAATCCACAAATAGAACATGAGTTGGAGTCTTGGGATCTCCCCCTGCCTTGTCTACCTCCTCTTCCTCTACCTCTGCCATGTCTTCCTCTACCTGCATAGTTAGCTTGATATGTACCTGCTTCATCATCCACTTTCTTTGCCTTTCCTTTGTTATCTTTAGACTTGCTTTTATCCGTGTATAAAGCTGAAGATTGATTACCTTTAGAGCTTTCTCCATTTTTGATAAGCTTTGCCTCTTGAGTAAGTAGTTGTCCAATGAGTGTGTTGAAATCAGGTACATGCATGTCCATGTACAAATCCATAGCTGTGGTGAATGCTTCCCACTTATCATCTGCCTTCAAGCCATTGATGACCTGCCTTACAATTTGCTCTTCATCTATTACCTCTCCAATGCTTCCCAACTGATCTGCTATGTCCTTGAGCTTTGTGACAAAATCAGTCACATTTGTTTGGGAGCCTTCTTGAGAGTTGTGAAATCCAGCCATAGTTGATGCTTCCTAGCTTTGGTACTTGAAGAAAAGAAAGCTTCAAGTGCATCCCACACTTCCTGAGATGTCTTACAACTTCTAATGTGAGGCAACAAAAAATCTGAGATAGAGTTGAGGAGATAAGACCTTGCAAGTGCATCCTTGGAGCACCATGTGCTCAATCTTTCTTGCTCTTCTTGTGTTGGTTGACTTTTGTTCCTGAAACTTGGCATAACTTCATCTCCAGCCACATAACCATATAAACTTCTACCTTGGAGATAAGCTTCCATCCTTAATGACCAAGCTGAGTAATTACCTCTATCCAATTTGTCAATTGATGAAGGAAATCCATCTGCCATGTTGTCCAACCTTGCTCTGATACCACTGTGAAGAGATGGATAGGTATGTGCTTGAAGATGAAGAGGTGTTGCAAAATCCTTGATCTACATCAGCCAAATGAACTCCAGAATTATATGGTGGGCCCTTTTAGCTTGCCAATGGATGTATTAGACACCCTATGTACCTTGGAAGATCACTCTCAAAAAGATAGATCAAAACAGATAAGTTGGAGTTAGCTCAGAGGTGAAAACTTGCTATTCTTGGTTCATACACCTGTCCAGTGTTTTACATAATTCTCTGAGCACAGCAGCAATTAGCTCAATTCCTCTTGGGGAAGTCTAGGCAACTTAAAGAGCTAACTTTCAAGAGTAATCGCATCAAAAATAATGAACCACACACTGAGAATGAGTTTTAACAAGTGATGACATCATCCCGATTTTCACGGGCTGCTACAGAAATAGACCAGTGAGCAGACAAATCAACATAACTCAAAATGTAGGAATTCAATCATTATGAAAATTTGTTTGGTTATACTAGACAGTACGCTGAATCCAACAAGCTTTAAATCACTGAATTTGAATAAGTAACCACTGAGCAATGGCTCTGACAAGATGAGTAAAAAAGTCGGGTACCTGACAGAGAAGTGAAGATGAACAGACCCTGTTGACTTCAAATGAACATAACTGAAGATTGCAACATCCAAATGACATGAAAATTTGTGAGCATATAGTAGACTTATAGAGCTAACGTTACCAAGTTAAATCACTGAAAATGATGCACCAAGCTCAGAGAAAACATCTCTGCAAGCTGACTGAGAAAACTAAGAGTAATGGCAGTGAGTAGTACACTTCACAAGAACATGGAAAGATGAACTCAAATAATCATGAAAATGAAAGTATATTGCTTGTACAATACAATGACTTACTGATACATGTGTGTGCCTTGTAATCACACCTTGATATGGCATAAAGCTCAGCTCTTGGAGGTCTTCACATAGGTCTCTCTAACCACGACTAAAACTGCCATCTATTTATAGTTGAGTTTGGGAGGCTAACTTCCCTCAATCACTCTCCAATCAATCAATGATTGATTTGATTCTCTACCTACCACAAATCACGAATTCGTGGATCCTCTTTCCATTCTTGATCAAGTGGACTCAACCACTTAAGATTCTCTTACTTTTACATTAAGTAAACTCTTCAAAAGTTACAAGAGGTAGTTCACAAGTGTACTTTACATAGTCTTCTTTTTAAAGCTTCTTCTAAGACTTTGTGAGACTCAAGCCAATACTTAGGCTTGTCATAGACTTGCTCCAACATTCAGCTGTGGGTTAGTGGATTCAGGATTAAAGTCAATATGGACAAAACCTTCACAACAAATCAATTTCAACGTGGATAAAGGAAAAGCAGAGATAGCAAAAGGAGTTCAGTTATGTAGTCCAACCAATAAACAAAAGGATACAACTCAAATCAAAGAAACAGAAGAGGAAATAGTGGAAAAGAAGAATGCTTAAGAAATAGAAGAAGGAATTACAGAACAAGAGGTCAACCAAAGCATAGAAGACATACTGTATGATTTGAATCATAATGAAGAATTCACAACTACAAAAGATCAAAGACAAGAGGAAGGCCTGGATCTCATGGATATAGATGAGCAAGAAGAAGGACAGAAAGAGCAGATAAGTAATGATCAGATAAAGCTTACTGAAGAAACTGATTCAGCCATAATTCAGGAAGAGGAAGTACAAGTAAAGGAAAGACACCTCTTTGAAGAAGAACAACAGAAGTGGAGAACAAGGAGGTAGAAGAACAAAGACAATTAAAGATATATCAGGACATGAGAATAAGGATGATCAGATATTGGAATATGAGGAAGATGTTGTAGACCAAGAAAAGATGGAAGCAGATAAGAGCCATGAAGAACAACACACTCAGGTCATAGAGTATGAGGAAGAAGATGAAGAAGAGAATGAGTGTAAAGAAAACAAGCAGGTAGAAGTAAAACAAATGGAAATAGAAGTTGGGTTGGAAAGGATACCTAAAAATATAAGATCTGCTTGCAAGTTCATTTTGAGCAACCTGGAGCAATTCAGACCAGCAAGTAGAAACATGATTATATCAGGTATGGTAGCAGAATCTGAGTTTGAAAATAGTAGTAGTATAATTAAGGAGCACAAGAAAGAAAAAGAACAATTGGCAGAACAATTGAGGATTGTAAACGAGAAAAATGAGGAATTAACACATAGGATAATTTCTTTGGAGGAATTAGAGGTACAACAACAAAATAAAATCCAATATCTTGAAGAGAAGTGTGCAAAACAGATAGAGCATAGTAGTAAAATAAAGATGGAGTTGAGAAAAATTGAAGGGAGATATAGAACCTTGCAGAACTCATATCAAATTATGGCTAAGGCAAATGAGGAAATAAACAAATTATTAATGGAAGAAGGCCAGTTGAAGGAAGAGAGCAAGAATGTTCAGGTGACACAAGAGGAGAAGGAAGATTTGCACAAGGAAATCATGAGATTGCAAACAGAACTGAAAGAAGCCAAGGAGTTGGAAAAACAAGCTAGTATACATGTTGCTACCTCAATGAGGGGGTACAATAAGTTA
The DNA here is from genome assembly GCA_020310875.1 of Ceratopteris richardii. Taxonomy (NCBI): domain Eukaryota; kingdom Viridiplantae; phylum Streptophyta; class Polypodiopsida; order Polypodiales; family Pteridaceae; genus Ceratopteris; species Ceratopteris richardii. The sequence goes on along the minus strand of CM035436.1, from coordinate 146,488,104 downwards.
CATATGGATATAGAAAAAGAGAGAAGTGATTGGCAGATGAGTATAGAAAAGGAAAGAAATGAGTGGAAAGTAGAAAGAGAGATGTGGGCCTCCCAAAATAAAAGTTTAATGCTGAAATTAGAAGAACTACAGAAAAGATTGGAAAAACCACAAACCGAGGAGCAAGAGCAGGTAGAGACTACACAAACAGGATAATATGAAGTAGGAGATGATGAAAGAACTCAACATGGTGGTGAACAGGAAAACAAAGCACCAGAAGAAGAATACTCAGAGGAATTTGTTTAGAAACTTCTGACAGACAGAGAATCCAGAATGGAATTCATTAGAAAAATGCATGATGAATATGAGGAACAAATTGTTAATTTTGCTTTGAATAAAGGGATAAATCTAGATCAACATCATCGGGCTAGAGATGGCTTAGGAATACCCTTGTGCATGATCATGGAAAGTATTAAAAACTATCAGTTGGCAAGGGTAGGATTACCTCCGAACAAGTATTTAGAATATGAAGAAGATATCAATGTGACAAAGGAGCTATTTGAAAAAGCTAGTCCCAAATGGAGGAATAGGTGGTTGGATGCTAATAAGGAATGCAGAAAAATATGGAAGGAAGCACCTATTCAGCTGAAGATCAATCCAGCATACTGCCCAGTAGCAAGGAGGAGGGAGTGGACAGTCTTTTGGGAAAGAAGGAAAGAAGGACAGATTCCATCCAAATGGTTGAATTTTCCAAAGATAGCAGGACCGAAGGCAGGAACATGGCCTACAAAGAAGTATATGGTGGACATAGCTGAATCTGTCATAGCCACATACAAAGATGTTAATGACCCAGCATGTATTTTACTAATCAGAGTAATGAGACTCATATTAGCATGTATAGAGACTTTTACAGATACAGATGTTAGAGTTCTCAATTACATTGGCTTCAATTCACCAACTGATGCTTTAATCTTTGATCTCAGTGAAACACCTCACAGGATATGTTTGATGGCTTATTATAGCAGAATAATATTTTTGGGCAGCCATTATCTCCGGATTTTTGAAGATGCATTTGATTTTGAGTTTTTTGAAAGGGAATCGGAAATATTTGGAAATTTGTGAGTTGTAACAAAATCTCAACTCACTGCTTATGAAGCTGCATACACAGAGTACCTGAAAAAAGATGTAATTGATAAACCTGAGGCTGTTGTGCAATGGAGAAAAGCACTATTTGAGATGGTGAATAACTTGAATGTTACAGAAAGAAAAAGCCATGACCTACTGTCACAAGTGTATCAGAGAAAAAAAAAGTGAAGGCAGCATTTATGAAATATCAGTAAGAATGTCTTTTGTCAGGAGCCAAAAGGTCTAGGAGGGGAAGAATGTTAGAAGTTTTTTTTTTTTGAAGTATTTTTTATGGAAAATAATTGTAAAATGCCAAAAACTTGCAAAAATATTTATGCAAATGATGTAAAAATAAGGAAGAGTCTTCCTTATGAAGAGTAGAATTATATGTATTTTTTCTAGAATTTTTGGAAACTCCTAGATAGCATATTTTTAGATCAGAAGAGGAAAGGACCAAAATTCAAGTGTGAAAAGGGACACTTGAAAATGTATAAAAGACAATTTCCTATACTATGAGAGGGTTGGTTATTTGTATTATATGCTATCCAAGCAAAGAGAGAGAGTTTCCTGCAGAAAATCGTGTTTCTTCCTTTTGTGTGATTTCTTTGATTTGTTAAGTCTATTCTATGTGTATCCATGGAGATTTGCAAGCTTCTATTGTGTATTTCTGATGAATGTGTATGAAGAGATTTGATTCCTGATGTATTGAGTGAGAAATTGATGAAGAATGGTGCTGTAGATGAAAATCATCTGATTTCACAGAATCGCAATTGTCTCATCTGAAGGTTACATGTATCATTTTAGAGTTTTGACTTTATGATTATGTTCTCTTGAGAAAATAACATGCTTTTGACACCAAGATTATTGAAAATCATGGAGTATTGCTCAAGATATTCCAAACCCTAGAAATTCCTCTTCATTTTCATTATTTCTCAGAAATCTAGTCAGTATTCTCTTATTTCTTGGATTCTATCATCTAGAAGGGGCTGTGGTCTCATATATACTTCCAGGATTGACAAGTATAAGATGTAATGTTGATTCTTTATGCTAAATGATTGGAGAGGACAACTCCAAAGAACAACAAACAGTTGTGTATCCCTGATGGGTAACGGGAAGATAGATGTTTCCTTCTTTTCCTTCGCTCATGTCCCCTATCTTATCCAATGGTATTTCTGGCACTGTTCTATGAGATCCTACCTTGGAACGAGGTTTCGCTATGTTTGGCACTTGTTTGGCTACATGGTTCCACAATTCTGGCCTGACCTTGAGTAACTCCTCTAAAGTGAGATTGCACTGCACTTTGGTATTCCTTACTACCTCTGTATTCCTAGGTATGATAGAGTCTTCGTTTCTTATCATAACCGTGGGGGTCCTCATGCAAGTAGTCTTAGTTTCCCATGGGCTAGTGAATTGGGGTAGTTCTTCCAAGGAATTAGACTCAAAATCTAACCTCTCATGAGATTGTGCACTCTCCTGTTCTCCATAAATGGAAGGAATGTCTTGTGGGAATTGATCGTTCACATCATCCACAAGTTCAATTGGTGGGGGGTTTTTACTTTCTTTAGCCCATTTCTCTTCTTGAATCTCTCGCAGGAATTTTGGTGAATACCGATTCATAGAAGAAGAGGTGTCTGGTTCCGTGGAGTTAGGCACATAAGCTTCCTAGGGAGGAATGCTTATTCTATCAATTGCCCTCTCCTTAGCCTGGGAGTTGGCTCCTTTTCTAGAATTTGCAAGTAACCTCTCCAATCTATCTAATAGACCATCAAAATGCAATGGTGTTCTAGTGGAGCTAGAGCCATTGAACAAGCGACTGACTTCAAACATGGCTTGCGCCAATTCTACCATCTTAGCACAAAGTTTTGTTCTCTCTATCTCTAGATCAGCTCTAGGGTAACATTTTTCATGATCTGTCACATTTGGCCCTTCCTGGATTCTCGCCTCATATGCTTTAAGCATCATGCCTAGATCTTCAGGAGTGGGATGAGCTAGGACTGATCCTACTCTGGGTGGTGGGTGGGTTATGTGTGGTGGATTAGAAGGTTGGGGAATGGGAAGTGGTGTGTTGGAGGGAGAGGGAAATGGTGGTGGTGGGGTAGTGTGAGAGTGAGTTTGAGATGTGAGTTCCATTATCTTTGCTTTTGTTTCTCTCAAGCTTTCCTCAAGTTTGCTCATTTTCTATGACCATTGTCTTTTCATTCTCTCCCGGCTATCTCTCCACACTCTTTTTCTTTTCTTGGTTATACTCTCTATCTCGCTAACCTCAGAACTCTTTTTACTGCCCTGCGCCTTGATTTTGTTGTAGAGCTTGAGCTCTAGTGACCACATGCACTGGGGTTGTGGAAGTTACACTTCTTGTAGAATCTACTACTAACCCAATAACATTGATAGGAGTGATTTTTGGCATGTTGATGGGGTTCTTGGGACACTCTCGTAACAAATGCTCCTTTCCACAATCTGGGCAAAAGCCTTGAATTGTCACATATTGGGTTTGAGTAGGTGCCAATAGAGGGCAATCACGGATGAGGTGATCTCCCTGACACCGAAAGCATGGCAGGGAATGGAGGTCTTATCTGCCTAGGTTGAGGTCTAGAGTTGGGGTTTGTGCACATGACATTCGTATAATCTGGCTCCCAACTAGACTCACTGGGTTCTTCATAATAGTACGACTCATTATGCTTGGGTGATTGCATGTAGTAAGCCTGTGGGCTATCAATGTGTGTAGAGTCAAAACTATGATCACTTGGGTCACTTTCTAATAGCAATGGTGTTACTAGGACTATGGCTCTATTCAGATTTTCTTCTACAGATGCATATTTCATTGGAATCACATTGGTAGGAGCAAGGGGTTGCTATGCTAGAACTAGTTGAGGTCTCTACTGCCCTTGATAGGGTGGTTGATAGGGTTGCTGGGGCCTACCATACTGCTGTGGTGGGTATTGGGTCTGTAATCTACCTTGCTGTAGATATGGCTGAGGGTAATTTTTCCTGACAGTTTGTTTGTTATATGGGCAGTCTTGTGCGGTGTGGTTGGTGTACCTTTGCTCTATGGTGTAGTACATGTTGCTAGGATTCACTTGGGGTTGGGCCATAATGGGACATACACTAGCCATATGGTCTCCTCCACAGGTATAACATCGTTTCCCTGAAGAAAATCTTGGAATTTGTTTGCTAGAGACACTTAGTTTTTGAGCTACGTTCTCTACAAGTTCCTCGATAGATGTGGATTGACTGGAAGTGAGGCTGCTAGAGCTATCTGAATCCTTGTAAATTTTTGAAAGCTCCACCTCCTCTCCTAAATTATCCTTAATGTCTAGGTACATGCGCACGCATTCTTCTATGGTTCTGGGGTCCTTCAGATACACATATGATCTGAGCTTGGTGCTCAATAATCCATCTAAGAACAAAGCCACTTGCTTGGCTGGTGTGGGTAACTCAGGCATCGAACACCTCTCTAGGTATTTCCTAAACTATCTTCCTGCCAGCCTGATCGTCTCTTGAGGTGTTTGCTTAAAGCTATGAATCAGTGAGGAAGTATTATGTCGTATGCCACTCTTAGAAAACTCAGTGACGAAAGCTTCTAAAAGTTGGTCTATGCTCCTAAACTGCCTCTCATGTAGTGGTTGAAACCACATAAGAGATGTGTTTCTAAGGGTTAGGCCAAAAGCATTGTACTGTGTGAATAGGTCCTCAACCTGTTCAGCTCTCAAGACTTGCCTAAATTCTACCACATGGTTGTAAGGGTCTCCAGTGCCATCGAAGTAATTCTTCATGGACTTGACGAGCTGGGTTGGCCTCAGGATCCTAGTGTGTTCTCTAGGCCTTGGCAAGGGAAATTCATTAGCATTTCTTTGGTTTCTTGGAGCTCTAAGTCTCTCAGTTTCTTCTCTATCCGTTTCTGTTCTCATCGTTTCTCTTCCCAGGGGGTTGGAAAAACTTAATTCTGTCCTGTCTCTACTTCTGTCCCTTTGAGCTCCATAAGCTTGGGAGGTCCCAACTCCTTGGTGGATGTAGGAGACATTAGATCTTGGTTGGGGAAAAATGAATTCACCCTTCCAAGTGTAGGCATGTCGGCCATGCTCGGTGACCATGAAGATCCTCTTTGACGTATTTTCTAGGTAGGTTACTTTGCCTGGGCTATTAGGGTCTGCAAACTCATAGATTATGAGAGCTCCCACCTCATTGGGCTGGTCAGGCTTATACCTCCAAAAAGCCTCGTCGGTTTCATGGTTTAAAAGCAAATCTATGCTCTTATTGTCCTAGGGAACCCACTCTAGAGTAATGATTCTGGTCAGGATATATTTGCCCTAGGGAGTCCTCGGCTCCCTTCTTAAGTTCCCTTGCTCTATGTCACCCATGTCATTCTCTACGATCACATTCCCGAACTAGTATGTCCTATCTGGGTGATCGGTGACTACATACATGGTTCCCTCTTTGTCTAGCTATGCGCCATTTTCAAACTTCACGGCTGGATGTTCTAGTCCAATGGGTTGATCTAGGTTTTTAATCTGAACTACGGATCTTCTTAGACCGTCCTCATAGATGTAAGCACCTAATCGGTTGGTCCTAAGATATTCAAGTTGAGTCTTGTAAGGACCTTCAACCTTCTGTAGATAGGCCACACCTGAACTCCCTGTGGGTCTCTCTATACCTTGAGACATCTCTGATTCACTAGTCTCAGAGTTCGGGTAGTGTGAATAATTACTCAGCTGTTGGGCCCAAGACCTAGCAGTGTGATTAACACTAGCTTCAGAGGATTTGAGGCTTTGTGTGTCTCCACCTAAGTGTCTTCCTCACCTAAGGTTCATATGCCTGGTTTCTCTTCCCCCTAGTCCCAAGTACAATCTCGTTGCAGGTTAGTTTGTATCAATCACTTTGTTCTTTTTAGTTGACTATTGTGTTAAGCTCTTGTCTGAAATCACGTCGTCAGGAATACTTAAGTGAATCTCGCACTTGATAAGTGATCGATTTTAGTTTAATTTTCTCCCTTAGGGTTTTCACTCTTAAGACCTACCTAATGCTTGCACTTGGTTGATTAGTTCTCTTGGACTTGGTTGATTCAGTGTGTTGCAATACTTCGGTGTGTCGCGATAGGTGGAAGTGTCGCAATACCTAGGTGTGTCGTGATACTTCAATGTGTCATGATACCTTGGTGTGTCCCGATAGTTCGGTGTGTTGCGATAAACCGAAATATGGTGAATTCTACTGGTCACTCTAGTGATTCTGGGAGCTCTCAGGCTGTGTTGTATCATTGTGCACTCAGATTCTCAATAGGGTCAAATTTTTGGTGTGTCACAATAGCTCAAGGTCGATGCCTCGGGGCTTGCGCAAAGAATTTTTGTAGCTGCTGAGCTTGCTAGAGATGGTGAGGATGTTGCAACCTGCAAGAACCATGCAAAAAACATACAAACACAACAATGCACACTCGCTCTTTCTCAAAATCTCACCAAGCCAATGAGGAGAATGAAATGGAAGTGGGATTATGAAAGGAAGATGGAAGTGGAGATGGAGATGGGAGTGGAGATGGAGATGGAGATGGAGATGGAGATGGAGATGGAGATGGAGATGGAGATGGAGATGGAGATGGAGATGGAGATGGAGATGGAGATGGAGATGGAGATGGAGATGGAGATGGAGATGGAGATGGAGATGGAGATGGAGATGGAGATGGAGATGGAGATGGAGAAAATGGTGAAAAACAAGAAAATTACCTATGACTTACCACTCCAACGCGTCCTCTCTATGTCTTACCATCACACGCTCATCCTCAAAGCTCGGATCCCTAGCAACAATGACAAAATTTGGTGTAGCTTAGTGATGAGTAGCACCTCCTTTAATGTCAATCCGGGAAGACATGAGGATGGTATGAAGACCTCGAACAAGTGATGGCACAAATGTGTGAGTGAGAAGCACACTAACATGCACACACGTACACATACACGCGCACACAAGGCAAGAACAAAGAGAGAGAGGCAATGGAGTAACTTCTATTGCAAAATAGTTCTCATACAAGTTCAATTCTACAACAAGCTAGCCCCAAAAATGAGCTCTCTAGCTCTATTTAGAGTTTTTGATTAGCTTTGGTCCTGTTCAGACCTAGTGTCCTGCCTAGTTAAAAATTAGGTCCCTAAGCTATTTTGGAGGCTCAAACAAGCTCTGGATCTATGAAACTTGGTAGGCAAATACTACTAAAGCTTTTCAAGCTCGAGGACTCATCGGCTTGCACAAAATGGAGCTATAAAAAGGTGAAAAGGTATTTACAATGGTTTTTAGTGATGAGAATCACTTTTACAATAATGTAAGGATTGAAAAAATTGGAAGGGTTGCCTTAGTGCTAGATTTGCATGTATGCACATACTTGCTTCTTCTCAGATTCCAACAATGATCATCCCATGCCGTATACTGCAAAAATAGGTCAGAAGGAACGGGCACTATTGGTGTCCCGGTTGACAGAAAACTTTGAAAATGAAGTAGTCAAAGTAATGAAGGAGGCAAAAATTAAATGAAAAGACTTGGATTATATCATAAAACCATTCAACATACCTTTTGGGCTATTAAAAGAACAAACACGTCGTTATATAAAGCAGACAACGCAAAAAGATCCAGATGATCAGCTGAACTTCAAAGCCAACACCTTCACCTACACTCAAGAGGAATTCGAGGCAGCACAACCCTTATGGAGAAGAAACTTTTTGGAAAAGAATCCTACTTTGCATGTGCGCTGGCAAGCAGCACCATATTTATTACAGGTAAATCCTTCTTTTTGCCCAACACCTCGTTGACGTGACACATAAGAATTTTTGGACATGCAAAAAAGTGGTAAGCTCAATAAACAATGGTTGAATTACCCATTACTTCCAATTCTATCCCACAATTATTTTCCGACTGAAGACTACATGGTGAAATCCAGCGAATTTTGGCTACATCATTATGCGACGGTACCAAATCTCACTATAAAGATGACCCAAAATAGAATCCTAAGTATGATCCTTACAGTACTCAAAGTCTTTAAGCATGCAGCATATACATTTTTGAACTTCATTGGCATTAACCAAGGCACGGATATCCTCATTTTTTAATTATCAATTATGCCTAGTTGTTAGCTCAGAAAATGGTTGGTTTTAATGCACTAATGTGGTTCTATTTGGCAGGAAAATATGCTTGATTTCAGGTACTTGAAGCATGAATTTGATCATTGATGAGAAGCATGTGGAGATATTGATTGCAGGGATGTGGAGAAAAGGGATTGAGCATGGACAAGCCTCCTAAGAACATAGGAAATACTGACGTGCAGAGGAAATTAGAAGCGGCTTTGTTTCAGGGGGGAATGCTTTCTTATCAACCATCAAATACAATTGTTTGACCGATTTCCGGAAATTGATCTTCGACACATCGTTGGAAAAAATTCAGAGATGTGGAGAAATGTGATCAGGGCCGCATGCCAAACTGCACTTAACACATTTTGAGTGTATGGGGATAAGGGCCTTATCAAAAAGGAGAGGAGCAAAGTCATCTCAGGCTCTCTCCCTCTCGTTTTTTTGGCCACGAATAGAAGAGGGGGACTCTGATTTTTTGGCTGGGGGTGGGCGTGCTCGTGCTCTGCTCATTTCTTTTCCTTCGTTTATAGAGGGCTTTGGGCATTTTTTGGCAACCCCTCCTGGGCACACCGAGAAGGAGGAAGGTATCGGGGGTGTGAAGGAAATAACGCACCTTCTGTTCAAGTGTGAGTTCTTGTTGACAAGACATCATTGCTTTACTACATTTCGCATACTAAACCTATTGTTAATGATCGACGAGCAGTGGGCTGCAGCGCTGAGGTCAAGAATATAAGGCAGTTCGTCAAGTGCACAAACAGGGACGGAGTGCGACTTCTTGTAGAGTTATGGGATTAATCGGATCATGAGTGCTATAAAGACACAATGGGCAACAGAGGTCGTAGTTCACGGAACAGGCTCGCAAGCAACATAGCTTTCATGCAAGCATCTCTCTCATGGGAATGATAATATATATTGGCTCAAATAGCAGGAGAAATGCTTATCTATTATGTCGGTGCAAGCTACAAACTGAGCGCAAATCAGTTTTCTTCAAGAGAAGTGAACATATACAGTACAAGAAGTCGATTCAATCATGGGAACGCACTTGTTTCATCTCAAAGGCTGAGATCGAGGGGAAGGTGTGGATTCGTGGGGGTATCCTGGAAGAATTTTATCGGTGTCAGCTTAGAACGAGGACTACCGCTGTTGAATACAAAGGAAGGGTTGGCTAGTTTCTGTCGATTGATGTGTGGGTGAATAGAGGGACAATAGCTCTAGGATGTGCTTGACTTGGTCAATTTTTGAAGTCGAAGAAATGAAGGAATATGCTTCGGAAGTTGGATGGTTCTCTGAAGGAGGCTGGCGCTATTCTGGCTTGCAGTGGGAATGGAAGACGAACTGAGAAGTCTTTGCATGCGAATGTTTGAAACAAGTCTGATAGTGCACCAGAAGCCTACGCATTTTCATCCTAAAGATGTAAGAAAATAAAAGACACTAAGAGCTTGGGTTTATGGCATGTGATGGTTCAAGCATTTCTGCCGAGTACATTCAAATGTTCTTTCTTGCTGATGATCCACGTTCTCAGGTTTGCTTTCGGATTTCACAAGTAAGTGGGCTTTCATTTGCGGGAATGTTCATTTTCTGTCCAGAAAATGTTAATGAGGATGTATGTCGAATATCTTCGTACTTTCAAACGAAGCCAAGATTTCTGTCGAGCTTCTGTATAGTCATGTTAACTTCTAGATTGCTGTACTTTGCATATACCTCAAAATACTGGTAGGAAGGCTTAAATCCTACAACAGATCGTCTTAAGTTCTCTTCACATGCTACAACTGCAAGATGGATTATGTTTAGCATTGTCTTGAATGAGCTCTTGAGCAATACTGATGCGAATGTGTTCTTCCACATGATGGTGTGAGGTTTGAACCTTATTTAGCATAGGCATCACATTGACTTTATGGTAATTGTGATGATTGCGTTACATACTTTTTTTTCATGAAAATGCTAAACAGTTCTACTCCCTACAGGGAACGGTTATCTAGGGGATCGTCTCTGTCTTCAATATTTTAACTATCTGTGCCGAATTAATGATGTTTGCTCTTGAAAGTGTATTCAGAACCAGCACGGAAATGGAACTTGCAGGACAAGGGCCCGTTTCAGAGCAACAAGTGAGAGGAAATGTTTGTTCATTATTTTCCGATCTTGAACTGTTTATATAAATATAAAACGACCAATTTAGTGCTGCTCTAGATGCGTCAGCAGTACCTGCTTGTGATACCGCAACTTCGCACGTTGTTTTTTGTGTTGAATTACTGAACTCTGGAAGAGCATGCTGAAGCTAAGTCTACCTGATGGTGATCGCTTAAGTAATTATTAAGGGTTAACGTTGAGATCGAGATTCTTGCTGACTTGTGTTGTTTGTTCAAAGGTTGCTGATTTGGTATGGATTCTAAAATGCTTTGAAAATCAAAGGTTTAATTCCGTCGTGCTGTCTTGATAAAGAACTTTGTTGACCTTTAGAGCTCTGAATCCTGGGGCGTTAGAACCCAAACATTTTGGTGCGTTTGCCGGGAAACATATGAGATAGTGCATAGACATAGGAAGAATCCATCGCGAGATAATTGTGGGCTCTAGGTAATCCAAGTAGACCGATTGCGAGGGGTTAAGCAAAATAAAGGCTTCCACAATCATCTTTTCCTTGGGCTTAAGACCTCATCATTTTGGTGCGTTTGCCGGGAATTGGCTTAGCACATCTCATAGAGAGTGCTACGAGTTTGCTTGGTGCCCCAATCGTGTGGCACAGCCAATTCGATCCCAAATTTGCTTTGACCTTCATTAAAGAAATGGCCCAACAAAGGCAAGCTTGTTGTTTTGAGAAGACCAACATGAGGCAAATGAATTTTGGACGAAATAGGAGATGCATATATTCTCATTCGACCATGAGAGATCATGCGAACCGAGGGTGGCGATTTGGCCCGATATCAAATTATGTGAGATGCTGGTGTTGCGAGCCCCAAAAGGCAGATGAGCCTCCCTCGAAAGCTCAAGTACCTCCACAGGTTGCCTACATTCCTTCTCAGGGGATGTGTGAGCCTGTTCGGAAAAGTAATAGAATAAGTAATCCTCCCCAAGAAGCTTGTGCTCCAGCCATTTGCGAGAACGAGGAGAGAGTCAACAATAGAATCAGCCCTCCTTCACAGGTTGCTTATGCGCCCAATTCTACGGAGCCAGACACTTCTTCTTCTATGAATCGGTTTGCACCAGACTTCCTACGAGAGATTCAAGAAGACAAATGGGATAACGAAAGCGAGGTCGCCCCTCCTTTTGAACTTGTGGACGATGCACACGACCAATTCCCACAAGACATCCCATCTATTTACGGGGAGCATGAGAGTGTTCAGTCTCACGAGAGATTAGACTTTGAGTCGAATTCCATACAAGAGCTACCCCACTTCACAGGCCCATGGGAAGCAAAGTCCACATGTATGAGAGCACCCACAGTCATGGTAAGGAACGACGACTCAGTCATTCCTAGGAACACAGAGGTAGTGAAGAACACTAATGTGCAGTGTAATCTCAAGTTAGAAGAGCTACTCAAGGTTAGACCTGAATTATGGAAACATGTAGCCAAACAAGTACCAGAGATAGCAAAACCTCGTTCCCAGGTAGGATCCCATAGGACAGTGCCAGAAATTCCCTTGGATAAGATAGGGGATATGTGTGAAGGCGAAGAAGGGAACACCTATCTTCCCATCACCTACCAAGAGTACACCACCAAGGCAATTTTAGACTCAGGTGCAGGAGTTGCAATTGCCACTACTTCCCTTTGGAAGCGTTGGGGCAAGCCAGCACTCAGGCCAACAAGAATGAAATTGCAGATGGCCGATGGTCATATTGAGAGACCCTTAGGATTGCTGGAAGGGATAACTCTCACCACTTGTGGTGTTGAGTTTGAGCATAGCTTTGCTATATGTGACTTCAGCAAAAATCATGCTTATGAGATGATTTTAGGAAGACCATTTATGCGACAGTTGCAAGTGGTACAGGATTGGGGAACCAACTCCTTGTATTTGCAACACTTGGGCGTTACAACCAAAGTCAATCTCAAGGACTATTCTCATAGAGATGTCCCTCCTATCCAGTGGAATCCCATCCATAGAGCCAAAGATGATACAGAATCTGTGCATTCCCTAGAATCTGGATCCTCATGGATGCATGAAGACACTCACTTATGGATGTGCAAGGTAGCAGTAGAAGAAGAGAAGAGAGAGAAAGCCAGAGAGGTAGGTGCGAAAGAAACCCATAGATCAATCCAAGACCCAGCCTATGCACCTGTAGTTTTTCCAGACGAAGAATTTGAACCTCACGGTTGGGCAGAAATCTTAGCAACAATGGACGTAGCCATCAACGAAGAACAATGGACACCTCACTGTGATGAGGATGGTTATGATATTTCAGTCTTCTCCATAGAGCCAATCATGGGAGAGGCAGTTCTAGAAGAATGCGAGCCTAGCCCTGATGCATTTGAGGATGCAAGTGACTCCGATCTAGAGTCAATCATTATGGACCCACCATTTGCATCAGATGAAGAATACTTCCATGAAGTAGAATTTCAACCCCAGAGGCATGGAGAGGTTACAACTAATGTAAGATTAACAACACATGTGACCCCGAAGGAAGAAGGAAAGAAACGAAAAAAGAGAGAAGCCTCACCAGAAGAGGAAGAATCTTTGTTTGAGGTCCCCGAAAATTTTAAGAAGTATGAGATAGATGACAGGAGAGTCATGATAAGAATGCCTAAACGAGAGGCACAATCAGGAGAGGCCTATGATAACAAAGAAACTACTAAGAAAATAGTAGTGGCCATAGAAGAAGGAGAGGAGAGATGCACGTATATAGGCCATGACTTGACAGAAGAAGAAGAGCAAGAGTTGATTGCCTTGCTAAGAGAATACAGAGATGTATTCGCTTGGAGTTACAAGGATTTGAAAGGTGTTGACCCTGACATATGCTCACACACCATTCCCATGCTTCAGATGCTAAACCCTCTAAGCAAAAGCCTTATACATATAATGATAATTACGCTGCTAAGATCAAGGAAGAGATAGATAGACTGGTTGAAGCTGGATTTATCTACGAAATTGAGCACACCGAATGGGTATCCCCCATCGTAGTGGTGCCCAAGAAGAATGGCAAGCTGCGTGTGTGCATTAACTTGAAAAAGGTTAATGCCGCCACGATTCGAGATAACTATCCGCTTCCCATCACAGAGCATCTCTTAGAAAGAGTGGCAGGCAAGGAAGTGTACAGCTTCCTTGATGGATTTTCGGGCTACAATCAAGTAGCCATAGCTCCAGAGGATCAGCATAAGACAGCCTTTGCCACAGAATGGGGCATTTTTGCTTTTAGAGTAATGCCATTTGGGCTTACCAACGCACCAGCTACCTTCCAGAGACTGATGTGCCATGTGTTTAAGGAGTTCCTAAGGAAGAGTTTAGAAGTCTATGTTGATGATCTTTGTGCTCATTCCAACGTTAGGCAAACCCATATTCCTGAACTCAGACAAATCTTTGACAAATGTAGAGAATATCAAGTCTGCCTAAACCCAGAAAAGTGCGTTTTTATGGTCAGGCAAGGCAAGATTCTAGGACACATAGTGTCAAAGAATGGCATATCTACCGATGAAGAAAAAGTGAGAGCCATAGCAGAGCTACCTAGGCCAAAGAATGTCAAGGAAGTACAAGCTTTCATGGGGCATTGTGGGTATTACCGACGTTTCATCCACATGTATGCTGTCATTGCAAAGCCCATGTACGGACTTCTGACAAACTTTGAGTGGACGGATGAATGTGAGAATTCCTTCCAAGAGCTTAAACGAAGATTGTGTTCAGCACCAATCTTGACCACACCAGATTGGAATAAGCCATTCCATGTTCATGTTGATGCATCCAATTATGCTATTGGATGTGTGCTCGCACAACCTACTGGTGAAGGTAATATGGATCTTCCAATTGCCTATGCCAGTAGACAATTGAATGCGGCTGAACGGAATTACACCACTACAGAGCGCGAAGGATTAGGCATGGTGTATGCAGTTAAGAAATTTAGACACTATTTGCTTGCAAATAAGTTTAAATTTTTTACTGATCATCAGGCATTGTTGTACCTAGTAAACAAGCCATGCAATACAGGTAGATTAGTAAGATGGTTTCTCTTGCTAATGGAATACGAATTTGAGGTTGTGGTAAGGAAAGGTAGGACTCATTTGAGAGCCGATCATCTCTCTAGGCTCACATCGGGAGAAGCCCCACAAGGAGTGTCAGATGACCTTCCTGATGCTTACTTGTTTAATTTGGAAGTTATACCGCAGTGGGCCAAGCCAATAGTACCAGTATTGACCTACGGGCCTAACCATCCAGTGGTAAACACACGGAATAGAGAGGTTGTAAAAGCCCAAAAATACCACATCATGGCAGGAAGCATGTACAAGCACACAGATCAAGGGATCTTGGCTTGTTGCGTAGAAGAGGATGAGTACGCTAAATGGTTGCAATTAGCACATGTAGGTGCGTTAGAGCAACACCATTCAAAGCAACGAACGTTGCAGACTCTAAAGAGATTCGGAGTGCATTGGCCAACTATGGAAGCTGATGTCCAAAAGTTGTGCAAGGAATGCCCAATCTGTTGCACTAAACCACCTGTGGAACATGCCACTCTCTATCAAGTATCCATTGTGCCAGATTGGAGTGATCCTCTAGTATCATTCTTGCGGACAAACACATTTCCCCCAGACATGACTCTAGCTAGGAAAAGGAGTTTAGAACAAGAAGCCCAGGATTACTCACTCATCGGTAATAATCTATATAAGCGCGGTAAAGATGGTTACCTGAGACTATGTGTCCACGAAAGTGAATATCTGAAGATCTTGGAAACAGCTCACCAAGGTGTAGCAGGAGGACACTTTGGACCAGATCGGGTGATCAAGGCGATATTATTTGCGGGCTTCTGGTGGCCTACCCTTCACATGGATGCACATACCTATGTGAAACGGTGTGATGTCTGTCAGAGGACTCAGTATCCTATACGCAAAGATGAGATGCCACTGAAACCTATGATGGGTGGACGTGCATTCTCTAAGTGGGGAATAGACTTCGTAGGTCCTATTAATCCCCCAGCTAAGGGTTCTCATGCGGAATACATCATTGTGGCAACAGATTATCTCACCAAGTGGGTTGAGGTAAAAGCTACAACCAAGAACGATGCTCAAACAACTGCCAAATTCTTGTTTGAGAATGTATTCACGAGATATGGGCTACCCATAGAGCTTGTAAGTGATAGAGGCACTCATTTCTTGAACGAAGTGATTGAAAATCTACTCCAAGAATTCTTGGTAATACACAAGAAGTCTGCCCCTTATCACCCTCAAGCTAATGGACAAGCTGAGAGCACTAATAAGATTTTATGCAATGTATTGACGAAACTAGTGAACACTAAACGCTCTGATTGGGACAAACAGCTACACCATGCTGTTTGGGCATACCGAGTTGCCTATAAAACGGTACTCCAAGCCACCCCCTTCCAGATGGTTTTCGGTCAAAACGCTGTGTTACCCTTGGACTTCTTGATCCCTACATTGAGAGTAGCACGAGAGCACGAATGGACAGGTCATGAGCTCTCCTCTAGGATCTTTGACCTTGAACGATTAGGAGAAACAAGACTGAGAGCCGCTGCTGGAATATATGCAGCTAAAAAGAGGCAGAAGGCATACTTCGATGCCCATGTGAAGGATAAAGGCTTGAAAGCCGGAGATCTAGTTTTAGTCTATACACTGAAACAACACGCGAGGAAGCTAGAAAAGAGAGGCTACGGACCTATGATTATCAATAGGATCTCCACGAGTGGAGCAGTACAATTAGCCACATTAGAGGGTGATGTTCTCCCAAATTATATTAGCGGTTGCAGAGTCAAGTTGTATCAGGAACCCCTCACGGAGGAAATGCTCAGTCGACTCAACACTGCTAAGAAACGCAAAGAGGAAGAAAAGAGAATTAGAGAAGAAGCTCAAGCAGAAGCCTTAGAACGCATCAGAAGGATGAAATTACGAAGGCAAGGTAGAGATCAGCCTAGAGCAAATGACTATGCAGATCAAGGATTTCCTATGGCCATGTGTGAAGTTGCAGGAACAAGCTCGCATAGGATAATTGATAGACGTCCTTTCATAACCATAGATATAGGACAAGGAAAGAGTGCAAGGACCGTAAGAGCCTTGATTGACTCAGGTGCTGCCACTAGCGCTGTTAAGTTGTCTTACTGTCAAGAGTTACAGTTAACTGTCCATCCTGTGGAAGCATATCTCATAGGATTGGGAGGCGTGGAAACCCCTTGCATGGGCGAGGTGGAACTTCCCCTCTACATTCACGATGAGGCAATGACCGTTAAAGTACTAGTGTGTCAAGATGAGGATCTCACTGAACCCCTCGTCTTGGGTCAGGATTGGATCTATGACCAAGCAGTCAACTTAAACCTAAGAAGTGGACTTCTCCAGGTTTGGGTCAATCATAGTCGAGTTACAGTAGAATTAGACAATGGAGCACTCAAGGAACTAGGAAAGGCACAGACTCCTGGTCCTTCCAGGGGTACACATGAAGATGACCATACTGTTCTTGTTCAAAACCCTGTGTTGCAGAGGAATGACATTTGCAAAAAAGGAGTCAGGGATGCGACGGATCTCCCTTCTTTTCCAAAGGCCAGAAGGAGGCAGCAACCAAAGGCGGATCACAAGCAGAAGAAGCAGAGTACTACTTATGTCCGAGATCAAAAATATCTGCGCAGCGGAATGTCCCAGCAAATAAACCAAGTATGGGTGCGGAAAGGCGAACGACCGGGTGCACCACCGTCAACTACACGGGCAAAGCCTCTTATTAGTAACCAACAACACGACGCTAATAAGAAGTCTGTCAGAAATTCTTCTGCTAAAGTAAAATCTATTTGGGTGCCCAAGAAGTCGATGAAGGCAAGCCCACAATCTAGACAAATTTGGGTGCCTAAGGCTTGCTTGAGGGCACAAGTAGTTACGCCAAGGCCACAACCTATGCAGCATAACCCATCTACGAGTACAACCAGTATTCCCTCGTGCTCAACACTTAGGAACACACCAAGACCCATGAGCATGCATGTAATCACTTATAAGTGGGTCCCTAAAAGGCCCCATTCCCAAACAGCGACACCGACACAGCTCTCTGGAGTCTCTACGAAACCGAAAGCAAAGCCCATCCACTGCAATTGGCAGTCTAAGATCTGTGATAAACCCCCCGACCCCGATTTGTAAATTCACCCCACTTACTAACGGCATTAGTCTCCTAGGAATACACAAACGTTAACTACACTCACTGTCTTCGTGCACTTACTAACCACTAACTCACCATATACCTCATGTTAATGTTGTAACGGGGACAGCAACGGATTTAGTCTGTCCATTACGATGTTAACACATGCTTCTATATTCTCACAGAATCAGAAGGCAAGCAGTAAAATGGCAGAAGCGACAGGTTCGGGCTCACAAGTAGGGATACTTACTGCAGGAATTGATGTGGATAGCCTACCTGTGGACGTGCCCCCGACTGAACGACCAGTGGAGATGCAACACCTTCAGCAACTCCCGGTGCCAGACCCACCTACAGGAATCACGGAAAGAGTCCATGCCAACTCTCATTGGTTCAATGGCATGCCCGGTCCATTAGGAGAGGCTAAGTATATCTGGGAGTCTAAATGCGAGTATGACAGATCATGGGTGCGTTTCCAATTTTTCTCCAAGGAGTTCGAGACTTTACAGAACACCGAAGACCTCCAGATCATATGGCAACGAGCAGGGTTGGCGGAATATTTTGAAGCCCCACTACCTAAACCCGACCTCCTCCGATGTTACTATCTGGTCTCTACATTACAAGCTCATGAAGATAAGGACCAACCCGGATCATTTGTTCTCCCCTCATTGCTGGGCAACAACGAGTTGAAGAGGTTTGAACTTACTGTGGAGCTAGTGAGTGATGCTTTAAAGATGCATGGCACGCATGTACCCTCAGAAAAGGATGCTCTCGTTCCCAACAACATGAAGGACAGGAAAGTAGTGAAACTGAAAGACATGGCAGCCCTCACCCCAAATGTGTCCATCCCTCTCCGCATGTGCATGCAACATTTCGCCTTCCCCGGTCAAGACCGATTCACGCAACCACACAAGAAGATCTGGTTTGCTCTCTACTTGGCGGAAGCAGGTGCGCTACCTATTAAGCTACCAGTGTGGATTATAGATCAGTTGTATGAAGCGAACAAACGGGCTTCTAGGAAATTAGTGGTGAACGGATGCTGTGCACTCACACGCATCATTTACCGATGCTTGGCATATGATGTCCCCATTGAGCGTGCCTTAACTTGGGCACAATTACAAATGTTTAAAAGGCTCAAGACATCCACACATCAGTCCAAGCGCATGAGGGGCGCGATTCCGTGTGTCCAGACAAGGGAAGTCCTGACTACTCCTGAGGCATCACCATTAAGAGAGGGCACTGTACCTCCTTTTACCATTAGGATACCCAGGTCGGAATCTGACACTACGACACAACCCACCCCATCGGCTCCTCCGGTTACACCTGAATTCGAGTTTGCTGCCACTGGAGAGGCTGAAGGACTGGACCCCCAGGATTTCGAAGCATTCCTACAAAGCACACAATTCTCTGACGTGGAGTTTTATTCAGAGGCAGAGGAGCAGGGCACATCCTCGCGGAGAAGAAGAAAGTCTACAGACGGTAGACATGTCCATTGGAGTGACGCTCAGCAAAGTCAACAACACGAACAACCGGAAGAAGAAGAAGCGTATGAAGAAGAGACCACTGAAGCCCCAGCATATACAGCAGAACTCCGAAGGCTGTATCAGATTATGGAAAGAGTACGATCGCAGCAATTACTCACTGAACAGAGCAGCAGAGTACTTATGACTCAGTTGTTGGAAGAAGCGGGGGTTGACTCAGAGTACAGGGAAGGTCTCTTATTGATGGCAGAAACATATGGAGTTGTAGAAGCTGTGCGCACTGCCATTCAGAGGCCTTCAGTTCAATATGACCCACGAAGGTTCCAGACACGGCCTCGCTCAGGTAAAAATATCCAAATTCCCGTTACAGTTGCAGAGGAGCCAACTACTACACCAACCTCCCAAACAGCTAGTCAACAGCACCCCGCCACCCATGAGGAGTCCACCGAACCACTACCACCTACTCCCCCACCATCGCCTCCGAGAACAGAGACAGTGGAAATCCCATCGACCACTCAACCCACTGACCCAACCTTCATCTTTCGTACTCCCATCTCTAGTGCCACCCTATTCTCTACCACTGATAACCCGACCTTTGAAGCAAACCCCATCACTACACAACCCATCGAAACCCTTCCCGAGCCTGCCCTAGGACAACCATCCCCAATGCCTTCAGCCACGGGTCATCTTGACCCCAGATCCACATTCATGGGTTTCCCTACTACCATGCCACCCTTTCCACCCTCCTCAAATTTACGACCCCAACCCCCGATATCCCTCTCTCCATTTCTACAATCCCTCCAGGACATCTTTGCTAGGGCTTTTCAACCAGGCCCTCAACCATTCCCTGTCTTTTCAGCTCCGCACCCCACTTCACACCTATTCACCACTTCCACACACACACCACCTACCATACCAGTGTATATGGCAGGCCCCACACTAACACCCACTCCTGAAGGTATGGACATTTCACCACCCACGGCACCTCCACCCACGGTTTCACCTCCTCCCATTCCCCCTCCACCAATTTCACCCACACACACAACTTTCGTAGACACATCATTCACTGTCTCCCTTCCCCAATTCCCTTCCCATGCATCGTCCACGGTAAACACCCCCCACTCATCTATAGGTAATGCATTGGACACCATGTTGGCCTGTATATCAAATTTAAGAACAGATTACATTCAGCTCCAGCAACAAAACGCACGCCTGCAAGAGCACTCAGCGACACTACAGCTCCGCCTTGCGGTACTAGAAGGGGAGAACGCTCGCCTTCACACACAGTTCCAAACCCTCCAAGACGCCCATAATATATTGGAAGTACAGCTACAGAACGTAGATCAGGAAGCAGTGCAGGTGGTAGAAAGTCACCTACGAACACAACTGGAACGCAACTCAAAACTTCAGCGAAATATGGCGCTACTTAAACGCCATCTTGCGGCTGCTCAAGAAGAGAACAGACGTTTGCAAATACAAAATCAAGAGAACCTGGAGGCAGCTATTGAGAGCACACCGGGGGCACCCATCAGCCCATCCAAGTTTCAAGCAGTGACCCCCGATAACATCAAGATTATATTGGAAGATTATGCCATGCTACTCGAAGCACATGATAAGCTATCGGAGGAGCTAGGACAACTGAAGCAGGAACACCAACAAGGCCCAACAGCTGCCCCTCCAACCACCCCCTCTGCAGCTTCGCTTCCCTCCGACGCAGAGGCCATAAAAGATCTCCAGCAACAGGTAACTGAATTGCAGACACGCCTACTACAATATGAGAGGCCATCTTCCCCTCCGGAGGCTCCCACGGACGAAGAAGTTGTGCAAATTCCTGTGGAACAAACGTTTGATGAAGAATATGATCCGCAACCATTCCCAGGAGGCCAACAAACAGAAGAAGCGCAGGACACGTTCGAGGCACCACGGCCGCCATGGTTACGACAAGTGGAGGAAATAGGGACCTCGCATGAAGAGCGCACCGTAGTGCAAAATCGGGCTATGAGGGTCATAGAGGAGACTGTTTTACAATCAGATTACTTCAAGAACTTGTCATCGAGACGCCTGATTCTCTCATCGGAACTCCAGTACAGGCCATATTATATTATCTTGGCTGATTATAATGCAGAAATACAAAGAGTCACGGGTCAGATTCCTACTTTTGCGACCCAATTTCAACCCGAAGACCTTCCTCCAGAGGTGCAAAAAGGCAAGATTCGTCAACCAACATGGCGGCAGAAACTTTTAGAGACTTATCCAGAAATGCTACGCACATGGAACAACGCGCCGTTGCACCTCCTGTACAACCCATGCTACGGTCCAGTCCCCCGCCGCAGGTCGTGGAAGGCATTTAATATCAAGGTACAGAACAATGCGCAATGCAAGGAATGGCTGAACTACCCGTACATAGCGCCACCACAAGGACCACCATCGGTAGCATATATGATGGGGACCATTCGCCACTGGATGCCGCGCTTGAAGCCCATGCAAGATGTAGCAGCGCAAATGATGCTTAAAATCTTAGATATGATGCAAGTGGTGCTGAAGACCTTTAGAAATGCAGCCGCACCACAGGTACGCCTTCCGGGGTTTAGCAATGGAAATTACGACTTGGTGTATGACATGAGCACCACCCCCAGTATCCGTGTGGCTTACGCTTGGCATGCACGCATCAAATACCTCCCCGCCTGCTACAAACAGACCTTCGAAGAAATGTTCAGATCAGGGTTCTGGGAGTACCACTCGGAGATTTTCGCGCCAAAGCCGACACATCTGCTTCAACTGTTTGCTTGTGAACAAGCAATGTATTCAGAGTACTACACCACCCCGCAACCAGAGACCCCCGGTGCAATAAATTGGGAGGCATTGGAAGCCGATCTAGCAAGAGGCTTAAGGATAGGAGAACATGAACTGGCCACCAATGTCATCCAATATTACATCGACCACCCGAGGGAACAAAGGTCTGTCAGGGGCGACAGACGCTAGGAAGGGGGGAGTGTTGGCATACAAAGCAATAAAGGAGTCATGCACAATACGGCAACAAGGCCAGATCATTTTTTCCCATAGATTATGTACAACCCAAGTGATTTTAATCACTACACAAACATTGTAAATCCCGTTTTTGGTAGATTAGACTCCATTTTGTGCAAGCCGAGGAGTCCTCGAGCTTGAGGAGTATTAGAAGTACCATCGTACCAAATTTCATAATTTTTAGACTTCGTTTGAGCCCTCAAATAAGCCCTGGAACCTAATTTTTAACTAGGCCGGACACTAGGTCTGGACAGGGCCAAAAGCTAGTCAAAAACTATAAAAAGAGCTAGAGAGCTCATTTTTGAGGTTAGATTGTAATTGAAACAAACTTGTAAGAGCTTTTGAAAGTAATCTAAAGAACTCCATTGATTCTCTCTCTCTGTCTTGCCGTGTGTGCGCGTGTGTGTGTATGTGTGTGCATGCTTGTGTGCTTCTCACTCACGCACTTGTGCCGCCACTTGCTCGAGGTCTTCATACCATCCTCACGTCTTCCCGGATTGACATTAAAGGAGGTGCTACTCATCATTGAGCTACAGTTATCTAGGGGATCGTCTCTGTCTTCAATATTTTAACTATCTGTGCCGAATTAATGATGTTTGCTCTTGAAAGTGTATTCAGAACCAGCACGGAAATGGAACTTGCAGGACGAGGACCCGTTTCAGAGCAGCAAGTGAGAGGAAATGTTTGTTCATTATTTTCCGATCTCGAACTGTTTATATAAATATAAAATGACCAATTTAGCGCTGCTCTAGATGCATCAGCAGTACCTGCTTGTGATACCACAACTTCGCACGTTGTTTTTTGTGTTGAATTACTGAACTCTGGAAGAGCATGCTGAAGCTAAGTCTACCTGATGGTGATCGCTTAAGTAATTATTAAGGGTTAACATTGAGATCGAGATTCTTGCTGACTTGTGTTGTTTGTTCAAAGGTTGCTGATTTGGTATGGATTCTAAAACGCTTTGAAAATCAAAGGTTTAATTCCGTCGTGCTGTCTATCCATGAAAGTGCTTGTTTGTTGTTGATAAGGTGTGTGTTAAGTGTAGGGAGTGTTGAAGTGTAGGAAGATCATTCCCACGGCTCAGTATTTTGCTCATAATTGGAAGCCGGAGTGTCAAAATCAAGTCTACCACTGGATGCGTCTTCTCGAGAGCTTTGAAATGAACCCGCTATTCACTATATTCTGAGTTTGAAGCTGAGAGAAAAGCTCGATTTACTGTTGACTATTGTTCCAAGTGTCCCGACACCATAGCCGACCTTGAAAACTTGAATGTGGTGGATTTATACTTGCATGTACCTTGTTAGACATCATTTGCATTGAGCATCATTTGAATGCATGCCCTCATACACTCGGCTAGGTTTTCATACTCCTTGGATTGATAATTAAAGCGTGAATTCCCACTATATGCACTTGAGGGGGCTTGAGGTATAGTCTCTTTCTCCACAAGTCCCTAAATCGATTCTTAGGTACACAACACACTTTCCAAGTGTGAGGTAGTAAGTGCAAAAAGATTTGACTTAGTAAAGCAGAGTATTCACCTCTTCACAACTCGTATCTTCTCCTAAGAGCTCTTACCATCATGCAAGTACCTCAATTGGAATCGTGCTTCCCCGAAAACGGTGCCAAAAATGTGTGTACCTAAGCATGAACTTAGGGACTTGTGATGAAAGAGACTATTCCTCTATCACCGACAAGTGCATATAGTGGGGATTACACATCTAAATTATCAATCCAAGAAGTACCTTGAATCTAATTGAGTGTATGAAGACATGCACTTGCACAATGGTTAATGAAGTGAGATAACGATTATGGAATGCACATGAGTATTTGTTGGGAGTGATGGTTGGATGCACTCAAGAAATGAGTTGATGCTGCAAAACCTGCTTCACACCTGCCCTCTTTTGATTCCAGATATACTTAGTACACTTGCTTAGCTTCCAAATGACACAAAGAAACCATATGTGTACTTTGGAAATGGTTTGGGTAATGATCAAACCAAAACAGATAACTTGGCACTCCAAAATCAAGAAAAAACTTTCTATTCCTGTAGTGACACCTGCTCAGACTTTCACTCAGTGTGACCAGCACACTTAAAATTGGAACAATTCCTTTTGGGAGTATTAAAGTAACTTAACAAGCTACCAATCACAAGTGGAATCACTCAAATTGATAAACTATGCACTGAGAAATAAGTTTAGCAAAATTCTAATTACCCCCAACTTTTTAGGAACTCTGCAGACACAGACCAGTGTGCACTTCGAAGCGGATTTCTCCCAAATGGCTGAATGAAATCCTCTGAGATTTTGTATGCTTGTAGTAGACCTTGACCTGGTTCCAATGAGCTATAGAACTCTTGATTTGGTTCAGTAGATCTTGAGTTATGCTCTGTTGAAGTTGACAGACTTGGAGAAGATAACACAGAGAACCAGAAATGATGAATGTGTATATATCTATTGATTGATAAGATTATACAAGCTCAATAGCATGACAAGCATAGCTAATTGAGGTGTAGTGATGTAGGCTATGGTGTAGCACTAACACACACTCAGTTACACAGACAATATGCCTCGGGGAGTGAGCTGAAATGGTAGGACTAACCGCGATTTTTTGATTGTATCTTTTATAGAGAAGGAGTTGAGATTTGAATTTGAATTCAAATTCAAATCTCCTATATTCTCTATTCTAAAATTAAGGAGATATTCTCTCCAATCATTCCACCCAAAAATCCACGACTCATCAATTAGGTGAGTGACTTTAAGTGATTACAATTAAATGCCAAGTCATATAGACTTTTACAAAGGGTAAAAGGAAATAACTCATGAGTATGAGTTCCTATGCCTTATCCTTCATGTAGAGATATCCTTCAAGGGCTCCAAGTCCATTTTCCAAAGTTCCAATGTTCCAAGCCAATGTGTGAAGGCTTGATATGCACCAACAGCTCCCCCTCAAGCCAAACACTTTGGCTCAAGTCTTCATCTTCTTCATCTTTAGTCTTCAATCACATCCTGCAATCCAATCATGGATTTGAATCTGCATAACTTGTTTCCATCCAATGCCTTTGTAAGTAAATCTGCACATTGCATATTAGTAGACACATAAGTCAATTGAATCTCTTTGCTAAGTAACTTCTCTCTCACATAGTGATAATGAACTTCTATGTGTTTAGTTCTGGCATGATAAATTGGATTTGCTGCAAGATGAAGAGAACTTGTGTTATCACCAAATATGACAGGTGGCCTTGTGTATAGACCTAATTCTGTATAAAGAAGCTTCAACCAGATAGCTTCTTGAGTGGCATTGGCTAGCCCTCTATACTCTGCCTCACTAGATGATAGAGCTACTGTGGGTTGTTTCTTGGATGACCAAGAAATTGGTTTATCACCTGCAAAACATATGTACCCTGAAGTGCTCCTTCTGTCATCCTTGCAACCTGCCCAATCTGCATCTGAGTATACCTTAATATCAATATCTGATGTATAAGGAAAGTACAAACCATGACTTTGAGTTCCCTTCAGATACTTCAAGATCTTCTTTGCTGCCTCTAGGTGAGGTATCCTTGGTTTGTGCATGAATTGACTGAGCACACTAACTCCATATGCTATGTCAATTCTTGTCAAGGTAGCATAGTTCAAACTACCTACCATACTTTGGTATCCTGTAATGTCTTTGACTTCTTCTCCTTCATGAGCACTTAGTTTTAGATTGATCTCCATTGGAGTAGTAGACACCTTAGCATCCTGCAAACCAAACTTCTTGACCATATCCTGTACATACTTCTTTTGAGTGATGTAGATACCTGAATTTGTGTAGACCAATTCAAGACCTAAGAAATACTTTAATAATCCTAGATCACTGATCTTGAATTCTTTCATCATCTGTCCTTTGATATGTCTAATTCCCTGAACATCATTTCCTGTAATAATGATGTCATCAACATAGACACATAGATATATTACCTCTGTACTACTTCTCTTTATGAATAGAGAAGTGTCTGCTTTGCTCATCACAAATCCTTGGTCTAGGAGGTAAGTTGTCAATCTGTAATTCCATGCTCTAGGTGCCTGCTTTAAACCATACAGAGCCTTCTTCAATTTACAAACATAATGTACCTTTTTTGGATCTTCATAGCCAGGTGGTTGTGACATGTAGACTTCTTCAGATATCCATCCATTCAAGAATGCATTCTTCACATCCAATTGATACATGTTCCAATTCTTGGATGCAGCTACACTCACCAAAATTCTGATAGTTGGCATCTTAGCCACAGGAGAAAATGTCTCCTCATAATCAATGCCTTGGGTTTGTGCAAAACCCTTGGCTACCAACCTAGCTTTGTACCTATTTATTGTTCCATCTGAATTCTTCTTTAGTTTGTAGATCCATCTGGATCCTATTACCTTCATAGAGTCTTTCTTGGGTACCAAGTCCCAAGTATCACTTTCCCTGAGAGCTTCCATCTCTTCATCCATGGCTTCTCTCCATTCTGGTTTGGTAATTGCTTCTTCATAGGTACCTGGTTCTTCATTCAACAAGTCCTTTGCAAGATATACAGAATGTTTAGTTACAAGTGATGTGTCATACCCAAATCTGATAGGCTTCTTCTTTTCTCTCTGAGATCTCCTCATTGCTTGAGTTGAAGTTTCTGGTTTATCTTCTAATTGCTTCATCTTCATCTTTCCTTTGGACTTCCAAGCTTTGAACTCTTCAAGGTTTATTGTATCATCATCATCTGAGCTTGAATCTTCTTGCTGAGTTGGTTCTTCCTTAGTAAGCCTTGGAAAATCTTCTTCCATGTCATAGGGTAGACTCACTTTCCTGCATTCATTCTCATACCAAGAGTCATTCTCATCAAAGATGACATCTCTGCTTACCTTGAACCCTTTGTTTGTTGGATTGTAGAATCTGTATCCCTTTTGGTTCAGATCATAACCAATGAAGATACATTTTTCAGCCTTAGGGTCTAGCTTTCCCCTTACCTGTGAGGGAATATGCACATATGCTACACAACCAAAGATTTTGCAATGATCCAGAGAAGGTCTCTTACCATGCCAAGCTTCATATGGTGTCATGCCATCAAGTGATTTGGATGGCAACCTATTGATGAGATAAGTGGCAGTGGACACACTCTCTGCCCAAAGATAATTTGGCAACTTTTTCTCATTGAGCATAGACCTAGCTGTTTCCACAATGAGTCTATTCCTTCTTTCAGCTACCCCATTTTGTTCAGGTGAATACCTTGTAGTGATCTCCCTTTTGATGCCTCTTTCCTGCAAGAAATCTTCAAACTCATTGGAGAAGTACTCTCCTCCACCATCTGACCTTAGCCTCTTCAAACTTCTTCCTGTTTGATTTTCAACAAGTGCAAGATACCTCTTGAAACAATTAAACACTTCATCTTTATGCTTTATAAAGTATAAAATGGTCCACCTGCTATAATCATCAATGAAGGACACATAATACCTTGAACCAGAAATGGAAGGGTCCTTGCTAGGTCCCCAAACATCTGTGTGTACCAAATCTAGGTAGTCTTGATGCATGAAACCTTTCCTTGAATAGGGTAACCTGTGAGACTTACCAAATTGACATGATCCACATTTGTAAATCATGTGTTGCTTGGATACATTAGGTATCCCAAGCACACATTGATCCCTGCACATTTGCTTTAGAGTCCTTTCACCTATCTGCCCTAATCTCTTATGCCATATTTCTAACTCTGAAAGTGTCTGATCCTTATAATTATACAAAGCAATATTCTTGGTGTCTTCTAGCTCAAATGTAAATAATCTACCTGATTTCTCCCCTTTGGCTATCCTTCTGAATCCATGTCTTGGATCCTCCACATATGCTCCATGTTGTGTGAATCTGACCTGCAAACCTTTCTCCACAATCTGACCAACACTCATTAAATTCTTAGTTATTGTTGGTACATAGAGCACCCTGCTCAATAGGTTCTGGTTACCATCACATGTTTTGACATTGCCTACTTTAACAATTGAATGTTTAGTGTCATCACCTGTCTGCACTTGATGCTTGCCCTTGGGCTCTTCCAAATCAGAAAGTAGTGCCACATTGCCAGCTACATGGTTAGAACATCCTGAATCAATGTAAAATAAATGATCATCATTTGTACCTATCTTGGAGGTCATATTCATGATCAATAGGGAGTCATCTTGCTCCTCTGTGTAGTTGTAGTCTCTTCTATTTCTGAATCCACCTTGGTAGTTACCATTGTGGTTGTTGTTGTAGTTGTTGTTGTATTGGTTGTTGTATCCATTGTAGCTTTGATGTTGGTTGAATCTGCCTCTCCCTTGAGAGTATCCACCTCTTGAGTAGCCTCTTCCTCTCTGATTTTTGTAGTTCTTGTAGCATTCATCTGTGGTATGATTGGACAATCCACAAATGTTGCATGGTGATGAGTTGTAGGGTCTCCCCCTACCTGACTTACCTCCTCTGCCTCTTCCTCTAGATGACCTACCTCTCCCTGCATAATTAGCTTGAGAGGTAGAACCTTCTTCATCCTGTTTCTTCCCTTTACCTTTATCCTTAACTTTCTTATCAGTATAGAGAGCAGAGGGGTTGTTACCTTTTGATTGATCTCCAGCCTTTGTAAACTTTGCTTCATGTGTAAATAGTTGGCCCATGAGTGTTGTGAGATCAGGGGTATGCATGTCCATATAGAGGTCCATTGCAGTGGTGAAACTTTCCCACTTATCATCTGCCTTGAGTCCATTTGTTACTTGCCTGACTATTTGTTCTTCTTCAATCTCCTCTCCAATGCTTGCTAGTTGGTCTGCCACATCTTTGATCTTTGTCACATACTCTGAGACTGATTGCTTGGGCTGCTTCCTAAGGGTTGTGAACTCAATCCATAATTGATTCTTCCTAGCCCTTGTGTTGGAAGAAAAATAATTTGACAAGGTTTCCCAAGTTTCTTGGGAAGTCTTACAATTCCTTACATGAGGTAAAAGAAAGTCAGATATAGAGTTTAAGAGATAAGACCTTGCCAAAGCATCCTTTGCACACCATTGGTTGAGCCTTTCATGTTCATCCTTTGTGGGTAGTCCTCTAGTCTTGAATGAGGGCAATTCCTCATCTCCTGATATGTATCCAAATAAGCTTCTCCCTTGTAGATAGGTCTTCATTCTCAATGACCAGGATTGATAATTATTTCTGTCCAATTTGTCAATGAAGGAAGGGAAACCATCACCCATGTTTACCTTCTTTGCTCTGATACCACTGTTGGGAGTGATGGTTGGATGCACTCAAGAAATGAGTTGATGCTGCAAAACCTGCTTCACACCTGCCCTCTTTTGATTCTAGATATACTTAGTACACTTGCTTAGCTTCCAAATGACACAAAGAAACCATATATGTACTTTGGAAATGGTTTGGGTAATGATCAAACCAAAACAGATAACTTGGCACTCCAAAATCAAGAAAAAACTTTCTATTCCTGTAGTGACACCTGCTCAGACTTTCACTCAGTGTGACCAGCACACTTAAAATTGGAACACTTCCTTTTGGGAGTATTAAAGTAACTTAACAAGCTACCAATCACAAGTGGAATCACTCAAATTGATAAACTATGCACTGAGAAATAAGTTTAGCAAAATTCTAATTACCCCCGACTTTTTAGGAACTCTGCAGACACAGACCAGTGTGCACTTCGAAGCGGATTTCTCCCAAATGGCTGAATGAAATCCTCGGAGATTTTGTATGCTTGTAGTAGACCTTGACCTGGTTCCAATGAGCTATAGAACTCTTGATTTGGTTCAGTAGATCTTGAGTTATGCTCTGTTGAAGTTGACAGACTTGGAGAAGATAACACAGAGAACCAGAAATGATGAATGTGTATATATCTATTGATTGATAAGATTATACAAGCTCAATAGCATGACAAGCATAGCTAATTGAGGTGTAGTGATGTAGGCTATGGTGTAGCACTAACACACACTCAATTACAAAGACAATATGCCTCGGGGAGTGAGCTGAAATGGTAGGACTAACCGCGATTTTTTTATTGTATCTTTTATAGAGAAGGAGTTGAGATTTGAATTTGAATTCAAATTCAAATCTCCTATATTCTCTATTCTAAAATTAAGGAGATATTCTCTCCAATCATTCCACCCAAAAATCCACGACTCATCAATTAGGTGAGTGACTTTAAGTGATTACAATTAAATGCCAAGTCATATAGACTTTTACAAAGGGTAAAAGGAAATAACTCATGAGTATGAGTTCCTATGCCTTATCCTTCATGTAGAGATATCCTTCAAGGGCTCCAAGTCCATTTTCCAAAGTTCCAATGTTCCAAGCCAATGTGTGAAGGCTTGATATGCACCAACAGTAGTATCACTCACATTCATCACTCTCACAGGTGGAAATGGTGTCCCGATACATGAAACAACAATAAGCACAAAAATGGATGTTTCTCTTAGCTCCAGACTTGGAATATGGTCAATAGTGGGTTCATTTCGAAGCTTTTGACGAGTTAGATCAAATGGTCATATTGTTGTCCGATTTTGATGAATTTACTTCAAGATGGGCAAAAAACAAAGCTATGCAACTCACACTCACACATTACACACTTTAGAAAAGCAATGATTTGGATAGACAACACTTCCATGCACTCATTCCAAGCTACATACTCACATGCAAGCTCACAAGCAAGGAGATGCAAGAGGGAAAAGAAGCAAATTAAAAAATCAGAGCTCTTTCACTCCCAATGGCAAAAAGTCTTCACAAAGTGTCATCAAATGACTTATTTACATGTTCCCTAAAAAGGGTCCTTTCACACAAGGGACCAGCACTTTATTATAGAAACCCTAATTTCCTACTATTTTACAATGAGTATGATAGAATGCTTGGCTGTAGCTCAGTGATGAGTAGCACCTCCTTTAATGTCAATCCGGGAAGACGTGAGGATGGTATGAAGACCACGAGCAAGTGGAAGCACAAGTGCGTGAGTGAGAAGCACACAAGCATGCACACACATACACGCACACTCGCACACACGGCAAGAACAAAGAGAGTAAGACAATGGAATCACTTCTATTGCATCCAAGTTCTCATACAAGCTCAAAACTACAAGAAGCTCCCCAAAAATGAGCTCTCTAGCTCTATTTATAGTTTTTGACTAGCTTTGGCCCTGTCCAGACCTAGTGTCCGGCCTAGTTAAAAATTAGGTTCCAGGGCTTATTTGAGGGCCCAAACGAGATCTAAAAATTATGAAAATTGGCAGGCAACTACTTCTAAGGCTCCCCAAGCTCGAGGACTCCTCGGCTTCTACAAAATGGAGCTACAAAAAGGTGAAATGATATTTACAAGGGTTTGTAGTGATGAGAATCACTTTAAAATGATGTGAGGGTTTTGAAAAAAATGAAGGGTTGCCTCAGTGCTAGATCTGCATGTGTGTCCGTACTTGCTTTTTCCCGTATACTGTCAACACTCTCCCCCCCCTAGGGTCTGTCGCCTCTGACAGACCTCTGCTCCACTGTTTGATCAATGTACGCCTGCAGGAGGTCGGTTGCCACTTCTTGTTCCTTGATGCGTAGTCCCCGAACCAAGTCTCTCTGGAGGGTCTCCGAATTGACTGCATCCGGTATGTCCGGTTGTGGCGTTGTGTAGAGTTCTGAGTGCATGGTTTGTTCACACGTGAATAGATGTAGCAGGTGGGTTGGGCGTGGTGCGAACACTTCTGAGTGTGACTCCCAGAACCCCGTGGTAAACATATCGTCGAAAGTTTGCTTATAGCAGGCAGGGAGATATCTGATGCGTGCGTGCCATGCATAAGCAACTCGTATGCTGGGGGTTGTGCTCATATCATACAGGAGGTCATAATTACCATTGATGAAGCCAGGAATCGGAGGCTGAATATGGCATACATTGCGGAAAGTTTTGAGCACCACCTGCATCATATCGAATATCTTGAGCATCATCTGAGCAACAACATCTGGCATGGGGTGGAGGCGTGGCAGCCAATAGCGAATGGTAGCCATCATGTACGCTATTGTAGGTGGGCCTGTCGGTGGTGTGATTTTGGGGTAGTTCAGCCACTGTTTGCAATTCACGTTGTTCTGGACCTTGATGGAGAATGCTTTCCAGGAGCGTCTTCTTTGTACTGGTCCGAAGCATGGGTTATATTTCAGATGCATGGGAGCATGATCCCATGTTCGTAGCATTTCCGGATAGGTTTCCAGTAACTTTTGCCTCCATATGGGCTGGAATATGGCCCCTTTTTTGGCTGCCTCTGGGATGTCCTCGGGTTCGAATTGTGTTGCGAAAGAGGGTTACTTGTTGGTTATGCGTTTAATCTCAACATTGTAGTCCGCCAACAATACAAAATAAGGTTTGTATTGTAACTCTGAGCTAGTTATCAGCCGCCTAGGAGCCAAGTTCGAGAAATATTCAGACTTGAGTATGGTCTCCTCTATGGCTTTCATGGCTAGCATCTGAGTTGCAACACACTCTTCGTGAGTGTGCCCCATCTCCTCTACTTGCTTCATCCATGCTGACGGGGGTTCCTCATATGTATCCTGGCCTTCCTCCGTAATTTTGCCTCCTGGAAAGGGTTGAGGCTCATAATTGTCTTCAAATGTCTCCTCCACTGGAATGACTACTGTCTCTTCTTCTATGGTTTGATCAGGTGGAGAGGGAGGTCGTTCATACTGTAACAACTTAATTCTTAGTTCTGCAACCTGTTGCCGTAGCTCAAGTACTTCGTTGGTTACTGATAATTTCGGCTCTGGTGAGGTTGCAGCGTTGGCCATCTCTTTAGGTTCTCGTTGGTGTGGTGTAGGCACTTGGGCTTTCTGTAGGTCTTTGACTTGGTCAGCAAGCTGATCATGTGCTTCTAGGAGATTGGCATAGGTTTCCAATACTTGTTGTATGGTTTCTGAGGGGATGGCTTGAAATTTGGTCGGGTCGATGGGTGCCCCTGGAGTATTTTCCATGGCTGCTTCGAGGTTGTCCTGATTTTGTTGCTGTAGTCTTTTGTTTTCTTCTTGAGCAGCCGCTAAATGGCGTCGGAGTAGAGCCATGTTTCGTTGTAGTCTAGCATTACGGGCTAGCTGATCTCTAAGTTGTTCTTCCGTTGCCCTAATCTTCTCTGTATGTGTGGACTCGAGCTCCACCTGATATTGTTGGAGGGTGGTCACCTCCTGCTGTAATTCCGTATTAGACAACTCCAAGGCAGTGACACGTGCCTGGAGGTGGGCTGACAAAGTACAGAGCTCTTTATTGTTTTCTTCTAATAACCTGTATTCCTGTTTAAGTTGGGCAGCAGCTTCGAGCATGGTGTTGAGTGCATAACTAAATGAGGTGGGTGCAGGGGTGAGGGTGGAAGATGCAAGGGGTCGGGAGATGGGAAAGGGAAAAGTGGATGTTGTGCCTACATTGTTTGGAAATGGCGACGTGAGTGAAATGACACGTGGTGATGTTGGAATAACAGTGGTGGTGGGTGATCCTGTGGATGGTGAGATGTCCATGGGATCGGACGTGAGAGTGTGTGATTCGTGAACTGTGAATACAGGAATGGTGGGTGGTGTGATAGTGGTGGCAGTGAATGTGGGGGAGAGGGGTTGGGAAAGGGACTTTTTATTATAATTATCCACCTGCTGGAGTATATTTACAAGGTTCGTCCAGAATGACGGTTGGGTGACTTGGGTTGAGGATGAGGCAGTTACCAGGGAAGTGGTGGATAGTGTTTGGGTATGGGTGAATGGAAAAGGATGGGGTGAGGTCTGGCTGGTGGCAAGTGATTGTCCAAGGGTGGGGAGATAGGAAGGGTGACCTATTATGGTTTGATCGGTGGCAGGATGACCGGTTTGGGGTTCAAAAATTTGTGTGGAAGTGATGTATGTGGGTAAAGGGAAGGATGTAAAAACGGAGGTGTGTACATTGGTTTTATGATGGGTGGATATCGGTTGTTCAGAAGGGATAGTGGAGAAGGGTTCTGAAGGGTGGAAGGAAGGTGGCGGTGGAGATGGTACGTGTGTAATTACCTCTTGTTCGTCAGTGGGACTTGGGCTCGTCATGTGAACATCCTCTGAAATTATAGTGGGCAAGGCAGTAGAGGCATCCATTTGAATCATTTTCCCGCGTCGTGGCCGTGTATCAATCCTTCGTTGATCATAGACAGGGTTTTCCTGATAGACCATTGTCCTCAATGCTTCCCCGATCCCACATGTCTCTGCCAATAGATTCAATGATTCCACAAAGTGTGAGTCGACATTCTCGGTTTGAAGCATCTGGTTCACTAGAGCTCTACTCGCCTCTTCTGTCATCTTATGTCTTCTCTGTACCTGCTTGATTGTCTTGTACAGCCGTCTGAGTTGTGCTGTGTACGCAGGGGCCTCCTCTTCACTGTCTTCCGGGTCATTTCTTTGTGCACCTTCCTGAACTTGTGTGTTTGGGTCATGAGGATGTTGTGCCACTTCTTCCCCATGTACTCTGCTCGTCTCGCCCCGTGGCTGTTCTCTTTGGGCTGATGCACCCGGATCAACATTGTCAGGGGAATCTTCACTGTCTGATAGGGGGACCGTCTGTAGGAATCTTTCAAAATCGAAGTTTGGATCTTCTGTGAAGGTGGCCATAGATGCAAACTCTGCATCGGTAGGTAGTGGAGGGGCGGATGGAACGGGTTGTACCACCTCCCCAGCTTGAACTCCTTAAAGATGGATCGTGAAAGGTGTGACCTGAGCTTCTGGTCGGGGAGAAGCTTCGGTCGTGGCTTCTTGAGGAATCGTTACCTGGGAGAGCGATCCACGCATTCGTTTTGCAGGCTGGCTCCCTGACTTCCGCCCTTTGAACAGCTCCAGTTGTGCATACTTTAGAGCTCGGGCAACTGGCACATCATATGCAAGACATTTATAGATAATTCTTGTCAGCGCACAACAACCATGTAAAGTGGGCTTCCTCACACCCCGCTTGCCTGCCTCATACACTTGGTCTAAGATCCATACCGGCATCTTAATGGGCAAGCTTCCAGTCTCTGCTAGATATAGCCCATACCATATTTTCTTGTGAGGTTGAGTGAAACGGTCCTGAGCGGGGAATGCGAAGTGTTGGAGGCACATCCGCAAAGGTATGGCGATGTTGGGGGTGAGGGCGCACATTTCTTTTAGTTTCTTGATTCTATTGCTTTTCATCGACTCCGGTATCAAGGGGTCGCGGTCAGAAGGTACATGCGTGCCATACATCTGAAGTGCTTCCCTGATTAAAGTCACATTCAATTCGAACTTCCTCATTTCCTCCAGATTTGACAAGGAGGGCACCCAGAATGTGCCTGAATGATCCTTATCCCCTGTCGGCTTCAGCGTGGCAATTA
Organism: Ceratopteris richardii; assembly: GCA_020310875.1. Classification (NCBI taxonomy): domain Eukaryota; kingdom Viridiplantae; phylum Streptophyta; class Polypodiopsida; order Polypodiales; family Pteridaceae; genus Ceratopteris; species Ceratopteris richardii. The sequence goes on along the minus strand of CM035436.1, from coordinate 146,452,808 downwards.
GGTAGTAGCACCTGAGGAAATCTGGTTTAGGTAGAGCTGCACTGAAATAAGTTTGTAATCCTGCTTTTTGCCAGATATCTTGAAGTGGAGCTGCATTTTGCAATGCTTCGAATTCTCGTGAGAAGAACTGGAAGGTCCACCACACTCCTCCACATTCCATCTTGGACTCCCAGATATGATCCGCGTCCCCCAAATCTCCTGGCATCTCATTGAACTAGTGAGAATGCCCCTTTACTCTTTCGGTTAGGCCATTTGGTGGGTCTGGAATAGGAATTCTCCGCACATTCACGAACTCTTCAGGCCGAGCTATTGGTGGGGCCTCCACTGGCATGGCATCCCAATTGATTGGAGCACCAGAGCCTGCATGAGAGCTTGTGCCTGCCGCTGTTGCCATGAGAGTAGGTTGCTTATCTGCTGGAAGAAGAAAGGCACATTAGTGTTGCATAGGAAACAAGATGTTATGGTGTTCCCTTCACAATACTAACATGACAATTCCGGAGGTTAGTGGTTAGTGGTGAAGTGTTTGTGATAGGTGTGAGTGGTGATTAGAGGTCAGTGTCATCCTAGATGCATACTTTGGTTATGCAATGGGCTCAGAATGCTCCTGTGTTAGTGTGGGCGGATTTACAGAATTGGGTCAGGGGGTTTAGTACACAGTTTAATTCTCCACACTTTGATAGAGGAGTCGTAGCTCTTGGAGCTAAAGACAGGTGAAGATTTCTGGATGAGAGTGTGATGTATTTGGGACCTTTTGGGTACCCATTTCCAGACATTCCTAGGGTTGGTGGGAGTGGGGACAGTGAGAGGTGTAGGTATCTTTTCATTTTCTGAGTTGTTGGCCAAGAGTGCTTGTGAAAGTTGCTTCATCCTAGTGCCTGATGGTGAAGCAATTTGGGCTCATAAGCAAGCCTTGGGCACCCATATCTGTCTAGCATTAGGGGTGGCCTTCATTGACCGCTTAGGAACCCAAATAGAAATGGTATGCCTAGGGGTTATCCTAGGGGGCTTCTTCACTTTGTTCCTTGATGGTGAGGCTCGTTTCTTGTCTCCTTGAGAGTCTACTATTAGAGTTGTGGGTTTCCCATCCTTGCGTATCCAGATCTGCTTTGCGCCACAAGATGCTCCGTGTTGCATAGGTTGGCGCTCCTGCCTCTTGATCAGCAGCCTCCTTCGTGTAGAGTGATGTTCGGTCTGCTCGTTTAGAATCTTCTTTGGATCAGTTAGGAACTCCTTCTTGGCTCTTGAACCTTTAGTAAGATTGACATTCCTCTGCACCATAGAAGTTTGGACAAGCACAACATTGTTATCTTCATGTGGATTCCTGGAGGGACCAGGAGTTGGTGCCTGTCTTATTGGTTTGAGTGCTTGATTTTCTAATTCAATCGTGAGACGGCTTTGGCCTACCCAAGCCTGAAGAAGTCCACTTCTTAGGTTGAGGTTGACTGCGTGATCATAGATCCAGTCTTGGCCTAAGACAAGAGGTTCGGTCAGATCCTCGTCTTCACACACTAGCACTTTTGCTGGCATGAGGACCTCTTGTATGTAGAGGGGAAGATCCACCTCTCCCATACAAGGGGTTTCAACACCTCCTAATCCTATCAGATATGCTTCTAGGGGTTTTACCTCCAATTGCAGCTGCTGGGCAATAAGAAAGCCGAACTGCACTTGTGGCTGCTCCTGAATCAATTAAAGCCCTCACGCTTGTTGTGCTGTCTCTTTGTCCTATTTCTAGGGTCACAAAAGGTCGTCGGTCCACTATCTTATGGGTACGTTCACCTGAAGCCTCACACATGGCCATGTGATAGCCTGGAGACTCTTGAGTGTCAGTCACAGGCTGATCCCTCCCTTGTCTCCTCAACTTCATTCGTCTGATACGCTCTAAGGCCTCTGCCTGTGCTTCTTCTCGAATTCGTTTTTCCTCCTCTTTACGTTGCTTAGCAGTATTGAGTCGACTTAGCATTTCCTCCGTGAGGGGTTCCTGATACAGCTTGACTCTGCATCCGCTAATATAGTTTGGGAGAACATCCCCCTCTAAAGTGGCTAGTTGTACTGCCCCACTCGTGGAGATCCTATTGATGATCATAGGTCCGTAGCCTCTCTTTTCTAGCTTCCTTGCGTGTTGTTTCAATGTGTAGACTAAAACTAGATCTCCTGCTTTCAAGCCCTTATCCTTCACATGGGCATCAAAGTATGCCTTTTGCCGTTTCTTTGCAGCATAGATGCCTGCTACTGCTCGTAACCTCGTCTCACCTAAACGTTCTAGATCAAAGATCCTAGAGGACAGCTCATGTCCATTCCACTTATGCTCTTGTGCTACTCTTAAAGCTGGAATTAGGAAATCTAATGGTAGCACCGCATTCTGTCCGAAGACCATCTGAAATGGGGTGGCATTGAGTACCGTTTTGTAAGCAACTCGGTATGCCCAAACAACATGATAAAGTTGTTTGTCCCAATCAGAGCGTTTATTATTTACAAGTTTTGTCAATACGTTACATAGGATCTTATTCGTGCTCTCGGCTTGTCCGTTAGCTTGTGGGTGATAGGGGGCAGACTTCTTATGTATCACCATGAATTCTTGAAGGAGATTTTCAATGACCTCATTCAAGAAGTGCGTACCTCTATCACTAACCAACTCTATTGGTAACCCATATCTAGTGAACACATTTTCGAATAGGAATTTAGCCGTCGTTTGAGCATCATTCTTCGTCGTGGCTTTTACTTCCACCCACTTTGTAAGGTAATCTGTGGCTACAATAATGTATTCTGCATGGGAGTTTCTAGCTAGGGGGTTGATGGGACCTACAAAGTCTATACCCCACTTTGAAAATGCACGTCCTCCCATCATTGGCCTTAAGGGCATTTCATCTTTTCTTATCGGATATTGGGCACGTTGGAATGTGTCGCAACTCTTCACATAAGTATGTGCATCCATATGAAGAGTGGGCCACCAAAGTCCTGAGAATAGAATGGTCTTAATTACTCTGTCAGGCCCAAAGTGTCCACCTGCAGCACCGCTGTGTGCAGTTTCTAAGACTTTCAAATAGTCTGATTCATGAACGCACAGTCTTAGGTAACCATCCTTGCCTCTTCGATATAGGTTGTCTCCTACTAGGGCATAGTCTTGAGCCTCTTGCTCCATGCTCCGTTTTCTTGCAAGACTAGCCTGATTGGGTAATGTTCCCGATCTCATGAACTCGACCAATGGAGCACTCCAATCTAGGATTAATGACACGTGATAAAGAGTGGCATGTTCCACTGGGGGTCTCTTCTGGCACACTGGACAATTGTGGATCCACTCTTGTATTTCTTTGTCCATGCTAGGCCAATACACTCCTAAACGTTTTAGATTCTGCAATGTTCGTTGTTTAGGGTAGTGATTTCCTAGCAGTCCCTCATGGGCTTGTTGCAACCAACTAGCATGTTCATCATCCTCGACACAACAAGCTAATACACCCTCGGTATCTTGCTTGTACATACTTCCGGCCAATATTTGATACTTTAGTGATTTTACAATTTCCTCTTTGCTTGTTTTAACATTTTTATTTGCAGGCCCGAAGGTTAGGACTGGTACCAACTTATTTGCCCATTTAGGAACAACTGCTAAATTGAACAAATAAGCATCGGGCAGTTCATCAGACACTCCTTGCGGTGACTCTCCTGAAGTGATGCGAGAAAGATGTTCTGCCATAAGATGGGTTCTGCCTTTCCTGACAACAACTTCAAAGTCGTATTCCATTAGTAAGAGGAACCATCTTACTAAGCGGCCTGTATTGCAAGGTTTATTGACCAAATATAGTAAAGCTTGATGATCAGTGAAAAACTTGAACTTATTGGCCAATAGATAGTGTCTAAACTTCTTCACAGCATACACCATGCCTAAGCCTTCTCTCTCCGTTGTGGTGTAATTTCGTTCAGCTGCATTTAATTGCCTACTAGCATATGCTATCGGCAAATCTAGGTTTCCTTCACCTGTGGGTTGTGCTAGCACACATCCTATTGCATGATTGGAGGCATCTACATGGACATGAAAGGGTTTGCTCCAATCCGGAATAGTCAATATTGGTGCTGTGCACAAACGTCTTTTCAGCTCGTTGAAGGAATTCTCGCATTCCTCGTTCCACTCAAAATTTGTTAACAACCCATAAAGAGGTTTAGCTATGATGGCATACATGTGGATAAACCTACGGTAATATCCGCAATGGCCCATAAAGGCTTGTACCTCTTTAACATTTCTTGGTCTTGGTAACTCTGCTATCGCTCTTACCTTGTCTTCATCTGTTGAAATTCCATTCTTAGAAACAATGTGACCTAAGATCTTACCTTGTCGTACCATGAACACACACTTCTCTGGGTTCAGACACACTCGATAATCTCTACACTTGTTGAAGATTTGTCTGAGCTCAGGGATGTGGTAACTTCTTTCTTGGGAATGAGCGCATAAATCATCCACATATACTTCTAAGCTCTTTCGCAAGAACTCTTTGAAGACATGACACATGAGCCTTTGGAATGTTGCAGGTGCATTGGTGAGCCCAAATGGCATCACACGAAATGCAAAGATTCCCCATTCTGTGGCAAAGGCCGTTTTGTGTTGATCTTCGGGGGCAATGGCTACTTGGTTGTACCCTGAAAATCCATAAAGGAAGCTATAAACTTCCTTGCCTACCACACGCTCCAATAGATGTTCGGTGATTGGAAGTGGATAACTATCTCTGATCGTAGCGGCATTAACTTTTTTAAGATTAATGCACACTCGCAATTTCCCATTCTTCTTGGGCACCACTACAATGGGGGACACCCATTCAGTATGCTCAATCTCATAGATGAATCCAGCTTCAATCAGCCTGTCAATTTCCTCTTTTATTTTGGCTGCATAATTGTCATTATATGTGTAGGGCTTTTGTTTGGTGGGCTTGGCATCAGCGGTCATCGGAATCGTATGAGAGCAAATCTCTGGATCTACTCCTTTCAAGTCTCTATAGTGCCATGCGAACACATCCCTATATTCCCTTAATAGAGCTACAAGCTCTGCTTCTTCTTTTGCACTTAGATCATCTCCTATGTACGTACATCGTTCTTCGTTCCCTTCAATGGTCACTACAATTTTTTTGGTCTTTTCTTTATTGTCATATGCTTCTCCTATAATGGCCTCTCTCTTAGGCATCCGTACCAAAATTTTTCGGTCTTCCACTTCATATTCCTTGAAATTTTCTGGTACTTCAAACAATGATTCTTCCTCTTCTTGTTTCACTGCTTTTCTTTTCTTTTTCTTTTGACCTCCTTCACTTTTTTCCTTTGAATTTATCGTTTTAATACTCGTGAGGGGTTCTTCTTCTTTTTGGGTTAACACTCTTATGTCCTCTAAATAGTGTTCCTCTGAGTCAAAGTAAGTATCCATCACAATGGATTCTAGATCATCGTCATTCTCTTCTTCTTCTATGAACTCACTAGGATCACACTCTTCCAACAAGGGCTGACACATGAACACTGAAATATCATAACCCTCCTCATCACAATGAGGTGTCCATTGTTCTTCATTGACTGCAATGTCCATGGTAGCTAAGATTTCTGCCCAACCATGAGGCTCAAATTCCTCATCTGGAAATATCATCGGTGTATAGGCTGGGTCTTTTATTGGTCTATCTCTTGGGTGAGTTCCTTCTTCTCTCGCTTTTAGGCGCTTTTCCTCTTCCTCTGCGACCTTGCACATCCACAAGTGAGTATCTTCATGCAGCCATGATGGATCAGGTGAACTTCCAGAATGCACGGAGATAGAATCTTCTTTCGCTTTGTGGATAGGATTCCACTGTAGGGGTGGTACATCTCTGAAGGTGTAATCCTTCAAATTGACCTTGGTGGTGACCCCTAAGTGCTGTAAGTACAAGGAGTTGGTTCCCCAATCCTGTACTATTTGCAATTGTCGTAGGAAGGGTCTTCCTAGGATCATCTCGTAGACATTATTTTTCTCAAAGTCACATATAGCAAATGTATGTTCAAACTCTACACCACAAGTGGTTAGAGTTATCCCTTCAAGCAATCCGAGAGGTCTTTCAAAATGACCATCTGCCATTTGAAGTTTCATTCTCGTTGGTCTTAAGGTGGGTTTGCCCCATCGCTTCCACAAGGAGGTGGTCGCAATAGCAACACCAGCACCCGAATCCACAATTGCTTTGGTTGTGTAACCTTGATAGGTGATCGGAAGATAAGTGTTACCTTCTTCACCTTCGCTCATGTCCCCTATCTTGTCGAGAGGTATCTCTGGAACTTTTTGCTTAGAGCCTACTTTTGGTATATTGGATTCAAGTTCTGGAACCTGATCCTTCACATGATTCCAGAGCTCCGGTTTTGCCTTGAGGAGCTCCTCTACAGTGAGATGACATTGAACCTTAGTGTTCTTCACAACATCAGTGTTTCTTGGAATCACTGAGTCTTCATTTCTTACCAATATTGTGGGGGCTCTGATCTGGAGAGATTCAGATTCCCATGGGCCTGTGAAATGAGGCAACTCTTGTAAAGAATTAGATTCAAAATCTAATCTCTCATCCTCTTGTTGCTCTGTTTGATCTCCATAGATAGACGGAATGTCTTGGGGAAATTGATCACGAAGATCATCAATCTCAGGAATAGGAGGGGAATCACCCTTCTCCTTGGCCCATTTCTCTTCTTGTATTTCCCGCAAGAACTCTTGAGAGTACTGTTGAATTGAAGGAGGTATTCCAGCATCCGTGGAATTAGGAACATAAGCTCCCCTTGGTGGTGAGCTTCCTCTTTCAACAACTAGTTGAGCCTGTGGAGGTAAAGAAACTTGTGATTTGTTTACCAACTGCTCTAATCTTTCTAGTAAGCCTTGGAAATGAAAATCCGGCTTGACAGAGTTTGTCCGATTGAACTTTTGACTAGTCTCAAGTATAGCTTGAGCTTGTTCTACCATTTTCATGCACATTTTCATCCGTTCAATCTCTAAATCTGCTCTAGGGTAACTCTTGTCTAGGTTTGCAGCTGTTGGCCCTTCTTGAAGTCGAGCCTGGTAGGCCTTGAACATCATGTCCAAGCCTTCAGGAGTGGGATCCGCTAATACTGATCCTACTCGGGGTGGTGGGTGGGTCACTGGGGTGTATTAGAGGGTGGAGAAATGGAGGGTGATGGGGATGGTAGCGGTGGGAATGTGTGAGAGTGCGATTGAGATGTGATCTCTATGATTTTTGCCTTGGTTTCTCTCAAGCTTTCTTCAAGCTCGTTTATCTTTTTTGCCCATTGCCTCTTCATTCTTTCACGACTATCCTTCCAGGCTCTAGTCCTCTTTTTGGTTATGCTCTCTGTTTCACTCACCTCGGGGCTCTTTTCCGGACCAACACCTTGGGGTTGTTGAAGTGCCTGGGCTCTTGTGATCACCTGCACAGGTGCAGCGGAAGTCACACTCCCGGTGGAGTCTACAACTAACCCAACAACATTGATAGGAGTGATTTTAGGCATGTTATTAGGGTTCTTTGGGCAATCTCGTAGGAGATGTTCTTTCCCGCAGTCTTGACAGAAACCCTGAATGGTTACTGGTTGAGGTTGTGTAGGGACAGGCAGTGGACAATCACGTATAAGGTGATCTCCCTGACATCTGAAGCATGGTCTTCTAGGAAATGGGTGTCGTACCTGCCTAAGTTGAGGTCTAGAGTTGGGGTTTGTGTACATGACATTAGCATACTCAGGTTCCCCACTATTTTCACTTGGGTCCTCATAATAGTATGACTCGTTATGCTCGGGTGACTGCATGTAGTAAGCCTGTGGGCTATCCATATGTGTGGAGTCAAAACTATGGTCACTTGGATCACTGTCTGATAGCAATGGGGTGACTGGGACTATGGCTCTATTCGGATTTTCTTCAGTAGATGCATATTTCACTGGGATCACATTGGTGGGAGCAGGGGGTTGCTGTACTAGGACTGGTTGAGGTCTTTGCTGCCCTTGGTAAGGTGGTTGATAAGTTTGTTGTGGTCTGTTGTATTGTTGTAGTGGGTACTGATTCTGGTATCTTCCTGGTTGAGGGTATGGCTGTGGATACGTCTGCCTAACGGTTTGCTTATTGTATGGGCAGTCTTGCGCGGTGTGATTGGTGTACCTTCGTTCTATGGTGCAGTACTGGCTACTAGGATTAACTTGGGGTTGTGCCATAATGGGACATACATTCGCCATGTGGTCACCGCCACAAGTATAGCACCTTTTCACAGGGGCAAACCTTGGGATTTGTTTGCTAGTTACACCTAATTTCTGAGCTACTTTCTCTACAAGTTCCTCAATTGATGTGGATTGCGTGGAAGAGAGGCTAGAGGCACTATCTGAATCTTTGTATATCTTGGAAAGCTCTCTCCTCCCTGAGGTTATCTTCAATGTCAATGCACATGCGTACACATTCTTCTATAGTCCTAGGGTCCTTCAGATACACATAGGATCTCAATTTCGTACTCAACAATCCATCAAGGAATAAGGCTACTTGTTTGGCAGATGTGGGTAGCTCCGAAACAGGGCATCTTTCGAGATATTGTCTAAATCTTCTTCCTGCCAATCTTACAGTCTCTTGGGGAGTCTGTTTGAAGCTGTGAATCAATGAGGAGGTATTGTGTCTTATGCCACTCTTAGAGAACTCTACAATAAATGCCTCTAAGAGCTGGTCTATGTTTCTGAAATGCCTCTCGTTCAGTGGTTGAAACCACGTAAGGGCAGTGTTCCTAAGGGTTAGACCGAAAGCATTATATTGTGTGAATAGGTCCTCTACCTGTTCAGCTTTCAATACTTGCCGAAATTCTGCCACATGGTCATAAGGGTCTCCCGTGCCATCGAAGTAATTCTTCATGGACTTCACCAGTTGAGTTGGTCGTAGAGTCCTAGTGTGTTCTCTCGGCCTCGGCAAAGGAAAATCGTCAGTATTCCTTTGATTCCATGGGGTTCTATGTCTCTCAGGTTCCACTCTATTCCTTTCTGATCCCGTTCTTTCTCTTCCCAGGGAGTTGGCAAAACTTACCTCAGGTTTGTCTCTACTTCTATCTCTTTGAGCTCCATGAGCTTGGGAGGTCCCAGCTCCTTGGTGACCAAAGGACACATTAGACCTTGGTTGGGGAAAAACAAATTCTCCCTTCCATGTGTAGGCATGTCTGCCATGCTCAGTGACCACGAAGATTCTCTCTGATGCATTGTCTACGTAGGTTACTTGGCCTGGGCTATCAGGGTCTTTAAACTCATAGATTGTGAGGGCACTCACTTCCTGAGGTTGAGAAGATTTATATCTCCAAAAAGCCTCATCGGTTTCTAGGTTTAAAAGCAGATCTATGCTTTTATTATCCTGTGGAATCCACTCTTGAGTCATGATTCTGGTCAAGACAGATTTACCACGGGGAGTTCTTGGCTCTCTCTCTAAGTTCCCTTGCTCTATATCACCCATGTCGGTCTCCGCAATCACATTTCCAAACTCATTAGTTCTATCAGGAAGAGTGGTGACTACATATATAGTCCCCTCTTTATCTAGGTATGCTCCATTCTCAAACTTGACTACCGGGTGGTCTAATCCATGGGGTTGATCGGGGTTCTTAATCTGGACCACCGATCTTCTCAGTCCGTCTTCGTAGATGCGAGCACCTAGACGATTCGTCCTGATATATTCCAATTGAGTCTTGTATGGTCCTTCTGGTTTTTCTAGATAGGCCAATCCTGAACTACCTACTGGTCTCTCCATGTGATAGGACATCTCAAAATCACTTGTTTCTGATCTGGGCGTGTAGGGGTAATCACTCAACTGTTGGGCCCAAGACCTGGCAGTGTGATTGACACTAGCTTCAGAAGATCTGAGGCTTTGTCTGTCTCGGCCTAAGTGTCTGCCTGATCTAAGGTTCATATGCCCGATTTATCTATCCCCTGAGACCCAAGCACACTCTCGTTGCAGGTTAATTTTGCACCATTCACTTGTTCTTTTGAGTTGAATATTATGTTTATGGTCTTGTCTGAAATCGCGTCGTCAGGAGTACTTAAGTGAATTTCCGCACTTGATAAGTGATCGATTCCCGTTTACCTTTTGTCCCTTAGGGTTTTCGCACTTAAGACCTATTTACTTCTTGCACTTGGTTGATTAATACTCTTGGACTTGATTCGTGCCTAACGTTGCCCTAATTAATTACCACACCTAAGTCGTACTTAGCCTAGGCTAGGAATTGACAAAGGAGGGTTGAGAGATCTTCCAACCTCAATTAGCTGGTTGACCAGACTGCTACACAAGCCCAGGAAGCCTTCTCCCAAGCTTGGTACTCACCCTTGCTAGCTTGCTTTGAATTGCCTTGAGTGCACACAAAGTTCCTGCAAAAGCTCACCCGTTAGTATAGCTCTATTACCACAAGTAATTTAAAGACACACATCAATAATTTTAGTCCCCCTGGAGTAACTCACTGTGCCCCCTGAATCTGAGAACCACTTAGTTCCACCTAAAGGTCAACTTAAAAATGCATGTTCTAAAACTCCACGTATGATTCTTACAAAAAGCAGTCGAGGTCCACGTAGGATTCTCAACGAGCTTTCCAACGAGACCAAAATCTCATCAATCGGAGTTCGTATGGTCAAGTTATGACCATTCAGGCACTAAAGGGTCAAAACAGGCTCTCAGGGTTCAGGAGATCCCTCTCTGGTTTCTAGATCTTTTGCCCACTTCCAAGGTTCTAAAGTTATACCAAGGTGCTTAAAATTAAGCTCAACTACCCTTCAATTCACTCAAAATTAACCCTAAATTTTCATGCGTTAAAGGCCGTGTATCGCGATAGGTCGGGTCGAGGTGTCGCGATAGGTCGAAGTGTCGCGATAGGTGGGAAGTGTCGCGATAGGTGGGAAGTGTCGCGATAGGTGGGAAGTGTCGCGATAGGTCGAGGTGTCACGATAGGTCGAGGTGTCGCGATAGGTCGTGAGGTGTCGCGATAGGTCGTGAGGTGTCGCGATAGGTGGTGAGGTGTCGCGATAGGTCGTGAGGTGTCGCGATAGGTGGTGAGGTGTCGCGATAGGTCGTGAGGTGTCGCGATAGGTCGTGAGGTGTCGCGATAGGTCGTGAGGTATCGCGATAGCTCGTGAGGTGTCGCGATAGCTCGTGAGGTGTCGCAATAGGTGGTGAGGTGTCGCGATAGGTCGAAGTGTCACGATAGCTCGTGAGGTGTCGCGATAGCTCGTGAGGTGTCGCGATAGCTCGGGATATGGTGAATTTTTCTGTTCTATCTAGTGATCCTGGGAGCTCTAGGCCTGCGTAGTGTCGTGGTGCACTCAGAATCGTGATTGGGTGAAATTTTCGGAGTGTCGCGATAGCTCGAGCTCAACGCCTCGGGGACTGTGCAGACAAATTCTGTACCTGCTGAGCTTGCTGGAGATGATGATGGAGCTGCCACCTGCAAGAAACAAGCAAAAAACACACAAAGACAAGTACACACACTCGCTCTCTCTCAAACTCGCACACAACAAATGAGGGAATGATAAGGAAGAGGGAATATGTAGTGGAGAAGGAGGTGGAGGTGGAGATGGAGAAGGAGGTGAAGATGAGGATGGAGATGGAGAAAAATCAGAAATTTACCTACTACTTACCATTCCAACGCGTCCTCTCTACGTCTTACCATCACACGCTCGTCCTCAAAGCTCGATCCCCGGCAACGGCGCCAAAATTTGGTGTAGCTCAGTGATGAGTAGCACCTCCTTTAATGTCAATCCGGGAAGACGTGAGGATGGTATGAAGACCACGAGCAAGTGGAAGAACAAGTGCGTGAGTGAGAAGCACACAAGCATGCACACACATACATGCTGTTGGCAGTAGCCTTGGTACACCAGGACGTACAAGACATGAAAGTCAAAGAAGGGAGTCAGAGCGAAGGGACAGCACAAGCAAACAGGGCAGTCAAAGAAGATCTGGCAAGTAGGCCAATATTTTTTCAAGACATTAATGCAAATCAAAGAGATGGACATGCAGGAAGGAAGAGCAAGTAGGGAGCTCGAAGATATGTATGGCAGAGCACTAGAAGAAATCCCTACAACAACAGTGATTTTTATCACTAACAATCATTGTAAATATCATTTCACCTTTTTGTAGCTCCATTTTGTGCAAGCCAAGGAGTCCTTGAGCTTGAGGAGCCTTAGAAGTAGTTGCGTACCAATTTTCGTATTTTTTAGATCTCGTTTGAGCCCCCAAATAAGCCCTGGAACCTAATTTTTAACTAGGCCGGACACTAGGTCTGGACAGGACCAGAAGCTAGTCAAAAACTATAAAAAGGGCTAGAGAGCTCATTTTTGAGGTTGGATTGTAATTGAAACGAACTTGTAAGAGCATTTTGAAAGTAATCTAAAGGCTCCATTGATTCTCACTCTTTGTCTTGCCGTGTGTGCGCGTGTGTGTGTATGTGTGTGCATGCTAGTGTGCTTCTCACTCACGCACTTGTGCTGCCACTTGCTCGAGGTCTTCATACCATCCTCACGTCTTCCCGGATTGACATTAAAGGAGGTGCTACTCATCATTGAGCTACACCAAATTTTGGCGCCGTTGCCGGGGATCGAGCTTTGAGGACGAGCGTGTGATGGTAAGACGTAGAGTTGACGCGTTGGAGTTGTAGGTATTTTCTTCACTCTCATCGATTTTCTTTTACTTTCTTCACCATCTTTATCACCATCATCATCATCACCATCTTCCACCTCCATCTCCATCATCGCGAAAATTTCAGTTTTTTGACTATATCCCCATCTCCACCTCATTCCCCTCATTTCACTTGTGAGAGAGAGCGAGAGAGCGAATTTGCATGTGCTGTTTTTTGCATGTTTTGTGAGCATTCTGCAGGTACAGGCCGCATCATCATCCCCAGCACTCTGCGCAGGTACGGAATTCTGAGTAACTGTCTGTGTGTCGCCGAGCTCTGTCAATCGCGACCGACAGAAAAATTGCTCTAATTGCTAAACAAAGTGCATATCCATGACCTACAGGCCTAGAGCTTCCCAAAAATGTGTTTAGTTTTTTGAAATTCCACAGATTTCTGTCAATCGCGATCGCTCTGTCAATCGCGACCGACAAACCACGACGGACAGATCTGTCAATCGCGACCGACACGTCAATCGCGATCGACAGCCCACGACGGCTCTGTCAATCGCGACCGACAGGGTCAACGACCGATTGACCACGACCGACTGACCATACGCGTGACACGTGTCAATCGCGATCGAGTCATCAATCGCGACCGACTCATCAATCGCGACCGACACAGTCAACGACTGTTTGACCACGACGGACAGACCACGACGGCTCTGTCAATCGCGACCGACACGGTCAACGACTGTTTGACCACGATCGACAGACCCTCGCGACCGGCCTGTCAATCGCGATCGACTCATCAATCGCGACCGACAGAGTCAACGACCCGTTGACCACGACTGATTGACTTTTCGTAACCCCTGTCAATCGCGACTGACCAGTCAATCGCGACTGACAGCCACGACGGACCTGTCAATCGCGATCGACACGTCGATCGCGACTGACCTGTCAATCGCGACCGACAGACTTTGCGAACGCGTTAGAAGGGCAAATTAGGTCAAATTTTCAAGGCAAAATTATTGGTCTAAATTTTGATTGAGTGTGGGACAAACACTAGGGTGTAGTATTGCATCGCGAGGCCGTGCCACACGCTACTCGAGTATTCCTGTTTGACTGTTAGCTTGCGTTGAATTCTGATTTAACTCCCTAAACCCTGAACAGTCCTAACTTTTTCATACGAAATCCAAATTTTGAGCTCTTGGGCTTGTTGGAAAGCTCGTGGCATATACTACACGCCCTCAACTGTTTTTTATAAAGATAATGCGTTGATTTTCAGAGAGGGTATTTTGAAGTTGACCATACCCAGGGGGATCAAAGTCAGGGGTCTTTAGAATTATTTTTCTAAAAATCACAATGCAAATATGTGTTTATGTTACATGAATGAAAGTGGTTGGTTGTGTCCTTTGAATATAAGCATTGAGCTAACCGTGGGTCTTTTATAGGTCCATTGAGAGCAACTGAAAGCGTACAAAGCAAGGTTTCTTTGCAAGCTTGAGAACCGGGTTCTTGAGCACTATAAAGCAAGGGATCAACAAGTAAGGTTGGACACTTTTAACTCCCTCTGTCAATTCATAGCTTAGGCTAAGAACGACGAGAGGTAGGAGCAAGTTAGAGCGACGGTAGGCAGTTATCAAGTTGAAGAGTACCTAAAAACTCAAATTCAAGCTAAAAACTTAATCTCTGCACTGTCGATAACATAAAGGAAAAGAACCTAACGTGGAACGATCAACCTAAAGTACGAAGAACATTCAAGTGTTCCTGACGACGTGACATCAGACAAGACCATAAACACAATAATTAACTAAAAAGAATCAAGTGACTGGTACCAATTGATTGGCAACGAGGTTGTACTCTGGAAAAAAGTGGGTTAATCAGTTAGGCATATGAACCTTAGATCAGGACGACATTTAGCAAGGGAAAGACAAAGCCTTAGGTCTTCAGAGGCTAGTGTCAATCACACTGCAAGATCTTGGGCCCAGCAGTTGTGCCACCACTCTCATTACCCTAGCTCGGAGACCAGTGAGTCAGAAATGTCTCAAGGCATGGACAGGCCTACGGGAAGTTCAGGAGTGCCTTATTTGTACAGGGTAGAAGGCCCTTACAAAACACAGCTGGAGTACCTTAGGACCAACCGATTAGGTGCTAGCATCTATGAGGACGGCTTAGGAAGATCTGTGGTCCAGATTAAAAACCCTGATCAATCCATTGGTCTAGAACACCCAGCTGTCAAGTTTGAAAATGGTGCATACCTGGACAAAGAAGGAACTATATATGTTGTCACTAGTCACCGTGATAGGACAGATGACTTCGGGAATGTAATCTCAGAAGCGGACTTAGGTGACCTGGAACAAGGGAACATGGGTGCGGAACCTAGAACCCCTCGAGGTAAATCAGTTCTCACTAGGATTATCACGCCTGAATGGGTTCCCCAAGACAACAAGAGCATAGAGTTGCTCCTCAATCGAGAAACTGATGAAGCCTTTTGGAGGTATAAGTCTAATCAGCCAACAGACATAGGAAATATCATGATCTATGAGTTTAAGGATCCGGATAGCCCAGGCAGAGTGACCTACTTAGATCATGCTTCAGAACGGATCTTTGTGGTGACAGAAAATGATAGGCATGCCTACACTTGGAAGGGTGAATTTATTTTCCCCCAACCAAGATCAAATGTATCCTATGGTCACCCTGGGGCTGGAACTTCCCAAGCTCATGGTACGCAAAGAGACAGAAGTAGAGATAGACCAGAAGTAAGTTTTGCCAACCCAGTGGGCAGAGAAAGAACGAGAACAGAGACGAATAGGGTAGAACCTGAGATGCATAGAGCCCACAGGAACCAAAGAAATGTAGATGGATTCCCTCTGCCGAGACCTAGAGAGCACACAAGAACTTTGAGACCCACCCAGCTAGTTAAGTCCATGAAGAATTACTTTGACGGCACAGGAGATCCCTATGATCATGTGGCGGAGTTCAAGCAAGTCTTGAGAGCTGAACAAGTGGAAGATCTGTTCACGCAGTACAATGCCTTCGGTCTAACCCTTAGGAACACAGCACTCACATGGTTTCAGCCATTAGATGAGCGTCAGTTCAGGAGCATAGACCAACTCCTAGAGGCATTCATTGTAGAGTTCTCTAAGAGCGGCATAAGACACAATACCTCCTCATTGATTCACAGCTTCAAGCAAACCCCTCAAGAGACTGTGAGACTTGCAGGAAGAAGATTTAGGCAATACCTTGAAAGATGTCCTATTTCGGAGCTACCCACACCTGCTAAACAAGTAGCCTTATTCCTTGACGGATTGCTGAGTACAAAATTGAGATCCTATGTGTATCTGAAGGACCCTAGGACTATAGAAGAATGTGTACGCATGTGCATTGACATTGAAGATAACCTAGGGGAAGAGCTAGAGCTTTCCAAAATCTACAAAGATTCAGATAGTGCATCTAGCCACTCTTCCACGCAATCTACATCAATTGAGGAACTCGCGGAAAAAGTAGCTCAGAAATTAGGTGTAACTAGCAAACAAATCCCAAGGTTTGCCCCTGTGAAAAGATGCTATACTTGCGGTGGCGACCACATGGCAAATGTGTGTCCCATTATGGCCCAACCCCAAGTTAACCCTAATAGCCAGTACTGCACCATAGAACGGAAGTACACAAACCACACTGCGCAAGATTGCCCATACAACAAGCAGGCAGTTAGGCAACCCTACCCTCAACCCTACCAACAAGGCAGATACCAGACCCAGTATCCTCCACCACCACAATATGCTAGACCCCAACAAACCTATCAGCAACAATATCAGGCCCAACAGAGACCCCAACCGGTACTAGCTCAACAGCCCCCAAACCCCGCTAACGTGATTCCAGTAAAGTATGCTGTTGCAGAAGAAAACCTGAATAGGGCCATAGTACCAGTAACCCCATTGATCTCGGAAAGTGACCCAAGTGACCATAGCTTTGATTCTACACATGTCGATAGTCCCCAGGCTTACTACATGCAGTCCCCAGAACATGGTGAGTCTTACTATAGTGAAGAACCAAGTGAACCTAGTTGGGAGTCAGATTACACGAACGCCATGTATGCAAACCCCAACCCCAGGCCTCAACCTAGGCAAGTAAGACCTCCATTCCCAAGAGGACCGTGCTACAGATGCCAAGGAGATCATATCGTTCGTGATTGTCCCTTGCCCCCACCTACACAACCCCAGTCAGTGACTATCCAAGGTTTTTGCCAAGATTGTGGAAAAGAGCATCTTTTACGAGATTGCCCAAAGAACCCGAATAATATGCCAAAAATCACTCCGATCAATGTGATTGGTTTAGTTGTAGATTCATCAGGAAGCGTCACTTCCACTGCACCAGTGCAGGTAGTCACTAGAGCTCAGGCTTTGCAGCAAAACCAAGAGACAAACCAGGGTAAGAACTCAGAGGCTAGTGAAACCGAGAGCATAACAAAGAAAAGGACTAGAGCATGGAAAGATAGTCGGGAAAGAATGAAAAGACAATGGGCTAAAAAGATGAGTGAACTTGAGGAAAGCATAAGAGAAACCAAAGCTAGGATAACTGAAATCACCTCTCAAATCCCTTCTCACAATACACCGCCGCCACCCCTACCATCTCCATCTGACCCACCACCCTCCCCACCACGTCATACGATTCCACCACCTCCTAGAGTAGGATCAGTGTTAGCTGATCCCACTCCTGAGGACATAGACATGATGCTCAAAGCATATCAGGCCAGAATACAAGAAGGGCCAAATGTCACGGATCATGCCAAGTGCTATCCTAGAGCTGACCTAGAGATAGAAAGAACCAAACTGTGCGCGAAAATGGTCGCATTGGCTCAAACTATGTTTGAAGCCAGTCGCCTTTTCAATTACTCGGGCTCAGCCAAAACGCAATTACACTTGGATGGATTCCTAGAGAAGTTAGAGAGGATAATTGCAAGATCTGACAAGGAAGAAAAAAATCAAGAGAGAGAGAAAGCAAGCAAAAACATGAATCATTCCCCATCGGAAGTGTATGTGGCCAATTCCACTAAACCAGACTCCTTTCCCTCCTTAGAAAGATTAGAGAGGCTAGTTGCACAGCCAGAAAAGGAGCCTACCCCTCAAAGAAAGGAAAGGGTAAGAGAACGGAAAAGCCAGCCTCTTCAGGAAGCCCACATGCCTTTTCAAGGAGCCTATCTTCCTCCCCAAAGGTCACAGGAGCCTCCCTCGAAAGCTTATGTACCCCCACAGGTAACCCACATTCCTTCCCAGATAGCATATGTACCTAATTCTACGGAGCCAGATACTTCTTCTTCGATGAATCGGTTTGCACCAGACTTCCTACGAGAGATTCAAGAAGACAAATGGGATAACGAAAGTGAGGTTGCCCCTCCTTTTGAACTTGTGGACGATGCACACGACCAATTCCCACAAGACATCCCATCAATTTACGGGGAACATGAGAGTGCTCAATCTCATGAGAGATTGGACTTTGAGTCTAATTCCATACAGGAGCTACCCCACTTCACAGGCCCATGGGAAGCAAAGTCCACATGTATGAGAGCACCCACAGTCATGGTAAGGAACGACGATTCAGTCATACCTAGGAACACGGAGATAGTAAAGAACACCAAAGTGCAGCGCAATCTCACCTTGGAAGAACTGCCCAAGGATAGACCAGAAGCGCAGAAATATGTAGCTAGTCGAGTAACTGAAATTGCAAAACCTCGTTCCAGGGTAGGATCCCATAGGACAGTGCCAGAAATTCCCTTGGATAAAATAGGAGATATGTGTGAGGGTGAAGAAGGGAACACCTATCTTCCCATTACCTACCAGGACTACACCACAAAGGCAATTTTGGACTCAGGTGCAGGAGTTGCAATTGCCACTACCTCCTTATGGAAGCGTTGGGGCAAGCCAGCACTCAGGCCAACGAGGATGGAATTGCAGATGGCCGATGGTCACATAGAGAGACCCCTAGGATTGCTAGAAGGAATAACTCTCACCACTTGTGGTGTCGAGTTTGAACATACCTTTGCCATATGTGACTTCAGCAAAAATCATGCCTATGAGATGATTTTGGGAAGACCATTCATGCGACAGTTGCAAGTGGTACAGGATTGGGGGACCAATTCTTTGTACCTGCAGCACTTAGGTGTTACAACCAAAGTCAATCTCAAGGATTATTCTCATAGAGATGTCCCTCCTATCCAATGGAATCCCATCCATAGAGCCAAAGATGATACAGAATCGGTGCATTCCATAGGGTCTGGATCCTCATGGATGCATGAAGATACTCACTTATGGATGTGCAAGGTAGCAGTAGAAGAAGAGAAGAGAGAAAAGGCCAGAGAAATAGGTGCAAACGAAACCCATAGACCCATTCAAGACCCAGCCTATGCACCTGTAGTTTTTCCAGACGAGGAATTTGAACCCCATGGCTGGGCAGAAATTTTAGCAACAATGGACGTAGCCATCAATGAAGAACAATGGACACCTCACTGTGATGAGGATGGCTATGATATTTCAGTCTTCTCCATAGAGCCAATCATGGGAGAGGCAGTTCTAGAAGAATGCGAACCTAGCCCTGATGCATTTGAGGATGCAAGTGACTCCGATCTAGAGTCAATCATTATGGACCCACCATTTGCATCAGATGAGGAATACTTCCATGAAGTAGAATTTCAACCCCAGAGGCATGGAGAAGTTACAAATGGTGTAAGATTAGCAACGCATATGACCCCTAAGGAAGAAGGAAAGAAACGAAAGAAGAGAGAAGCCTTACCAGAAGAGGAAGAATCTTTGTTTGAGGTCCCAGAAAATTTTAAGAAGTACGAGATAGATGACAGAAGAGTCATGATAAGAATGCCTAAACGAGAGGCACAATCAGGAGAGGCCTATGATAACAAAGAAACCACCAAGAAAATAGTAGTGGCCATAGAAGAAGGAGAGGAGAGATGCACGTATATAGGCCATGACCTGACAGAAGAAGAAGAGTACGAATTGATTACCTTGCTAAGAGAATACAGAGATGTATTCGCTTGGAGTTACAAGGATTTGAAAGGTGTTGACCCTGACATATGCTCACACACCATCCCCATGACCTCAGATGCCAAACCCTCTAAGCAAAAGCCTTATACATATAACGATAATTACGCTGCTAAGATCAAGGAAGAGATAGATAGACTGGTCGAAGCTGGATTTATCTATGAAATTGAGCACACTGAATGGGTATCCCCCATTGTAGTGGTGCCCAAAAAGAATGGCAAACTGCGTGTGTGCATTAACTTGAAAAAGGTTAATGCCGCCACGATTCGAGATAACTATCCGCTTCCCATCACAGAACATCTCTTAGAAAGAGTGGCAGGCAAGGAAGTGTACAGCTTCCTTGATGGATTTTCGGGCTACAATCAAGTAGCCATAGCTCCAGAGGATCAGCATAAGACAGCCTTTGCCACAGAATGGGGCATTTTTGCTTTTAGAGTAATGCCATTTGGGCTTACCAATGCACCAGCTACCTTCCAGAGGCTGATGTGCCATGTGTTTAAGGAGTTCCTGAGGAAGAGTTTAGAAGTCTATGTGGATGATCTCTGTGCTCATTCAAATGTTAGACAAACCCATATTCCTGAACTCAGACAATTTTTTGACAAATGTAGAGAATACCAAGTCTGCCTGAACCCAGAAAAGTGTGTTTTTATGGTCAGGCAAGGCAAGATCCTAGGACATATAGTGTCAAAGAATGGCATATCTACTGACGAAGAAAAAGTGAGAGCCATAGCGGAGTTACCTAGGCCAAAGAATGTCAAGGAAGTACAAGCTTTCATGGGGCATTGCGGTTATTATCGACGATTTATACACATGTATGCTGTCATTGCAAAGCCCATGTACGGACTTCTGACTAACTTTGAGTGGACGGATGAATGTGAGAATTCCTTCCAGGAACTTAAACGAAGATTATGTTCAGCACCAATCTTGACCACACCAGATTGGAATAAGCCATTCCATGTTCATGTGGATGCATCCAATTATGCTATTGGATGTGTGCTTGCACAACCTACTGGTGAAGGTAATATGGATCTTCCAATTGCCTATGCCAGCAGGCAATTGAATGCGGCTGAACGGAATTACACCACTACAGAGCGCGAAGGATTAGGCATGGTATATGCAGTCAAGAAATTTAGGCACTAGTTGCTTGCAAATAAGTTTAAATTTTTTACTGATCATCAGGCATTGTTATATCTCGTAAACAAGCCATGCAATACAGGAAGATTAGTGAGATGGTTTCTCTTGCTAATGGAATACGATTTTGAGGTTGTGGTAAGGAAAGGTAGGACTCATTTGAGAGCCGATCATCTCTCTAGGCTCACATCGGGAGAAGCCCCACAAGGAGTGTCAGATGACCTTCCTGATGCTTACTTGTTTAATTTGGAAGTGGTGCCGCAGTGGGCCAAGCCAATAGTACCAGTATTGACCTACGGGCCTAACGATCCAGTGGTAAACACACGGAATAGAGAGGTTGTAAAAGCCCAAAAGTACCACATCATGGCAGGAAGCATGTACAAGCACACAGATCAAGGGATCTTGGCTTGTTGCGTAGAAGAGGATGAGTACGCCAAATGGTTGCAATTAGCACATGTAGGTGCGTTAGAGCAACACCATTCCAAACAACGAACGTTGCAGACTCTAAAGAGATTCGGAGTGCATTGGCCAACTATGGAAGCGGATGTCCAAAAGTTGTGCAAGGAATGCCCAATCTGTTGCACTAAACCACCTGTGGAACATGCCACTCTCTATCAAGTATCCATTGTGCCAGATTGGAGTGAACCTCTAGTATCATTCTTGCGGACAAACACATTCCCCCCAGACATGACTCTAGCTAGGAAAAGGAGTTTAGAACAAGAAGCCCTGGATTATTCACTCATAGGTGATAATCTATATAAGCGCGGTAAAGATGGTTACCTGAGACTGTGTGTCCATGAAAGTGAGTATCTTAAGATCTTAGAAACTGCTCACCAAGGTGTAGCAGGAGGACACTTTGGACCAGATCGGGTAATCAAGGCAATACTATTTGCGGGCTTTTGGTGGCCTACACTTCACATGGATGCACATACCTATGTGAAACGGTGTGATGTCTGTCAGAGGACTCAGTATCCTATACGCAAAGATGAGATGCCACTGAAACCTATGATGGGTGGACGTGCATTCTCTAAGTGGGGAATAGACTTCGTAGGTCCTATTAATCCCCCAGCTAAGGGTTCTCATGCGGAATACATCATTGTGGCAACAGATTATCTCACCAAGTGGGTAGAGGTAAAAGCTACAACCAAGAACGATGCTCAAACAACTGCCAAATTCTTGTTTGAGAATGTATTCACGAGATATGGGCTACCTATAGAGCTTGTAAGCGATAGAGGCACTCATTTCTTGAACGAAGTGATTGAAAATCTGCTCCAAGAATTCTTGGTAATACACAAGAAGTCTGCCCCTTATCACCCTCAAGCTAATGGACAAGCTGAGAGCACTAATAAGATTTTATGCAATGTACTGACGAAACTAGTGAACACTAAACGCTCTGATTGGGACAAACAGCTACACCATGCTGTTTGGGCATACCGAGTTGCCTATAAAACGGTACTCCAAGCCACCCCCTTCCAGATGGTTTTCGGCCAAAACGCTGTGCTACCCTTGGACTTCCTGATCCCCACATTGAGAGTAGCACAAGAGCACGAATGGACAGGTCATGAGCTCTCCTCTAGGATCTTTGACCTTGAACGATTAGGAGAAACAAGACTGAGAGCCGCTGCAGGGATATATGCAGCCAAGAAGAGACAGAAGGCATACTTTGATGCCCACGTGAAGGATAAAGGCTTGAAAACAGGAGATCTAGTCTTAGTCTATACGCTCAAACAACACGCGAGGAAGCTAGAAAAGAGAGGCTACGGACCTATGATCATCAATAGGATCTCCACAAGTGGAGCAGTGCAATTGGCCACATTAGAGGGTGATGTTCTCCCAAATTATATTAGCGGTTGCAGAGTCAAGTTGTATCAGGAACCCCTCACGGAGGAAATGCTTAGCCGACTCAACACTGCTAAGAAACGCAAAGAGGAAGAAAAGAGAATTAGAGAAGAAGCTCAAGCAGAGGCTTTAGAACGCATCAGAAGGATGAAATTACGAAGGCAAGGTAGAGATCAGCCTGGAGCGAATGACTCTGCAGACCAAGGATTTCCCATAGCCATGTGTGAAGTTGCAGGAACAAGCTCGAATAGAATAATTGATAGACGTCCTTTCATAACCATAGACATAGGACAAGGAAAGAGTACAAGGACCGTAAGAGCCTTGATTGACTCAGGTGCTGCCACTAGCGCTGTTAAGTTGTCTTACTGTCAAGAGTTACAGTTAACTGTCCATCCTGTGGAAGCATACCTCATAGGATTGGGAGGCGTGGAAACCCCTTGCATGGGCGAGGTGGAACTTCCCCTCTACATTCACGAGGAGACAATGACCGTTAAAGTACTAGTGTGTCAAGATGAGGATCTCACTGAACCTCTCGTCTTGGGTCAGGATTGGATCTATGACCAAGCAGTCAATCTAAACCTAAGAAGTGGACTTCTCCAGGTTTGGGTCAATCATAGTCGAGTTACAGTAGAATTAGACAATGGAGCACTCAAGGAACTAGGAAAGGCACAGACTCCTGGTCCTTCCAGGGGTACACATGAAGATGACCATGCTGTTCTTGTCTAAAACTATGTGTTGCAGAGGAATGATATTTGCAAAAAAGGAGTCAGGAATGCAACGGAACTCCCTTCTTTTCCAAAGGCTAGAAGGAGGCAACAACCCAAGGTGGATCAAAGGCAGAAGAAGCAGGGTACTACCTATGTCAGAGATCAAAAGTACCTGCGTAGCAGAACAGCCCAGAAAATAGACCAGGTATGGGTGCGGAAAGGCGAACGACCGGTTGCACCACCGTCAACTACAGGGGCAAAGCCTCTTATTAGTGACCAACAACGCAACGCTAATAAGAAGTCCTTCAGAAATTCTTCTGCTAAAGTAAAATCTATTTGGGTGCCCAAGAAGTCGATGAAGGCAAGCCCACAATCAAGACAAATTTGGGTGCCTAAGGCTTGCTTGATGGCACAAGTAGCTACGCTGAGGCCACAACTTAAACAGCATAACGCAGCGACGCATACTGCCAGATTTCACTCGTTCTCGACACTCATGTACACACCAAAACCCAAGAGCATACATGTAATCAATTGTAAATGGGTCCCAAAAAGGCCTCATCTTCAAACCACGACACCGAGAAGGCTCTGTAGAGACTCTCCGAAACCGAAGGCAAAGCCCACTCACTGCATTTGGCAGCCTAGGGCCTGTAATAACCCCCCCGACCCCAATTTGTAAATCCATACCTACTTACTAACTGCAGTAGTCTCCTAGGACAACACAAGCACTAAATAAACACACTGTCTTCATGCACTTACTAACCACTAACTCATCATCCACCTCATGTTAATGTTGTAACAGGGACAACAACGGATTTATTCTGTCCATTACGATGTTAACACTTGGTTCTATATTCTCACAGAACCAACCAGCGAACAGGGCCATGGCAGAAGCAGGTACTAGTTCTCAAGCCGGATCTGGTGCCCAGATTGTGGACATAGAAACACTTCTCCTTGAGCCACGTCTCACAGCAAGACCGCAAGAGCTTCAAGCAGTGCATGTGCTCCCCATTCAGGATCCTCCTCAAGGGCACACTTCTCAAGTAGGTAAGCATGCGCATTGGTTCAGTGATGTTGCTGGACCACTGGGCGATGGGACCTATTTCTGGGAAGCAGAATTGGAGTTCAATGGCAAATGGGGTCGATACCACTTTTTCGCACGCGAGTTTGAAAGCTACCAAAATGCCGAAGTCATGAGATCAGTTTGGGTCAAAGCAGGTGTGGAAAGTTATTTCAGGACTCACTTACCAAAGCCGGATTTTTTACGATGTTCTTATCTGATCAGTACCATCACACCAAGCAGAGCCAAGGGCGGCGACAGCAACTTTGTGCTGCCATCACTGCTGCCGGGTAATGAGCTTAAAAGATTCAAGTTGACCCTCAATCTGGTAAGAGAAGCATTGGGTATGTATGGCATGCACATCCCAACAGAAAAGGAAACCATGGTTCCAGGTCGAATGAAGCACAAAGATCTTAATAAGCTGAAGGACATGGTTGCGATGACACCTACCATTGCGCTTCACCTGCGAACCATCATGCAACATTTTGCTTTTCCCGCCCAAGAACGCTTCACAATGCCCCCGAAAAAAATATGGTTCAGTTTATATCTAGCAGAAACCGAAAGCCTGCCCATCAATGTACCACACTGGATCATAGATCAGATCCACCTAGCGCATCAAAGGTGGAACAAAAAACAGAAGAATGTGCTCCACGGGTGTTGTGCTTTGACCAGAATAATCTATAGATGCTTGGCTTATGACGTGCCTATTCAGCGGGCACTCGTATGGTCCCGAGTCCAAGAATTCCAGAGAAGACTATCAGCAGCAGGTCCCCCATCAAAGAAGATGAGGGGGGGAGTCCAACTACCCTGTGCTCAACCAAGGGGAGCTACCGCTACACCAGAAATCACTCCTCCCCAGACACGACGAGTTAGGCCATTCACAATCCGGTTACCAAGACCAAGCACAGAGGGGCCTAATCTGGTGTTTCCACCCATTCCATCCGATTTGGAATTTCCGCAGGGATTTACTCTTGAGGACCTCACGGATGAAGAAATTGCCAGATTAATCTATGACTCTAACCTCGAAGCCGAAGCAGCGCGAGCTCAGGAACCGCAACCCCAAACAACATCGGCCCCCACCCAACCACAAACTGTAGAAGTCGATGTAGATGAACAAGAGGCAGGAGGAGATGAAGAAGAGGCCGACGAAGAACAACATCAAGAATATGACGAACTATCCGAGTTAGCAAGTGCCCCAGCATATTCGGCACAAATCAAGAGACTATATCGAACCATGCGACTGGTTCAGGAACAGCATCAGATGTCTCTAGAACAGGGCAAAAGACTCATGAACGACTTGCTAGCTGAGGAAGGTGTGGACGAGTTGTTCATTGAGTCCATGAACCTTCATGCCGACGCTGTAGGACTGGACGAGGCCATTCATGAGGCAATGGCCTACATCCATAGGTTTGAAAAAAGAGTTCCCGTTCGTCCCAGGAGGTCCGGGAAGCAAATTCACATCAATACATCAGCACCAGGCGAAGCAGCGCAAGCAGAAGAATATCAGGAAGCACCGTTGTCACCCCCATCCCCACCTCACACTACACAATTCACTCCACCACAGGACACTAACACTACCACATCCACTACCACTACCGTGGTCATGGGCATCCCACTCTCTCCGGGAATCCAACACGGGGGAGTCACCATGCCCACCTTCACCACCCTGTTCACCGATGTCACATCCACTCCACCAACGATTCCCATCTACACCGTCACTCAAACAGTGGACACGATGGAAACATCACCTGCCACAGCACCGCTCCCTCCCCCTATGCCACCTTCATCACCCATACCCCCTCCACCCACATCTCCACGTACATCCACATCATTCACCTCTCCCATTCCCGCCCCCATTCCCCCTGCATCTTCACCCTTCCCAGCATTATTTAATGTAAATAACATATTCTTAGCATTAAACCAATGTGTATACCAGCTCCAGCATGAGTACAAAGCTCTGGACAACCGGTATCAGAATCTGGAAACGCACCATCAAAACTTACAAAGACAATTTCTCATTCTACAAACAGAAAATGCAGAACTGAACCAACGCTACACGACGCTTGAGCAGGCTCACCAAACCTTATTGGCGGCACCCCAACCATCGACAGAATCAGGTGCCAAACAACTAGAAGCTTTGCTCGAGGTATACCAAGCCGATAATCTCAAAGTCCGGCGTAACCTGGCACTTCTCAGAAAACACATGGCGGCCGCCCTAGAAGAAAACAAGAGGCTGCAGCAGCAAAATGAAGCAAATCTAGAAGCAGCAATGGAAGGCTCTCCACACGAAATTGATCCAGAGCAGTTTAAAGCTGTGCCCTCAGAGACAATGAAGACCATCTTGGACAGCTATGCAGATCTATTAGAAGCTCATGATGACTTGGAAAGGGAACGTGATGCGCTGCGCAATCAACTCCAAGAGCAACAGACAGCACCCAAAGTCACAGAAACGACCACGACTTCAGCGGAAGTCAAGGCATTGAAAGAGCAGGTGGCCGAATTACAGGCAAGATTACTCACACATGAAAGGCAACCCTCTCCAGTTGTCGAACCAGAACCCGAGGATTTGGTACCCATCGAGGTAGATGAGACGTATGAGGAACCTTACGTTCCTATGCCAATGCCAGGGGGTGAGCAAACCGCAGAAGGAATGGATACGTTAGAAATCGAAGTACCTGAGTGGCTCCAAACACTAGAGAAAACGGCATCAACTCATGAAGATCGAGTGGCAGTCCAAATCCAATCTATGGCAAAGATAGAGGACACTATTATTAAATCAGAATACTTCCGCAGCATGTCCCACCATAGATGGATCGGAACCAATGATGATCAATACGTGCCATATTGTATACTCCTGGCGGACTACAATGCAGAAATCCAACATAGATGTGGCAAACCTCCAACGTTTGCTACACAATTTGGGCTAGATGATATCCCAGAGAGCGCCAAAAAAGGATCCATTCATCAACCCACTTGGAGGATCCGACTCCTCGAAACCTACCCGGAGATGGTTCGCACCTGGACGAATATGCCTCTTTTTATTAAATATAACCCTTGTTATGTTCCTGTACTCCGCAGACGCACATGGCCAGAGTTTACCATTGCAGTCAAGAATATCAAGGGATGCGCCAAATGGTTAAACTACGTCTATCTAGCACCCCCTCAAGGGCCTCCCACCACCTCGCCGCCGATGTTGTACAATACTACGTCCAAAAAGCAGCTAGACAAGGGTCTGTCAGGGGCGACAGACGCGAGAGTGGGGGGGGGTGTTGGCAGTAGCCTTGATACACCAGGACGTACAAGACATGAAAGTCAAAGAAGGGAGTCAGAGCGAAGGGACAGCACAAGCAAACAGGGCAGTCAAAGAAGATCTGGCAAGTAGGCCAATATTTTTTCAAGACATTAATGCAAATCAAAGAGATGGACATGCAGGAAGGAAGAGCAAGTAGGGAGCTCGAAGATATGTATGGCAGAGCACTAGAAGAAATCCCTACAACAACAGTGATTTTTATCACTAACAATCATTGTAAATATCATTTCACCTTTTTGTAGCTCCATTTTGTGCAAGCCAAGGAGTTCTTGAGCTTGAGGAGCCTTAGAAGTAGTTGCGTACCAATTTTCGTATTTTTTAGATCTCGTTTGAGCCCCCAAATAAGCCCTGGAACCTAATTTTTAACTAGGCCGGACACTAGGTCTGGACAGGACCAGAAGCTAGTCAAAAACTATAAAAAGGGCTAGAGAGCTCATTTTTGAGGTTGGATTGTAATTGAAACGAACTTGTAAGAGCATTTTGAAAGTAATCTAAAGGCTCCATTGATTCTCACTCTTTGTCTTGCCGTGTGTGCGCGTGTGTGTGTATGTGTGTGCATGCTAGTGTGCTTCTCACTCACGCACTTGTGCTGCCACTTGCTCGAGGTCTTCATACCATCCTCACGTCTTCCCGGATTGACATTAAAGGAGGTGCTACTCATCATTGAGCTACACATGCACACGCGCACACACGGCAAGAACAAAGAGAGTAAGACAATGGAATCACTTCTATTGCATCCAAGTTCTCATACAAGCTCAAAACTACAAGAAGCTCCCCAAAAATGAGCTCTCTAGCTCTATTTATAGTTTTTGACTAGCTTTGGCCCTGTCCAGACCTAGTGTCCAGCCTAGTTAAAAATTAGGTTCCAGGGCTTATTTGAGGGCCCAAACGAGATCTAAAGATTATGAAAATTGGCAGGCAACTACTTCTAAGGCTCCCCAAGCTCGAGGACTCCTCGGCTTGTACAAAATGGAGCTAAAAAAGGTGAAATGATATTTACAAGGGTTTGTAGTGATGAGAATCACTTTAAAATGATGTGAGGGTTTTGAAAAAAATGAAGGGTTGCCTCAGTGCTAGATCTGCATGTGTGTCCGTACTTGCTTCTTCCCGTATACTGTCAACATTGGCATTTATGCATCTAGAGCACTCCTCTAGTGCATTTACATGGCTTTATGAGGTTTTCATAGGAATTTGAAGAAGAAAATTGTGCCCATGATTTTGAAAAATTTGGGGCTCCTCTTTTGTGCTCTTTTACTCTACAACAAGTTGATTAATTGCATTCACTAGGATTGTCTTAAGATCTAGATATCACAAAATTAGAATCAAAATAGAAGATATACCCAAGACAATGTTTCCAACACGTTATGGCCATTATGAGTTTACAATTTTACCTTTTGGATTAACAAATACTCCTGTCACATTCATGTGATTGATGACCAATGTTTTTCATGATTACCTAGATGAATTCATCTTAGTATTTCTTGATTATATGTTTGTATACTCTAAAGATGATGTCAAGCATGTTGTACATCTAAGGAAGACTTTGCAAACTCTTAGAGAACACAAATTGTATGGAAAAAAAGAGTAAGTGCTTCTTTGCTAAGGATAAACTTGTGTATCTGGGAAGAGTCAAATCTAAAGAGAAAATTCATATAGATCATGATAAAATGAAGACAATACTTGATTTGCCAATTCCTAAAAGTATAAGGGATGTTAGAAATTTTCTAGGATTGGTGCAATATGAGAGAGCACATATTAAGGATTTCTCTAAGATAGCTAATCCCCTCATAGAGTTGACTAAAAGGAATAGGCTTAACAATAGGTAAAAGCATTGGATTGAATTATTGAGAGAGTATGATTTTAACATTAACTATTTGGTTGGTAAGGAAAATAAGGTCACTGATGCATTGAGTTGGAGACGTTTATGTAATCTCTTTTCTAAAATAATTTTTGATTTTCTTAATTAGATTCATGAACTTAAACAAGACTCTTTTTATGCACCTATCTTGAATTTCTTGCATTGAAACAGGGGATTGATGTATCAAGAAAAATTTCATTTGTAGAACAGGTCTTTATATTGCAAAAATTGATTATGCATATCTTCTGAGTCTGCATTGAAAGCTCAAATATTATATGATTTTTATGATGCACTTTTTTTGCACATCCAGGTTATTCAAGGACCTTCATTAAAACAAAATGTTCTTACATTTGACCCTATATGAAGCGGGATATTAGAAAATATGTTTAAAGTGCCAACAAGTGAAATCTGAGTTTTAGAGAATGACTAGAATGCTTCAACTTTTAGACATTCCAAATCAAAAGTGGGAGTCTATCTCTTTGGATTTTATCACTAAATTACCTATGACGAGAAGTAAACATGATACCATATTTGTGCTAGTTGATGGACATACCAAGATGGCACATTTCTTCCCTATGAAAAAGACTAATACTTCCTTGAATGTTGCAAGACTCCTTGTAAAGGAAATTTTTCGATTGCATGGAATGCCTAAAAGCAAAATTTATGATAGAGACTCTAGATTTGCATCAAACGTTTGGAGAGGAACATTTTGTTGGTGCAAAATCCAAGCCCTCACATTTGGCTTGAGGTTCATAAAGATGTGAAGTTCCAAGGAAACCATTGCTAGTGGAGATTTACCTCTTTACTTTTATAAAAGTCATTATTTTTTGACTTGAGAATATTTGTATCACCTACCAAAACTCGTGGACTTGTTACTTAAGAAAGTAACAACTACATTGAGGGAATATCTCCTAGAATGAAGGTTCATTCTTAGAGAGATCCAAAAGTTGAATTCAAATTCAAATTTGAATGGAACATGTATATAAACCCACTTGAGGAAGTCACAGAAAAGAGTGATCATTTCCCGAGTTCTCCATTGCCATTTTGCTTATGTGTAAGGCCTACATTGTAGCTTACACTAATCTCTATGATAAGGCTATGATTACCAAGCCTATGATCTTGTACAAGATTGTTCATTAGTACATTATACTTACATTGTTCATCTATGATATCTCTATTATAGTCATTTCTCACTGTCAACTTGTGCTGCTCATATCTAACTCATTTCTCTACCAAATTCCATGATCTATAGCTTGTTGGAATCAGATCAAGGTTATCTACATCTAAATGTTAAAAAAAGTTTGAAGCAAATCCATTTATTCAATTTTTAGAAAACTGCATCGAAGCACTCACTGGTCAATCTTTGCAGAGGTCCTAAAAAATCAGGGGTAATGATTAATTTGCTAAATTGATTTCTTTGTGTATAGTTGATCATTTCAAGTGATTCCACTTGGAATCATTAGCTTACTAAGCTAATTAGATACCCCTAAAAAGAAGTTTTCCAATTCCTACTGTACTCGTAGCACTGAGCATTACAAGCAGTAGATGTATGATCAAGAATAGAAGGTTTTCTTGGATTCTTCTATTTAGAACTAGTTTGTTTTGATTCAATATTTTCATACATCATTTCCAAAGTACATAGGCACTTTTATGGTGTCATTAGAAAGCTAAGAGGGCCCACACATCAACTCTAAAGTCACAAAGGGCTGGTACTAAGCAAGATTTGGTTGTACCAACTCATCACTTGAAGTGTCCATCCATCTTTCCAAATAGTGGTATCAGAGCAAAGTTAAGGTAAAATGGGAGATGGTTTTCCTTCTTTCATTGATTAATTGGATAGGAACAACTATCAAGCATGGTCTCCAAGGATGAAGACATACTTACAAGGAAGGAGCCTCTATGGATACATCTCCGGAGATGAGGAGATGCTCATATTCAGAAGCAAAGGACGACCCACAAGGGAAGAACATGAAAGACTCAACACATGGTGTGCCAAGGATGCACTAGCAAGGTCTTACTTACTCAACTCAATTTCTGATTTTCTTCTTCCACATATTAGGAACTGTAAGACATCCCAAGAGACTTGGGAAACTTTGTCTTCTTACTTCTCTTCCAACATAAGGGCCAAGAAGAATCAGTTGTGGATTGAATTCACAACTCAAAGAAAGCAACCTAAGCAAGCTATCTCAGAGTATGTGACCAAAGTTAAAGATGTAGCAGAT
The DNA here is from genome assembly GCA_020310875.1 of Ceratopteris richardii. Taxonomy (NCBI): domain Eukaryota; kingdom Viridiplantae; phylum Streptophyta; class Polypodiopsida; order Polypodiales; family Pteridaceae; genus Ceratopteris; species Ceratopteris richardii. The sequence continues at coordinate 146,421,067 of CM035436.1, read as the reverse complement.
CAGTTGGCAAGCATAGGAGAAAAAATTGAAGAGGAGCACATTGTAAGGCAAGTTATCAATGGTATTAAGCAGATGACAAATGGGAAAGCTTCACAACTTCCATGGACTTGTACATGGACATGCAGATTCCAGACCTTACCACACTCATGGGGCAATTATTCACCCATGAAGCCAAGCTCAACAAGAATGGAGACTCATCAAGAGGTAATAGTTCTTCTGCCCTATACACTGATAAGAGTAAGTCTAAAGAGAAAGGCCAGAACAAGAAGGTAGAAGATGAAGGAACTACCTCCCAAGCCAACTATTCAGGGAGAGGTAGATCATCAAGAGGAAGGGCAGAGGAGGTAAGAAAGGTATGGGGAGACCTTATAACTCCTCACCATGCAACATTTGTGGTTTATCAAATCATACTACATATGAGTGTTTCAGGAACTTCAAGAATCAGAGAGGTAGAGGATATCAAAGAGGTGGATACACACAATCAAGAGGCAGATTCAATCACCACCATGGATATAACAACAACTACAACAACAACAACAACAACTACAATAGCAACTACCAAGGAGGATACAAATCCAGGAAGGATTATAACAACTACACAGAGGAGCAAGAACATGACTTCAAAACCAGGTATAAATGATGACCATCTCTTCTAAATTGACTCTAGATGCTCAAACCATGTGGCAATCAATGTAGCTCTTCTCTCTGACCTTGAGGAACCAAAGGGTAAGCATCAAGTACAAATAGGTGATGACATCAATCACTCAGGGTTTAAAGTTGGAAATGTTAAGACCCTTCATGGAAATAAGAATCTGTTGAGTAGGGTTCTATATGTACCAACTATTACCAAGAATCTAATGAGTGTTGGGCAGATTGTGGAAAAGGGTCTGTAGGTTAGATTCAACCAATATGGAGCATTTGTGGATGATCCCAAGCATGGGTTCAAAAGAATTCCTAAAGGAGAAAAGACAGGTAGACTTTTCACTTTTTGAACTTGAGGATACAAGGAACATTGCACTTTATAGTTATAAAGATCAAACATTATCAGAGCTTGAAATTTGGAACAAAAGATTAGGGCATGTAGGTGAAAGAACCTTGAAAAAAATATGTAGAGATCAATGTGTGCTTGGGATACCTAATGTATCCAAGCAACACATGATTTATAAATGTGGTGCTTGTTGGTTTGGAAAGTCTCATAGGTTACCCTTCTCAAAGAAAGTCTACATGCATGAGGACTACCTAGAACTTGCTCATACAGATGTATGGGGACCAAGCAAGGATCCCTCAATCTCTAGATCAAGGTATTATGTATCTTTCATTGATGATTATAGTAGGTGGACTGTATTGTACTTTATGAAGCACAAAGATGAAGTATTCAATTGTTTTAAAAAGTATCTTGCACTTGTTGAGAATCAAACACGGAGAAATCTAAAAAAGCTAAGGTCAGATGGAGGATTTGAGTACTTCTCAAATGATTTTGATATATTCTTGCAGGAAAGAGGAATTAAGAGAGAAATTACCACAAGGTATACTCCTGAGTAGAATGGGGTAGCAGAAAGGAGAAATAGATTGATTGTTGAAACAACTAGGTCAATGTTAAATGAGAAAAAATTACCTAACTATTTGTGGGCAGAGAGTGTTCTACTACCACTTATTTAGTAAACAATTTTCCATCCAAATCTCTTGATGGGATGACCCCATATGAAGCATGGCATGGTAGAAGACCTTCACTTGATCATTGCAAGATATTTGGATGTGTAGCATATGTTCATATCCCTTCTCAGATAAGAGATAAGCTAGACCCTAAGGCAGAGAAGTGCATCTTCATTGGATATGATTTGAATCAGAAAGGTTACATATTCTACAATCCTTCAAATAAGGGATTCATGGTCAGTAGAGATGTTGTCTTTGATGAGAATGACTCTTGGTTTGATAGTGAATGTAGGAAGGTAAAACTACCTTATGACTTGGAAGAGGAGTTTCCAAGCCTCACCAAGAAGGAGCCTACTCAGAATGAAGACACCAATTTAGATGATGAGGACATCATCAACCTTGAAGATTTCAAAGCATGGAAGTCCAAAGTAAACACAAGATGAAGAAATTGGAAGATATACCTAAATCTTCCAACCAAGCAATTAGGAGATCACAAAGGGAGAGCAAGAAGCCAATCAGATATGGGTATGACACCTCTCTTGTTACTAAGCACTCTGTTTATCTTGCAAAAGATTTATCAATTGAAGAACCAACATCATATGAAGAAGCTAAGACCAAGGAAAAATGGAAGAAAACTATGGATGAGGAGATTGAAGCACTCAAGGAGAGTGATACTTGGAAACTAGTACCAAAGAAGGAGTCTATGAAGGTAATTGGTTCTAGATGGATTAATAAGATAAAAAGATATTCTGATGGGTCAATAAGTAGTTACAAAGCTAGACTTGTGGCCATGGGTTTTGCACAAACCTAAGGCATTGACTATGAGGAAACCTTCTCACTTGTGGCAAAAATGCCAACCATCAGGGTATTGGTAAGTGTGGCTGCATCAAAAAATTGGAGCATGTATCAGTTGGATGTAAAAAATGCATTTCCAAACGGCTAAATTTCAGAGGAGGTGTATATGTCACAACCTCCTAGCTATGAGGATCCAAACAAGGTAACATATGTATGCAAATTGAATAAATCTCTTTATGGATTGAAGCAAGCACCTAGGGCATGGAACCATAGGTTGAACACATATATTCAAGATCAAGGTTTTGTCATGAGTAAAGCAGATACTTCTCTATTCATAAAGACAAGTAATTCAGAGGTAATATACCTATGTGTATATGTTGATGATATCATACTTATAGGTAATGATGCCAATGGCATCAAACAGATCAAGAATCAGATGATGAAGGAGTTCAAAATTAGTGATCTTGGATCACTAAAATATTTTCTTGGACTTGAGTTAGTCTATACTAACTCTGGAATTTACATTACTCAGAGAAAGTATAGACAGGATATGTTGAAGGAGTTTCATTTGCAGGATGCCAAAGTTTTAAGTACTCCAATGGAGGTAAACCTAAAATTAAGTGCTCATGAAGGTGATGTACTTGATGACATTACAGGTTACCAAAGCATAGTGGGAAGCTTGAATTATGATACCTAGACAAGGATAGACATTCCTTATGGAGTAAGTGTGCTAAGTTAGTTTATGCACAAGCCTAGGGCACCTCACTTGGAGGCTGCCAAAAGGATCTTGTAGTACCTAAAGGGTACTCAACATCGTGGTTTGTATTTTCCTTATACATCAGACTAATTAAGATTTATTCAGATGCAGATTGGGCAGGATGCAAAGATGATAGGAGGAGTACCTCAGGGTACCTTTCATTTGCAGGTTATAAGCCAATATCATGGTCTTCAAAGAAGCAACCTACTGTTGCTTTATCTTCTACTGAGGCAGAGTATAGAGGATTGGCCAATGCTACTCAAGAGGCCATATGGATCAAATTATTGTATACAGAATTGTGCTTGCATACTATATCTCCAATGATCTTTGGGGATAATACAAGTTCATTACACCTTGCAACTAATCCTATTTATCATGCTAGGACCAAGCATATAGAACTCCACTGTCACTATGTGAGAGAGAAACTATTAAGCAAGGATATTCAACTGACATATGCATCAACTAATATGCAATGTGAAAATTTATTGACTAAAGCATTAGATGGTACAAAACTTTGCAGGTTTAAAGCAATGACTGGATTGTAGGATGTTCATGAAGATTGAAGATAAAGACCAAGCCAAAATGTTTGGCTTGAGGGGGAGTTGTTGGTGCAAAATCCAAGCCCTCAGATTTGGCTTGAGGTTCATAAAGATGTGAAGTTCCAAGGAAACCATTGCTCGTGGAGATTTACCTCTTTACTTTTGTAAAAGTCATTATTTTTTTACTTGAGAATATTTGTATCACCTACCCAAAAGTTGTGGGCTTGTTAGTTAAGAAAGTAAAAACCACATTGAGGGAATATCTCCTAGAATGAAGGTTCATTCTTAGAGAGAGCCAAAAGTTGAATTCAAATTCAAATTTGAATGGAACATGTATATAAACCCACTTGAAAAAGTCACAGAAAAGAGTGATCATTCCCGAGTTCTCCATTGCCATTTTGCTTATGTGTAAGGCCTACATTGTAGCCTACACTAATCTCTATGATAAGGCTATGATTACCAAGCCTATGATCTTGTACAATATTGTTCATTAATACATTATACTTACATTATTCATCTATGATATCTCTGTTATAGTCATTTCTCACTGTCAAATTGTGTTGCTCATATCTCACTCATTTCTCTACCAAAATCCATGGTCTATAGCTTATTGAAATCAACTCAAGGTTATCTATAGGTTGCCAAAGTTTGAAGGAAATCCATTTAGTAAATTCGGAGAAAACTGCATCGAAGCACTCACTAGTCAATCTCTACAAAGGTCCTAAAAAATCGAGGGTAATGATTAATTTGCTAAATTGATTTCTCTATGTATAGTTGATCATTTCAAGTGATTCCACTTGGAATCATTATATTACTAAGCTAATAATATACCCCTAAAAGGAATGTTTCCAATTCGTACTATACTGGTAGCACTGAGCATTACAAGCAGCAGATGTATGATCAAGAATAGAAGGTTTTCTTGGAATCTTCTATTTAGAACTAGTCTCTTTTGATTCAATCTTTTCATAAATCATTTCCAAAGTACATAGACACTTTAATGGTGTCATTAGAAAGATAAGAGGGCCCACAAATCAAATCTAAAGTCATAAAGGGCTGGTACTAAGTAGGATTTGGCTGTACCAACTCATCACTTGAAGTGTCCATCCATCTTTCCAAACACATTTGAATCGATTGGAACTCAACTTTGTATGAGTACAACGTTTCATCCACAAACTGATGGGAAAACTAAGAGGGTTGATCATATATTTGAAGATATGTTGCATATGTATGTGAGTGAAAAGGAGGATAATTGGAATGAATATTTGCCATTAGTTGAGTTTGCATACAATGGTGCATTGCATGCATCTATAAAAATGACTCCGTTTGAGACTATGTATGGTTATCATTGATTGAATCCACCTTGGTTTTTTGGTTTTCCAAATAAAGTAGAAATATCTAAAGAAATGCTTGACAAGATGGATGAAAAACTTTGAAAAATTAAGCAACATATAAAAGAAGCCTAGAAAACACAATATAAATCATAGGATTTAAAGATAGGACCAATTGAATTTCAAATAGATGATATAGTATTTCTTAAAGTTGATCCTGAACAATCTAACTTGTTGCTAGAGAAGGATCATAGACTTTCTCCTGGATACATAGGTCCTTTTAATTTTTTTAAGAAGATTGCATCTCTTGCTTATTTGTTGGAATCACCTGAACATTTAAATGTGCATCATATATTTCATGTTAGCTTACTTAAACAATATGTTTTGTAGGACAACAATAAGCTGAAAGATGATGGATCTTTTGAGCTTCAACCTAAAATAGTATTATATAGGAGGGAAATATTGGTCAGAAGTAGATCTATAGTAGAGGTTTTGGTGAAATGTGTGAAGAGAGATGGTGGACGCAATCCGAAGATGAAATGGTGCTGCTACAACCGGCTTCACACTAGCCAACTCAAACTTCATAGTTTATTATTAGACCCTTTGAGCTTCCTAAATCCACCAAAATATCAGCCAATTAATTTGGAACATGTATCTCAAAAGTTTAAGTCAAGACAGACTAGTTGCAAAATGACTAGCTCCCAAAACTTGCTATTTTTTAACATACACCTGCTGGAAAAAATGAACAGTGCTCTCAACCTCGTAGGAATTAGAACAATTCCTTTTGGACATAGCAAATAGACTTAGCATGATTCCCAATCCAAGTTAAAACACGTCAAAATGGTATACCGGATTAGCTGCAAGATGTAGTGAGCTTGTGTTGTCACCAAAAATGTGAGGTGCTGAAGAATGAAGTCCAAGATCTGTATACAAAGACTTTAACCACATGATTTCTTGGGTTGCATTAGCCAAACCTCTATATTTGGCTTCAGTAGAAGATCAAACCACTGTTGGTTGCTTCTTGGATGACCAAGAAATGATTTTTGAACCTGCAAATGATACATACATGGATGTGCTTCTTCTATCATCTCTAGATCCAGCCCAATCTGCATCTAAATAGACCTTTAGCTCATTATCTGAAGTAAATGGATAAAACAAACTTTCATTCATGGTCCCCTATTAGGTACTTGAGGACTCTATTGGCAGCTTCCATATGTGGTCTTCTCGGCTTATGCATAAACTGACTCAATATGCTAAAACTATAGCATATATCCACCCTTGTGAGTGTTGCATAGTTTAAACTTCCAACCAAGCTTTGATAGCTTGTGATGTCTTCAATTGGCTCTCCTTCATAAGCACTAAGCTTATGACTTTGCTCCATAGGTGTAGCTGCACACTTGGTATTTTCCATCTTGAACTTGACGAGCATGTCATGCACATACTTCCTTTGTGTGATGTATATACTTGAACCTGTGTAGATTAACTCCAATCAAAAAAAATAAGTGAGTGGTCCGAGGTTACTTATTTTGAACTCCTCCTTCATTTGAGTCTTTACCTGTTTGATTTCTTCAAGATCATTGCCTGTGATAATAATATCATCGACATACACACATAAATAGATCACTTCAGATCCATTCCTCTTTATAAACAAAGAGGTATGCATACAAGGCGTTCTTTAATTTGCATACATAGTTAGGATGATGTGCATCCTCATATCCAAGAGGTTGTGCCATATACACTTTCTTAGAAATCCATCCATTTAACAAAGCATTCTTTACGTCAAGTTGATAGAGCTTCCAATTTCTAGATGCATCAAGAATAATGATAACCCTAAGTGTAGGCAGTTTTGCAATAGGAGAGAAAGTATCCTCACAATCAATACCATGGGTTTGAGCAAACCCTTTGGCAACTAACCTTGATTTGTGTCTATTTATACTTACATCCGGATTCCTCTTGATTTTGTGTATCCATCAAGATCCAATTACCTTCATAGATGGCTTGTTAGGTACAAGCTACCAAGTGTCATTCTCCTTCAAGGCTTCCATTTCTTCATCCATTGCATCTCTCCAAGCTTTCTTGCTTTGTGCTTCTTCGAATGTGGTAGGTTCTTCATTGGTTGAATCCTTTGCAATGTAGATTGAGTTCTTGGTGACCAAAGAAGTATCATAACCGAACCTCTCTGGTTTCTTCTTCACCCTTGAAGACCTTCTAAGTGGTTGATGTGAGCTCTCGGGTCCATATGTAGCATCTTGCATCTTTGCTTTACCTTTGCTCTTCCATAGCTTTAGTCTTTCCAAGTCTTCTAGGTCAATCTCTCAATCACTTTATTCAATTTGCTTTGGCTCCTTTGGTTGAAGTGATGGAAAATCTTCATCCAAGTCATATGGTAGCTTCACTTTCCTGTAATCATCAAACCATGATTTGTTTTCATAAAAAATTACATCTCTACTCATAAAAAATCCTTTATTGGTTGGATTGTACAATCTACATCCTTTTTGGTTTTGATCATAACCAATAAAAATGCACTTCTCTACCTTGGGATCCAATTTCCCTCTTACTTGAGAAGGAATGTGAGCATAGGCTAAGCATCCAAAGATTTTACAATGCTCTAGACTAGGTTTTCTTCCATTCCACACTTCATATGGAGTGGTTCCATCTAGTGACTTAGATGGAAGTCTATTTATGAGATATGTGGTTTTAGACACAACCTCTTCCCATAGGTAGTTTGGCAATCCCTTTTCATTGAGCATGGACCTTGCAGCTCCAACAATAGCTCTGTTTCTCCTCTCTGCTACACCATTGAGTTCGGGTGTATACCTTGTAGTTACTTCCCTTTTAATGCCTCTTTCATGCAAGAAGGCATCAAATTCAGAAGAGAAGTATTCTCCTCCACCATCTGATCTGATAACAATAACTATGTAGAGAATCAAAGAAGATTCATTATTGATTATGAATCTATTAGTGAAGAAGGGTAAGGATGATGCTCACATCTTTTACATTGATTCAGGATGCTCAAACCATGTAGCAGGAAATGTGGCTTTACCTTTTGATTTGGAAGATCCTCACAAAAAACATGAAGTGCAAATAGGAGATGATACAAAGCACTCAATGGAGAAGGTAGGTAATGTGAAGACATCATATGGGAATATGAACCTCTTAAGCAAAGTCTTGTATGTCCCTTTAATTACCAAAAATTTAATAAGTGTTGGGCAGATTGTTGAAAAAGGATTCGAGGTTAGATTCAACCGATTTGGAGCATATGTTGAAGACCCAAGGCAAGGATTTAGAAGGATTTCCAAAGGAGAAAAGACAGGCAGGCTTTTCACTTTTGAAGTGGAAGATATAAAGAACATAGCTTTGTTTATCTATGGATCTCAAACTCTCACACAGTTGGAGATATGGCACAAAAGGCTTGCTCACATTGGTGAGAAGATGCTCAAACAAATTTGCAAGGACCAAAGTGTACTTGGTTTGCCTAATATCACAAGGCAACACATGATTTATGTGTGAAGCTTGTCAACACGGCAAGGCTCATAGACAACCTTTCAATAAGAATGGATATGTGTATCAAAATCCTTTGGATCTAGTGCACATGGATGTGTGGGGTCCAAGTAAGGATCCATCTATATCACGGTCACGATATTATGTGTCTTTCATACATGATTATAGCAGGTGGACCATTCTGTTTTTCATGAAGCACAAGGATAAAGTGTTTAATTGCTTTAAGAAGTACATTACTCTTGTTGAAAACCAAACAAGTAGGACTTTGAAAGTGGACCTTACCTTTATCACAATATAAGGCAGAGTTTTGATTACGTCTCGAGGACTCACCACCTTTGCTAATCTTTGCTTCATGAGTGAAGAGTTGGCCCATGAGTGTGTTGAGGTTGGGTACATGCATATCCATGTATATATCCATGGCTCTTGTGAATGACTCCCACTTGTCATCTTCTTTGATTCCATTTATGATTCTTCAATTACCTCTCCAATGCTTGCAAGTTGCTCGAAAATCTCCTTCATGTTTGTGACATAATCAATCACACTTTGCTTTGGGATTTTCTTCATTCTTGTGAACTCCATCCACAATTAGTTCTTCTTTGCTCGAGTTTTGGAGGAGAAGAAAGAAGCAAGTGCATTCCAGGTCTCTCTTGATGTCTTGCATCCGTTGACGTGAGTTAAAAGATTTCTCATGGTTGAGTTTAGAGATTGAGTTTAGAATATAGGACCTTGCAAGCACATCCTTCGAACACCAATTTTGAAAGTCTTTCCACCTTCTTCATGTGATGGTTGCCCTTTGTTCCCCATGGTTGGCATTGCTTCATCTCTAGATACGAATCCATATAGATTCCTCCCTTGAAGGCAAGCCTCCATCCTTAGAGACCATGTTGGCTAGTCTTTTGGATCCAATTTGTTACTTGTTGATGGAAATCCATCTCCCATGTTGCTTGACTATGCTCTGATACCCCTGTGAAGAGTGATGGTGGATGCAATTGGAAGATGAGTTGCTGCTGCTACAACGGGCTTCACACCAACCAACTGAGAATTCAGAGTTGATTAGTAGACCTTTTGAGCTTCCTAAATCCACCAAAATATCAGCAAAGTACTTTGGAACATGTATCTCAAAAGTTTAAGTCAAGACAAACTAGTTGCAAAATGACTAGCTCCCTTAAACTTGCTATTTTTGAACATACACCTACTGGAAAAAATGAACAAGGCTCTCAAACTTGTACAAATTAGACAAATTCCTTTTGAACATAGCAAATAGACTTAGCAAGATGCCCAATCCAAGTTAAAACACTTCAATTCATGAACTAAGTTGTGGGAACAAGTTTTATCAAATTTTGGAACATCCCGCCATTCTCGGGGCTCTACAGGGATAGACCAGTGAGAAATAAAATGAAAATTTCTCCAAAACTATAAATCCAATGACCATGACATTTTTTCTCAACACCTAGATATAAGGAGCAATCCAACGCACTTTAAAACACTGAAAAAGGTTGAGTATAGCTTGAGATATGAGCTTCTGAAGTTACTGCTCTGAATGAGTATAGCAGAGAACAAAACAGAGAAGTAGAGAATGATGAATGTATAGATTCACATATGATTACAACCACATTGGCAATGAATATTTGCACAATGGGAGTAGAATGATAGAGCTATGGAGTAAGCTCTTCAATATCTACAAAATGACATGAAGTGGTCACGTACAAGGCTTGCTAATCACCACTTCCTTCTTGCTCTTTTTATAGCTACTCTTGGAGGGAGTTTTGAATTTGAATTCGAATGGCTCCACCTAAAAGTGATCCCCAAATTTAGGAAATATTCCCTCAGCTCACTAATTTGTGGTTTTAGGTAGTTAGATCCACGAGTTTGCTTTTTACATCATGGATGAGGTAAGCCATTCTTTTTCTTTTTTCTTTTGCACAATTACAAGAGATAAAACGTACTCTTTTACAAGAGGTGTTCACATGACTACACACATGAATACAAATGAACGCAAATCAAATAATATCAAGCATGTAGGCTTGGGTAAAATGCACCAACAGCTCCCCCTCAAGCCTAACATGCTTGGCCTCCAAATATATCTTCGATTGTCCTTGGTTTCCTGCAAGCCAATCATCAACTTGAATCTGCTTAACTTTGTACCATCAAGAGCTTTAGTCAACATGTCTGCACATTGCATATCTGTAGAGACATAGGATAGTTGAATATGCTTGCTCATTAGCTTCTCCATTACATAATGGTAGTGGACTTCAATATGCTTGGTTCTAGCATGGCTTACCGTATTAGCTGTAGGATGTAGTGAGCTTGTGTTGTCACCAAAAATGTGAGGTGTTGAAGAATGAAGTCCAAGTTCTGCATACAAAGTCCTTAACCACATGATTTCTTGAGTTGCATTAGCCAAACCTCTATATTTGGCTTCAATAGAAGATAAAGCCACCGTTGGTTGCTTCTTGGATAACCAAGAAATGATTTTTGAACCTGCAAATGATACATACTCCGATGTGCTTCTTCTATCATCTCTAGATCCAGCTCGATCCGAATCTATGTAGACCTTTAGCTCAATATCTGAAGTAAATGAATAAAACAAACCTTCATTCATGGTCCCCTTTAGGTACTTGAGGACTCTATTGGCTGCTTCCAGATGTGGTCTTCTTGGCTTATGCATAAATTGACTCAATATGCTAACACTATAGCATATATCCACCCTTGTGAGTGTTGCATAGTTCAAACTTCCAACCAAGCTTTGATAGCTTGTGATGTATTCAATTGGATCTCCTTCTTAAGCACTAAGCTGATGGTTTTGCTCCATACAGGTGCCTGCACACTTGGTATTTTCCATCTTGAACTTGACGAGCATGTCATGCACATACTTGCTTTGTGTGATGTATATACCTGAACCTGTGTAGATTAACACCAATCCAAGAAAATAAGTGAGTGTTCCGAGGTCAGTTATTTTGAACTCCTCCTTCATTTGAGTCTTTACGTGTTTGATTTCTTCAAGATCATTGCCTGTGATAATAATATCATCAACATACACACATAAATAGATCACTTGAGATCCATTCCTCTTTGTGAACAAAGAGGTATCCAACTTGCTAGCTTTGAATCCTTGGTCCTGCAAATAAGTCACCAATCTAGAATTCCAAGCGCTTGGAGCTTGCTTCAATCCATACAAGGTGTTCTTTAATTTGCATAGACAGTTAGGATGATGTGCATCCTCATATCCAGGAGGTTGTGCCATATACACTTCCTCAGAAATCCATCTATTTAAGAAAGCATTCTTTACATTAGGGGAAAAAATGAACCCTCCATGGGCCTTTTAGATTAAGGAGTGATTAGCCATGGACCAATGAGAGGAGGGTGGTGGACACAGTCTAGTCCCTTAATCACATAGGTTAGGCATAGGCTTCCCTTGTTTTTATGTGGTCAAAGATGCAAAAACCATCTAAAATCTGTGGGTTTCTTCAAAGAATGGTTTTGGAAAAGTCGAAAAACATTTAGATCCATTGGATTGTTCAAAGATCTAAGGGCCAAGGTTAAATGCCAAAAGTCAAGGCATCTATTCGTGTCATCATCAAACCATGATTTGTTTTCATCAAAATTACATATCTACTCATAGAAAATCCTTTATTGGTTGGATTGTAAAATCTATATCCTTTTTGGTTTTGATCATAACCAATAAAAATGCACTTCTCTGCCTTGGGATCTAATTTCCCTCTTACTTGAGAAGGAATGTGAGCATAGGCTAAGCATCCAAAGATTTTACAATGCTCTAGACTAGGTCTTCTTCCATTCCACACTTCATATGGAGTGGTTCCATCTAGTGACTTGGATGAAAGTCTATTTACAAGATATGTGGTTGTAGCCATAGCCTCTTCCCATGGTAGTTTGGCAATCCCTTTTCATTGAGCATGGACCTTGCAGCTTCAATAATAGCTCTATTTCTCCTCTTTTCTACACCATTGAGTTCGGGTGTATTGACTTCCCTTTTAGTGCCTCTTTCATTCAAGAAGACATCAAATTTAGAAGAGAAGTATTCTCCTTTACCATTTGATCTGAGTCTTTTCAAAGTCCTACCTGTTTGGTTTTCAACAAGAGCAATATACTTCTTACAACAATTCAACACTTCATCCTGATGGTTCCTGAAAAACAGAACGGTCCACGTACTACAATCATCTATGAAAGACACATAATATCTTGAGCCTGATATAGATGGCTCTTTACTTGGACCCCACACTTCCGTGTGCACTAGATCCAAACAAGTTTGATACACATATTCCTTGTTATTGAAAGGTTGTCTATGAGACTTGCCGAGTTGACAAGCTTCACACTTATAAATCATGTGTTTCCTTCTGATATTAGGCAAACCAAGTACACTTTGGTCCTTGCAAATTTGTTTGAGCATCCTCTCACCAATGTGAGCAATCCTTTTGTGCCAAATCTCCAACTCTGTGAGAGTTTGAGATCCATAGCTAAACAAAGCTATGTTCTTTGTATCTTCCACTTCAAAAGTGAAAAGCCTTCCTGTCTTTTCTCCTTTGGCAATCCTTCTAAATCCTTGCCTTGGGTCTTCAACATATGCTCCAAATTGGTTGAATCTAACTTGCAATCCTATTTAAACAATCTACCCAACACTAATTAAATTTTTGGTAATTCTAGGGACATACAAGAATTTACTTAAGAGGTTCATATTCCCATCCGACGTCTTCACATTACCTATCTTCTCCACCAAGTGCTTTGTATTATATCCTGTTTTCACTTCATGTTTGTTGTGAGGATCTTCCAAATCAAAAAGTAAAGCCACATTTGTTGCTACATGGTTTGAGCATCATGAACCAATGTAAAAGATGTGATCATCATCCTTACCCTTCTTCACTAATAGATTCATAATCAATAGTGAATCTTCTTGACTTTGGTCCTCTGCATAGTTATTGTAGTCTCTTCTTCCTCAATGGAGACTTTGATAGTTGTTGTTGTTGTAATTGTTGTTGTAGTAGTTGTTGTTGTACCCTCCATTGTATCTGCCTCTATTTGATCCATAGCCACCTCTATTGAATCCTCTTCCTCTTGAGTTCCTCGGGTTCCTAAAACATTCTTCAATAGTATGATTAGATAAGCCACATATATTGCAAGGTTGAGATGATTGCAATCTCCCCCTGCCTTGCTTTCCACCTCTGCCTCTTCCTCTAGCTCTTCTTCTACATGCAAAGTTTTTATGAAAAGAGCTACCACATCTTCATTCTTCCTATTCTTTGACTTGTCCTTGACCTTATCTTTATCAGAATATAAGGCATAGGTTTGATTACCTCTCGAGGACTCACCACCTTTGCTAATCTTTGCTTCATGAGTGAAGAGTTGGCCCATGAGTGTGTTGAGGTCGGGTACATGCATATCCATGTATAAATCCATGGTTGTTGTGAATGACTCCCACTTGTCATCTGCTTTGATTCCATTTATGATTTTTCTAATGATTTTATCCTCTTCAATACCTCTCCAATGCTTCCAAGTTGGTCGGAAATCTCCTTCATTTTTGTGACATAATCAGTCACACTTTGCTTTGGGCTTTTCTTCATTGTTGTGAACTCCATCCACAATTGGTTCTTCCTTGCTTGAGTGTTGGAGGAGAAGAAAGAAGCAAGTGCATTCTAGGTCTCTCTTGATGTCTTGCATCCCTTGACATAAGGTAAAACAAAATCAGAGATTGAGTTTAGAATATAGGACCTTGCAAGTGCATCCTTTGAATGCCAATTTGAAAGTCTTTCCACTTCGTCATGTGATGGTTGCCCTTTGTTCCTCATGGTTGGCATTGCTTCATCTCCAGATATGAATTCATATAGATTCCTCCCTTGAAGGTAAGCCTCCATCCTTAGAGACAATGTTGGCTAGTTGTTTTGATCCAATTTGTCAATTGTTGATGGAAGTCCATCTCCCATGTTGCTTGACTACGCTATGACACCACAGTGAAGAGAGATGGTGGATGCAATCCGAAGATGAGTTGGTACTGCTACAACCAGCTTCACACCAACCAACTAAGACTTCAGAGTTGATTAGTAGACCTTTTGAGCTTCCTACAACCACCAAAATATCAGCCACGTACTTTGGAACATTTATCTCAAAAGTTTAAGTCAAGACAAACTAGTTGCAAAATGACTACCTCCCAAAACTTGCTAGTTTTGAACATACACCTATTGGAAAAAATGAATAGTGCTCTCAAACTATTAAGAACTAGAAAAATTCCTTTTGGACATAGCCAAAAGACATAGCAAGCTGCTTTAGCCAAGTTAAAACACTTCAATTCATGAATCGAATAGTGAGAAAGAGTTTTATCAAATTCTGGAACATCCCCTCATTCTTGGGGCTCTGGAGAGATAGACTAGTGAGTAGTAAAATGCAGATTCCTCCAAGAATATACATCCGATGACCATAAAATTTTATATTAGAAACTAGACTTAAGGAGCAATCAAGCGCACTTTAGAAAACTAAAAAAGGCTGAGTATAGCGCGAGATATGAGCTCCTGAAGTTACTACTCTGAGTGAGTATAGCAGAGAACAAAATAGAGAAGTAGAGAATGATGAATGTATGGATTCACATATGATTACAACCACATTGGCAATGAATATTCGTACAACAGCAGTAGAATGATAGAGCTATGGAATAAGGTCTTCAATCCCTACAAAATGACATGACGTGTTCATGTACAAAGCTTGCTAATCACCACTTCCTTCTTGCTCTTTTTATAGCTACTCTTGGAGGGAGTTTTGAATTAGAATATGAATGACTCCACATAAAAGTGATCCCCAAAGTTAGGAAATATTCCCTCAGCTCACTAATGCCTGGTTTTAGGTAGTTAGAGCCACGAATTTTCTTTTTACATCATGGATGAGGTAAGCCATTCTTTTTCACAATTACAAGAGATAAAATGTACTCTTTTACAAGAGGTGTTCACATGACCACATATGACTACAAATGAACACAAATCAAATAATATCAAGCATGTAGGCTTGGTTAAAATGCACCAATAGCTCCCCATCAAGACTAATATGCTCGGCCTCCAAATATATCTTCAATTGGCCTTGATTTTCTACAAGCCAAACATCAACTTGAATCTGCTTAACTTTGTACCATCAAGAGCTTTAGTCAACATGTTTGCACATTGCATATCTATAGAGACATAGGATAGTTGAATATCCTTGCTCATTAGCTTCTCCCTTACATAATGGTAGTGGACTTCAATATGACTGGTTCTAGCAAGGTATACCGGATTAGCTGCAAGATGTAATGACCTTGTGCTGTCACCAAAAATCTGAGATGTTGAAGAATGAAGTCCAAGATCTGTATACAAAGACTTTAACCACATGCTTTCTTGAGTTGCATTAGGGAAACCTCTATATTTGGTTTCAATAGAAGATAAAGCCATGGTTGGTTGCTTTTTGGATGACCAAGAAATGATTTTTGAACCTGCAAATGATACATACCCGGATGTGCTTCTTCAATCATCTCTAGATCCAGCCCAATCTGCATCTGAGTAGACCTTTGGCTCAATATTTGAAGTAAATGGATAAAACAAACCTTCATTCATGGTTCCCTTTAGGTACTTGAGGACTCTCTTGGCCACTTCCATATGTGGCCTTCTCCGCTTATGCATAAACTGACTCAATATGCTAACACTATAGCATATATCGACTCTTGTGATTGTTGCATAGCTCAAACTTCCAACCAAGCTTTGATAGCTTGTGATGTCTTCAATTGGCTCTCCTTCATAAGCACTAAGCTTATGATTTTTCTCCATAGGTGTACCTGCAAACTTGGTATTTTCCATCTTCAACTTGATGAGCATGTCATGCACATACTTCCTTTGTGTGATGTATATACCAGAACCTGTGTAGATTAACTCCAATCCAAGATTCATTCAGAAAAGTTATGTATACCACATCCAGAGGTTCCCGGGCCGGTAGATTGGGATGCTCTACTCACGGACTTGGCCAAAGGGTTGCGGATTGCAGAACATCACTTAGCAGAAGACGTTGTTGAGTACTACATCCAACGACCCACCCAACAAGGGTCTGTCAGGGACGACAGACGCGAGAGGGGGGGGTGTTGGAACTGAAGGACTCACCAGGCAAGGAAGCTTACGAAGGGAGTCAGAGAGAAGAGAAAGTACAAGCAGACAGAGCAGTCAACGACGATCTGGCAAGTAGGCCAATATTTTTTCAGGACACTAATGCATATAAAAGAGGTGGACACATAGGGAGAAGGAGCAAGTAGGGAGCTCCAGGAAATGTATGTCAAAATGTTATTAGAAACCCCTACAAAAATAGTGATTTTCATCACTAAAAACCAGTGTAAATACCATTTCATATTTTTGTAGCTCCATTTTGTGCAAGCCAAGGAGTCCTTGAGCTTGAGGAGCTTTAGAAGTACCTACCTGTCAGTTTTCACATTTTTTAGACTTCGTTTGAACCTCCAAATAGGGTAGAGAACCTAATTTTTAACTAGGCCGGACACTAGGTCTGGACACGGCCAAAACTTAGCCAAAAACTATAAATAGAGCTAGAGAGCTCATTTTTGAGGTTAGCTGGTAATAGTTTGGAACTTGTATGAGCTTTTTGAAAGTAATCTAAGAACTCCATTGCTTCTCACTCTTTGTCTTGCCGTGTGTGCGCGTGTGTGTGTATGTGTGTGCATGTTCGTGTGCTTCTCACTCACGCACTTGTGCCTTCACTTGCTCGAGGTCTTCATACCATCCTCACGTCTTCCCGGATTGACATTAAAGGAGGTGCTACTCATCACTGAGCTACAGACTTATTGAGCTTCAATATTGTGGCTACACTAAGCCCATATGTGTATGAGTAAGCCTACATCATCTCCTTTGTATCATACTTTCATAATTATATACATTTGATTCATTAGTGCAAGTCATTCTCTAAGTATTTTTCTCTATTGCAAATTCTTCATTTCAATGATTTTGATCAGTCGAGTTCTTTGAGTATACTCATCCATTTGATGAGATTCGACTTGGAATAGGTAGCATGGTCTATCTAAGTGTCACGTATCAATTTTCATGTCATTTGGTTAATTATATTGTGAGATGAATACTATGCAAGCAACCTATGTCTGCTCACTATCATCTTCCTAAAAGTCAAGATTACACCCCTGTTTGTTGTTAACCTTTGGAGTTGTCCTCTCCAATCATTATAGCACAAAAGATCAACTACACATCTTTAAATTGTCAATCCGGGAAGTATGCAAAGACCATAGCCCCTTCTAGTTAATGGAATCCAAGAATAAGAGTTGACATGGCTATTTTCTAAGAGATTTATGAAGAATAAGGGAAATAACTAGGGTTTTGATTATCTTGAGTTCTACAGCAGCATTTTCAATTATTTTTTTGGCTAAAGTGTGCCATTGAAGTCAAATTTCCAAAACAGTACCTGTATCACATAGACGAGACAATCGTGATTCTATAAAATTTGAGAAATTTCAATTCCAACATTGATCATCTGTAATATCTTGCTCAGTCTATTATCACTCACCTCTCTTCATACATCTCACTCAAAAATACACAAGAAAAGTTCACAAATTCCATGGATCAGACAATGAGAAGATTCAACAAATCAAGAATAAGATCATGGAAGTAGAAACATGATTTTCTACAGGAAAGCTCTTCACATTACTTGGATAGCATGGAAACAATACAACCAACCTCTTCAAAATAGAAGAAATTATCTTTTATACTTTTTCAAGTGTCCCTTTTCACACTTGAAATTTGATCCTTTTTACCTTCTATTATAAAAATATGCTATCAAAGAGCTTCCAAAAATTCTAAGAAAAATACATATGATCGTACTTTACTTGAGGAAGACTCTTCCCAGCTTTTACATCATTTGAATAAATATATCTACAAAAATTGTCAAATTACAAATAATTTCCCTCAAAATATGCTTCCTCTAACATTCTTCCCCTCCTAGACTTTTTGGCTCCTTACAAAAAATATTCTGACAGAAGAGTAATGAGAGCTTCATTTATTTCTTCTTTCTTTGATAGACCTGAGATAACAAATCATGGCTTTTTCTCTCTGTAATATTCAAATTATTCACCATTTCAAATAAGGCTTTTCTCCATTGGAATGCTGCCTCTAGTCTGTCTATCACATCTTTATTCAAATATTCTGTATAAGTAGCTTCATATGCAGTAAGTCTTGATTTAGTGACTACAGATAGATTTCCAAAAATTTCAATGACTTCCCAATGAATCCAATATAATTAAGAGTTCGTACTTCTGTATCTGTGAATGTTTCTATGCATGCCACCACAAGTCACATTATTCTTACTAATAGAATACAAGCTGGATCATTTACATCTTTGTATGTGGATATGACAGATTCTGCTGTATCAATCATGTACTTCTTGGTTGGCCAAGATCCTGCTTTTGGTCCTGCTATCTTTGGAAAATTCAACCATTTTGTTGGAATTTGCCCTGCATTTCTTCTTTCCCAAAATACTGGCCACTCTCTTCTTCAGGCTACTAGACAATAGGCTGGATTTATCTTTAATTGCAAAGGTGCCTCTTTCCATATCTTTCTGCATTCCTTGTTGGCATCCAACCATCTATTCCTCCATTTAGGGTTAGCTTTTTCAAATAACTCCTTAGTGACATTGATATCTTCTTCATACTCCAAATATTTATTTGGTGGTAGTCCCACTCCTGCAATCTGATAATTCTTGACACTTTCCAAAATCATACAGAATGGTATTTCTAAACCATCAGCTGCCCAATGATGTTGATCTAGATTTACTCCCTTATTTAGAGCAAAATTTACAATCTGATCTTCATACTCATCCTGCATTTTCCTTATGAACTTCATTCTTGTTTCCCTGTTTGTTAGAAGCTTTTGAACAAATTCATCTGAATATTCTTCAACAATTTTGTCTTCTTGCCCACTAAAATTTTGGAAGCTATTATCTTCTCCTCCTTCATGTTCCTGTGCTTGTGTGGTTACTGCTTGTTCTTCAACTTGTCCTTGTTGATATTCCAAATCTTTTTGTAACTTTTTAACTATCATCATTAATTCCTGATTTTGAGATACCATCAATTCTCTCTATGTTCTCCATTCACTCCTTTCTTTTTCTATATCCAAATGTAATTTGTTATATCCTCTCATTGCATTAGCAACATGCACACTAGCTTGTTTTTCCATTTCCTTGACTTCTTTGAGTTCTTCCTGTAACTCCTGAATTTCCTTATTCAACTTTTCTCTCTGTTCTTGAGTTATTTGTACAATCTGACTCTCTCCTTTTAGTTGTCCTTCCTCCATTAATAATCTGTTTATGCCCTCATTAGCTTTGACCATTATCTGATATGAGCTCTGAAGTGTTCTAAACCTTCCTTCCAATTTCTTCAATTCCATTCCTATTTTATTGCTATGCTCCAATTGCTTAGTACATTTGTTCTCAAGAAATTGAATCTTATTCTGACTTTGAACTTCCTGTGTCTTCTAATGAAAATAATATTTTTGACAAAATTTCATTCTTTTCCTGGATTACCCTGATCTCATCTTCCAGCTGCTCCTTTTCTTTCTATTGCTCTGTAATAATTCTCCTACCTTTTACAAATTCTAACTCAACAACCATCCCTGATATTATCATATTTCTGATGGAGGGTCTGAATTGCTCTATGCTGCTCATGATGATTTCAAAAGCAGATATGATGTCCTTAGGTATCCTTTCAAGACCAGTTTCCAATTCTATTTGCTTAACTTCTATTTGTTTTTCCTCCTTAAATTCAGGCTTTTCTTCATTCTCTTCCTCATAATCTGTTACCTGATTTTCTTCCTTCTCATTGTCTATTTCTTCTTCCATTATTTCTGCCTCTTTTACTTCAATTTCCTTTTGTTTCTCTTGAATAACTTGTAATTCCTCTTCCTGGACTTTGTTCTCTTGTATTAAGGTTGATTCATTCTCCACGGGATTCCTTATTTGATCATTCGGTTGCTGCTCTTTTACTTCCATCTCCTGTTCATCTATGTCCATAAAATCTGTTTCTACTTCCCTTTCCTGATTACCTGTATGTGTGGGATCTTCATTATGACCTAGATCAAAGAATACCTCCTCTATTCTCTGATTTACTTTTATTTCTGTATTCCCCTCTTTGTACTCCTTGAAGTCTGTCTTTTCTAACACTTCCCCTTTTTCTTCAACTTGGCCTTTATCCTCTTGACTATGCACTTGGCTGTATATCTTTGCTTTTCTTTCCAATTCTTATTTTTCCTCATATGGTTGATAATGAGGTTTGTGTGAGGGTTTTGTCCATATAGCTTTGAATCATGTGTCCACCAGTCCACTATTGAGTTCTTTTCTTGCTTCAGCCACTTCTTCCAACATTGCTCCTTTACCTTTCAGTCTCCTTTTTTCTTCCCCAAGACCAATTTGTTCTGTTGGCTCTTCACAGATTTGTACCCCTTTTGACTTTTGGCTCAATTCTTTTGGTATTTCATTTTTTCCTGAAGCTTGTACTATTTTGACTGGTGTACTAGGTACTGAGAGGTTTAAACTCTTCAAAAGGAAATTCTCAATATCACTCTCTGAATCTAATGAGAATTTTGAAGAAGAAGCTACTCCTTTTTTGTCCTCACTATGTTCTATTCCAGTTGATTTTTTCTAATTCTTTTCTTCTGATGATATTTTTACTAACTCTTCAACCTGTTCATGGTCCATTGCCTTACCCTTATCCTTCTTGGTTGACTTCTTTTTCTGAGCAGGCTTTTTCTGGACTTTCTTTTTCACCACCACTGTAGTTCTAGTCTCTGGAGGTCCTTGTAATTCCTTGAAATAAGCCAATAACTCCACTTCTTTCCTGACAAATACTTCTTCAATTTTTGCAGCCATCATCTGATCATGTAATTCTTCATAATGTTCCATCTCCTCTTGTATCCAATCGGTTGCTTTACATGAATAATTTTCCAACATTTTTTGATAATGAGCTTCATAGATTGCCTTCTTATCATTACCTTGAGTCAAATAGGAATAAAGTTGTTCCTTGCTTGTTTGAGGTGGATGGGGTTCCTTTGAGGCTTGGACTTCCTTCTGGGATGCTTCATGTTCCTCTTTTGTCACTTCTTCCTATTCCAATACTACATTCCTAGGATCCAATCTACTCTTCTTAACTGGGATTATTTCTTTTGAAGCAACTTTCCTTTTCCTTCCTGATCCTCTCATGCTTGTTTGGACTTCTGTTTCTCTAATTGACATTAATTTTGAAGGACTTTAATTCCTACCATCAAACTCTTGAAATACTGAGCTTTTGGAGCCAACTTCAACTGATCTTCCATATCTAGAATGTGGTATATGTTTTTTGTCAAAAACTGTGCTCCATTCATAAACTTCCTTTGCTACCAATGTTTTGCTGCTTCCTTTAGTTGATCACGAATGCAGGGAGTTACATCCATTACTCCAAATGGTTTAGTCCTATCTTTATTGTTGAACATGATCAAAGTAACTGGTTTATGCAGCATTGTGTATCTTGGCAGTTTTGGAAAACATAAATACTGAAGAGACATCCTGGTGGCAAATTCTTCATTTTCTTTTCCCTTGAAGTCCACAAACTTGGAATATTCAGCATATGTTGTTGCATTCTTCTTGACAAAGGTGCCATCCAATTTGGTTCCCCTAGGATAAAATTGAAGAGCTGTCCTAATGTGTTCTGCTTTAATGGTTATTTGCACCTCTTTATTCTCCTTGTCCTTAACTGAGCACCTAAATTATGCATTGTTTCCTTTGCCAATTTCAATGACACTAGACATGACTTGTGAAGTTCTCTCAACATCTATAAAGAAGAGAGGTTCATCCAATAGTCTATGTAGCCCCACTGCCTTCCATCTTTTGTAATTAGCAGCCACTTTTTGGAATTTATAGAATTCTTGGCATAACATAGTATATTTGTAGCCTCCAACTCCCACTGTAAAGATATGCTGACCAATGATATTGATTGTTTCCCTCAGCTCTTTGGCTATCTGTTCAGCTTCTAGAAGATTTCGTTCTTCATCAGATTCTAATTCCACATCTTCCACCACTGTTTCACTATCTAAAAATGTCCTCTTGACAATGTTACACAATCAACTTTGAAGTGATGAATAGGTAGTTCTTTTGTATTCACCATCCTAGAGGAAATATAACATATCACACCAAAAAACTCCCACCACATAAGTTACAGGATATATATAAAAAAAGGAAAACATTTTTCTTGAGAAAAAATAAATTTGAGAAAAATAAAAAATAAATAATATTTTTCTTATTACATCACAGGTGTAACACAATTAAAGTGATCATCACATGTGTAGCAAGATAGTTAATGCTTTGAAAAAAATAATAACAAATGGAATTAAGAGAATCAAGCATATATAAAAAGAGAATGAAAAAATGTCAAAGAAAAAATAATTAAATAGTAACTCCATAGTTCTTCCCATATTGTAACCTATATCTTGGTGGTGCTTTATAAATTATATAAAAAAAATCTTTGTCATATATATATATAAAAGAATAATTGATACTTTTTTTAATAATAATTATTCTTTTTTTCCTTTTCTCTCTTCTTTTTTTTCCTTTTCTTCTCTTTTTTTTATAATAATTTTTTTCCTTTTCTCTGTTCCCCTCCTATTCTTTTTCCTAGAAAAAGAATGAGGTAAAGTACATGGAAATAGTTTCAAGAATTTCATGAATCCATCTTGATGAAATTCTGAGTTCTTAAGTAAGAATCCCAAGTGTATATCTGATGGCAGTATTGCCCTTTCCTTAGTTTGTGGCTCTTCATGCTTTTGAAGCGTTTCAATATATTTGTCCTTATTTTTTGTCCATTGAAACAAATCTGATTTTTTTACCCAGAAATACTTGATTAATGATGATTCTGCCTTTGGAGTAGAACAATCTTATTTTGATGAACAATATTTGGATGTCTTTGGTTTCCACATCCATTTTTTCTTGATGTCTAGATTTTTCTGATTATTTCTTACTCTCCACCTTTCAACTATTTTTCAGCAAATTTGTTTGTTCAATTTCCTTTTGTTTTTCTCTGAATTGGCTTTGGTCAAGGAGAAGTTCTTTCTGTGATTCCTTTGTATCTTCTATTGGAAAGGTAAATCTTTACAAATCGAAGTCATAGATTTCCTATTGAATTCCCTGTTCTTCATTACTCAACAAAAACATTAAAAACCTTTTGTCATTTACTATCAATTTAAGCTTCATACCTTCAAAATCCAAAATTACTTTACCTTGCCTCAGCCATGGTTGTCCTAAAATCATTTTCTCAGTCATCATATGATCAGGCCATTCTTCACATTCTATTTTCATATTTTCTTCATTGAACTTAACTTCAATAGATAGTGAAGACAAACTTTGTATTATCTGACCATCTAATGTTTTGATAAATGTTTTGCTCTTATTCCTTTTGAAAATTAATTTATCCAACAATACTAAACTTATCAAAATTGACTTGTGCACCTGAATCTAACAAAACCTTGATTTGCTCATTATGAAAATTCACTTTTATAATAGGCAAATGCTCCCTCACCACCCTTGAAGGTGTTTCACATAATAAAACTTCTCTAAGCTCCTTAGCCTTTCTTATTCTTTCTTTTGCTTCTTGTTGAGCTTCATACATGATTTTTTCCTCTTCTTTTTTCCTGTTTTGAGATTGATGTATTCTTCTCCATTCAAGAGTAGTTAATGGAAAATCATACCTTCTTATTCTACATCCACTTATGAAATTGGGCGTGATTTCTCCATCTATATTAGCTAATTGGATAGCTCACTGTTACTGATTTGGTTGATAATGTAAGGTCCATGTCCCTTCTTCTCAAATTTTTTCTGATGTTCTTTCAATGTATATGCCAAAACTAGATCCCCTACTTGCAAATCCTTTTCTTTAATATGAACATCATGATATGCTTTTTGTCTCCTTTTATCTGCATATATGCTCATAATTGCTTGAAGTCTGGAAGCTCCAAGTTTTTCCAATTCCACTACCCTTGCAGATAATTCATGTCCAGTCCACTTGTATTGATTCCCCACCTTCAATGTTGGTATGAGAAATTCTAAAGGCAATACTGCATTTTGTCCATATACCAAATTAAATGGTGTTGTACCAATAGCAGTTTCATATGCCACTCTATAAGCCCATAGGACATGATTAAGTTGTAAATCCCAATCATTCCTATTTGTGTTTACCAATTTTGACAAAACAGTGCAAAGCACTTTATTAGTACTTTCTGCTAATCCATTTGCTTGTGGGTGATAAGGGGCTGACTTTCTATGATTAATCATGAAATACTCAGTTATATTTTCAATTACTTGGTTTAAAAAAATGAGTCCCCCTATCACTTACCAATTCAATTGGTAATCCAAATCTGATGATGATATTTTCATAAATAAATCGTGTAGTGGTTTGAGCATCATTTCTTTTTGTAGCCTTAGCCTCTGCCCATTTGGTTAGGTAATCTGTGGCTGCAAGTCTATATTTAGAATGAGACTGTTTTGCAGGAGGATGGATAGGTCCAATGAAATCCAACCCCCATTTGCTAAATGCTCTTACTGAAATAAGTGGTACTAATGGCATATCATCTCTTTTACTTGGTTGATTTAATTTTTGACAAATGTCACATCTTTTCACATATGTTCTTACATCAGGAAAGAGAGTTGGCCACCAAAAGCCAGAATATAAAATGAGTTTAGCAGTTCTTTCACTTGAAAAATGTCCTCTTGCTACTCCTGAATGTGCCATCTCTAACATTTCCATATACATATCTTCGGGAACACATATTCTTAGATATCCATCCATTCCTTTCTTGTACAATTGGTCTCCTATCAATTGATACTCCTCAGAGATTGTCTGTAATTTCCTAGAGTCTGCACTAACTTTTACTCGCTGTAATGGTTTATTACTTCTTAACATGAACATGAAAAATTTGATTCCACTGTGGAGTTTTTAGAATAGGTGCTGTCACTAGACAAGTTTTTAAAATCTCAAAGGCTCGGTCACATTCTGTGGTCCATTCAAATTTTGTAATTAATGCATACAAAGGTTTTGCAATATCTGCAAACTTGTGTACATTTTTTCTATAATACCCACAGTGTCCCATGAAAGTTTGAAGTTCTTTTACATTTGTTGGTTTTGGTAGATCCACTATGGCCTTAATTTTCCTCTCATCAGTTGAAATTCCATTTCTAGAAACTATGTGACCTAACGGTCTCCCTTGCCTCACAAAGCACACACATTTCCTAGGATTTAAACATACTCTTTATGTTCTACATTTATTGAATATATTTTCTAGATCTTTCAAATGATCTTGTCTTTTTAATGAAAAAGTGCAAAGATCATCAACATAAATTTCCATTATGTTTTTAAGAAATTCTTTGAATATGTGGCACATCAACCTTTGAAAGGTTGCTAGAGCATTGGTTAAACCAAAAGGCATAACCCTAAATGCATAGATTCCCCATTCTATGGAAAAACCAGTTTTATGTTGGTCTTCCAAAGCAATAGGCACCTGATTATATCCTAAAAAATCATCCAAAAGACTATAGACCTCCTTGCCTGCAACCCTTTCTAAGAGATGGTATGTTATTGGTAATGGATAGCTATCTCTTATAGTTTCTCCATTAACTTTTTTCAAATTAATACATACCCTGATTTTCCCATTCTTTTTAGGTACCACAACTATAGGAGATATCCACTCTGTGTACTCAATTTCATATATGAATTTGGCAGCCAGTAATTTGTCAATCTCCTCCTTTATTTTAGCAGAGTATTTGTCATTAAATGTATAGTGTCTTTGTTTGCTAGGTTTCGCATTAGGAGTAATAGGAATCTTATGTTCACAAATTTTAGGATCAATTCCTTTCAAATCCTTATAACTGTAAGCAAACACATCCCTATAAGTTTTAACCAATTTCATCAATGCTTCCTCCTCTTGATTTGTCATGTCATCAGCAATGACAATGTGCCTATCTTCCCCCTCTTCTTGAGTAATCACCACCTTTATAGTCTGTTCTTCATTGTCATATGACTCCCCCTTTTTCTTATCCCTTTTTGGTTTCATTTTTAAAAGTAATCTGTCTTCTACTTCATAGGTCTTGAAGTTTGAAGGTACATCAAATTGTTGGTCCTCTTCCTTCATTTTTTGATTTACTTCAGATTTCTATTTTTTCTCCATTTCTTTGTGTATACATTTTCTATAATTTCTTGAGATTTTGTCTTTTATAGCATCTGTAGCCTCCACTTCTTCTAGAAATTGTGTTTTTCTAGTATTTAACATTATCTCATCCTTCAAATTCTCCTCTGCTTTTGACATCTTTATCATTTGTATTTCTATATGAAAAATATCATATCCTTCTTCATTTTGAAATTTGACTCCCACATATTCATCATTGGCCAAATCCATTGTAGTCGAAATCTGATTCCATCTATAAGGCTCAAATTCTTCATCTTCAAATTTCTATGGTATGTAACTTTCATCTTATGACTTCCTTTCTCCTTGACAATCCTCTTTTTTTAACAACCTTCTTTTATGTATGTGGTTCCTTATCACATTACACTTCCAAATTGATTATTCTTTCTCATTCTGGTCTTCACTTCCAGATTTTTCACTTGATTCTTGATTTTGATGTACTTTGAACCATTCCTGAGGGGACATATCACAATACTGCCCATTTCTTAAATTTACTCTAGTTACCCTTCCTTTTCTTTGAAGATATAGGCAATCTCTACCCCAATCTTGCACAATTTGCATTTTTCTCATAAATGGTCTTCCTATGATGATTTCATATGAAGTAGATTGTGGAAATTCAACTATGGCAAAGGTGTGCTCTATCGCTATTCCACATATTTCCACAATCACTTTTTCCCAAATTCCTAGAGGTTTTTCTATATGTCCGTCTGCAAGTTGTAATCTCATTTTGGTAGGTATCAACTCATTCTTTCCCCATTTCTCCCAAGTTTGTTTAGTCATGATTGCCACTCCAGATCCACTATCTAATATAGCCTTCACATGATTATCACCAAATTGTATTCTCAAAGTTGAGTTCCCTTCTTCTCCTTCACAATATCCTCCTATCTTATCAATAGGTATGTACAACAATTCTTCCATTTCCTGTTGTTGTGGATCTAGGCTGTTTGACTTTGTTTCCCAATTTTTCATATTATGTTGTAAATGAGGATTTTGTTTTACTAACTCTTCCATTGTGGTTTGATATAGAATTGTACAATGTTTGTCTAGATTGATTTGGAATGTTATTTGTGAATTTTCTTCTTGAGCAAGATGTTTCCTGATTTTTGTTGTATCTAACTCTTCAATTTCCTTCTTACTTTTATCTACTTTTATCTACTTTTACTCTAAATTAAGAGATGTGAGCACCTTTACATGTTATTTATCATAAATAATAAACTCCATAAGCCCAAAAAATAATACTTTAGAGCTTGTTCTTATGTAACATTGCCCCCCTCAAGCTCTAAATCCAAAGCTTTGACTCCAAGTAGAACTTTGATTCGCTTGAGCTTTTGAGCATCCATTGCTTTTGTAACATGTTGAATATCAATATCTTCATTCATCACCTTCTCTCAGATATAGTGATAGTGCACTTCAATGTGTTTCGTTCTTGCATGCTACACTAGATTAGACGCGAGCTGTAATGAACTTACATTATCTCCAAAGAGTAGTGGACATGTTGTAGATAGATTCATATCTTCATAAAGCTTCAAATACCACATAATATCACATGTTGCATTTGTAAGGCTTCTATATTCAGCTTCTCTGCTTGAAAGTGCTACTCTAGGTTGTTTTTTAGAACTCCATGAAACTAAATTATTACCTGCAAATATTAGATATCCACCTGTACTCCTTCTATCATCCTTATTTCCAACCCAATTCGCATCACTATATGCTTTCAAATCCATACCTCCATGATATTTATAGCCCAAACCTTCATTTAATGTACCCTTCAAATATCTTAAGATCCTTTTAGCTGCTTGCATATGTACATCAGTGGGTTTGTTCATGAATTGAGACAATGTACTTATGCTAAATGTAATATCCGGCCTTGTTAAAGTTGCATATATAAGAGAACCAATCAAAGACCTGTAGATAAGTGGATCTTCTAAAGGTTCACCATCTTCAGCACTGTACTTAACATTGGGTTCCATCTGATTACTGATACTCTTGCAATGCTCCATGCCATATTTCTTTAACAAATCTGAAATAGACTTCTTCATAACTTCTTCATAACTGAAATAGACTTCTTCATAACTTCGATTCCAAGAATGTATGTGAGTTCTCCTAAATCTGAAATTTTAAATTCAAATCCAAGCTCTGCTTTGATCCTGGCTATCTCACCTTCATTGTTTCCTGTTATTATAAAGTCATCCACATAAATTGAAATATAAACAATCAATGATCCTTCAACCTTAACATACAAAGAAGTATCTGCATTTGAACTTCTGTATCCCAGATTTTCAAGAAACTTTACCAATCTAAAATTCCAAGCCCTTGGAGCCTACTCAAGACCATACAATGCTTTTAAGAGTTTACATACATGCGTAGGCTTCTTGGGATCTTCATAACTTGCTGGCTGCTCCATGTACAAATCTTCTTTTAAATCACCATTGAGAAATGCATTTTTTATATCTAATTGATAAAGATTCCATACCTTGCTTACAAAAACATTTATTAATGTCCTTATTTTTGATATCTTAGAAACAGGAGAAAATGTCTCCTCATAATCGATGCCATAACTCTATGCATAACCTTTAGAAACAAGCCTTCCTTTATATCTACTTATTGAACCTCATTGTTTCTCTTTATCCTGTACACCCATTTGTTACCAATTACCTTCATGTTAGGTTGCCTTGGAACTAAACTCCATGTATTGTTCTCATAAAAAGCTATCATTTCTTCATCCATTGATTTAACCCATTTCTTTACCTTTGATGCTTCTTTAAAAGTTGTTGGTTCCTTCTCCTCAAGAAGTTTTTCCATATAAGCTTCATGAGAAAATCTTTGCGGTTTCCTTCTTTCTCTTACTGGATACCTTGATTGACTTCTTGTCCTACCATACTTTTCTTGCCTTCGAGTTTGAGTTCTTCTTGACGTAGAACCTTCACTTTCTTCTTCATGTGACTCAATTTCCTTTGAAATCAAATCGAGAATTTTCTTCAACTTTTGATTGGGGGGAGTTATCTCTTCATGTGTATTTGACTATCTGGTGAGCTCAGAGAAATTGGCTCTTCTTCATGACTTCTTGTAGCTTCTTCTTCATCTACTTGCACTTCATGTTTATACCAGGATTTATCTTCATGAAAAATAACATCTCTCGAAACAATTACCTCTCTCGTATCTGGGTTCACACGTCTATATCCTGGTTCCCCTTTTGCCATACCAATAAAAACCATTTTTTGTGATGTGTCTAGTCTGTGGATGATACAGACAATAGCCTTTACTTTCAGAACTGTACCCAACAAAAATACATTTCACTACTTTAGCATCCAATTTTCTGTGATGTTGTTCAGGAACTAATGCATATGCCAAACAACCAAAAACACGCACATGAGCAAGAGATGGCTTGCGATCATGCCAAGCCTCATATGGAGTGATAGACTGCAGTGCTTTAGTGGGACACTTGTTCAGTACATATGTTGCACACATGACAGCCTCAAGCCGGAAACTATGTGGTAAAGCCTGACTCTTGACCATACACCTCGCCATCTCCATGAGTGACCTATTCTTTCGTTCAACAACTCCATTCTGTTGAGGTGTATATGGCACTATACACTGGTGTTTTGTCCCACGTTTAGCCAAAAATGCATTAAAATCAAAAGACATATATTCCCCCCCTCGATTAGAACGGAGGGTGCCCATTTTACATGATGATAGATTTTCAGCCAAAACCAAAAATTGTTTGAAGCACATGAACACTTTGGACTTTGCCTTCAATGGATATACCCATGCATGTCTGGAAAAATCATCGATGAAAGTCACGAAGTAAAGATAATTCCCAAAAGAAGGTGTCTGCATAGGACCACAGACATCACTATTTACAAGCTGCAATTTTTTAGTAGCCCGAACTGAACCATCTTTTGGAAAGGCCGAACGCTGCATTTTGCCTAAAATACAGCCTTCACAAACATGTTTTCCAGGTGCCTCAAGTTTGGGCAAAGAGGACACCATTTTAGATTTTTGTAGGCGTGGCAAACTAGCAAAATGTAGATGACCAAAGCGTGCATGCCAAAGCTTTGGATCTGACATCGCCTTAGAATCATTTATTGCACATGCCAAATCATTTACAGATCTTTCATAGTCTATGAGCTTATACAGCCCACAACATAAAATGATAGAAGCAATAATCACATCACCATTTGAGAGATCATGAACTGTACACCTATCATCATTAAATTTCACAACCAAGCCAATCTTGGCTAATGCAGAAACTAATAACAGGTTTTTCTTGATCCGTGGCACAAATAAAGAATCTCACAAAGTGAAAGAACTACCATTAGTAGTAGTCAAAATGATCTTACCAACTCCCATAACAGGATAAGAGGAGTTGTTGGCGCATGTAACAATATTCCCTGTAGGGGCAGGCTCGAGTGAAGAGAAGAAACTGTGCTTCAAGGTAATGCACTATCAAAATACCAAACATCTGAGTCCACTACAGACATGCACTACTCATGAGAAGATGGGTCAAAACTGGGGACAGTAGTAAATGCCCATTCTTCTTCCTACACAAGATTAGCAGACTCTGTTTTTGGTGTAGAGGCCTCTGCAGCAACCATTCTAGCCTCTTTCTTCTTTGCCTCTTTAGCAGCCAGTTTTGGATACTTCTTTATGATATGATCATTTTACAGTACTTACAAAACAATTTCTCCTTTTCTAATTTCTTCTCATCTTTATCTTCCTTCTTTGAATGTGCAAAATTAGCAGATTTCTGCTTACTAGTTGAAGAGCTCCATTTTCCTTTGCCCTTCTGACTAGCCAGGAAAGCTTGATTTGCAACTCGCATAATGGAACTGTTCTGTGTGGACTGATCTTCTTGCAACAGAACAAAGACTAACTCCTCAAATGATAAGGCATTTGGATTGCCTTTCATCATCAACCAAAGAGTAGAAGCAAAACTCTAATATGAATCAGGAAGACCATTCAAAACGGTCTACAATTTGGTATAACCTTATCAGTAGAAATCAACCGTTCCTTCAAGTCTTTGATCTTTGTTCGGAAACTGTCCATAGAATCACCTTCATTCATGTGCTCACTCTCCAACTGTTTTTGGAGGTAAGCAACACGAGCCTCATTCCTAGCTTGGTACAATGTGGTAAGTGTATCTCAAGCATTCTTAGCTGTTCTGCAAGAGCGAATGTGAGCAATAATGGCATGTTTGATAGACAAAGCTATCAGTGCATGTGCCTCGGCATCTCTACCATCCCAACAAATTTTCTCTGTAGTAGGTGCAGCAGAAACCACATCACAAACAGGAATATGTAGAATATCATCATCTTCGACACCTTCTGCATTAGCTTCAGTACCTTCTGTTGTAATAGTTGCACCTATGATAGGACGTTTTTCGACACCCTGCAAAATGTTCCATAGTCCTTTTGCAACCAACACATGTCGCATCATATAAGCCCATAACGGGTAGTTGGTACCATCCAACTTATCCTCAACAGCCAACATACGGAATACATCACTGCTTTCAGTCATGGCCAGTGACTAAAATACCTTGATGCAGAAAATTGACTGTATCTCAAAAAGTTGAACAGAACTGCCCAAATGAATTCTGCTAGACCTCTACCAAACTTTGAGACGCTTGTAATGGCCAAAAAAAATTGGTATATAGCTTTGGCACAAAAAGACAAAATAGTCTGCACAAGCACTACGATAGTGCCTTCGGAGGCCGAAACGAGCTCAGATCGCGATTTTGGCACCACAAAGTGTAGCAGTTTTGATCTCGAAAAATCTATGCGATTTTGAGATTGCAAACGGAGGAGTGTCGATGACACCCTAGATGAAGCAACGACCTGCTCTGATACCAATTGTTGGAGTTAGATGTTTGCAAAAGCACGTGAACAGCACAAGGAAGAAGAAGAAGCTTGGAGCACAACACACAATACTGAATGTATTACTAGAGAATGTACAAAGATAAGTAGTCCATTAGGGCAATAGGCGTATATACAAGCCGGGGAAAAAAAACCTCCTAAAGAGGGAAAAAAGTGTTCCGACGGTCCTAGTGTGTTCACACACATCACTACCTAAATATATCAACACCCATCTCCAAGCTAGACCTATTTCTTCTTTCGATCACACCATTTTGTTGAGGTGTGTATCTGTTTATAGTCTACTTTTTAATTCTTTCTTCCTCCAAAAATGTAAGAAACTGATTAGAAAAGTACTCACCTCATCCATCTTATCTCAATCTTCTTATGCTTCGACATGTTTGCTTTTCAACCAATGATTTAAACTTCTTGAACATATCAAACACTTCGGATTTGTATTTCATAAAATAAATGAATGTAAACTTTGAGATGTCATCAATAAATGTTACAAAGTAATTGCTACCTGCCATGGACTCTTCTTGAGATGGACCCAATACATCAGTATGAAACAAGTCCAAAATACCTCTGTTTTGCAATCCTACTTTTGAAAAAGGACTTCGTACCTATTTTCCAAACTAACATGGCTCACAAACAAAATCCAAATCTTGCTTAGGTAGTTGTGGTAAACCTTCAACCAATGATTTCTTTGCAATATCCTTTAACTTGCCAACACTGATGTGTCCTAATCTTTTATGCCATAAGTCCAATTGACTTACTTGAGTCCCATTAACCATTGTATAACTTGCATAATTTGGAACTTCAACTTCATAAGTATATAATTTGTTTACCTTTTGTTCTTTTATAACAAAATTCCCATCCTTCTTCTGATAAGCCTACCACTGATTATTGTCAAAATCAACCTTCACTCCATTGTCCTCCATCGGTCCAACTAGAATCAAATTTCTTGTAATAGTAGGAACAAACAAAACATCTCTAAGAGTTACATGTTCATTAAATGGACAATCACCAATGTAAACTACTTCATACTCAGTACTATCTCCTTTAGCAACTGTGACTCTTGAATCTCGCTTGTGTAAGTTCACAAACATGTTCATATTATGACTCATGTGGTTTGAGCAACCACTATCTACACACCAAGTTTTGTTGTTTACCTTCCTCTTATGTGTCTATGTATGCATAGCCATAAGAATGTTTTCATTCTGTGTATGAGCCTCCTCCTGCACTATGTTGTTGTTTTGATGCATGTGATCTTGGCCTCTTCCTCTTTGTCGTCCTCTAACACCACCTCTTCTATTTGGGTTGGAGAAGTAATCTCTGGCATAATGAACAACTTTACCACAATAATGGCAAGTAAAGTTAGCTTGCTGATTTGGTTGAGTCTGTTGACTTTGTTGTGTTGTTCTTCCTCCTCTAGTCGCATTAAAGCTTCCTCTTCCTCTTGCATTGTTGTTGAATCCTTCCTCCTCCTCTCCAATTTCCTCTACCTCTTGATCTATTTGATGAAGTATAAAGATCTTGTCCTTGACTACCTCTTTGTGAATGATAAGAGTTGCCACCTTCTATGTTGATTTCTTCAGTCATCATGAGTGTTTGTAAATCTTCAAAGGATGGTAGATTCTCTCAAGTCATGATAGACATAATGAAAGAATTCCGTCTTTCATCTTCTCTCAAGACATTTAACATGCTTTTAAACTTTATATCCTCACTAGAAGATGCATTAATAGAGGCTAATGCTTCAATAAGAGATTTTACCTCAAGAACATAATCATTAACTGATTGTCGTGGCTTCCTTTTTACTCTTGTCAACTCACCAGTAAGTTGTGTTTGCCTCGCTCTGTTAGTAGTTGCAAATAACCTTTCTGGAGATGCCCAAGCCTCTTTACTAGTATTCAAACCTGTTATATGTCCAAACATAGTATTTGAAACGTTTGCGATATAATAAAGAGAACTCTTCTGTCTCTTTTGATCCATTCTTGCTCTCTTGCTTGATCTGCTTGTGTAGGAGCTTCTAGTAATACCGGCTTCACTTTTGTACCTATTATCAATCGCCAAAGACCTTTAGATATGAGATAAGACTCCATTCTTAATTGCCACATGGGATAATTTCTCCCATCTGATAACTTTTGAATCGATGCACTCAAATCTGCCATGTTGAATTGTTGTAAACAAAGAAGATAATTCAATAAGCTGCATGAAAGATTTCATAAAAAAACAAAAGCCCTGATACCATAGTGTTATGTTTACAAACTTTTAAACATCAAAGTACACAACAAAAGTGATGAGACCTCCCAAGATCTTCAAAAGATCACAAATATTTCCAAACTTCAAAAATCAAACTTTCCTCCAAACTTTCAAGAAAATAGAAATAGGTGACTATAGAAAAATACCCACCAAAAACTTTGCAAGCATAATTTCTCAAAATTAATCCTATATTCTGAAAATAGACTTTGAGCAGCATGCTTTAGAAACAAAAAATGTCAAAAAAGGTGGATTATAGCTCCCAAACGAATAGCTTGAAGTCAAGATATATGGAGGCCTGCAAGAGTAAGGTATGACTAACTGTCCGAATTGAAAACTGATATCCAGCAGCAAGAAAACTCAAAGATCTATGAAAAATTTTGATATACATAGAAACTATGAGAGTAAGGAAACTCCTCCAAGTGAAATCACTCAAAAAGACCTCATAAGGGCTAAGATATGAAAGTTTGAAGAGAGGTATGTCTTTGATGAGACACCGGATAGACACAAGAAAGAAGATCTACAAAAACGCCTATTTGCATGGGGTTTTCTCATTAAAAATTGTACAAAAGCTCATCTATTTATATAGTATAATTTTTAAGATTTGTAACGCAACAAGAATCACTCAATCTGGCCACCTACACTAAGAGAACCACTCTTTTTATTGAGAGGTTGTCAACAGAAGCACCTTCCTTGTCTAAAAATAAATACCTCTCCTTTCCTTTTTACTTTTATCTACTTTTAATCTAAATTAAGAGATGTGAGCGCCTCCACATGTTATCATAAATAATAAACTCTCCTAAAAAATAATACTTTAGAGCTTGTTCTTATGTAACACACATATGTCATCATAGATGAGTTTACCACCAGGTGCACTATTGCTAATAGCTATGCAGAACATATCCCATGATGATGGCAGGGTGCATAACAACAATACTGCTTTCATCTCATTATCCATATCCATTTTTTGAGCCTATAAGTAGGAGAATATAGCATCAAACTCATTTAGATGAGCACCAACACTATCTGTGTCCTTCATGCGAAGGTCATATAATTTTCTCATCAGATACACTTTATTTGATGCCGTCTCTTTTTCATATGTATTGCATAAGTTCTTCCAAAGCTCCTCTGCACTTTCACAGTCTAATAATTTAAAGTAAACATTACCTGCCAGGTGCAAGCGAATGGTAGACCTGGCCATTTCATCTAACTCATCCCAACTATCTTCATCCATGTCAGCAGGCTTCTTTGAAATCCCATTTACTGGCTTCCATTGCCTCCTTTGAATCAGCACATCTTTAATCTGACTCTTCCAAAGAGCAAAGTTTGTGCCATCAAATTTTTGAATCTGTTAAACGCGCATTTGCCGTCAGAGACGCGTTTAAGCTCTTTTCGGGTTCTTGGGAGTGGAAGGGGTCTGAATAATCAGAGGCCCTATACTTGATTTCCCAAATTTAACACTCACACCACAGTATCTTATTATTTAAATCTCTGTTAATACAAATTACTCTCCAGACTCTAACTCGTTCTCTCACAGATTCCGACTAGTACACGAATTAATACTTCCTCAATACCCGGGGCACAAGGTAAACACTACCCTAGTACAAACTTACAATAATTAACTTAACGGAACAGTGATTCAATACTTAACTTACTGTAAATATTATCCCAATGTAGTCTTTACCGTACAAGTGCATGTTGGGAAAGATGGATGGATCCTCCAGAAGATTAAGTAGGTGCTGCTAATCTTGCTTTGCACCAGCCCTCAGTGACTCGAGATATGATTAGTAGACACCCTTAACTTTCAAATGATACCAAGAAATGCTATATGTACTTTGGAAAAGGTTTGAGTAATGACTTGATCAAAACAGATGAGTTTGTGAATCACAAAGCTAGAAAACTTTCTATTTTGGTGTTGATACCTGCTCAGTCTTTCACTCAGTATGACCAATACACTTATAATTGGCAAAATTCCTTCTAGAAGTATTCTATTAGCTTAGTAAGCTACCATTTGCAAGTGGAATAATTCAAAATGATAAACTATACTAGTAGAAATCACTTTAGCAAATTTATAGACATCCCCGACTTTTTAGGAAGTATGCAGACAAATACCAGTGAGCACTTCGACGACAATTTCTCGCGATTGGCTGAACCAAGTTGCTTCAAACTATGTATGCTTGTAGTATGCTTTGAGCTGGATCCACCAAGATTTGAATCACTTGATTTGGTGAAGTAGGCACTGAGATATGCCTCGTTGAAGTTGGCAGACTTGAAGTGGTACACTCAGAGAACACAGAGTTGATGAATGTGAATATATCTATTAATTGACATAATTGTACAATCTCATTAGCATGATAACCATAGCTAGATGAGGTAATGAGGTATGGGCTTCAATGTAGCACTCATACACACTCAGATACAAATGATAGATGTCTCGGGAAGTGAGCTAGAATGAGCTGAGCTGCCCGCGACTTTTGACTTGCATCTTTTATAGAGTTGAGTTGAAACTTCAAGTTTGAGTTCAAATTCAAAATCCTAGAATCTTTCACCTAAAAGGTAATGAGATATTCTCTCAATCAATCAACAACTTTTTCACGACTCTAATCAAGTAGGTGTGTACATAAGAAATGCCAAGTCTTTTAGACTTTTACAAGGAGTAAAATGGTAAGAACTTATAAGCATAAGTTCCTATGGTCCTTCCTTCAAGTGGTGTCTTCATGAAGTAATCCAAGCCCAATTGTGAAGGCTTGAATTGCACCAACAGCTCCCCCTCAAGCCAAATACTTTGGCTTAAGTCTTCATCTTCAATCTTCAATCACATCCTGCAATCCAATCATGGATTTGAATCTGCATAATTTGTTTCCATCCAAAGCTTTAGTGAGTAAATCTGCACATTGCATATTAGTAGACACATAGGTCAACTGAATGTCCTTGCTTAGCAACTTCTCTCTCACATAGTGGTAATGAACCTCTATGTGTTTTGTCCTAGCATGATATATTGGATTAGCTGCAAGGTGGAGAGAGCTTGTGTTGTCTCCAAAGATAATTGGGGGCCTAGTGTATAGGCCTAGCTCTGTATACAAAAGCTTTAACCAAATAGCTTCTTGAGTGGCATTGGCTAGCCCTCTATACTCTGCTTCAGTGGATGACAATGCCACTGTTGGTTGTTTCTTGGCTGACCAAGAAATAGGTTTATCACCTGCAAAAGATAAGTATCCTGATGTGCTCCTCCTATCATCCTTGCATCCTGCCCAATCTGCATCTGAATACACTTTAATGTCAATATCTGATGTATAAGGAAAGTACAAACCATGGTTCTGAGTTCCCTTTAGATACTTCAAGATCTTCTTTGCAGCCTCAAGGTGAGGTACCCTTGGTTTGTGCATGAATTGACTAAGCACACTAACTCCATATGCTATGTCAATTCTGGTCAAGGTAGCATAATTCAAACTACCTACCATACTTTGATATCCTGTAATGTCTTGGACTTCATCCCCTTCATGAGCACTTAGCTTTAGGTTGACTTCCATTGGAGTACTTGAGACTTTAGCATCCTGCAGGTTAAACTTCTTCAACATGTCTTGTACATACTTTTTCTGAGTGATATATATACTTGAATTAGTATAAACCAATTCAAGTCCTAGAAAGTATTTCAATAATCCAAGATCATTGATCTTGAACTCCTTCATCATCTGGTTTTTGATGCTTCTGATTCCTTGGACATCATTACCTGTAATGATGATGTCATCAACATAAAACACAGAGATAGATTACCTCTGAATTGCTCCTTTTGATAAACAATGAAGTGTCTGCCTTGCTCATAGTAAACCCTTGGTCTTGGAGGTATGTTGTCAGCCTGTAGTTCCATGCCCTAGGTGCCTGCTTCAATCCATATAGAGCCTTCTTCAATTTACAAACATAATTTACCTTCTTGGAATCTTCATAGCCAGGTGGTTGTGACATGTAGACTTCTTCAGATATCCATCCATTCAAGAAAGCATTCTCGACATCTAATTGGTACATGTTCCACATCTAATTGGTACATGTTCCAATTTTTGGATGCAGCTACACTCACCAATACTCTGATTGTTGGCATCTTAGCCACAGGAGAAAATGTCTCCTCATAATCAATGCCTTGGGTTTGTGCAAAACCCTTGGCTACCAACCTAGCTTTGTACCTGTTGATTGTACCATCAGAGTTCCTCTTTAGTTTGTAGATCCATCTGGATCCTATCACCTTCATAGAGTCCTTTTTGGGTACCAAGTCCCATGTGTCACTCTCCTTGAGAGCTTCTATTTCTTCATCCATAGCCCTTTCCATTCTGGTTTGGTGATTGCCTCTTCATATGAACTTGGTTCTTCACTTAACAAGTCCTTTGCAAGATAAATTGAATGCTTAGTTACAAGAGATGTATCATACCCATATCTGATAGGCTTCTTACTTTCTCTCTGAGATCTCCTTATTGCTTGAATTGAAGATTCTGGTATATCCTCAAGCTTCTTCATCTTCATCTTGCCTCTGGACTTCCATGCCTTGAATTCTTCAAGATTGATTGTGTCATCATCTTCTGAACTTGAGTCTTCCTTCTGGATTGGTTCTTCCTTTGAGAGTTTTGGAAACTCCTCTTCCAAATCATAGGGTAGACTAACCTTCCTGCAATCATTCTCATACCATGAGTCATTCTCATCAAAGATGACATCTCTACTTACCTTGAACCCTTTATTGGTTGGGTTGTAGAATCTGTACCCTTTTTTATTCAAGTCATAACCAATGAAAATACATTTTTCTGCTTTAGGGTCTAGCTTTCCCCTTACCTGTGAGGGAATATGCACATATGCTACACAACCAAAAATTTTGCAATGATCCAATGATGGTCTCTTACCATGCCAAGCTTCATAAGGTGTCATTCCATCAAGTGACTTTGATGGCAACCTGTTTATGAGATAGGTGGCAGTAGATACACTCTCTGCCCAAAGATAATTTGGCAACTTCTTTTCATTAAGCATGGACCTAGCTGTTTCAACAATAAGTCTATTCCTTCTCTCAGCTACCCCATTTTGTTTAGGTGAGTACCTTGTGGTTATCTCCCTTTTGATGCCTCTTTCCTGCAAGAAGTCCTCAAACTCATTGGAGAAGTATTCACCTCCTCCATCTGACCTTAGCTTCTTCAAGTTCCTTCCTGTTTTATTTTCTACTAGTGCAAGATATCTTTTGAAACAATTAAACACTTCATCCTTGTGTTTCATAAAGTATAACACAGTCCATCTGCTATAGTCATCAATGAAAGACACATAGTACCTTGATCCTGAAATGGAGGGATCCTTGCTAGGTCCCCAAACATCTGTGTGTACCAGGTCTAGGTAGTCTTCATGCATAAAACCTTTCCTTGAGTAGGGCAATCTGTGAGACTTACCAAACTGACAAGCTCCACATTTGTAAATCATGTGTTGCTTGGATACATTAGGTATCCCAAGCACACATTGGTCCCTGCACATTTGCTTGAAGGTCCTTTCACCTATGTGACCTAATCTCTTGTGCCATATTTCTAATTCTGAAAGTGTTTGGTATGTGCATCCATGTGAAGGGTCAGCCACCAGAAGCCCGCAAATAGTATTGCCTTGATCACCCGATCTGGTCCAAAGTGTCCTCCCGCTACACCTTGGTGAGCAGTTTCCAAGATCTTGAGATATTCACTCTCATGGATACATAGTCTCAGGTAACCATCTTTTCCATGCTTGTATAGATTATCACCAATGAGTGAGTAATCCAGGGCTTCTTGCTCTAGACTTCTTTGTCTAGCCAATGTCATGTCTTGAGGGAATGTTTTCGTCCTTAGGAAGGATACTAGTGGATCACTCCAATCTGGCACTATGGACACGTGATAAAGAGTGGCATGTTCCACAAGTGGTTTAGTGCAGCAGATTGGGCATGCCTTGCACAACTTTTGGACATCAGCTTCCATAGTCGGCCAATGCACTTCGAGTCTCCTTAGTGTCTGTAGAGTTCGTTGTTTTGAGTAGTGTTGCTCTAATGCACCTACATGTGCCAATTGCAACCATTTAGCGTACTCATCCTCTTCCACACAACAAGCCAATACCCCTTGGTCTGTCTGATTGTACATGCTTCCTGCCATGATGTGGTACTTCTGGGCTTTTACTACCTCTCTATCCTGTGTGGCTATTATTGGGTGGTTAGGCCCGTATGTCAATACTGGCACTAATGGCTTAGCCCACTGCGGCACCACTTCCAAATTAAACAAGTAAGCATCAGGTAAGTCATCTGATACTCCTTGTGGGGCTCTCCAGATGTGAGCCTAGAGAGATGGTCTGCTCTCAAATGAGTCCTTCCTTTCCTCACTACTACCTCAAAGTCATATTCCATTAGTAAGAGAAACCATCTTACTAATCTGCCTGTATTACACGGCTTGTTTACCACGTACAGTAGAGCTTGGCGATCAGTAAAAAAATTGAACTTATTTGCAAGCAAATAGTGTCTAAACATTTTAACTGCATATACCATGCGGCCCGTAGGTTGTGCAAGTACGCATCCAATAGCATAATTGGATGCATCCACATGAACATGGAAGGGCTTATTCCAATCTGGTGTGGTCAAGATTGGTGCTGAACACAATCTTCGTTTAAGCTCATTAAAGGAGTTTTCACATTCATCAGTCCACTCGAAGTTAGTCAAGAGTCCATACAGAGGCCTTGCTATGATGGCATACATATGTATAAACCGCCGGTAATAACCACAATGCCCCATGAAAGCTTGTACTTCCTTAACATTCTTTGGCCTAGGTAACTCGGCTATGGCTCTTACTTTCTCTTCATCGGTGGATATGCCATTCTTTGACACTATGTGTCCTAGAATCTTGCCTTGCCTGACCAAAAAAATGCACTTTTCTGGGTTCAGGCAGACTTGATATTCTCTACATTTGTCAAAGATTTTTCTGAGTTCAGGAATATGGGTTTGTCTAATGTTAGAATGAGCACAAAGATCATCAACATAGACTTCTAAGTTCTTCCTCAGGAACTCTTTAAATACATGGCACATCAGCCTCTAGAAGGTAGCTGGTGCGTTGGTAAGTCCAAATGGCATTACTCTAAAGGCAAAAATGCCCCATGCAGTGGCAAAAGCCATCTTATGCTGATCTTCTGGAGCTATGGCTACTTGATTGTAGCCCGAAAATCCATCAAGGAAGTTGTACACTTCCTTGCCTGCTACTCTTTCTAAGAGATGTTTTGTGATAGGGAGCGGATAGTTATCTCGAATTGTGGCTGCATTGACCTTCTTCAAATTAATGCATACACGCAGCTTGCCATTCTTCTTGGGCACTACTACGATGGGGGATACCCACTTAGTGTGCTCAATTTCGTAGATGAATCCAGCTTCAACCAGTCTATCTATCTCTTCTTTGATCCTAGCAGCATAATTATCATTATATGTGTATGGCTTTTGCTTGGAGGGTTTGGCATCTGAGGTCATGGGGATAGTGTGTGAGCATATATCTGGATCAACACCCTTCAAATCCTTGTAACTCCAAGAGAATACATCTCTGTATTCTCTTAGCAAGGCTATTAATGCATGCTCTTCTTCCTCTGTTAGGTCATGGCCTATGTACGTGCATCTCTCCTCTCCTTCTTCTAGGGCCACTACTATTTTCTTGGTGGTTTCTTTGTTATCATAGGCTTCTCCTGATTGTGCCTCTCGTTTAGGCATTCTTATCATGACTCTCCTGTCATCTATCTCATACTTTTTAAAATTTTTCGGGACCTCAAACAAAGATTCTTCCTCTCCGGGTGTGACTTCTCTCTTCCTTCTTTTCTTTCCTTCTTCCTTCGGGGTCACATGTGTGGCTAGCCTTACATCATTTGTTATCTCTCCGTGTCTCTGGGGTTGAAATTCTACTTCATAGAAGTATTCTGCATCTGATGCAAAAGGTGGATCCATAATGATTGACTCCAGATCGGAGTCACTTGCATCCTCAAATGCATCAGGGTTAGGTTCGCATTCTTTTAAAACTGCATCTCCCCTGATTGGCTCTATGGAGAAAACTGAAATGTCAGAGCCATCCTCATCACAGTGAGGTGTCCATTGTTCTTCATTGATGGCTACATCCATTGTTGCTAGGATTTCTGCCCAGCCGTGGGGTTCAAATTCTTCATCAGGAAATACTACAGGTGCATAGGCTGGGTCTTGAATTGATCTATGTGTTTCTTTTGCACCTACTCTCTGGCTTTTTCTCTCTTCTCTTCTTCTACTGCTACTTTGCACATCCATAAGTGGGTGTCTTCATGCATCCATGAGGATCCTGATCCTATGGAGTGCACCGACTTCGTGTCATCCTTGGCTCTATGGATAGGATTCCATTGGATAGGAGGGATATCTCTATGAGAGTAATCTTTGAGATTCACTTTGGTCGTAACACCTAAGTGTTGCAGGTACAAGGAGTTGGTTCCCCAGTCCTGTACCACTTGCAACTGTCGCATAAAGGGTCATCCCAAGATCATTTCATAGGCATGATTTTTGCTAAAATCACATATAGCAAATGTATGCTCGAACTCAACACCACATGTGGTGAGAGTTATTCCTTCAAGTAGTCCTAAAGGCCTCTCTATGTGGCCATCAGCCATTTGCAATTTCATCCTCGTGGGCCTCAGTGCTGGCTTGCCCCACCGCTTCCATAGGGAAGTGGTAGCAATAGCAACTCCTGCACCTGAATCCAGAATTGCCTTGGTTGTGTACCCGTGATGGGTAATGGGAAGATAGGTGTTTCCTTCTTCACCTTCACTCATATCTCCTATCTTGTCTAGAGGAATTTCTGGCACTGTCCTTTGAGAACCTACCTGGGAACGAGGTTTTGCTATCTCAGGTACTTGTTTGGCTACATGTTTCCATAACTCTGGCCTAACTTTGAGTAGCTCTTCTAAAGTGAGGTTTCACTGCACTTTAGTGTTTTTCACTACTTCCATATTCCTAGGTATGACTGAGTCTTCGTTTCTTACGATGACAGTGGGTGCTCTCATACAAGTCGACTTGGCTTCCCATGGGCCTGTGAAATGGGGTAATTCCTGTAAAGAATTAGACTCAAAGTCTAATCTCTCTTGGGTCTGGGTGCTCTCCTGCTCTCCATAAATGGAAAGAATATCTTGTGGGAATTGATCCTGCGTGTCATCCACAAGTTCAATGGGAGGAGGGGCTGCACTTTCATTAGCCCATTTGTCTTCTTGAATCTCTTGTAGGAATTCTGGAGTGAACCTATTCATAGAAGAGGAGGTGTCTGGTTCAGTGGAATTGGGCACATAAACTTCCTGTGGGGAATGGCTTATGTTTTTGCTTGCCTCATCTCTTTCTTGATTTTTTTCTTCCTTGGCACATCTTGCAATTATACTCTCTAACTTCTCTAGGAGACCATCCAAGTGCAATTGTGTCTTAGCTGAGCCTGAGTAGTTGAAAAGGTGACTGGCTTCGAACATGGTCTGAGCCAATGCGACCATTTTCGCACATAGCTTGGTTCTCTCTATCTCTAGGTCAGCTCTAGGGTAGCACTTGTCATGATCCGTCACATTTGGCCCTTCTTGGATTCTGGCCTGATACGCCTTAAGCATCATGTCTATGTCTTCAGGAGTGGGGTCAGCTAACACTGATCCTACTCTAGGGGGTGGTGGGATGGTCTGAGGTAGGTGGACAGATGGTGGGTTAGATGGTGATGGAAGTGTGGGTGGTGGTGGTATGTGAGAGTTTGTTTGAGAGGTGAGTTCAACAATTTTGGCTTTTGTTTCTCTTATGCTT
Organism: Ceratopteris richardii; assembly: GCA_020310875.1. Classification (NCBI taxonomy): domain Eukaryota; kingdom Viridiplantae; phylum Streptophyta; class Polypodiopsida; order Polypodiales; family Pteridaceae; genus Ceratopteris; species Ceratopteris richardii. The sequence goes on along the minus strand of CM035436.1, from coordinate 146,376,372 downwards.
TCTTCTAAGTCGCTCATCTTTTTAGACCATTGTCTTTTCATTCTTTATCGACTATCCCTCCAGGCTCTCGATCGTTTCTTGGCTATGCTCTCAGTTTCACTAACCTCTGCACTCTTCTCTTGACCTATTCCTTGGTTCTGTTGCAAAGCTTGGGCCCTAGTGACCACTTGCACTGGTGCAGTGGAAGTGACACTTCCTGTTGAGTCTACAACTAAGCGAATAACATTAATTGGAGTTATTTTTGGCATATTATTAGGATTCTTAGGGCAATCTCGTAAGAGATGCTCCTTTCCACAATCGTGGCAAAAGCCTTGAATTGTCACTGACTGGGGTTGTGTAGGTGGAGGTAAGGGGCAATCACGAATGAGGTGATCTCCCTGACATCTGTAGCATGGTCCTCTAGGGAATGGGGGTCTTACCTGCCTAGGCTGGGGCCTAGAGTTAGGGTTTGTGTACATTACATTTGTGTACTCTGGCTTCCAACTAGGTTCGCCTTGTTCTTCACTGTAGTAGGACTCACCATGTTCAGGAGATTGCATGTAGTAAGCCTGGGGACTATCAATATGTGTAGAATCAAAGCTATGGTCACTGGGATCACTTTCTGAGAGCAGTGGTGTTACTGACACTATAGCTCTATTCAAATTTTCCTCAGCTGCTGCATACTTTACAGGAATCACATTAGCTGGGGTTGGAGATTGTTGTGCTAACACAGGTTATGGCCTTTGTTGGTTCTGGTAGGGTTGTTGATAGGGTTGCTGCCGTCTACCATATTGTTGTGGGGGGTACTGGTTCTGGTATCTTCCCTGTTGTGGATAGGGCTAAGGGTAGGTTTGTCTAACTGCTTGCTTATTGTACGAGCAATCTTGTGCTGTGTGATTTGTGTATCTCCATTCTATGGTGCAATATTGGCTGCTAGGATTCACTTGGGGTTGAGCCATGATGGGACATGCGTTCGCCATATGGTCACCACCGCAAGTATAGCACCTCTTTACCGGGGCAAATCTAGGAATTTGTTTACTAGAGACACCTAGTTTTTGAGCTACCTTCTCCGCAAGTTCCTCAATTGATGTGGATTGTGAGGAAGAGAGGCTAGAAGCACTATCGGAATCTTTGTAGATTTTTGAAAGCTCTAGTTCCTCCCCTAAGTTATCCTCAATGTCGATGCACATGCGTACACACTGTTCTATGGTCCTAGGGTCCTTCAAGTACACATAGGATCGCAACGTTGTACTTACCAATCCATCCAAGAATAAAGCCACTTGTTTGGTAGGTGTGGGTAACTCAGGAACAGGGCATCTCTCAAGATATTGCCTAAATCTTCTTCCTACAAGTCTCACAGTCTCTTGGGGGGTCTGCTTGAAGCTGTAGATCAATGAGGAAGTATTATGCCTTATGCCACTCTTAGAGAATTTGGTGATGAAAGCCTCTAAGAGTTAGTCTATGCTCCTGAACTGTCTCTCGTTCAATGGTTGAAACCACGTAAGGGCTGTGTTCCTAAGTGTTAGACCAAAGGCATTATATTGCGTGAATAGGTCCTCAACTTGTTCAGCTCTCAAGACTTGCCTAAACTCGGCCACATGATCATATGGGTCTCCTGTGCCATCGAAGAGATTCTTCATGGACTTAACTAACTGAGTCGGTCTCAAAATCCTGGCGTGTTCCCTAGGCCTTGGCAGAGGGAAATCATCAGCATTCCTCTGATTCCTTGGGGCTCTAAGTCCTTCAGGTTCCACTCTATTTGTTTCCGTTCTCGTTCTGTCTCTTCCCACTGGGTTGGAAAAGCTTACCTCCGGCCTATCTCTATGTCTGTCTCTTTGAACTCCATGAGCTTGGGATGTTCCAGCTCCTGGGTGACCGAAGGACACATTCGATCTTGGTTGGGGGAAAATGAATTCACCTTTCCAAGTGTAAGCATGCCTATCATTTTCTGTAACCCCAAAGATCCTCTCTGAAGCGTGATCTAAATAGGTTACTCTACCTGGGCTATCAGGATCTTTGAACTCATATACCATGATTGTTCCTACCTCACTCGGCTGATTAGATCTATATCTCCAAAAGGCTTCATCAGTCTCTCAGTTCAGGAGTAGATCTATGCTCTTATTGTCTTGGGGAATCCACTCTGGTGTGATAATCCTGGTGAGAACAGATTTGCCTTGGGGGGTTCTAGGTTCTACACCCATGTTTCCTTGCTCTAGGTCACCTAAGTCCGTTTCTAGGACCACATTCCCAAATTCATCTGTCCTATCTGGATGACTGGTGACTACATATATTGTCCCTTCTTTGTCCAAGTAGGCTCCATTTTCAAACTTGACAGTTGGGTGCTCTAGTCCAATGGATTGGTCAGGGTTTTTAATCTGTACTACAGATCTTCCTAGGCCGTCCTCATAGATGCTAGCACCTAATCGGTTGGTCCTAAGGTATTCGAGCTGCGTCTTGTAAGGGCCTTCTACCCTGTGTAAATATGGCACTCCGGAGCTTCCTGTAGGTCTCTCCATACCGTGGGAAATCTCAGACTCGCTCATCTCAGAGCTAGGGTAGTACGAATGATGGCTCAACTGCTGGGCCCAAGACCTAGCAGTATGATTGACACTAGCCTCTGAAGATCTAAGACTTTGTCTATCTCTCCCTAGGTGTCATCCTAATCTAAGGTTCATAAGCCCAATTGAATAATCCCAAATTTTCCCAAGTACACTTGCGTTGCTGAGTTCTTTTGTATTAGTCACTTGTTCTTTTTTAATCCCTTAGGGTGTCACTTCTTGTCCAGTTACTCTTCGCTGCAAGGAACACTTAAATTTTTATCGTACTTTGAGTGCGGTCGCTCAATTTAATTTCTTTTCCCTTAGGTTGCTTCGTGATTGTAATCTCCTAACACTTGCACTTGAGTGATTAGAGTTCTTGGACTTGGTAGTTCTTAACGTGTTCCTAATTAACCAAAACCTCTATCCGTACTTAGCCTATGCTAGAGATTGACAGAGGGTGTTGAGAATTTCCAACCTTAAGTTTCTTCCCTTGGTTGCCCTTGTATGCCCAGGAAGCGTGTTGCCAAGCTCGCACTTACTCTTGCTTCGAGTACCCTTCGATGCTCTCAAAGTACCTGAAAAAGTCCACAGTTAGCTCCAGAATTGAATTCAGTTGACAGACAGATCACTTTCATGCATGTAATTCACAGACCCAATTGCCTTTTGCCTTTATGGAAAACAATCCCAAGGGACCCTCAATTTTTTCCTACCCCGGGATATGGTCAACTTCAAATTATCCTATCTAATAATCCTGACATTAATTCTACCGTAACCAGTGGAACTTTTGGTTGTATTCCCCACGAGCTTTCCAACAAAACAAAAATCACTGCAATCGGATTTCGTATGAGGAAGTTATGTCCACTCAGGGTTTTGGGGCCAAATCAGGATTTTAAACAGGTTAACAGGCAAACAAGACTTCTCTAAATACTTTGTGTAATGGCCTCACAATGCAATGAGGAACCCTATTATTTGTCCCACAACTTGTCAGGAATAGTCCACTATTTTTTGCCCTAAAAAAATTGGCCAAATTTGCCCTTCAATCGCGTTCGCAAGCTCTGTCAGTCACGATTGATAGGTCAATCGCGATCGACGTGTCAGTCGTGATTGACAGGTCCGTCGTGGCTGTCAGTCGCGATTGATGGGTCAATCGCGATTGACACGTGGCCCGAATTTCAGTCGGTCGTGGTCAAAGAGTCGTTGACTCTGTCAGTCGCGATTGATGGGTCGATCGCGATTGACAGGTCCTTCGCGAGGGTCTGTCCGTCGTGGTCAAGCAATCGTTGACTGTGTCGGTCGCGATTGATAGGTCCGTCGAGGCTGTCAGTCGCGATTGACTGGTCGATTGCGATTGATGGCTCCATTGCGATTGACACATGTCACGTGTTCTGTCAGTCGTGGTCAGTCGCTTGTTGACTCTATCGGTCGCGATTGACGTGTCGGTCGCGATTGACAGAGCCGTCGGCATGTGTCCGTCGTGGTTTGTCGATCGCGATTGACAGAGCTATCGCGATTGACAGAAATCTGAGGAATTTTAAAATTTCAAGCACACATTTGGGAAGCCCTAGGCATGTAGATCATGATTATCTACTTTGTTTAGCAAAAAGACCATTTTTTCTGTCGGTCACGATTGACAGAGGTCAACGCCTCGGGACCTGCAATTTTTTACCTGTTGGAGCTGGTGCAGCTGCTGGGGATGCTGATTCCTACAGAAAATCTCAACAAACACAGAAAATCACAAGCACACAAACGCTCTCTCGCTCTCTCTCACAAGTGAAATGAGGGGGATGGTATGGGTGGGGTGATATGACCAAAAACTAAAATTTTTCGCGATGATGGAGATGGATGTGGGAGATGGTGAGGATGATGATGGTGATGAGAGAAACAAAAGAAAATAGATAAAAGTGAAGAAAATACCTATGACTCCAACGCGTCAACTCTACGTCTTACCATCACACGCTCGTCCTCAAAGCTCGATCCCCGGCAACGGCGCCAAAATTTGGTGTAGCTCAGCGATGAGTAGCACCTCCTTTAATGTCAATCCGGGAAGACGTGAGGATGGTATGATGACCTCGAGCAGGTGAAGGCACAAGTGCGTGAGTGCGAAGCACACTAACATGCACACACATACACACACACGCGCACACAAGGCAAGACAAAGAGTGAGAAGCAATGGAGTTCTTTAGATTACTTTCAAAAAGTTCATACAAGTTTAGATCAATCACAAGCTAACCTCAAAAATGAGCTCTCTAGCTCTATTTATAGTTTTTGACTAGGTTTTGGCCGTGTCCAGACCTAGTGTCCAGCCTAGTTAAAAATTAGGTTCTCTACCCTATTTGGAGGTTCAAACAAAGTCTAAAAAATGTGAAAACTGACAGGTAGGTACTTCTAGAGCTCCTCAAGCTCAAGGACTCCTTGGCTTGCACAAAATGGAGCTACAAAAATATGAAATGGTATTTACAATGGTTTTTAGTGATGAAGATCACTATTTTTGTAGGGGTTTCTATTAACATTTTGACATACATTTCCTGGAGCTCCCTACTTGCTCCTTCTCCTTGTGTGTCCAACTCTTTGATGCCTGAAAAATTTAAATGGCCTACTTGCCAGATCTTCTTTGACTACTGTGTCTGCTTGTGCTGTCTCTTCGCTCCGACTCCCGTCGTAGGCTTCCTTGTCTTGTGACTCCTTCGGTTCCTTGACTACTGCCAACAGTTACATACCTTCAAGATCAAGGGTTCAAACCTAGCAAGTCCTTCTCTATTCATCAAAAGGGATCACAATGAGGTTATCTATCTATGTGTATATGTAGATGATATTATTGTGATAGGTGATGATCTGATGGCATTCAAAGGAGCAAGAGACACATGCAAGAGGAGTTCAAAATTAGTGACTTAGGTGAGCTCACATATTTCTTAGGTATGCAAATGATTTATATAGATGAAGGGATGTATCTAACTCAGAGAAGACACATTCAAGACCTACTTCTCAAGTTCAAAAATGGAGAACACAAAGCTTGTAGATAAACCTTTGGAATTAAACCATAAACTAAGTGTTTATGAAGGTGAGCAGATTGATGATCCTAAAGAGTATCAAAGCTAAGTCGGTAGCTTGAAATATGCTACTCAAAGACCAAACATATCATATAGTGTGGGAGTGCTTAGTTAGTTCATGCACTCACCAAGAAGGCCACATTTTCATGAGGAAGGAGATAAGGAAGAGCGCTCACACACACACAGATTGAGGCAAGGAAGAATGATCTTCTTCTTCTTCTTCTTCTTCTTCTTCTTCTTCTTCTATTACATAAAAAGGAATGTACAAGAATGACCTAAAAACAAGAATACAACAAGTGCAATATATAAAGATCAGTACATAAGGAAAAACCTAATGTCTGCGAATGAGTGAGCTGGCAAGGAACAAATGTGCCATCACTCTCGATAGATAAATCTAATAAAGATCTATGAAGTATCCTTGACATATACCGGCATGACCACTATACATGTCAGAGAAAGGAAAAATTGGTACGTGTCATCCTGGATCATCACATGTTGAGCTTGATACCTCAACACTCCCCCTCAAGCTCAATGCCATATCCTGTAATCCAAGCATCTCCCGAAACTTCTTCAACTTCTCAACCCCAAGTGCTTTGGTGAAAATATCAGCAACCTGCTCATCTGTTCTCACATAAACAAGATCAATATCACCTGCTTATACCTTCTCTCTGATGAAGTGATAATGTACCTCAATATGCTTTGTTCTAGCATGGAAAATAGGATTTCGTGCTAACTGTATGCTCCTAAGATTATCACAATAAATAGTGATATGCTTTCCCACTTCCACACCTAAATCCACTAGTAGCATTTCTAGCCATGATGCCTCACATGCTGCTATTGTAGCACCTCTATACATAGCCTCTGTACTCGACAAAGCAACAGTGAGTTGCTGCTTCTTACTATTCCATGTAACAACTAGACTCCCAAGTGAGAATAGAAAACCACTAGTAGATCTTCTATCTGGAATGCTACCAGCCCAATCTGCATTGTTGTATCCATAAACCTGCAAATCTACACCAGCCTCATAAAACAATGCATAATCCAAAGTAGCACTCACATAATGTAGAGTGCACCTCAGAGCATCCAAATGTGGCTTCTTGGAAACATGCATAAACTCACTTTCAAGTCCAACAGTATAACTTAGATCAAGCCTTGTAATTGTGAGATATATAAGACTTCCCATAATTTTCCTGTACATAGTAGCATTTTCCAATGCTTCACCTGATGTAGTATCCAACTTCAAATTCGGATCTAATGGCATAAAAATTGGCTAAGAATCAGCCATACCATACTTTTGCAGCATATTCAAGGCATATTGCCTTTCGACATCCATATACCTATTTCTGTATGTATAAAATCAATACCAAAGAAATAGCATAGCACACCAAGATCTTTCATGTCAAATTTCTGCATAAGATGTTGCTTTACCTCTTTGATGCTTCCTTCATTATCACCACCTACAATCAGGTCATGAACATAAATAGCCACAATAGTGATGCCATCATCAGCCTTCCTTGCATATATTGAGTGATCTGCATCACACATAGAAAACCCAATGGTGGTTAAGTAATCAACAATCCTTGCATGCCATGCACGAGGGGCTTGCTTCAGCCCATACAAATCCTTTTGCAACCTGCAAACATATTCTGGATGCTTTGAATCTTCAAATCCTTGTGGCTGGTCCATATATACTTCTTCCTATAACTCACCATGTAGGAAAGCATTCTACACATTCATCTGATGCACAATCCATCTTTTTGTTGTAGCTAATGCAACAAGTGTTCTGATAGTAGACATTTTAGCTACAGGGCTGAATGTTTTCTCATAATCAATGCCATATGTTTGTGCATATCCTTTAGCTACTGATCGTGCTTTATACCTGCTTATGCTACCATCAACATTATGCTTTACCTTGTAAACCCATTTGCAGCCTATGGGTTTCTTTCCTTGCAGCAATGGAACCAACTTCCATGTATCATTTCCATAAAGTGCAGCCATCTCCTCATCCATAGCTGTTTCCTAATCTGCAATTCCAATTTCATCTTCAAATCAAGAAGGTTCAGCATCTTGTATTACCTTTTTCATGTAGGCACAAAGACGAGCCATATAATTGTCATACGTCAATCGTTGCACTAAATTCTGCATCATCCCAGATCTTCTTGGTCCTGGGTCTCTTCTCCTTGTATCATCTGCATGTGCCCTTCTTACTCCTGGAGTCTTCACAGAGGGCAATCCAAGTTCCTCATCAAGACTCTTTTCTGAACCGCTTGAATCTCCATCAACGTCTTCAAAACCTGCACATGTTTTATGACCTGCAGAAAGCTTTTCTTTACCTTTCTTGGATGTATTTGACGAATTTGATGGACTCAAATTTCCATGCAATCTTCCACTCCATGGATTTGAGTTGGGACTATTTCTTGGTGATGCATCCGGTCCGATGAGATTATGCACTTAATTTTTAAGCATTTTCTTTGTCATTTTATTCAAGATTCAGTCCTTCTTTGGCATCTGCATAGAAGCTTGACATTTCATCAAATAGCACATCTCTACTCACCTTTACCTGTTGTGTGAGTGGGTTATAACATTTATATCCCTTTTGCTCAAGGGAGTAACCAATGAAGACACACTTTTTCGCTTTTGGATCAAGCTTCATCTTCAATTCATCTGGGACATGTACATATGCAATATAGACAAAAACTATCAGATGTGATAAGTTTGGCTTTTTACCTGTAAACTTCTCTTCAGGTGTAACTTGATATACAGCAGCAGTCAGATTTTTGTTAATGATGTATACAACAGTATGCACAATTTTTGCCCAATAACAATGAGGCATATTCTTCTCAGCCATCAAGGCTCTTGCTATTTCTGCAATATGTCTATTTTTGCACTCAGCAACGCCATTTTGTTGTAGCGTGTACCTGCATGAAAACTGATGCTGAATTCCATGAGTTTTTAGAAAACTGTTGAACTCATTTGACATGTATTCACCTCCTCCATCAGATCTTAATGTCTGAATGTACTTCCCTGTTTGCTTTTCCACCATAGCTTTAAAATTCTAGAAGTGATTGAACACCTCGCTCTTCTCTTTCATGAAATATACCCATACTTTGCGTGTATGGTCATCAATGAAAGTAACATTAAACCTGCAACCGCCCATAGATGTGGTCTTTGCTAGACCCCAAACATCTGTATGTACTACTTCTAGTACATTCTCACTAACATGCTTGTCATGTGGAAATGATGATCTTCAATGTTACCAACTTGATATGTTGCATATACCTTTTGCATTTCAGCAACTTTGAAATTTGGTAGTCCATGGACAATCTCCTTTGACTACATCAATTTCAGCCTTTGCAAGTTTGCATGTCCAATCCCTTTGTGCCATATCTCTATATCTGCAATAACTCCTCCACCTTTTGCAAACATGGCAACATTCATTTCAGGAATCTTCACATTTAAGGTGAACATCTTACCCACTTTGTTTCCTTTGGCAACCAATCGTCCATCCTGCTTATACTCTTCTACATTTAATCCATCAACATTGAGCCTAACTTGTAATCCCTGATCAACCATTTGTCCAACAAAAACCAGATTCTTTGTTATATTTGGAACATGCAGCACATCAGCAAGATGTTTTACCTTTCCATCCTCCATCGATAGTGCTATGTTTCCTGTATAATCAATAGGATGAGATGTGTCATCACCTATTTCAACATATCCAGGAACTAGCAATTTCTACAAAGTACTAAACCATTCTGCATGCCTGGTCATGTGATTTGAAGCACCTGAATCAACATACCAAACATTATCATTTGATTTTGAAACACCAACGGACATCGTATTCATCATGTGATGTTGAACCATGAACAGCTTCTCAGAATCATCTGCACTTGTGGATGCATAGTTATTCTACAGCCTTCTGTTATTTTGATTCTTCGACTTGCAATCATGTAAACTGTCCTCCTCTTGCATGATTCTGTTGTTGACTTTGGTCTTGGTTAGTATTTCCTCTTCCACTTCCAAAACCTCTACCTCTGCCTCTTCCTCTACTTGAGTAGAATACATGCTCAGAACTAGATTTTCCTTGGGTGTTTGAATCCTCACCAATATTCTTTTCTTTAATAATCAGCATAGATACTAGATCAACAAAATTTGGAATATTTTCCTTGGTCTGTATAGAAGTTCTAAACTGCTTATATGCAGCTCCTAAACCACAAAGACACACTTCCACCTTATCATCATCATCTACATTCACACCAATAGATGCAAGTGACTCACATATGCTTTTGATTTTCAAGGTGTAGTCACTTACTGACATGCTCTTCTTCTCTAATGTATGCAGCTCCTTCTTGAGTTGCAACTTATGTGCATTTGTATTGGTCTCATACAATGTGACCAAACTATTCCAAGCCTCTTTTGGAGTCTCGACATCCTGTATGTGTCCAATCATGCTATCCTGTATGCTAAAAGATAGCCAGTACATTACCTCTCGTGCTCCTTGATTCCATTCCTCATATGCTCTTAATTGTTCTCCAGTCCGAATACTTTCTGACAACTATGGAGCATTTTCATTCTCTCCTTTGATGTACTTCCAGTAGCCTTTTCCAATTAGGAAATTCGTCATTCTGAATCTCCAAGCATGGAAGTTGTTCTTGTCCAACTTATTGCTCATAAGCTGACTCATTCCATTTGTGTTTGCCATTTTTGTAGCAATTCACAACACTGCAAAACACTACAAGCAGCACTTTTGCTTCAACACTATCGCACTATGAAGTGACAATTTGATCTCCGAAAAACACAATTTTTGTGTATCAACAGTACAGGAAATCGCTTGAAATTCTGGATCTGGAATATATTAGTGTTATCAAACACAACACAAGTTACAGTTTTTGAAACTAACCCAGTTTTTCTATGGGCCCCACCTTGTGAGCTTGAAACAGAGGTCGAGATGGCTCCGAAACTTTGATCTGACAAAAACAAGTGACCCTAAAGGGATAACTCTCAAAAATATTTTGAGATCTTCTACCTTCACGTTGGTTTTTGTAGCAAATGGACGTCATTTGTGTATCGTGTTTTCTCCATTCCTTGCCGCATACTCTTCACCGTCGCCTTCTCTACGAGCTCTCTACAGCCACCCTAGCTCTTATACCATGTCACGAGGAAGGAGATAAGGAAGAGAGCTCACACACACAGATTGAGGCAAGGAAGAATGATCTTCTTCTTCTTCTTCTATTACATTAAGGAATGTACAAGAATGACCTAAAAACAAGAATACAACAAGTGCAATATATAAAGATCAGTACATAAGGAAAAACCTAATGTCCGTTAATAGGTGAGCTGGCAAGGAACAAATGTGCCATCACTCTCGGTAGATAAATCTAATAAAGCTCAATGAAGTATCCCTGACATATACTGGCATGACCACTATACATGTGAGAGAAACAAAAAACTGGTACGTGTCATCCTGGATCATCACATGTTGAGCTTGATATCCCAACACACATATGGATGTTGCAAAGAGAGTATTCAAGTACCTCAAAGGGACACTTAATGAAGCTATCTATTATCCTTACTCTTCAGATTTAGATATCAAAATCTATTCAGATGTAGATTGGGTAGGAGCAAAGGATGATAGAAAAAGTACCTCTAGATACTTAGCATTTGTAGGTTCAAAATTGGTGTCATAGGGTTCCAAGAAGCAACCAATAGTTTCTTTATCTTCAACTAAAGCACAATATAGAGTTCTAGCTATTGCAACTCAAGAAGCAATATGCCTCAAGGAGTTGTACTCAAATTTGGGACTTGTAAGTTACAAACCTCACTTACTTGGAGATAATGTATGCTCCATGCATTTGGTTTCAAATCCAATTTTTCATGCAAGGTCAAAGCACATAGAAGTCCATCACTACTTTGTAAGAGAGAAGCTTATGGCAAAGGAAATTCACATTTCATTTGTTCCTAGTGAGAAGCAAATAGCAAAATAGTCACTTGATGGGATAAAACTTAGTAGATTCAAAGCTATGATAGGTATTCAACCTATCAAAGAATGAAGACCCAAGCATACTTTAGCTTGAAGGGGAGCTATTGGAACATCAAGCTTGCATTTTTCTTGAGGAGGATATGTTCTACATCAAATCCATCATTTGGATGGTTTGGCACCATCTACCATATTTATGTATCTTGAAGAATAGCACTTACGTGCACATATTTTCTTTGTATTGATTGGTTGATCACTTATGGTAATTTTCTTTAAGGTTCAAGGTGTTTACATTTGGAAAAAGAAAAATTAAAAGGCCTAAAAGCCACGAGTTAGAAGTGGTTGGTATTGGTTCTGAATCAATCAATCTGCAATCTCTTTAACCTTCAACAAGTAATCATTGACCGATGTCCTTTTATCTTTCTTTATGTTATTCAACTCATTTTTGAGTTGAATCTTCCTTGCTCTTGTACCTGTAGCATACAACCTTTCCAATGCAAGCCAAACATCTCTACTTGTGTCTAGATCTTGTATGTGTCCTACCATTGAATCTTGAATATTTTGTGATAAAATGAATATAACACTTTTGTCTCTTTCATTACAAAGTCTAAACTCCCTCAACTGATGTTGATTTGGATCCCCTAGTAATATAGGTTGGATATCAGTTCCATCAATCAAACCATACAAGCTTCTACCTTGCAAGTATGTTGTGATTCTAAATCTCCATGCTTGATAGTTGTTCTTATCAAGCTTCTCTATTTGTGCATGTTGATCACCCATTGTCTAAATACTAAACTTCCTCCTTTAACCCTCCTTTTGGATATGTGTGATAAGAAGAAGTATGAGATTTACCTTTGTAATAAATTCTATGCACCTTTCTTTGCTTGGATGTTGCTTGAGATGCTTCCTTGCTATCTCCTTCTACCTTTGTGTAGTGTCGATGATGAACCTCTGCTCCAATAGCTTCAAATTCTTCATCAAGGTATTATAACCTTCTCCAAGCTTCAATTCCTTGCTCTGATACCAATGCTGGAGTTTATTGACCTCCAAAATATAGCTGGAAGTAGGTGGAACCCCCTAGGAACAAGTTGACCTTCTCACAAACTTCATCACAGAAAACCATGCTTGTAGAGATTAGTGTTCTCTACTCACTTAGAATTTTGTAAAACTCTTTTAACCACATATACTAGAGACCAAGAGATTTCCAATGAGCCAAAGAACACTCCATTTGGATAAATACACAAGGAGATATGAGCTCTGCAAGTTTGAGGTTTAATGGAGACCTTCAGCAGGGGTGAAACTTGAGAACACACACTACTTGCAGAGAGTACTGCTCTCATATCACACATCCAATGATTATGAAAATTGAGAGTATGAAAGTAGATAGTACGAGCTTTCAAATGAGCTATCAAAAATGTAATTTGGATATATAAGGAGGGAGATACAAGCTCTACAATCTCTGCATACAAAACTACAGCAGCGTAGAGCTATAGATATGACTCTCTTGGGCTTCCCACAAGATCACGACTTCTACCCTCTTTTTATTACATGGATAACTAATCTAAAACCTTTGTAATACATCTAAATTTGTGGTAGACACTTGGGTGGAGGTATTACATGACTCAAGTGCTCAAATAAGCAAAGTATTGATGGACTTTGAGAACTAGCCACATCGACCTTCCACTAGGACACCACTGTAGCTCCCTTGTGACTCACTAATTTGACTCACCATGTTCTAAAACTCACGTGGTATTTTATGAATAATATGAGCCTTCTTGAAGTATTTGAAGACTTCCCAAAGGTATTTACAAAGAAGGAATACGACAATTGTTGAAGCTACAAGGTCTATGCTAAATGAAAACCACTTACCTAATTACTTATGGGCTGAGGCTGTATCCACAGCCACTTATTTGATTAACAGGTTACCTTCAAAATCACTTGATGGCATGACACCATATGAGGCTTAGAATGGAAGAAGAACAAGCTTGGCTCATTGTAAGATTTTTGGATGTGTTGCTTTTGCTCATGTTCCTTCACATGTTAGAGGCAAGATGGATCCCAAAGCAGAAAGGTGTGTCTTCATTGGATATGACAACAATCAAAAGGGCTACATATTATACAACCCAACAACCAAAGGATTCTTAGTGAGTAGAGATGTAGTATTTGAAGAGAATAGTTCTTGGTATGAAGATTCATGTAGAAAGGTCAACCAACCTTATGATCTTGAAGAAGATTTTCCAAAACTTGTTAAGGATAGTTCTTCTAAAGTTGAAGAGCAGGATACCTCTGAAGATGATGAAGCAACTCAGTATGAAAAAATCAGAATGTGGAAGTCTAAAGGTAAATAAAAAATACAAGAACTTGGACAAGAGGCAGAATCATCACATCATGGCCTAAGAAGTCCATGAGGGAGAAAAAAAAGCCAGAAAAGCATGGGTGTGATACTTCTCTGGTCACTAAACATTCGATCTATCTAGCATAGGACATAAATCAAGAGGAACCTTCAACATTTGAGGACGCAAAGAAGAAATCAGAATGGAGGCATGTAATGGAAGAAGAAATTGAAGCTCTTGAGGAGAATAACACTTGGGAATTGGTTCCCAAGTCTCCACCAATGAAAGTGATAGGCTCAAGGTGGATCTACAAATTGAAGAAGAACTCAGATGGCTCCATTAACAGGTATAAGGCAAGGCTTGTTGCAAAAGGCTTTGCACAAACTCAGGGAATTGATTATGAGGAGACCTTCTCTCCTTGACAAAGATGCCTACTATTAGGGTTTTGCTTAGTACTGCCTCGTCCAAGAATTAGAAGATACTTCAGTTGGATGTAGAAAATGCATTTCTTAATGGATGGATAACAGAAGAGGCATATATGGCACAACCACCTGGTTTTGAGAATCAAGTTTATACTGATTATGTGTGTAAAAAAGCATTGTATGGTCTCAAGCAAGCACCAAGAGCTTGGAATTTCAGGCTTCTTTCATTCTTGCAGGACAAAGGCTTTCAACCAAGCAAGGAAAATCCTTCACTCTTTATTAAAAAGAGTAATTCTGAGGTCATCTACCTATGTGTATATGTAGATGATATTATATTGACAGGAAATGATGTAGATGGTATGAAGAAGATCAAAGATCAGATGAGGGAAGAATTCAAGATAAGTGATTTAGGTTCACTTACCTACTTCCTAGGTTTGGAAGTTGTTTACAAAGATCATGGTTTATTTCTCACTCAAAGGAAGTATATCAAGGATATGTTAGCAAAATTCAAGATGGAGGATTGTCAAATTGCAGGTACTCCAATGGAGGTCAACCATAAATTGAGCTCACATGAAGGTGAACTCATAGAGGACATCACATCATATCAAAGCCTTGTGGGTAGTCTCAACTATGCCACATTGACAAGGGTAGATATATGCTATAGTGTGAGTGTGCTAAGTCAATTCATGCACACACCAAGGAAACCACACATGGATGTTGCTAAGAGGATACTCAAATATCTCAAAGGAACCATAAATGAAGGAATTTATTATCCTTATTTATCTGCTTTAGGGTTGAAGCTATTTTCTGATGTAGATTGGACTGTCTCCAAGGAAGATAGAAGGAGCACTTTATGTTATCTTACCTTTGCAGGTTCTAAGCTTATTTCATGATCATCCAAGAAGCAACCCACAGTTGCTCTCTCTTATACTAAATCTAAATATAGAGGTCTTGCCATAGCTACACGAGAAGCTACGTGGATGAAGACATTATTCAAAGATCTTAGATTGGAGTTTGGAACTCCAACTATTTTTGGTGACAACATGAGTTCTATTCATTTCGCTGCTAACCCTATTTTTCATGCAAGGACTAAACACATTGAAGTTCATTATCACTATGTAAGAGAGAAGGTTCTAAGCAAAGAGATTCAAATATCATATGTGTCCACTCATCAACAATGTGCAGATATTTTGACCAAAGCATTGGATGGTACAAAACTTTGCAAATTCAAGGCTATGATTGGATTGCACATTATTCTTGAAGATTGAAGACCTCAAGCATACTTGGCTTGAGGGGGAGCCATTGGAGCAAATCTACTACAAGCCTAAGTCTTGTCTTGAGTTTCTAGGAGAAGTAGTAAGAGAAGACAATGTATGGAAATCTAAGAGTTCACTTCTGAACTCATCCTTGTAATTGTTTGATGCTTTACTTGATGTAAAAGTAAAAGAAATCAAAAGTGGTTGAGTTCACTTGATAAAAATAGAGAGAGAAGCCACAAATTCATGATTTGGAGGCTGGAGAATCAATCAACCTCTAAAAATTAGGAAACTACTTTTAGGTGAGCAAGATTCAAATTCAAATCTTGGCTCCAAAACTCTCTATATATACATGGCAGTTTAGTCACACCTTAGAGGCATCCATAAGCTGAGCTATATGCTATATCAAGAGTGGATACAAGGCACGCACATGTATCTGTAAGTTCATTGCATTCTACAATCAATATATATTCATATTTATGATCATACATGTTCATATCTTCATGGTTGTGTGAGTTTACTCTTCATTATTATGCTTCTCAAGTTTTTCAGTCATCTTGCAGAGATCACCTCTCTCAATGTGGTGCATCTTTTTCAATGATTTAAATTGCTAAAGCTTTCTTTTAAAGTTAATATATGGTCACAAAATCTCGTTTTTATTGGAGTTCTCAATCTTGAGTTATGTTCACTTGAAGTCAACCCTGTTTGTTCAGATTCACTCCTCTCTCAGGTTTTCGATTTTATCAGTCATCATGTCAGAGCTGGTTCTCCATGTGTACTTTATCAAACTGCATGATTCAAAGTTTTTTGGATTCAACATACTATCTATTATTAGCGTACAAAATTTCATAATCATTGAATATTTGAATCTTGAGTTATAATCATTGTTCTTGCTCACTAGTCTTAGTATTGTTGCAGCCCGTGAAATCGGGATGATGTCATAACTTATTAAACTTCATTCTCATTGTGTGATTCACTATTTCTGATGAGATTACTCTTGAAAGTTAGCTCTTTAAGTTAGTTAGAGTTCCCCAAAAAGGAATTAAGCTAATTGATGTTGTGCATTCAAAACACTAGACAGATGTATGAACCAAAATAGCAAGTTTTTCACCTTTGAATTAACTCCAACTTATCTGTTTTGATCTATCTTTTCAAGAATGATCTTCCAAGGTACATAGGGTGTCTAAAACATCCATTGGCAAGCTAAAAGGTTCCACCACATACTCTTGGAGCTCATTTGGCTGGTGTAGTGCAAGGATTTTGCAGCACCACTTCATCTTCAAGCACATATCTATCCATCTCTTCACACCAACTCCCTAGCCACTAAGGGTATCATGTTGGTATTGTAACGGAGAAAAAGTGTCATCATGTTTTCATTGCGATGCTAATATGATCTCCTCTTCTAGCAGATTTAGAGAAAAAGACTACTACTAGCATCATGGCTAATACATTAGGCACTAGTTCATAAGCATGGAGAAATCAAATAGCAATCAACATGGGAAGTTTGCCTACTAAAGTGCCACCAATTGAGTCATCAATAGAATTATGCCACCTACATAAAATGCCCATCCTCCAACAGGATTGATAGAAAGAGTTGGTGCAAAATCTCATTGGTTCAATGGCATGCCAGGGCAATTCGGAGATGCACCATATATATGGGAGTCAAAGTGCGAGTTTGACATGTGGGAACAATTTCAAAAATTTTCAAGAGTTCGAGAAACTCTCTAGAACATCGCCAAACTTGAAACAATTTGGCAACACGCTGGGTTGGCAGACTATTTCAAGGCCCTCTTACCCAAACTAGATTTTGATGTTATTATCTGGTATCCACCTTGCTGGCAAGTGGCATAAAATACTGCCCAAGCACCTTTGCCATTCCATCTTTGTCACACAACAATGATTTGAGAAACTTCAAGCTCACCTTGGAATTGTTGAAAAATGCACTCAACATGCACCGCACCCATATCCCTTTAGAGAAAGAAACTTTGGTACCAGACAACATGAAGGATAGGAAGCTCTTGAAGTTAAAGGATGTGGTGGCACTAATCCCTAATGTTTCCATCCCAGTTCACGTATGCATGCAACATTTTTCTTTTCCAATTCAAGGTCATTTCACGTGACCACACAAAAGAATATCGTTCAGTCTTTATCAGGCTGAGATAAGGTCATTGACCATCAAGGTTCCCATGTGGATCATCGAATAGTTGTATGAAGCTAACAAGAGGTGGTCTAGGAAACCACTTGTGAATGGGTGTTGTGCTATTACATGCATTATTCATAGGTGTTTATCTTACAACGTGCCCATTGAGCATGCTTTGACTTGGTCCTAGTTACAACTTTTTAAAGGTCATCGAGCTTTCGTCCACTAGTCTAAGAGAATGAGAGGCATGATCCCATGTGTCGAGCCAAGAGAAGTTGTCACTACCCTTGAGGTCTCACCAGGAGGATAAGACATGGTGTCCCCCTTTACTATTAGAATCCCTTGATTTGAGTCTAGAGGAATACCAAAAGCTGCTCCCTTTGCTCCCCTGTGCCATCAAAATTCGAATTCAGCCCCATTGGAGACATCAAGGGGATGAGCACATTTCACTTTGAGTCCTTCTTGCAAAAAAATCAACTCTTTGACATTGAGTTCTTTTTCGACACAGAAGGTCTTGGCACTTGAACACAAATAATGGGACAATCAAGAGAAGCACACCATGCACAATGAGAAGATGACCAATAAATGACTGTATCTCAACAATTAGAACAACCATAGGGTGAAGAAGAAGATGAAGAAGCTATGGGAGCTCTCGCTTGTACTACACAACCCCACAAATTATACCAAACCATGGAAAGAGTTTGAGCACAATAGTTGCTTTCTGAAGAGAGAAATAGAGTAATCATGGCCCAACTCTTGGAAGAAGCTAGTGTAGATTCTCTTTTCCACAAAACTCTACAACTGCTTTCATAGACCTCTATTGTTGTGGAAGCCATCAAATACACCCTACAAATCCACACAGGTTACAAACTAGACCAAGGTCAGGAAAACATATTTAGATTCCCATCACCTCCATGGAGACAACAAGTGCACCACCCAAAACAGTAGAGACGATGACCGTGACAATCTTTTGCAACCCAAGGTGAGAAATCTTCCCAAGCTACCAAGACAGCTATACCAGGTTCGCTTATATCCCCACTGAGAACTCCTAGCACCAAAATGATTGCCATCCATGAAGAGACGATCGAGTAACTTCCTCCAACACCCCCACCATCTCCCCCTTGAACATAGGTGGTAAATGTTATACCTACTAATGATCTGAGAGAGCATACCTTCATTTTCTGTAGCCCAGCTCCCATTTCATCCCTGTTTTCTTTCTTCAAGAACCCATTGTATCATATCACCACCCAATCAACTACATATTTCATCAAACCCACCTTAGGACATCCTGCTTCCTCAACCTTAGTGATAGAACACCCAAATTTTATATCCAATTTTCTAGGCTTTTGTGTCACCCAACCTCATTCCACAATGATCCCACCTTGTTAACTATATTCATTGATATTTTTTTGCACTAACATGTCATCATTGTGTAAAATAGATGGTTGATTTCAAGAACTTAGAAGAGAAAAGTAGGGCATTGGCGATGAATCTTGCTCTTGGCAATGCATTGGTTGGCATAGCCTAGAGTTGGAGCACTGGGTAGTGGAAGAAATGAAGTCCAAGGGAATGCATGGAAGATGCAAAACAAGTCTTTGAGACAATGAAAGAGAGTGATCTCATCTATTGGAATACTTTGATTACAAGATATTCAGAGCAAGGGGAATATGGTGATGTTTTTCCAATTGCTTGATCGAATGAAGCAAGAAGGAATTTCACTTGATGAGGTTACATACCTTTGTGCCTTCACTACATGTAGCCAGGGTGACCTTTTAGATAAAGGCAAGCTCTACTTTAATGCCTTGGTTGAAGATCATGGTACAAGTATGACCATTAAACATTATAACTGTATGGTTGATCTCCTTGGTAATGTTGGCTATCTGAAGGAGGCCATGAATATCTTGCAATCTATGCTTTTTCCTCTTGACCTGGTTGCATGCCTTTTCCTCCTAACCTGGTTGCATGGATTACACTATTGGCTTTTTGTCCGAAGTGGGGTAATGTTGATATTGCAAGGCATGCCTTTGAAGCAATTTTGAAGTTGGATGAGACACATGTATCTACTTTTAATGCAATGTTCAACATCTATGTAGAGGACAACATGTGGGAAGAAGGCAGTGGTTACCTACCCGCTCTTGTCAGAGTTTCTCAACAGGGGTTATGCCCCTTTATGCCCACACGGGCGGCCTGCTGGATTTTTTTCGTTTTGTCTTTTGGAACTTCGTGGAAAAAAGGAGGGGGTTTTTTCTGGCATGCACATCAAGAACTACCGGGGAAATCTCCAGTGGGGGATAACATATAGAGAGAAAAAGGGAGAGGCCATCAGTAGTAGGTAGAGAGGAGATTCAGAGAGAAAGAGGGGGAGTTTTTGTTGCTTTCTGTTGTTTTGTTTATGGCAGGTATTGTTGGTGCAGATCAATCACCAATTGAAGATTTGGAGTAAAGAAGATGGATACATTCACAAGAGTGAAGGACATGTACACATATGTACATTAGTTATGACATAGGTTACATATACTTATGTTTTGATAAAAGTTTGTACATAGTTGCCTATAAATACTTTGGGAAAATGTCGGGATATAGAGAGAAGACAAGGAGAGACCATGTATGAGCATAGGAATAGAGAAATAAGTGATTGTAAATGTCAATAGACACATGAGAAAGGTGTTGAAGTCTCTCTCATTTTTGAGTTGTAGTCTTCTCCTGAAATGAAAGAAATTTTGCGCCCGATGTTTCTGCGTCTACTCCGTCTGTGGTAGATCATTTGTGAAATCCTTTTGAGGATATCTAAGTTGGTAGTTAATGAGTCTGTGACTTGAATTTCAGAGTCTAAGTGCAAACAGGTTAAGAGAATTGTTAGTAGGAACATTCATATGTGTTGAGTGTTCACAGTTCTCAGAAACAGGCGCACATTTTGAGTCCAAAGAAATGAGTAGTGCTCAGTGCACAGTGTAAAGTTTTACACATATGATAGCTCAAAATCTAAGTTGAGAGATAAGCTATCTACAGCCAAAAGGATTTGGTAAAACGGGTTCGACATTGTGAGAACCAAAGTTAAGAAGTTAGGGGTGTCAAATCGACTTCTCAGAAGTGCAGATTTGGACATAGGTAACTTGTGAAGTTGATTTCTCAAGTTATACTAAATCTTTTGAATAACTTTAACTTGGAGAAGGTGCGCAATCTCTAGGCAACACTCCATACAAAATTTCATAGAAAACTTTACATGTTAGATAGGTCAATGAGAAGAAATTGTGCAGCAGACTTTCTGTGTTTTACCTTCTTCACAGATTTTCTCAAATTTGATAATTTGGAGATTGGACCTCTAATTTAGTGAAGGTTTTGACTTACTCTTGATATAGAGGTGTTCTAAATTCAAGAGTAGGTTGTTCTTTTGGAGATTAACATTCTCCATCAGTGGTATCAGAGCGGGAGACATCAAATCAAGGAAAGGAGGGTCCCGACTGCTGCAGATTCAAGAAATTCAACATTTGAAGAACTAAAAGGTGAAAGTTTGAAGGCAAAGCAAGAGGAGGAGACCATACGACATCAAGAAGGACAAAAGGAGTCTAATTCGAAGTAAAGGTACATATATTGTTCATAAAGCTTGAAGATTTCAATACACAGGTAGACACAAGATGGGAGATTCTCTACAGATAGAGAAATTGGATAGGGAAAACTATCCTGCATGGTCAATGAGGATGGAAGCTCATCTTATGAGCAAAGATTTGATTGCTTACATCACAGGAGAAGAAGAGAAGCCACAGTTCACAGATCCTAGTGTTCCAACTAGGGAAGAGTTAGCAGATTTGAAAAATTGGATGAAGAAAGATGCTCAAGCTAGGAGCATTATCTATATGGCAGTCAATGATTACTTGTTACCTCATATTCGAGGTCTTGAAAGTGCAACTGATATTTGGAATGCTTTGGAGGAGCATTTCCAGAATACTACAAAGTCAAGGAAGGCATCCTTATGGGCAGAGTTTACAACCTTCAAGAAGAAGGCCTCTCAATCTATTTCAGACTATGTAACAAGGATGAAAGACATTGCAGATGCATTAGGAGCTGTTGATGAAGACATTGAGGAGGATAAATTGGTAAGGCAAATCCTTACAGGTTTGAGAGGTGATGACAAATGGAAGCCATTCATTTTATCTACAGAATTATCACTTGACCATTTCACTCCTGATTTAAATCAGTTGCTAGGTCATATGCTAACATTTGAGCAGGATGTTAAAGGAGATGGTGACAAGAGTGCAGGTCATGCAATGTACTCAAAGGACAAGAAGAAGAATAGCAAAGGAAAGCAACAAGCAGGTGAAGATGAGGGAACAACTACTCAAGCCAACTTCCTAAGAGGAAGAGGAGGTGGCAAAGGTAGAGGAAGAGGCAGAAACAACAAGGATGGAGGCAAAGCTTGCTGGATTTGTGGTAAGACAAATCACTTAGCTAATGATTGTTGGCACAATACTCAGAGTAATAATGGATATAATCAAAATTATAATGCAAGAGGAAGAGGTGGCAGAAATCAAAGAGGTAATTTCAGAGGCAGAGGTGGTAGGAGTTACTTTGGAAGAAATGCAGGTAGAGGATTCCAAAGTCAACAATATAACAACACCTACTACAATTATGCTTCATATCAAAAGGAGGATTCAACATTGATAATGAATGCAACTTGTGAAAGGCAGAGTGAAGATCAAAGAGTTTTCTACATTGACTCAGGGTGTAGCAATCACCTGAGTGGTAATATATCCTTGATGACTGATTTGGAGAATAATGTTTTTAATCATGTTGTTCAGACAGGTGACAACACAAAGCACAATGTGAAGTCAATTGGATCAGTGAAGGCCAAGGATGGTAGCACCTTATTGAGTAAGGTCTTGTATGTTCCTACAATCCCTAAGAATTTGATAAGTGTAGGACAAATTGTTGAAAAGGGATATGAAGTAAGGTTTACTAATGATGGAGTATATGTGGAAGACCCTAGCCAAGGGTATAAACAGATTGTTTCAGGGAAAAAGGAAGGAAGATTATTTACATTGAAGATTGAAGGCAATATTGGTCATGCTATGTTCACATATGGAGGACATAAGATCTCTGAGTTAGATCTTTGGCACAAGAGGCTTGGACATTTCAATGAAAGAGGTATTAAAGATATGGTTAACAATGGTTCAGTGCTTGGATTGCCTAATGTTGCAGGTCAACATATGACATACAAATGTGAGGCATGTCAATTAGGTAAGGCTCATAAGAATTCTTACTCCAAGCATGGTTTTATGTACTCAGAGAAGCTTGAATTGGTACACACAGATGTGATCAAAAGATTTCAGTATAAATGGGTCAAGGTATTATGTGATTTATGTTGATGATGCTACTAGATGGATCACTATCTATGTGATCAAAGATAAGTTAGAAGTGTTTAATACATTTAAACACTATCATGCATATGCAGAAAGAATTACAGGTCATAAGTTGAAAAGATTAAGGTTGTTGATATATTTAGGTAGTGATGTGTGTGAACACTCTAGGACCGCCGGGGCACTTTTTTCCCTCTTTAGGAGGTTTTTTTCCCCCGGCTTGTATATACGCCTATTGCCCTAATGGGCTACTTATCTTTGTACATTCTCTAGTAATACATTCAGTCTTGTGTGTTGTGCTCCAAGCTTCTTCTTCTTCCTTGTGTTGTTCGCGTGCTTCCCCAGACGTCTAACTCCAACAATTGGTATCAGAGCAGGTCGTTGCTTCTTCTAGGGCGCCGTCGACACTCCTCCGTTTGCAGTCTCAGATTCGCACAAAATTTGGTGAGCATACTCAGGGTGTTTTCGAGATCAAAACAGCTTCGCTGTGTGGTGCCGAAATCGCGATCTGAGCTCGTTTCGGCCTCCGAACGCACTATCGCAGTGCTTGTGCAGGCTATTTCGTCCTTTTGTGCCAAAGGTATATACCAGTTTCTGTTCGCCAGTTTAAGCGTCTCGAAGTCTGCTACAGGTCTAGCAGAACTCGTCTGGGCAATTCTGTTCAACTTTTTGAGATACAGTCAATTTTCTGCATCAAGGTATTTTAGTCACCGGCCATGGCTGAAAGCAGTGATGTATTCCGTATGTTGGCTGTTGAGGATAAGTTGGATGGTACCAACTACCCATTATGGGCTTATATGATGCGACATGTACTGGTTGCAAAAGGATTGTGGAACATTGTGCAGGGTGTTGAAAGACGTCCTGTTACACCTGTAACGACAGGTACTGCAAATACAAGTGTTGGAGCTGATGAAGATGGTGTCGAAGATGATATTCCGCAGATTCTTGTTCGTGCTGTTGTTTCTGTTGCACCTACTGCAGAGCAGACTCGTTGGGATGGCAGAGATGCCCACGCACATGCATTGATAGCTTTGTCTGTCAAACGTGCCATTATTCCTCACATTCGCTCTTGCAGAACAGCAAAGGATGCTTGGGATACACTTACCACTTTGTACCAGGCTAGGAATGAGGCTCGTGTTGCTTACCTCCGAAAACAGTTGGAGAGTGAGCACATGAATGAAGGTGATTCGATGGACAGTTTTCTTACAAAGATCAAAGACCTGAAGGAACAATTGATTTTTGCTGATGAGGTTATACCAGATAGCTCACTTGTGCAGACCGTTCTGAATGGCCTTCCTGATTCATATCAGAGTTTTGCCTCTACTCTTCGATTGATGATGAAAGGCAATCTGAATGCCTTGTCATTTGAGGAATTAGTCTCTGTTCTGTTGCAGGAAGATCAGTCCAGGCAGAACAGGTCCATTATGCGTGTTGCAGATCAAGCTTTCCTGGCTAGTCAGAAGGGCAAAGGAAAATGGAGCTCTTCTACTAGTAAGCAGAAATCTGCAAATGCTGCACAATCGAAGAACAAGGATAAAGATGAGAAGAAATCAGAAAAGCAGAAATTGTTCTGCAAGTACTGTAAAGGAAATGATCATATTATAAAGAACTGTCCAAAACTGGCTGCTAAAGAGGCAAAGAAGAAAGAAGCTGGAATGGTTGTTGCAGAGGCCTCTACACCAAAAACAGAGTCTGCAAATCTTGTGCAGGAAGAAGAATGGGCGTTTACTACTGTCTGCAGTTTTGACCCATCTTCTCATGATCAGTGCATGTCTGTAGTAGACTCAGATGTTTGGTACTTTGACAGTGGGGCAACCAAACATATTACCTCGCAGCGCAGTTTCTTCTCTTCACTCGAGCCTGCCCCTATAGGGAATACTGTCACATGCGCCAATAACTCCTCTTATCCTGTTAAGGGAGTTGGTAAGATCATTCTAACTACTGCTGATGGTAGTTCTTTCACTGTGTCAGATGCTTTATTTGTGCCAGGGATCAAAAAGAACCTGTTATCAGTTTCTGCATTAGCCAAGATTGGCTTGGTTGTGAAATTCGTTGATGATAGGTGTACAGTCCATGATCTCTCAAATGGCGATGTGATTATTGCTTCTGGCATTTTATGTCGTGGGCTGTATAAGCTCATAGACTATGAAAAATCTGTGAATGATTCGGCATGTGCAGTTCATGATTCTCAGGCTATGTCAGATGCAAAGCTTTGGCATGCACGCTTTGGTCATCTGAATTTTGCTAGTTTGTTACGCCTGCAGAAATCTGAAATGGTGTCCTCTTTGCCCAAACTTGAGGCACCTGGAAAACATGTTTGTGAAGGCTGTATTTTGGGCAAAATGCAGCGTTCTTCCTTTCCAAAAGATGGTTCAGTTCGGGCTATGCAGAAATTGCAGCTTGTACATAGTGATGTCTGTGGTCCTATGCAGACACCCTCTTTTGGAAATTACCTTTACTTCGTGACTTTCATTGATGATTTTTCCAGGCATGCATGGGTATATCCACTCAAAGCAAAGTCCGAAGTGTTCACGTGCTTCAAACAGTTTTTGGTTTTGGCTGAAAATCTGTCAGCATGTAAAATGGGCACCCTCCGTTCTGATCGAGGGGGGGAATATATGTCTTCAGATTTTAATGCATTTCTGGCTGAACGTGGGATAAAACACCAGTGTACAGTGCCGTATACACCTCAACAGAATGGAGTTGCTGAACAAAAGAACAGGTCACTCATGGAGATGGCAAGATGCATGGTCAAAAGTCAGGCTTTACCACATAGTTTCTGGCTTGAGGCTGTCATGTGTGCAGCATATGTACTGAACAGGTGTCCCACAAAAGCGTTGCAGTCTATCACTCCATATGAGGCTTGGCATGACCGCAAGCCATTTGTTGCTCATCTGCGTGTTTTTGGTTGTTTGGCATATGCATTAGTGCCTGAACAACATCGCAGAAAATTGGATGATAAGGCAGTCAAATGTATTTTTGTTGGGTACAGTTCTGAACGTAAAGGCTATCGTCTGTATCATCCACAGACTAAACGCATTCTGGTTAGCCGTGATGTTGTCTTTGTGGAAGATGCTATTCAGCCATTGCTTTCATGTACTAAGGAGACATCTGTTAGCTCCAAAGACATGTATGATACTTTGATGCCTCTTTTTACAGGTGGACAGGCTAGCGCTGGTCCTAATGAGGCAACTTCTCAGCCTTTGCAGGTTTCATATGATGATGCAGATCATTCCATTTCTGATGCAGATTTACATGATGCACTTGTTGATGAGAGAGCTGATATTGAACAGGCAAAAACTATGCCAAAATGGCTGGTGCAGACTTTGCGTGACAGCAAATTAGATGCACCTTTGTCATATCGTACTCGTTCAGGCTCTCATAGTACCTCCTTTGCATCAGATTGCTATGCTATGGCTGCATCTAGTCTCTGTGATGAGAATGAGCCTGTTTCTTTTGATGAAGCACAAAATTCAAAAAATTGGATGGCTGCTATGCAATCTGAATATGATGCTATAATGAAGAATGGTACATGGTCTTTATGTGACTTGCCTCCTGGCAAGAAGGCCATTGGCACTAAGTGGGTATACAAGCTGAAGCGTAAACCTGATGGTACAGTTGATAGGTATAAGGCTAGGCTTGTTGCAAAGGGTTATGCGCAGGAAAGAGGCATTGATTTTGATGAGACCTTTGCACCTACATGCCGTATGACTACTGTTCGGAGCATTTGTGCAACTGTTCGGAGCATTTGTGCACTTGCAACCCATCATGGTTGGAATGTACATCAGTTGGACATTAAAACAGCATTTCTGAATGGTGACTTGCATGAAGAAGTGTATGTTTTTCAACCCCGTGGCTTTGTGCAGAAAGGGCATGAAAACCAGGTGTGCAGGTTAAAGAAGGCGTTATATGGTTTAAAGCAAGCACCACGTGCTTGGTATGAGAAAATACATGCCTATCTGATTGCACATGGTTTTGAGAACAGTCCAACTGAAAGCACCTTATATGTTAAGCGTGCTAATGATGTACTTTTGATCATTGTTGTCTATGTAGACGACATGCTGCTCACTGGTCCTCTTGAGAAGCATATTGCTGATTTCAAGGCTGATTTGCATGCCTCATTTGAGATGTCTGATTTGGGGCATTTGCATCACTATTTGGGCATTCAGTTTATGCAAGTTGATGGTGGAATGGCTTTGTGTCAAACGAAATATATTGACACATTATTGCAGCGTTTTGGCCTTGAAGACTGTAAGCCTATTGCCACTCCTATGGAGACAGGTTTACGATTGAGTCTTCATGATGCTGGAGATGCATTTGATGCTGTTCTCTATCAGCAGGCTGTTGGATGCTTGATTTACTTATGCATTACTCGGCCAGATATTCAGTTTGCTGTCTCACAGATGAGCAGGTTTATGCATTGCCCAGGAGTCACACATTGGAAAGCGGTTAAGCGCATCTTTCGCTACTTGAGTGGTACTCGGCTACTTGGGTTGTTTTATCCCAAGGGGGGATCACTACCGCCAGATTTGCATGCTTTTTCTGACTCAGATTGGGCTGGTTGCTATTACACTCGTGTGTCCACCAGTGGTTTTTGCTTCATGCTTGGTAGCTCATGTATATCTTGGTTGAGCAAGAAGCAGCCTACTATGGCCACTTCCAGTTGTGAGGCTGAGTATAGGGCAGCTTTCACAGCGACTGTTGAGTGTGTGTGGCTCAGACGCCTTATGGCTGATTTGGGTGTTGGCCAGTCTTCTGCCACCACCATCTTCACTGATAGTCAGAGCGCATTGGCAGTTGCGAGGAACCCTGTGTTCCATGCTCGCACTAAGCACATTGAGGTGCATTATCACTATGTCAGGGAGAGGTTCTCTACTGGGGAGATCAGCTTGGCATATGTGCCCACGCAGGAAAACATTGCAGACCTTTTCACGAAGGCTCTGCCTAGGGAGAAGTTTGAAGCTTTCCGCAAAGCTTTGGGCTTACTTCCTTTTGTGGAGTGATTTCCACATAGCTCGGCACTTCCTTATATATGAGTGCCAACTCCTTGTTCACCGCATCACTCCCAGGGGGGATTTGTTGATATATTTAGGTAGTGATGTGTGTGAACACTCTAGGACCGCCGGGGCACTTTTTTCCCTCTTTAGGAGGTTTTTTTCCCCCGGCTTGTATATACGCCTATTGCCCTAATGGGCTACTTATCTTTGTACATTCTCTAGTAATACATTCAGTCTTGTGTGTTGTGCTCCAAGCTTCTTCTTCTTCCTTGTGCTGTTCGCGTGCTTCCGCAGACGTCTAACTCCAACAAAGGTCAGATGGAGGGGGAGAGTATTTCTCTAATGAGTTCAGTGATTACTTATGGAATGCAGGTATAAAAAGGGAAGTTACTTGCAGGTACTCTCCTCAACAAAATGGTGTTGCAGAAAGGAGAAATAGAACACTTGTTGAGTTTGCAAGATCCATGATGAAGGAGAAAAATTGCCCTAATTATTTGTGGGCTGAGGCTGTAAATACAGCCACTTATTTAGTCAATAGGTTACCATGTAAAGCCTTGCAGGGTATGACACCATATGAGGCTTGGTGGGGTAAGAGACCTACCTTGGATCATTGCAGAGTTTTTGGATGTGTGGCATATGCATATGTGCCATCACAATTAAGGCACAAGTTGGAGCCTAAAGCTGAAAAATATGTTTTCATTGGTTATGATGATAAGCAGATGGGCTATAGATTGTGGAGTCCATCTACAAAACAATTCATGGTTTCTAAAGATGTTACATTTGATGAGCAAAGTACTTGGTATGCAGGTGTAGTCAATATCAATACAGGTGATGAAGAAGAAGTGAATCAAAGGAAAGGTAAATCAAAGGTTCAAATATTTGATGAACAAGAGAATAATGAAGTGCAGGTTGAAGTGGAAGAAACACCAAGATTTGATCCTGAATATGAAGAACCAGAAACCTCAAGAAGTGGAGAGCTTAGGAGGTCTACAAGGAATAAATGGCAACCTACAAGGTATAGCTATGATACTTCATTTTTGGCCACAAAGGACTATGCTTATATGATGAAAACAGATGAAGACCCTTCTACATATGAAGAGGCAAAAGGTAAGGAAAAATGGGAGAAAGCTATGCAGGAAGAATATGATGCACTATTGGAGAATCAAACATGGGATTTGGTTCCAAAACCAAATAGTCAGAAGATCATTGGATGCAAATGGGTTTATAAAACCAAGAGGTTTGCAGATGGAAGTGTGTCTAGATACAAAGCTAGACTTGTTGTCAAAGGGTTTGCTCAGACTTATGGTGTTGACTATGATGAGACTTATAGTCCTGTGGCAAAGATGACAACCATCAGGACACTTATAGCTATTGCTGCATGTAAAGGTTGGAAGTTATGTCAACTTGATGTGAAAAATGCTTTTTTGAATGGTTATATTTCAGATGATGTATTCATGGAGCAACCTCAAGGGTTCAGAGATAAAAGGTATCCAGATCATGTGTGCAAGCTCAAGAGAGCTTTGTATGGCTTGAAGCAGGCCCCAAGGGCATGGAACTATAGACTTGTGAAGTTCTTAAAAGAACTTGGATTTCAGGTGTCTAAAGCAGATAGTAGCTTGCTTGTCAAAGCAAGTGATAATGGTTTCATATACATGTGCATATATGTTGATGATATAATTCTTACAGGTACAGATGAAGAAGGAATACAAAGACTCAAGAAGCAAATGGAAAAGGAGTTCAAGATAAGTGACTTGGGAGACTTGTCATACTTCTTGGGCATGGAGATTACATATACTCAACATGGAGTATTTGTGACCCAAGAAAGGTATTTGAAGAACTTGTTAATCAAGTTTAAAATGGATGATTGCAGGGTAGCACCTACACCAATGGAGGTGAATCACAAATTGAGTAAGTTTGGAGGTGAAGAATTCAAGGACATGAGACAATATCAGAGTTTGGTTGGTAGCCTTATCTATGCTACATTAACTAGACCTGATTTATCATATGCAGTAGGAGTTTTGTCTCAATTCATGCATTGCCCAAGGAAAGAACATTGGATTGCAGGTCAAAGAGTGCTGAGGTACATTAAGGGTACACTCAATGAAGGTTTGTATTATGGGTTTACCTCAGATACAAATATCAAAATTTATAGTGATGCAGATTGGGCAGGTAATCCAGATGATAGAAGGTCAACTTTTGGATATATGTGTTATGTGGGAGATAAACTTATCTCATGGTGTTCCAAGAAGCAACATACAGTTGCTTTGTCTTCTACAGAAGCAGAGTATAAAGGCATGGTTGAAGCTGCAAAGGAAGTAATTTGGCTCAAGACTTTGATGAAGAGTTTTGACATTGTGCATGGGGTACCAACTATATATGGAGATAACATGAGTTCATTGTATTTAGCTGCTAATCCTGTTTTTCATGCCAAGACCAAACACATTGAGATTCAGTATCACTTTCTAAGAGAGAAAGTGATGGATAAGGAGATTGAAGTCATACATACTTCAACAAAGGATCAGATAGCTGATATGCTTACAAAGAGCTTGGATGGACCAAAGCTACAGAAGTTTAAAGACATGGCAGGTATAAAGAAGAAAGGAGAAACCTCAATTGATGATTGAGGGGGAGCTGTTGGTGCAGATCAATCACCAATTGAAGATTTGGAGTAAAGAAGATGGATACATTCACAAGAGTGAAGGACATGTACACATATGTACATTAGTTATGACATAGGTTACATATACTTATGTTTTGATAAAAGTTTGTACATAGTTGCCTATAAATACTTTTGGAAAATGTCGGGATATAGAGAGAAGACGAGGAGAGACCACGTATGAGCATAGGAATAGAGAAATAAGTGATTGTAAATGTCAATAGACACATGAGAAAGGTGTTGAAGTCTCTCTCATTTTTGAGTTGTAGTCTTCTCCTGAAATGAAAGAAATTTTACGCCCGATGTTTCTGCGTCTACTCCGTCTGTGGTAGATCATTTGTGAAATCCTTTTGAGGATATCTAAGTTGGTAGTTAATGAGTCTGTGACTTGAATTTCAGAGTCTAATTGCAAACAGGTTAAGAGAATTGTTAGTAGGAACATTCATATGTGTTGAGTGTTCACAGTTCTCTGAAACAGGCGCACATTTCGAGTCCAAAGAAATGAGTAGTGCTCAGTGCACAGTGTAAAGTTTTACACATATGATAGCTCAAAATCTAAGTTGAGAGATAAGCTATCTACAGCCGAAAGGATTTGGTAAAACGGGTTCGACATTGTGAGAACCAAAGTTAAGAAGTTAGGGGTGTCAAATCGACTTCTCAGAAGTGCAGATTTGGACATAGGTAACTTGTGAAGTTGATTTCTCAAGTTATACTAAATCTTTTGAAGAACTTTAACTTGGAGAAGGTGCGGAATCTCTAGGCGACACTCCATACAAAATTTCATAGAAAACTTTACATGTTAGATAGGTCAATGAGAAGAAATTGTGCAGCAGACT
Organism: Ceratopteris richardii; assembly: GCA_020310875.1. NCBI lineage: Eukaryota > Viridiplantae > Streptophyta > Polypodiopsida > Polypodiales > Pteridaceae > Ceratopteris > Ceratopteris richardii. Next base: position 146,344,835 of record CM035436.1, on the reverse strand, counting down.
TTCTGTGTTTTACCTTCTTCACAGATTTTCTCAAATTTGATAATTTGGAGATTGGACCTCTAATTTAGTGAAGGTTTTGACTTACTCTTGATATAGAGGTGTTCTAAATTCAAGAGTAGGTTGTTCTTTTGGAGATTAACATTCTCCATCAGGTATGTAGGTGTATAGCATGGTGAGTGTGTCGGAGTTAAGGGCATATGTGCATCTGTGTTTGTTGAGGTGATTAGTGTTGGTGCATTTTAAACCAAGCCCACATACTTGCTTAATTAGCTCATAATTGATTTATTGGCATAACTTATGCAAGGCTTCATATGAACCACCCCTTGTAAAAAGTTCACATCTACCTCTTGTAAAAGTGGTTCACATCCACATGGAAGATAGGAAGCTCTAAAATAATGAATCATTTGTTTGCTGAGTGATTAGAGAATCTATACTATACTTTAGGATTCACCTTTTAGGTAGATAATTGAATTTGAATTCAAACTTTGGCTCAAAGTACAACTATAAGAAGAGGATAAAAAAACCCATGTGCATCTCAAACCTATGAGATTGTTTTGAGGGACATTCATTGTGAAGTGAGAGCTTATCTCATAGCTCATTCACCTCTCACACATTGAGCAATGTATGATTGCCAATGACATTGTATTTGTATATGAATTAATACATATATGATCATTACATCATTAGGGGAAAAAATGAACCCTGCATGGGCCTTTTAGCTTGAGTGATTAGTGATGGACCAATGAGAGGTGGTGGCCAGAGTCTAGTCCCTTAATCACATAGGCTAGGCATAGGCTTCCCTTGTTTTCTTGTGGTCAAACATGGAGGAACCAGCTTCAAGTTGTGGGTTTTCTTTTGAGCATGCTTTTGAGAAGCTAAAAAATGGTTTAGAGCCCTTGGATTGCCTTAGAGATCCAAAGTCTGAGATGAAATAGCAAAAGTCAAGGCAATTTTCATTTTGGACTCTTGGATTGGCTTGACAACAAGTGGCTAAGATCTCAACCATCATGAGAAAATGCGCCAAAGCTTCTGCACCATTGGATCAGCTCAGAAATTGGATGGATTTGTTTGAATTCTGAAAAAAAATTGGCACTTGCATCTCTGGCCTTTGGATCTACACAAGATCCTATGGATATTATGGCTCCACTTGAAGGAGAAGGTGCGTTTTCATATCAACCGTCCGATTTGCTTCCTCATCCAATGCTTGGCGGCTATTTCCGAAGTGAGCTCAGCCCCATTTGCGCTGAGTCGTAGGATCCATGATGATCTAATGGCCACAATCTTTGCAGAGATTGTGCAACAACTTGTCCCACACTCCCATGAATTCTAACATAGTCTCTCTCTACCTTTTCAAGATTCTAAACGTGAGCCATCGATCGAAACAATCCAAAGGCTACAGATCATCACGTTTGAGGATTCAAAATACACTCATTCTTCAAAGAATATTTTATTCCACAATACCACTAGTGGTTTTTTTTGCCCTCTTAATCTCATGTGTTAAGCTTTTTAATCCCTGAAAATTAGGGATCCTTACAAGGCCCATGCAAGGTCCATTTTTTCCCCTAATGTTCTGATTTCACCTCTCTGCTATAACTCTATTAAAAGAATGATCTTCTCAGAGCTTGTTCTCAGTGCATGATTCAGCATTTTTCATGCTTTAAAGCATGGTAGATTTAACATGCTGTTTAGTATATGTCTACAAAATTTCATTAGCATTGTTTCTCAATATCATGAGATATCAACACATCTTTGCTCACTGGTCTGTTAACTATTGAACCGTGAAATTACTGGGATGGTCTTATGATTCGCTAAGCATCTTTCTCTATGTGTAGTCCATCATTTTTGATGAAATCACTCATGGTTGATAGCTTACTAAGCTAATTAGAATTTCCCAAAATGAATTAAGCCAATTGCTATTGTGCTCAGAGAACTGTTCAAAACATTGAAGAGGTGTAGGAACAAAAATAGCAAGTTTTTTGTTCTTGGCTCAACTCCTACCTATATATTTTGATCCATTGATTAGTGGATCATGTTACAAGCAACATATATGATTATTTATGATCATTAGCTAGCTAACGAGGCCCACTACACTCTCCAGCAATCATTCTTAGTAGGTGTGAAGTAGGATCAAGAAACACCACTTCATTTCTTGAAGACTATTCACCATCTCCTCCAACACTGGTATCAGAGCAACAACAAGCAAGATGTGAGATGGATTTCCATCCTTCATTCACAAATTAGATAGAAACAACTACTCAGCATGGTCACTAAGGATGCAAGCCTACCTTCAAGGGAGAATTCTATATGGATGCATCTCAGGAGATGAAGAAATGCCAATCTTCAAGAGCAAGCATGAACCTACAAGGGAAGAGCAAGAAAGGTTGACCACATGGTGTGCAAAGGATGCTCTTGCCAGGTCTTATCTACTAAACTCAATGTTGGCCGCATACGAGAAGAAGCAAGTACAAGCATACAAGCAGATCTAGCACTAAGGCAACCTTTTATTTTTTTCAAAACCACTACACCATTTAAAAGTGATTCTCATCACTAAAAACCCCTGTAAATACCATTTTCACCTTTTTGTAGCTCCATTTTGTACAAGCCGAGGAGTCCTCGAGCTTGAGGAGCCTTAGAAGTAGTTGCTTGCCAATTTTCATAATTTTTAGATCTCGTTTGAGCCCTCAAATAAGCCCTGGAACCTAATTTTTAACTAGGCCGGACACTAGGTCTGGACAGGGCCAAAGCTAGTCAAAAACTATAAATAGAGCTAGAGAGCTCATTTTTGAGAGAGCTTCTTGTAGTTTGAGCTTGTATGAGAACTTGGTTGCAATAGAAGTGATTCCATTGTCTTACTCTCTTTGTTCTTGCCGTGTGTGCGCGTGTGCGTGTATGTGTGTGCATGCTTGTGTGCTTCTCACTCACGCACTTGTGCTTCCACTTGCTCGTGGTCTTCATACCATCCTCACGTCTTCCCGGATTGACATTAAAGGAGGTGCTACTCATCACTGAGCTACACCAAATTTTGGCGCCGTTGCCGGGGATCGAGCTTTGAGGACGAGCGTGTGATGGTAAGACGTAGAGAGGACGCGTTGGAATGGTAAGTAATAGGTAAATTTCTGATTTTTCTCCATCTCCATCTTCATCTTCACCTCCTTCTCCATCTCCACCTCCACCTCCTTCTCCACTACATATTCCCTCTTCCTTATCATTCCCTCATTTGTTGTGTGCGAGTTTGAGAGAGAGCGAGTGTGTGTGCTTGTCTTTGTGTGTTTTTTGCATGTTTCTTGCAGGTGGCAGCTCCATCATCATCTCCAGCAAGCTCAGCAGGTACAGAATTTGTCTGCACAGTCCCCGAGGCGTTGAGCTCGAGCTATCGCGACACTCCGAAAATTTCACCCAATCACGATTCTGAGTTCACCACGACACTGCGCAGGCCTAGAGCTCCCAGGATCACTAGATAGAATAGAAAAATTCACCATATCCCGAGCTATCGCGACACCTCACGACCTATCGCGACACCTCACGACCTATCGCGACACCTCACGACCTATCGCGACACCTCACGAGCTATCGCGACACTTCCCACCTATCGCGACACCTCGACCCGACCTATCGCGATACACGGCCTTTAACGCATGAAAAGTTAGGGTTAATTTTGAGTGAATTGAAGGGTAGTTGAGCTTAATTTTAGGCACCTTGGTGTAACTTTAGAACCTTGGAAGTGGGCAAAAGGCCTAGAAGCCAAAGAGGGATCTCCTGAACCCTGAGAGCTTGTTTTGACCCTTTAGTGCCTGAATGGTCATAACTTGACCATACGAACTCCGATTGATGAGATTTTGGTCTCGTTGGGAAGCTCGTTGAGAATCCTACGTGGACCTTGACTGCTTTTTGTAAGAATCATACGCGGAGTTTTAGAACATGCATTTTTAAGTTGACCTTTAGGTGGAACTAAGTGGTCCTCAGATTCAGGGGGTACAGCGAGTTACTCCAGGGGAACTGAAAATATTGATGTGTGTCTTCCAATTACTTGTGGTAATAGAGCTATACTAACTGGTGAGCTTTTGCAAGAACTTTGTGTGTACTCAAGGCAATCCAAAGCAAGCTAGCAAGGGTGAGTACCAAGCTTGGGAGAAGGCTTCCTGGGCTTGTGTAGCAGTCTGGTCAACCAGCTAATTGAGGTTGGAAGATCTCTCAACCCTCCTTTGTCAATTCCTAGCCTAGGCTAAGTACGACTTAGGTGTGGTAATTAATTAGGGCAATGTTAGGCACGAATCAAGTCCAAGAGTATTAATCAACCAAGTACAAGAGGTAAGTAGGTCTTAAGTGCGAAAACTCTAAGGGACAAAAGGTAAACTGGAGTCGATCACTTATCAAGTGCGGAAATTCACTTAAGTACTCCTGACGACGCGATTTCAGACAAGACCATAAACATAATATTCAACTCAAAAGAACAAGTGATTGGTGCAAAATTAACCTGCAACGAGAGTGTGCTTGGGTCTCAGGGGGTAGATAAATCGGGCATATGAACCTTAGATCAGGCAGACACTTAGGCCGAGACAGACAAAGCCTCAGATCTTCTGAAGCTAGTGTCAATCACACTGCCAGGTCTTGGGCCCAACAGTTGAGTGATTACCCATACACGCCCAGATCAGAAACAAGTGATTCTGAGATGTCCTATCACATGGAGAGACCAGTAGGTAGTTCAGGATTGGCCTATCTAGAAAAACCAGAAGGACCATACAAGACTCAATTGGAATATATCAGGACGAATCGTCTAGGTGCTTGCATCTATGAAGATGGCCTGAGAAGATCGGTGGTCCAGATTAAGAACCCCGATCAACCCCATGGATTAGACCACCCGGTAGTCAAGTTTGAGAATGGAGCATACCTAGATAAAGAGGGGACTATATATGTAGTCACCACTCTTCCTGATAGAACTGATGAGTTTGGAAATGTGATTGCGGAGACCGACATGGGTGATATAGAGCAAGGGAACTTAGAGAGAGAGCCAAGAACTCCCCGTGGTAAATCTGTCTTGACCAAAATCATGACTCCAGAGTGGATTCCACAGGACAATAAAAGCATAGACCTGCTTTTAAACCGAGAAACCGATGAGGCTTTTTGGAGATACAAATCTGCTCAACCCCAGGAAGTGAGTGCCCTCACAATCTATGAGTTTAAAGACCCTGATAGCCTAGGCCACGTAACCTACCTAGACAATGCATCAAAGAGAATCTTCGTGGTCATTGAGCATGGCAGACATGCCTACACATGGAAGGGAGAATTTGTTTTTCCCCAACCAAGGTCTAATGTGTCCTTTGGTCACCAAGGAGCTGGGACCTCCCAAGCTCATGGAGCTCAAAGAGATAGAAGTAGAGACAAACCTGAGGTAAGTTTTGCCAACTCCCTGGGAAGAGAAAGAACGGGATCAGAAAGGAATAGAGTGGAACCTGAGAGACATAGAACCCCATGGAATCAAAGGAATACTGACGATTTTCCTTTGCCGAGGCCGAGAGAACACACTAGGACCCTGCGACCAACTCAACTGGTGAAGTCCATGAAGAATTACTTCGATGGCACGGGAGACCCTTATGACCATGTGGCAGAATTTCGACAAGTATTGAAAGCTGAACAGGTAGAGGACCTATTCACACAATATAATGCTTTCGGTCTAACCCTTAGGAACACTGCCCTTACGTGGTTTCAACCACTAAATGAGAGGCATTTCAGAAACATAGACCAGCTCTTAGAGGCATTTATTGTTGAGTTTTCTAAGAGTGGAATCAGGCATAACACCTCCTCACTAATTCATAGCTTCAAACAAACACCTCAAGAGACGGTCAGACTAGCTGGAAGAAGATTTAGGCAGTACCTGGAGAGATGCCCGATGCTGGAGTTACCCACACCAGCCAAACAAGTGGCCTTGTTCCTAGATGGATTGTTGAGCACTAAGCTCAGGTCATATGTGTACCTGAAGGACCCCAGAAATCTAGGTGAGGAATTAGAACTATCAAAAATCTATAAGGATTCTGATAGCTCTAGTAACCTGACATCTGGTCAATCCACATCCATTGAGGAACTTGTAGAGAAGGTAGCCCGAAAACTAGGTGTCTCTAGCAAACAAATTCCGAGATTTTCCCCAGTTAAGCGGTGTTACAATTGTGGCGGTGACCATATGGCAAGTGTATGTCCCCTTATGGCCCAACCCCAGGCGAATCCTAATAGCCAGTACTGCACCATAGAGCGCAGGTACACCAACCACACTGCACAAGACTGCCCATATAACAAACAAACTGTTAGGTAAAATTACCCTCAGCCATATCCACAACAGGGTAGATACCAGAATCAGTACCCACCACAACAATACAACAGACCACAACAAACTTATCAGCCACCGTATCAAGGGCAGCAGAGACCTCAACCAGTCCTAGTACAGCAACCCCCTGCTCCCACCAATGCAATCCCAGTGAAATATGCGTCTGCTGAAGAAAATCCAAATAGAGCCATAGTCCCAGTCACCCCATTGCTATCAGACAGTGATCCAAGTGACCATAGTTTTGACTCCACACATATTGATAGCCCACAGGCTTACTACATGCAGTCACCCGAGCATAATGAGTCATACTATTATGAGGACCCAAGTGAAAATAGTGGGGAACCTGAGTATGCTAATGTCATGTACACAAACCCCAACTCTAGACCTCAACCTAGGCAGGTACGACCCCCATTTCCTAGAGGACCATGCTTCAGATGTCAGGGAGATCACCTTATACGTGATTGTCCACTGCCTGTCCCTACATAACCTCAACCAGTAACCATTCAGGGTTTCTGTCAAGACTGCGGGAAAGAACATCTCCTACGAGATTGCCCAAAGAACCCTAATAACATGCCTAAAATCACTCCTATCAATGTTGTTGGGTTAGTTGTAGACTCCACAGGGAGTGTGACTTCCACTGCACCTGTGCAGGTGATCACAAGAGCCCAGGCACTACAACAAAACCAAGGTGTTGGTCAGGAAAAGAGCCCCGAGGTGAGTGAAACAGAGAGCATAACCAAAAAGAGGACTAGAGCCTGGAAGGATAGTCGTGAAAGAATGAAGAGGCAATGGGCAAAAAAGATAAACGAACTTGAAGAAAGCTTGAGAGAAACCAAGGCAAAAATCATAGAGATCACATCTCAACCGCACTCTCACACAGTCCCACCGCTACCATCCCCATCACCCTCCATTCCTCCACCCTCTAATACACCCCACGTAACCCACCCACCACCCCGAGTAGGATCAGTATTAGCGGATCCCACTCCTGAAGGCTTGGACATGATGTTCAAGGCCTACCAGGCTCGACTTCAAGAAGGGCCAACAGCTGCAAACCTAGACGAGTTACCCTAGAGCAGATTTAGAGATTGAACGGATGAAAATGTGCATGAAAATGGTAGAACAAGCTCAAGCTATACTTGAGACTAGTCAAAAGTTCAATGAGACAAACTCTGTCAAGCCGGATTTGCATTTCCAAGGCTTACTAGAAAGATTAGAGCAGTTGGTAAACAAATCACAAGTTTCTTTACCTCCACAGGCTCAACCAGTTGTTGAAAGAGGAAGCTCACCACCAATGGGAGCTTATGTTCCTAATTCCACGGATGCTGGAATACCTCCTTCAATTCAACAGTACTCTCAAGAGTTCTTGCGGGAAATACAAGAAGAGAAATGGGCCAAGGAGAAGGGTGATTCCCCTCCTATTCCTGAGATTGATGATCTTCATGATCAATTTCCCCAAGACATTCCGTCTATCTATGGAGATCAAACAGAGCAACAAGAGGATGAGAGATTAGATTTTGAATCTAATTCGTTACAAGAGTTGCCTCATTTCACAGGCCCATGGGAATCTGAATCTCTCCAGATCAGAGCTCCCACAATATTGGTAAGAAATGAAGACTCAGTGATTCCAAGAAACACTGATGTTGTGAAGAACACTAAGGTTCAATGTCATCTCATTGTAGAGGAGCTCCTCAAGGCAAAACCGGAGCTCTGGAATCATGTGAAGGATCAGGTTCCAGAACTTGATTCCAATATGCCAAAAGTAGGCCCTAAGCAGAAAGTACCAGAGATACCTCTCGACAAGATAGGAGACATGAGCGAAGGTGAAGAAGGTAACACTTATCTTCCGATCACCTATCAAGGTTACACAACCAAAGCAATTGTGGATTCGGGTGCTGGTGTTGCTATTGCGACCACCTCCTTGTGGAAGTGATGGGGCAAACCCACCTTAAGACCCACGAGAATGAAACTTCAAATGGCAGATGGTCATTTTGAAAGACCTCTCGGATTGCTTGAAGGGATAACTCTAACCACTTGTGGTGTAGAGTTTGAACATACATTTGCTATATGTGACTTTGAGAAAAATAATGTCTACGAGATGATCTTAGGAAGACCCTTCCTACGACAATTGCAAATAGTACAGGATTGGGGAACCAACTCCTTGTACTTATAGCACTTAGGGGTCACCACCAAGGTCAATCTGAAGGATTACACCTTCAGAGATGTACCACCCCTACAGTGGAATCCTATCCACAAAGCGAAAGAAGATTCTATCTCCGTGCATTCTGGAAGTTCACCTGAACCATCCTGGCTGCATGAAGATACTCACTTGTGGATGTGCAAGGTCGCGGAGGAAGAGGAAAAGCGCCTAAAAGCGAGAGAAGAAGGAACTCCCCCAGGAGATAGACCAATAAAAGACCCAGCCTATACACCGATGATATTTCCAGATGAGGAATTTGAGCCTCATGGTTGGGCAGAAATCTTAGCTACCATGGACATTGCAGTCAATGAAGAACAATGGACACCCCATTGTGATGAGGAGGGTTATGATATTTCAGTGTTCATGTGTCAGCCCTTGTTGGAAGAGTGTGATCCTAGTGAGTTCATAGAAGAAGAAGAGAATGACAATGATCTAGAATCCATTGTGATGGATACTTACTTTGACTCAGAGGAACACTACTTAGAAGACATAGGAGTGTTAACCCAAAAAGAAGAAGAACCCCTTGCGAGTATTAAAACGATAAATTCAAAGAAAGGGAGTGAAGGAGGTCAAAAGAAAAAGAAAAGAAAAGCAGTGAAACAGGAAGAGGAAGAATCATTGTTTGAAGTACCAGAAAATTTCAAGAAATATGAAGTGGAAGACCGAAAAATTTTGGTACGAATGCCTAAGAGAGAGGCCATTATAGGAGAAGCATATGACAATAAAGAAAAGACCAAAAAAATTGTAGTGACCATTGAAGGGAACGAAGAGTGATGTACGTACATAGGAGACGACCTAAGTGCAAAAGAAGAATTAGAGCTTGTAGCTCTATTAAGGGAATATAGGGATGTGTTCGCATGGCACTATAGAGACTTGAAAGGAGTAGATCCAGAGATTTGCTCTCATACGATTCCGATGACCGCTGATGCCAAGCCCACCAAACAAAAGCCCTACACATATAATGACAATTATGCAGCCAAAATAAAAGAGGAAATTGACAGGCTGATTGAAGCTGGATTCATCTATGAGATTGAGCACACTGAATGGGTGTCCCCCATTGTAGTGGTGCCCAAGAAGAATGGGAAATTGCGAGTGTGCATTAACCTTAAAAAAGTTAATGCCGCTACGATCAGAGATAGTTATCCACTACCAATCACCGAACATCTATTGGAGCGTGTGGCAGGCAAGGAAGTTTATAGCTTCCTTGATGGATTTTCAGGTTACAACCAAGTAGCCATTGCCCCCGAAGATCAACACAAAACAGCCTTTGCCACAGAATGGGGAATCTTTGCATTTCGTGTGATGCCATTTGGGCTCACCAATGCACCTGCAACATTCCAAAGGCTCATGTGTCATGTCTTCAAAGAGTTCTTGCGAAAGAGCTTAGAAGTATATGTGGATGATTTATGCGCTCATTCCCAAGAAAGAAGTTACCACATCCCTGAGCTCAGACAAATCTTCAACAAGTGTAGAGATTATCGAGTGTGTCTGAACCCAGAGAAGTGTGTGTTCATGGTACGACAAGGTAAGATCCTAGGTCACATTGTTTCTAAGAATGGAATTTCAACAGATGAAGAAAAAGTAAGAGCAATAGCAGAGCTGCCCACGCCACGGAATGTTAAAGAGGTACAAGCCTTTATGGGCCATTGTGGATACTACCGTAGGTTTATCCACATGTATGCCATCATAGCTAAACCTCTTTATGGGTTGTTAACAAATTTTGAGTGGAATGAGGAATGCAAGAATTCCTTCAACGAGCTGAAAAGACGTTTGTGCACAGCACCAATATTGACTACTCCGGATTGGAGCAAACCCTTTCATGTCCATGTAGATGCCTCCAATCATGCAATAGGATGTGTGCTAGCACAACCCACAGGTGAGGGAAACCTAGATTTGCCGATAGCATATGCTAGTAGGCAATTAAATGCAGCTGAACGAAATTATACCACAACGGAGAGGGAAGGCTTAGGTATGGTATATGCTGTGAAGAAGTTTAGACACTATCTATTGGCCAATAAGTTCAAGTTTTTCAGTGATCATCAAGCTTTACTATATTTGGTCAATAAACCTTGCAATACAGGCCGCTTAGTAAGATGGTTCCTCTTACTAATGGAATACGACTTTGAAGTTGTTGTCAGGAAAGGTAGAACCCATCTTAGGGCAGACCATCTTTCTCGCATCACTTCAGGAGAGCCACTGCAAGGAGTGTCTGATGAATTGCCCGATGCTTATCTGTTCAATTTAGAAGTTGTTCCTAAATGGGCAAATAAGTTGGTACCAGTCCTAACCTTCGGGCCTGCAAATAAGAATGTGAAAACAAGCAAAGAGGAAATTGTAAAATCACTAAAGTATCACATATTGGCCGGAAGTATGTACAAGCAAGATACCGAGGGCGTATTAGCTTGTTGTGTCGAGGACGATGAACATACTAGTTGGTTGCAACAAGCCCATGAGGGATTGCTAGGAAATCACTACTCTAAACAACGAACATTGCAGAATCTAAGACGCTTAGGAGTGTATTGGCCTAGCATGGACAAAGAAATACAAGAGTGGATCCAGAGTTGTCCAGTGTGCCAGAAGAGACCCCCAGTGGAGCATGCCACTCTTTATCATGTGTCATTAATCCCAGATTGGAGTGCCCCATTGGTTGAGTTCATGAGATCGGGAACATTACCCAATCAGGCTAGTCTTGCAAGAAAACGGAGCTTGGAGCAAGAGGCTCAAGACTATGCCTTAGTAGGAGACAACCTATATCGAAGAGGCAAGGATGGTTACCTAAGACTGTGCATCCATGAATCAGACTATTTGAAAGTCTTAGAAACTGCACACAGCAGTGCTGCAGGTGGACACTTTGGGCCTGACAGAGTAATTAAGACCATTCTATTCTCAGGACTTTGGTGGCCCACTCTTCATATGGATGCACATACTTATGTGAAGAGTTGTGACACATGCCAACGTGCCCAATATCCGATAAGAAAAGATGAAATGCCTTTAAGGCCAATGATGGGAGGACGTGCATTTTCAAAGTGGGGTATAGACTTTGTAGGTCCCATCAATCCCCCAGCTAGAAACTCCCATGCAGAATACATTATTGTAGCCACAGATTACCTTACAAAGTGGGTGGAAGTAAAAGCCACGACAAAGAATGATGCTCAAACGACGACTAAGTTCTTATTCGAAAATGTGTTCACTAGATATGGGTTACCAATAGAGTTGGTTAGTGATAGAGGTACGCACTTCTTGAATGAGGTCATTGAAAATCTCCTTCAAGAATTCATGGTGACACATAAGAAGTCTGCACCCTATCACCCACAAGCTAACGGACAAGCCGAGAGCACGAATAAGATCCTATGTAACGTATTGACGAAACTTGTAAATAATAAACGCTCTGATTGGGACAAACAACTTCATCATGCTGTTTGGGCATACCGAGTTGCCTACAAAACGGTACTCAATGCCACCCCATTTCAGATGGTCTTCGGACAGAATGCGGTGCTACCATTAGATTTCCTAATCCCAACTTTAAGAGTAGCACAAGAGCATGAGTGGAATGGACATGAGTTGTCCTCTAGGATCTTTGATCTAGAACGTTTAGGTGAGACGAGGCTACGAGCAGCAGCAGGCATCTATGCTGCAAAGAAACGACAAAAGGCATACTTTGATGCCTATGTGAAGGATAAGGGCTTGAAAGCAGGAGATCTAGTTTTAGTCTACACATTGAAACAACACGCAAGAAAGCTAGAAAAGAGAGGCTACGGACCTATGATCATCAATAGGATCTCCATGAGTGGAGCAGTACAACTAGCCACTTTAGAGGGGAATGTTCTCCCAAACTATATTAGCGGATGCAGAGTTAAGCTGTATCAGGAACCCCTCACGGAGGAAATGCTAAGTCGACTCAATACTGCTAAGCAACGTAAAGAAGAGGAAAAACGAATTCGAGAAGAAGCACAGGCAGAGGCCTTAGAGCATATCAGACGAATGAAGTTGAGGAGACAAGGGAGGGATCAGCCTGTGACTGACACTCAAGAGTCTCCAGGCTATCACATGGCCATGTGCGAGGCTTCAGGTGAACGTACCCATAAGATAGTGGACCGACGACCTTTTGTGACCCTAGAAATAGGACAAAGAGACAGCACAACAAACGTGAGAGCATTAATTGATTCAGGAGCAGCCACAAGTGCAGTTCGGCTTTCTTATTGCCAGCAGCTGCAATTGGAGGTAAAACCCCTAGAAGCATATCTGATAGGATTAGGAGGTGTTGAAACCCTTTGCATGGGAGAGGTGGATCTTCCCCTCTACATACAAGAGGTCCTCATGCCAGCAAAAGTGCTAGTGTGTGAAGACGAGGATCTGACCGAACCTCTGGTCCTAGGCCAAGACTGGATCTATGATCACGCACTCAACCTCAACCTAAGAAGTGGACTTCTTCAGGCTTGGGTAGGCCAAAGCCGTCTCACGATTGAATTAGAAAATCAAGCACTCAAACCAATAGAACAGGCACCAACTCCTGGTCCCTCCAGGAATCCACATGAAGATAACAATGTTGTTCTTGAACAAACTTCTATGGTGCAGAGGATTGTCAATCTTACTGAAGGTACAGGAGACAATAAGGATTTCCTAACTGATCCAAGGAAGATTCTAGACGAGCAGACCAAACGTCACTCGACACGAGGGAGGCTGCTGATCAAGAGGCAGGAGCACCAACCTGTGCAACACGGAGCATCTCGTGGTGCGAAGAAGATCTGGATACGCAAGGATAGGAAACCCACAACTCTAATAGCAGACTCTCAAGGAGACAAGAAACGAGCCTCACCATCAAGGAACAAAGTGAAGAAGCCCCCTAGGATAACCCCTAGGCATACAAATTCTATTTGGGTTCCTAAGCGGTCAATGAAGGCCATCCCTAATGCTAGACAGATATGGGTGCCCAAGGCCTGCTTACAAGCCCAAATTACTTCACCTTCAGGCACGAGGATGAAGCAACTTTCACAAGCACTCGTGGTCAACAACTCAGAAAATGACAAGATACCTACACCTCTCACTGTCCCCACTCCCATCAACCCTAGGAATGTCTGGAAATGGGTACCCAAAAGGTCCCAAATACATCACACTCTCATCCAGAAACCTTCACCTGTCTTTAGCTCTAAGAGCTACGACTCCTCTATCAAGGTGTGGAGAATTAAACTGTGTACTAAACCCCCTGACCCAATTCTGTAAATCCGCCCACACTAACACAGGAGCATTCTGAGCCATTGCATAACCAAAGTATGCATCTAGGATGACACTGACCTCTAATCACCACTCACACCTATCACAAACACTTCACCACTAACCACTGACCTCCGGGATTGTCATGTTAGTATTGTGAAGGGAACACCATTACATCTTGTTTCCTATGCAACACTAATGTGCCTTTCTTCTTCCAGCAGATAAGCAATCTACTCTCATGGCAACAGCAGCAGGCACAAGTTCTCAGGCAGGCTCTAGTGCTCCAATCAATTGGGATGCCATGCCGGTGGAGGCCCCACCAACAGCTCGACCTGAGGAGTTCGCGAATGTGCGGAGAATTCCTATTCCAAATCCACCAAATGGCCTAACTGAAAGAGTAAAGGGGCATTCTCACTAGTTCAATGAGATGCCAAGAGATTTGGGGGACGCGGATCATATCTGGGAGTCCAAGATGGAATGTGGAGGAGTGTGGTGGACCTTCCAGTTCTTCTCACGAGAATTCGAAGCATTGCAAAATGCAGCTCCACTTCAAGATATCTGGCAAAAAGCAGGATTACAAACTTATTTCAGTGCAGCTCTGCCTAAACCAGATTTCCTCAAGTGCTACTACCTAATTGCCATGCTGAAGCCGACAGGGGATAAGGATCATTCAGGCACATTCTGGGTGCCCTCCTTGTCAAATCTGGAGGAAATGAGGAAGTTTGAATTGAATGTGACTTTAATCAGGGAAGCACTTCAGATGTATGGCACACATGTACCTTCTGACCGCGACCCCTTGATACCGGAGTCGATGAAAAGCAATAGAATCAAGAAGCTAAAAGAAATGTGCGCCCTCACCCCCAACATCACCATACCTTTGCGGATGTGCCTCCAACACTTCGCATTCCCCGCTCAGGACCGTTTCACTCAACCTCACAAGAAAATATGGTATGGGCTATATCTAGCAGAGACTAGAAGCTTGCCCATTAAGATGCCGGTATGGATCTTAGACCAAGTGTATGAGGCAGGCAAGCGGGGAGTGAGGAAGCCCACTTTACATGGCTGTTGTGCGCTGACAAGAATTATCTATAGATGTCTTGCATATGATGTGCCAGTTGCCCGAGCTCTAAAGTATGCACAACTGGAGCTGTTCAAAGGGCGGAAGACAGGGAGCCAGCCTGCAAAACGAATGCGTGGATCGCTCTCCCAGGTAATGATCCCTCAAGAGGCCACGACTGAAGCCTCTCCCAGACCAGAAGCTCAGGTCGCACCTTTTACGATCCATCTTCAAGGAGTTCAAGCTGGGGAGGTGGTACAACCTGCTCCATCCGCCCCTCCACTACCTACCGAGGCAGAGTTTGCATCTATGGCCACCTTCACAGAGGATCCAAACTTTGATTTTGAAAGATTCCTGCAGACGGTCCCTCTATCAGACAGTGAAGATTCCCCTGACAATGTTGATCCGGGAGCATCAGTCCAAAGAGAACAGCCACGGGGCGAGACCAGTAGAGTACATGGGGAAGAAGTGGCACAACATCCTCAGGACCCAAATACACAAGTTCAGGAAAGTGCACAAAGAAATGAACCAGAAGACAGTGAAGAAGAGGCCCCTGCCTACACGGCACAACTCAGACGGTTGTACAAGACCATCAAGCAGGTACAGAGAAGACATAAGATGACAGAAGAGGCGAATAGAGCTCTAGTGAACCAGATGCTTCAAACCGAGAATGTCGACTCACATTTTGTGGAATCATTGAATCTTTTGGCAGAGACATGTGGGATCGGGGAAGCATTGAGGACAATGGTCTATCAGGAAAACCCTATCTATGATCAACGAAGGATTGATACACGGCCACGACGCGGGAAAATGATTCAAATGGAAGCCTCTACCGCCTTGCCTATTATAATTTCAGAGGATGTTCACATGACGAGCCCAAGTCCCACTGACGAACAAGAGGTAATTACACACGTACCATCTCCACCGCCACCTTCCATCCACCCTTCAGAACCCTTCTCCACTATTCCTTTTGAACAACCGATATCCACCCATCACGAAACCATTGTACACACCTCCGTTTTTACATCCTTCCCTTTACCCACATCTAGCACTTCCACCCAAATTTTTGAACCTCACACCGGTCATCCGGCCACCGATCAAACCATAATAGGTCACCCTTCCTATCTCCCCGCCCTTGGACAACCACTTGCCACTAGCCAGACCTTATCCCATCCTTTTCCATTCACCCACACCCAAACCCTATCCACCACTCCCCTAGTAACTGCCTCACAATCAACCCAAGTCACACAACCCTCATTCTGGACAAACCTTGTAAATATACTCCAACAGGTGGATAATTATAATAAAAAGTCCCTTTCCCAACCCCACTCCCCCACATTCACTGCCACCACTATCACACCACCCACCATTCCTGTATTCACAGTGCACGAATCACACACTCTCACGTCCGATCCCACGGACATCTCACCATCCACAGGATCACCCACCACCACTGTTATTCCTACATCACCACGTGTCATTTCACTCACGTCGCCATTTCCAAACACTGTAGGCACAGCATCCACTTTTCCCTTTCCCATCTCCCGACCCCTTGCATCTTCCACCCTCACCCCTGCACCACCTCATTTAGTCATGCACTCAACACCATGCTCGAAGCTGCTGCCCAACTTAAACAGGAATACAGGTTATTAGAAGAAAACAATAAGGAGCTCTGTACATTGTCATCCCACCTCCAGGCACGTGTCACTGCCTTGGAGTTGTCTAATACGGAGTTACAGCAGGAGGTGACCACCCTCCAACAATATCAGGTGGAGCTCGAGTCCACACATACAGAGAAGAGTAGGGCAACGGAAGAACAACTTAGAGATCAGCTAGCCCGTAACGCTAGACTACAACGAAACATGGCTCTACTCCGACGCCATTTAGCGGCTGCCCAAGAAGAAAACAAAAGACTACAGCAACAAAATCAAGACAACCTCGAAGCAGCCATGGAAAACACTCCAGGGGCACCCATTGACCCGGCTAAATTCCAAGCCATCCCCTCAGAAAACATACAACAAATATTGGAAGCTTATGCCAATCTCTTGGAAGCACATGATCAGCTTGCTGACCAAGTCAAAGACCTACAGAAAGCCCAAGTGCCTACCCAACACCAACGAGAACTTAAAGAGATGGCCAACGCTGCAACCTCACCAGAGCCGGAATTATCAGTAACCAATGAAGTACTTGAGCTACGGCAACAGGTTGCAGAACTAAAAATTAAGTTGTTACAGTATGAACGACCTCCCTCTCCACCTGATCAAACCATAGAAGAAGAAACAGTAGTCATTCCGGTGGAGGAGACATTTGAAGATAATTATGAGCCTCAACCCCTTCCAGGAGGCAGAATTATGGAGGAAGGCCAGGATACATATGAGGAACCCCCGTCAGCATGGATGAAGCAGGTAGAGGAGATGGGCCACACTCACGAGGAGCGCGTAGCAACTCTGATGCTAGCAATGAAGACCATTGAAGAAACCATACTTCAATCTGAGTATTTTAGGCACCTTGCTCCTAGACGACTCATCACGAGCTCAGAATTACAATATAAGCCATATTTTGTATTGTTGGCCGACTACAACGCAGAGATCAAAAGGGTCACCAACAAGTGCCCTACCTTCGCCACCCAGTTCGAACCAAAAGATATACCAGAGGCAGCCAGAAAAGGGGCGATTTTTCAACCTACTTGGAGGCAAAGATTACTGGAAACATACCCGGAAATGCTGAGAACATGGGATCACGCTCCCATGCATTTGAAGTATAACCCTTGTTATGGGCTAGTACAAAGAAGAAGATCATGGAAAGCCTTCGCCATCAAGGTTCAGAACAACGCAAATTGTAAAGAATGGCTCAATTACCCCGCAATCGCACCCCCAACCGACACACCTACAGTATCATACATGATAGCCACCATCAGACATTGGATGCCACGCCTCCACCCCATGCCGGATGTCGCCGCTCAAATGATGCTCAAAATTTTGGACATGATGCAAGTGGTGCTAAAGACCTTTCGAAATGTACGTAACATCCAGCCTTCAATTTCGGGCTTCATCAACGGTAATTATGATTTGCTATATGACATGAGCACGACCCCTAGCATTCGAGTAGCTTACGCATGGCATGCACGAATAAGATATCTCCCGGCCTGCTACAAGCAAACCTTTGATGATATGTTCACCACGGGGTTTTGGGAGTCACACTCCGAAGTGTTCGCACCACGCCCAACCCACCTGCTACATCTATTCGCGTGTGAACAAACCATGCACTCAGAGCTCTACACCACACCACACCCTGATATGCCGGGTGCGGTCAATTGGGATGCCCTCCAGAGAGACTTGGTCCGGGGACTACGCATCAAGGAACAAGAAGTGGCAACCGACCTCCTGCAGGAATACATTGATCAAACAGTGGAGCAGAGGTCTGTCAGAGGTGACAGACGCTAGGGGGGGGAGAGTGTTGGCCGCATACGAGAAGAAGCAAGTACGAGCATACAAGCAGATCTAGCACTAAGGCAACCTTTTATTTTTTTCAAAACCACTACACCATTTAAAAGTGATTCTCATCACTAAAAACCCCTGTAAATACCATTTTCACCTTTTTGTAGCTCCATTTTGTACAAACCGAGGAGTCCTCGAGCTTGAGGAGCCTTAGAAGTAGTTGCCTGCCAATTTTCATAATTTTTAGATCTCGTTTGAGCCCTCAAATAAGCCCTGGAACCTAATTTTTAACTAGGCCGAACACTAGGTCTAGACAGGGCCAAAGCTAGTAAAAAACTATAAATAGAGCTAGAGAGCTCATTTTTGAGAGAGCTTCTTGTAGTTTGAGCTTGTATGAGAACTTGGTTGCAATAGAAGTGATTCCATTGTCTTACTCTCTTTGTTCTTGCCGTGTGTGCACGTGTGTGTGTATGTGTGTGCATGCTTGTGTGCTTCTCACTCACGCACTTGTGCTTCCACTTGCTCGTGGTCTTCATACCATCCTCACGTCTTCCCGGATTGACATTAAAGGAGGTGCTACTCATCACTGAGCTACACCACTCAATCTCTGATTTCTTGTTGCCGCATATTAGGAATTGCAAGACCTCCCAAGAGACTTGGAAATTACTCTCCTCATACTTCTCCTCAAATACAAGAGCTAGGAAGAATCAGTCATGGATGGAATTTACAACTCTAAAGAAACAACCAAAGCAAGGAGTTCGTGAGTATGTAACGAAGATGAAAGATGTGGCTGATCAACTTGCAAGAATTGGAGAGGAGATAGAAGAAGAACACATAGTAAGGTAGATCATTAATGATATCAAAGCTGATGATAAGTGGGAGTCCTTCACCAAAGCAATGGACCTCTACATGGATATGCAAATACCTGCCCTCAACATCTTGATGGGGTGACTCTTCACTAATGAGAGAAAGCTCAACAAGAATGATGACAACTCTAGAGGTAACAAATCTTCTGCCCTTTATACAGATAAGAATAAAGCTAAGGTTAAAGGTAAAATAAAGAACAATGAAGAAGAGGCTAGTAACTCTCAAGCTAATTATGTAGGAAGAGGAAGAGGTGCTAGAGGAAGGGGCAGAGGAGGAAAGCAAGGCAGGGGGAGATCCTACAAAAATTCTCCTTGCAACATTTGTGGTCTTACCAATCACACCATAGAAGAATGCTTCAAGAATACAAGGACTCAAAAGGGAATAGGCTTCCATAGAGGTAACTATGGACAATCCATAGATAGATACAACAATGGTGGAGGCAACTACAATGATAACAACTACACTGAAGGCCAAGAAGATTCACTAGTCATCATGAACATGACATCCAAACAAGGTAAAGATGATGAACATCTTTTTTATATTGATTCACACTACAACAGATCGATGGTATACCGAGGTTTTTACCGAGGAAAATGAACGCGGCTTTATTTGCCACGACGTCGGTGTAAAGGTCGGTCTCCGCATCGGTACGAAAGAGTCGGTATAGGCGTCGGTCTAGACATCGATAAAAGCGTCGGTATATGCGTTGGTATAAGCGTCGATATACACATCGGTAATTGGTTTCTGCTGCATCGCCTCCTGGGTGTACCGACGGTTATTCCGATGACACTATTGGAAGTACCGTCGCTTATACCGACGACCATACCTGCAAATTTTTTTTTGGGCAGAATGTTTTGTCTTTTGCTACAGCAACATTACCATGATGTTGCTGAACAAAAGACAATGCACTCTGCCCAAAAAAAACCGAGAACATGTGATGTGTACTCTAATGACAACCGAAATATGATTTCATGAAACAGAGTATTATTGTACACAAAAGAGATCGATAATCAGAATGAACAATGAACCATGTACAAAAGAAGTTATATATTTCAATAATGAAGCATGTACAAGAGTGTGGCAAACCACTGTCATATATGACGCTTTTACAAAATGTGGCAAAACAATGTATTGCCATATGGAAATCAAATACAAATATTGGTCTTCCACTGCCATACACACGCAAAGAACGTTCCATATCAACAGTCCTGCAACAAAGAACAATAATGGAATGAGATAAATTCACATGAAAATTACAAACAAGTAAAAACCAAGTTTATAAATTAATTACCTCATCGCAAACACTCCCATGAAACTACCGCACCGCGTCCCTCCAAGTCCTGCAATAGTGCAGTCAACCCATGACTATATCCATAAGACTCCTCCGATCGTGTTGGAGGACGACCCATTGCCAGCTCCTGAAACAAATATAAAAAGATTAGAGAAATATATATGAGAAATTTAACACAAATAAATTCTATAAATGAAATGGTACTTACAAACTCATGACGCATCGTGTCATATCCGCCGCTGCCCAAATGTGACGGTCCAATCGTGTTTAGACGTGTGGCTACGGTATTTCGCTGTTGGCGATATCGATCAGGAGTCTGCTGCTGCTCATCAGGAATCATGTCCCACTCCTCAGCATCTAACCACACAGGCTTTGGTAAGCCTTCTCTGAATGCATCACGAGCCTCGGATCATCGATGCGACATGACCTCACGTGCGGTATGCAGAATCCACTCTGAACTGACAATCGACTGTTCATCGGCTGGTCGGAACTCCTAATAAATCGTCTGTGTGATATAATTCTTCCGATCTTTATCCTGTTCACTCCATTTCCGCATGATGGAGTGTCCAAACTGGATGGAGCAAAGCTGTCGTATGCGTGCACGCATTGCTTTGCCAGCCGCATCCATCACCGGAGCACCATCTCGGATACTATACACCTTGGAGTCATCATGGTCATGAGCACCCCAAGGTGTACGTGGTGTACTACGTGGTGTACTGCGTGGTCAACTGCGTGGCGTACCTACATCTGAGGTACTCGTCCTAGGAGTAGAAGCGGGCGACACAACGTCCGTCGCACTGCCTCCACAACAACCGCCTCCTCTGCCTCCAGACCTACCTGTAGATCCACTCTTAGAACCTCCTGCTCCAGAGCGTGACCTCGATCTACGAGACGGGCCAGACCCTGTATCGCGCTGAGGTGTCGAACGCACATGTCTACTAGTAGATCTAGTAGGAGATGGCTGCAAAGATGGTCGTGGTGGAGTCACAAAGCTAGGAGACATACCTCCTACGGGAGTAGCACCACCCTCAGGAGTGACACCGGCAGGAGTGACACCGACGGGAGTGACACCGGCAGGAGTGAGGCCAGCGGGAGTGAGGCCGGTAGGAGTAAGGCCGCCAGGAGTGAGGCCGGGAGGAGTGCTACCACGAGCGATCCAATACTATGATGCATCGACCATATACGTAGGAGGAACCTGAGAGATGAACTCCAAAAACTGCTCCTCTGTCATGGACTGTGGAGTGACTGGAGGACTGTCTCCCATCGTGCTCTGTAATAAAAGAACTCAAATAATTAGCATGCGATAAGAAAAATAATATAGGGAATAAACAAAAAAAAAACAAAAATTAGTACGTACAAGTCTTTTATTCAAAAGTCCTCTATTCTAGCATCCTCTTGAAGATCTGATGCACCGAGAATATCTATCTCTAAATTGATGGCTTCTAAATCGCTTGCTATGCTGGTTTCCTCCCGATCATCGTCTATTGCTTCATCTTCTCGAACAATGACCTCTTCTTCAATGACCTCTTCTTCTGGAACAATGATCTCTTCCTCCTCAACTATCGAATGAATCTCTGAGTCCACTAGAGATGGACTTTCTTCTACATCTGCATTTTCAAAAATTTTCTACTACTTGGAGCGACTTGTAAAACAAATAGCCACTCTAGGTCTTTTGAATCTGGTATAAAAACAACTTGCTCACAGTGTTCGGGAAGTACAAATGTATCCCTTTCATCTGTCCATAATCTTGTGGAGTCGACTTGAAGCAAACCGCTCTTATCTCGTCTCACTGTTGCGTTTCTTCCAGAGGTGACTACTTTGAACCATTTCACGTCAAAAACAAAGTAATCAAACTTTCTGAAAGATAGTTTCAAGATGTCTTGAATCACACCACAATAATCTAACTCGCCTTCTAGAGCATTATCATCTCTTGCACTCGCTCTACTTTTTTGCAAAAAATTCAGCATCACTCCACTATCAAAAGTAGACCGGTTTTGATCGATTCGTGCGATTCGAAAGTGTCGTCCATGAGACCATAGTGCACTGTATTTGATATACTCCCAATCACATCCTTTTGCGCGTTCTTCTTCTTCTTCAGAGATATCTTCACCCGCTGCCTTTGCTTGTGAAACCGCTGCATCTAGCCATCTGCTCGTTGGAAAAGGTGGGAGAGGTCAAAGATTTTCTGGAAGAGGCAAAAATCGAGTAGAACGATTTCTTCGAAACTGAGCTCTTTCCTTTGTGTTAGTTTCCTTGGCAAGTTCATACCTTTCTAACCACTTTTGCATAGGCTCAGAGTTAACTATGCAAAACTTCATTGCCTTCTCTCTGAAAGCTGCATCCATTTTTCTTTGTAATCCTTTACCTTGTGGTTCATCGCCTACGAGACGAACATCTTCATCATCGCTCCATAAGTGAGGCATTTCGGGATCCGATATATGTAGAAACTCAGTAATGAATACAAGAGATTCTTGTACAAGCCATCCCTCTGCCATGCTACCCTCTGGACGTGCTCTCTGTCGAACAAACCCTTTTAATGTCTTCATAAAGCGCTCTAAGAAGAACATCCATCGACTATGGACAGTTCCTGCTATTGCAACTTCATTTACTACATGAACCAATAAATGGAGTTTAATAGTGAGAATACTTGTGGGAAAGTATTTCTCTACCATACAAACAACCTCGATAGCATTGAGTTTCGCACTCTCTATGCTATCTCTATTTATCTCTTTAGAAGATATCCACTATACTAAAGAACTAATTTTATAAATGGTTTTTCGTACATCCTGTGAAAGACAATCTTTTAGGGCTACAGGGAGCACAAACTGTAAAAACTTGTGCCAATCATGAGACTTGAGTCCTGCAAGATCGTCGTTTCGTGTGAAAGTAGTCTTTAGACATCTCATGCATCCAGTAGGTGTACGAAACTCTGAAATTGTTTTCTTCACTTGTTGCTCTTCCATCCTGCGAAGCACCCAAGGAGCTCTTGGTAACGATACTGTTCCATTGGGCTTAGTAATTGCCCACAACTCTTGCATACGACCTCGCTCTTCTAGGTCATCCCTTTGTGCTTTTCTTTCTTTCTTTCCGATCAAAGTTTTCCAAAGCATCTCTCCCACATTCTTGAAAATATGCATCGGGTCTACCAAATGATTGATCACCAATTCACTTCAATAAGGGAGTTCATGAAAAATGGACAACCGTTTCATGCCAGCAACTAGATTTTCTGAATCCCACAGTTGTTTCCAATCGCTAGCTTTCATTTGGTGTTGCGCTTGTCGACCAATTTGTCCTTCACTTTAAACATGCCCATCAGGCAAATATCTATGATGTCCTTCAAAGACATTTTTACGTAGTGCTTTGGAATAGCGTGCTTTGAGTCGTGGTCCGCATAAAGGACAAGCATGGTAACCCAAAATCGATAAACCTGAACATTCACCATAACCAGGCCAATCATGCATTGTCCACATAAGTATGCCTTGCACTCGCACGTCTCGTCTTCTTATAGGTTGAGACATGTCACACACAGTGATCCCATCCCATAAAATGCGGAGTTCTTCTACAAGTGGTGCAAGATATACATCCATGTTTTTTACCTTATACTTACCTGATACAATAAGAGCTAATAATAAATGACCTTTCTTTATGGCCAACCATGGTGGGATATTATAATTGACCAAACATACAGGCCATGTGCTCCATGAAGAACTGCGTAATCCAAATGGATTCACTCCATCCATAGCTAGGCCTAGACGTATGGACCGAGGCTCACTAGCAAACTCTGGCCACTTACTATCTATGTGCTTCCAAGCATCAGAGTCAGCTGGCACTCGCATTACATTATCTGTAGACCTACTCTTTGTATGCCATGACATTAACTCAGCTATAGATTTGCATCTAAACATGTTCTTAATTCGTGGAATGATAGGAAAGTGGCGAAGAACCTTTGTGGGGATTGCTTCACCTATAATGTCTTTCTCTAAATCTATTTGCTCCACACTTTGGACATACGTGGAGATGCTCATACTCATTCCGAAAGAGAATGCAATCATTCGTACAAGCATGAATTTTTGTATAATCCATTCCAATGGACTGTAAAAGTTTTTTCGCATCTCCACGTGTTGGAGGCATGTCATAGCCCTCTGGCAAAATTTGATCTTTAAGAAGCCTGCAATAAGCAATTAAAATGATATTAGTAAATGAAGTTATTGTGATACAACAATGAAAGCCAATTTGTTCTCCACTTACCTGAACAATTCAGTGACACTACTATATGACCATCCATAATGGATTGCAGATTGAGCATCGCGAGTGAAGCACGTAGTACAGATATCTTTGCTCTATTGTAAAGTGGTAAATGAGCTAATCTTCGCATGTTTTCATAATCTTCATCAACTTCTGATCGTGGAACTAATATATTCTTCATCAACTTCTGATCGTGAAAGCCAATTTGTTCTCCACTTACCTGAACAATTCAGTGACACTACTATATGACCATCCATAAGTGGATTGCAGATTGAGCATCGCGAGTGAAGCACGTAGTACAGATATCTTTGCTCCATTGTAAAGTGGTAAACGAGCTAATCTTCGCATGTTTCTGTTGTGTCCATGAAACTCTCGCCGACACCTTCTTCACCATCATGATCTTCGTCCATCTCATAAAATGCTTCAAGCATCTCTTCCATATGTTCATTCTGTGTAATATTATTAGTGCTTGCTTCTACGTCTAAGTGCTTTTTTGCTCTCTTTTGTCCACGAGATGTTACCGGTGCAATGTCGTTTGGATCCATCTGCTCACCTGGGGGACCATGCGAATGATAGCGTAGGTTTTCCAGTCGACTCCTATCAAAGGATCCATACTCTCTAACATGTGCAGTACAAATCCGTCGTTTCCGATAAATTTGATACTTGCACTGTGTGCAAGGACATGCCATTCTCTCTTCAGGATCCAAAGAAGCCATCTACTACAATATGGACATTTTAGAACATTTTAGAACATTTTAGAACATTTCTTTTTTATTAAACCTAAAAATCTAACTCTTAAAGACCTAAATACTTAAATACCTAAAAAAACTTAAAATCCTAGTTTTAAAACCCTAATCTATATAGCTATCCTATTTTATCTATATATTCGGATTTTTTCTTGATTGATCCTATTTTATATCTATATTTATTTATTTATTCAGATTTTTTTCCTCTTAATTAAGTTATATGTATGCCTAAACCCTAAAACCCTAATTTTAAAGATGTGGACCTAAATTATGTATATTTCTATACACATGTGTATATACATGTATATATGTATTATATGTGTATGTGTATGTGTGTATATATGTTATGTACGTGTTAAAACCCTAAAACCCTAATCCAAATGACCTAGAACTAAAACATGTATATATATGTATGCATGTGTATATATATGTGTATATGTATATATATGTGAATATAGATAGGTATATAAGTATGTGTGTTTGTGTATTTATATATTTATTTATATATTTATTTATTTATTCAGATTTTTTCTTTACTTAATTATATTTAATTATATATATTTAATTAAATAATTTAAAACACTAGTTCTTTTTATATTTATTTATGTATATAATTATCTTATTTTATATATATATTTATTTATATATTCAGATTTTTTTTCTTATGTAATCCTATTTTTATATATTTAATTTTATATATTTAATTATAGATATTTAATTAAATTATTTAAAACACTAGTTCTTTTTATATTTATTTATGTATATAATTATCTTATTATATATATATATATTTATTTATATATTCAGATTTTTTTTCCTTACGTAATCCTATTTTTATATATTTAAATTTAAATATTTAATTTTATATATTTAATTATATATATTTAATTATATGTATTTAATTATATATATTTAATTATATATATTTAATTAAATTATTTAAAACACTAGTTCTTTTTATATTTATTTATGTATATAATTATCTTATTATATATATATATTTATTTATATATTCAGATTTTTTTTCCTTACGTAATCCTATTTTTATATATTTAATTTTATATATTTAATTAAGTTATTTAAAACACTAGTTCTTTTTATATTTGTTTATGTATATAATTATCTTATTTTATATATATATATTTTCCTTACGTAATCCTATTTTTATATATTTAATTTTATATATTTAATTAAAACCCTAATCTTAAAATTCTAGATCTGAAATACTAAACCCTAAAACCCTAATCTTAAATATGAAGACCTAAAATATGTATATTTCTGTATACATGTGTATATACATGTATATATGTATTACATGTGCATGTGTATGTGTGCATATATCTTATATAGGTGTTATAAACCTAAAACCCTAATCTTAAAGATTTAAATCTAAAATATGTACATTTTTGTATGCATGTGTATCTACATGTATGTATGTAGTCTATGTATATGTGTGTTTGTGTATATATGTAATCTACGTATTAAAATCCTAAAACCCTAATCAGAAAGACTTAGACTTAAATCTGAAATACTAAACCCTAAAACCCTAATCTCAAATATGTAGACCTAAAATATGTATATTTCTGTATACATGTATATATGTATTACATGTGCATGTGTATGTGTGCATATATCTTATGTAGGTGTTATAACCCTAAAACCCTAATCTTAAAGATTTAAATCTAAAATATATATATTTTTGTATGCATGTGTATCTACATGTATGTATGTATTATATGTATATGTGTGCTTGTGTATATATGTTATCTACGTATTAAAATCCTAAGACCCTAATCAGAAAGACTTAGACTTAAATCTGAAATACTAAACCCTAAAACCTTAATCTTAAATATCTAGACCTAAAACCCTAAAACCCTAATCTTAAATATTTAAC
Organism: Ceratopteris richardii; assembly: GCA_020310875.1. NCBI lineage: Eukaryota > Viridiplantae > Streptophyta > Polypodiopsida > Polypodiales > Pteridaceae > Ceratopteris > Ceratopteris richardii. Next base: position 146,317,574 of record CM035436.1, on the reverse strand, counting down.
CCTAAAATCCTAATCCTATTTAAAACCCTAAAACTCTAATCTTAAATATTTAACCCTAAAACCCTAATCCTATTTTTATATATATATTTTTTTTAATATAAAGGAAGTTCGGCATTAGCCTACTCTCCCGGACTTGAATTAAATAAAGAAAAGTACAAGAGGAGGGGACTAGTGCACATGGGACCCCCCAAATCCCACAAAGCAGGGGAAGCCTTAACAGAGCTTAGATGGCATTACAAAGAAGGTTAACCACCCTCATGAGGGGCCCACTTGGGTTTAAGCTTGTTATTGATCAAAAGGAGAACCTGATGATGCTTGAAGTGGGGGGATTTCTTAGAGTTAACAATCCTTTTTCCAAGGAGGAACAACGATTTCTCAATTGACCACTCCTTGGGGGAGTCACCGAAGTTGAAAGCACATCTTTCCCGCCAGATTTTCCAAAGGACCTCCCCTCTGATGGTGTGAGAGTCGCGGAGCAGCCGATCGCTTCTCCCAGTAGGGCCTGCTGCCAACTGAGATGTTTCTGAAGTTTAATTTTCTTTCCAACCGTCTGCCAGAGTCTATTGGAGTTGGGGCAGGTAAAGAAGATATGTGGAACATCTTCGATAGATCGGTAGCAGCGTTTGCACCAGGGAGGAATCCCACAAAGTTTGCTAGCCTTATGGTTGGTCCATATTCCATGATGAAGAATTTTCCACAAGAGGACAAAATTTTTGATTTCTATGAAGGGGTGCCAGATAGCCATGAACTTCATGTCCCACCGAAGCCGTGTCCATGGCAGGCACCACTTCTTGTTGAGGTTAACCTGATAGTCAATCGTTTCTTTGATGTTCGGGATTTGGATAGGCTATTCCCATTGTGCCATTTGAGACCAAGTGAGCTCGATGTGTCGTGTCCCATGAGAAGGCGAGTTTTGTGTCGATCCCAGGTGAGACATCTGCTTTGCAAAGTGTTCCATTCTTCGTACGAAATGTTGACACAAGGGTCAATATCCTCGAAGTGGATCCAACGGTTCGAGTCTTGTTTCCAAAGATGTTTCCATTTTTTGAAGCCTTTGTTCCCTAACTTCTTGGCATTTTGAATGTTCCAAGGTCCCACACTCCGGATGCCATGGATCGGAAACCAGATAGAGTCATTTTGTCTGACACCAGCAGCCCACTTCCAGTCTTCACTAATTCTTGTGTAGCTTTTGACTTTATTCCAACTCTTCCATAAGGAGCACACGAGACTAGAGCCTTTCGGGAAGACAGGGATCGGGGAGAACAGCAAGGTCAAGATGTTGAGATTCTTCCAATTTGGGAAACCCGTGAGAGCCAACTCGTTCTTGTTTCTGAAGATCAGCTTGGCCCACGAGGCCTTCCCATTGCACCAAGCCTTAATCATCCATTTGGCTACCAGTTTGTTAGCCATGCACCCAATGTCCAGGATACCAAGTCCCCCACTATCTCTATGGCTAGTGCAGATGGACTATTTGATTTTAGGCACCCCCCTTCTATTGTAGTCGCCCGTCCAAAGGAAGTTTCTACAAATACTATCCAGTTTGGATAGATCTTGCTCTTTCGGTCTCCAACAAGAAAGAAAGTAAATGGTAGATGAAAGGAGGAACGTGTTGATAACCATAGCACGACCAGCAAGATTGATTTGCATACCTCTCCAATAGTTAAGCTTGTTTTCGAGTTTGGCCAGCACCCAGTTCCACCGTTGTTCCATAGAGACGCCAAACCCCAAGGGGATCCCAAGAAGCCAAAAAATTTGGCCCTGCGAAATGATTTGACAGCCATGATCAATGAGAAGGTTGGGCTGTGACCCAGCAATAGCTCTAAAGGCGGTCTTAGAGTGGTTGATTGTGGATCCAGAGGCTTCACAAAAGGTAGCTAGACACCTCCAGAACGTCTCTAGGCTGGTACTATCATTGTGAACAAACGCGTTCATATCATCGGCAAAAAGTCTCATGGTGATCTCGCTGTGGTCATGAGGCAAACGGAGGCCTTTGATATTACCAACTTCCACCTGATGCTCCACCAGCCTGCTAAGCCCTTCTGTGGCAATGGCAAAGAGAAGGGGAGCCAATGGGCACCCTTGTTTGATAGATCTTCTAAGTTTGATCACCTTCGAAAGTTTGCCATTAATGTTAATTTGAGTCGATGCGTTTCTGAGAAGGGTCGCGATCATCTTGGTGAATTTCTGACTACATCCAAGATCTTGGAGCGACTGCAGAATATAGTCCCATTCCAGCCTATCGTAGGCTTTATCAAAGTCAATCTTGAGGAAGACCACGTCTTGTTTAGACTCTTTTGCAAATTCAAGGCCTTCCCAGATGTCTATAATGGTTTCCAATATTGACCTGCCTTTGATGAAACCTTTTTGGTCCTCGCTTAACCACGCTCTCAAGTGGCAAGGGATTCTGTTGGCAATGACTTTGGCGATGATCTTGTATCCTGTTTGGAGCATCGTAATAGGACGCCAGTTCTCTATTCTATACTTTTCCCCTTTTTTGTGTATTAACTTGATAATGCCATTGTTGAGACAAGAAGGAAGTGCACCAAACCTGAGCGCCTCTTGCCAAACCAGACGAAGAGGGGTGGCAACCACCAACTTGAAGGATTTAAAGAACTCATTAGTGAGCCCGTCGGGTCCAGGGCTTTTACCAGAAGGGAGGGCATCAATGACCTCAATGATTTCTGCTTCAGAGATAGGGGCATGTAGCAGCGAGCGAAGGTTGGGTGGTATCCTGTGGGGGGAAACCCTAGATATGGCTGCCATACAGTCCCTTCTATGGTGGGAGAGGGGGTTTGAGGTCCCCAAGAGTCTTGTGAAGTGCCCTTCAATGATCCCAAAATTATCTTCTTCCGTATTGCATACATTGCCATTTAAGTCTAGCAATAAGGGGATCGATTCTCTGTTATGTTTCCTTTTAAGGATATGGCACATCTCTTTGGTGGGTTTGTCGGCTTTGCCAGCCCACCACTCCTTGAAGAAAATTTGTAAATTTTTCCTTTGTATTTCTTCCTCGTATCTCAGCAGCACCCTGATTTTTTGAAGACCTTTTTGGGCTTGAGATTTTCCTTTGTTCACTTCCTCCTCCAACCTCCAGAGTCTATGATATAGAGCTTCTCTATGAGCCCGCCGCACAGTCTCGAGCATCTTCCTGGATCTAATCATGATTTGTCGTGACTTATCGACCGCTCTTCTCCAGCATTTGGCTGGGGACAAGCCGGAGGCAAACGCCTCCTTCCACACATCAGCAATTTCTTGATGGACTGAGGGGAGAGAGAAGGAGGGCACACTGGCGTGGAACCAAGGAGCCTTGCGGATCTTGGTGGAAGGTTGGAAAGTGATAACGATCGGGTAGTGATCAGAGATGGTGAGGTCGGTGCGTTGCGAGAGGGAAGGGTGGCCCCACTAATGAGTAAAACTCTGAGAGATGTAGCATCTATCAAGTCTAGCTTTCCTCAGGTCCTCGTCTGCTTGGAGATTTGACCAACTTGAAAAGCCATTCAAGTCTTTGAATTCGACTAGATCCAAGTGTAATTTGGTTTTGTCCCACGTTTCTTTCTCCCGGCTTTCGATGACCCTGCCCTTGCCCATCCATTTGTCCATAGGGTCCTCCACCATGTTGAAGTCACCACAAATAAGCACGTTGTGGGGGAGCGAGTCCAAGGAGGCCCAAGTGTTCAGTCTCTCTAACTCCCCATTAGGGGCATACAAAGAAACTAAAGTAAAACAAAAAGGAGCACCAAAATAAACACCAATCCATCGATGGCATTCATCTTCAATGGAGTTCTCAAGCTTTTCAAACCAGAGTTGATTAATACCGATTACCGTTCCACCGGACCCCCGCTGGTGCACCATTGAAATCCAAACATGGGTCGAGGAGACATGTCTAAGCCATTTCTGGAGGTCTTCTCCGTCAATTTTGATCTCTTGAATACATATAAATTCTGGGTTTAGGCTAATGTCGTGAATCCATTGACCAATGATGGTCGCTCTTGAAGGGTCCGTTAGCCCTCTAGCGTTTAAGGAGATGATGATCATTGTCGTAGAGAGCCCTCTTTGCGGGAGGGAGCTTTGTCCTTTCTTTTCTTGGATTCATCTTTCTTTTTCGCTGGGATCGGATCCCGAATTAGCAATAGGTTCTTGTGGGGGCTTTTCCAGGGTAACTCCATAGGTTGTTTTCCTTTGCGGGATGCCTCCTGCTGGGAAGAACTGGGCACCGTTTTCGTCATCGTTTCCGGAATAGTCGATCCGATGATGGAACTTTCACTATCCATGTTATCTTCGTTACTAGTAGTAAAGCCGTCTTCTTTGCTTGTAGTGTAACCCTCCTGGGAGGTTTCTTTATTGTCTAGGATCTCTAGGGCTTTGTCGTTGGTGTCCACCTGAAGTTGGTTCCCACCTGGGTAGTCAAACTCATTGATCTCCTTTTCCAGATTGCAATACAGGTTGCGGGAGGGGGTAACTGACATGTTGTTTCGCTCAGAATTCGCCCTAGGGCTTCTTTTCCTTCTTCTTCTGACTTCGATGAACCCGTCTGCATCAGCTTCTGGATTAAGGGGGCCCTTGACTTCCTCTTCCTTCGTCGAGTGAGTCAATGCCCCTTTGTTGTCTTGAGCGTTTCTAGGGGCCTCTTGAATTCGCTTCCTTTTTTGTCTCAAAGGGCAATCTTTAATCCTATGACCTTGTTGGCCACAACGAAAGCACGCGTTGGGAAGGTTTTTGTAATTGATGTCTTGCTCCCATACATCCCCTTCGCCCAAGTCCACTTTGATCTTCGATGGAAGCGGCAAGCTGAGATCAGCCTCGACACAGATTTGAGGGTGCCACCGAGCGTTGAACGAGTGTCTTGCACCTTCATAAATGAGACCACCAATGTCCTCGCATGAGGCCAACGGCTTGCCGATAGGAGAAACAATGTCCCATACGAAGTTGTACAAGAAGTATGGCAGGTTAGGGAGCTCAACCCAGACAGGGTAGTGAAGCAATTTCAATTTGTCGGGAGTAAAATCAGGGGACCATCTGAATAGGCACAAGGTCGCTCGGCCGAGTTGCCAGGTTCCGACGCTTAGGGCTCGAAACGCCGTATCTTCATTTTCAAAGACTAGCAACATGTGGCTTGCCGGTAAGAACTGACACTTACAAACAATTAGCCCACGGGGGAACCACTCATTGCGAAGCCACTGTCGCACGGTTTCGAGCGGGGGCCTAGGGCCAAACATTTGGCCGACGAGGCAAACTTTCTTGAGCTCCTCTTGAGTTGATAGAATTGCGGATCTACTGAGGGAGACCAAGGGGGGTTCGACACTCTCGGAGGCCCCAAGGGCGGCACAAGATCCCCCCTCCAACAGAGAGGCCAGGTTGCCGATCTCCCCCTGAGGAGGGGCCAAGTTGCTTCTCACAAAAGAGGGGGTCGCCAAATCCATGACAGAGGCCCGACAAAGCAAAAATGGCTCACGAATTACTTGCTTTGGAAATCTTTACAACGATTTAATTTTAGCATGAGAAAATGCAAAGGCCCTTTTCCATCTCAAAAGATCACACAACTGAGCTTGGAAACCCTTAAAAGGCTCTACACTGACCTTTAAACTTTCTTTCTTTTAACTTTTCTTTTTTCTTTCTTTTAACTTTTCTTTTTTCTTTCTTTTTACTTTTTTTTATAAACTCTTAACCTTCTGACCCTTCACGAAATGAGGCTCCGCCTGACCCTGCCATGTGGCAACTGAAGCTTTTGGAGTGACTTAGATAATGCAACAAGCGAAGGGACTATATTCTGCAGCTTTAACCGGCTTAAAACTCAAGGTTTCCATCATAGGGAAAGGCGAAGAGTCACGCAAAAAGTGGTTTACCACCGAGTAGGACGGAGACCGCTAAAAAAGGATTGAAGAGAAACAGCCAAATTGGACCGCGATAAATGGTAATGGCGCCGAGAAACTAGGAGACAGCGCGATAGATGGTATGCCCCCGGGAGAAAGCGCGATAGATGGTATTCTTCCACGATAGACGGACTTCGCGATAGACGCTCTTTCCACGATAGACGCTCTTTCTGCGATAGACGGATTCTGCGATAGACGGATTCTGTGATAGACGCTCTTTCCGCGATAGATGGACGTACCGCGCGACAGACACTCTTTCCTACCTCCACCAAAGATGGCCTGCGCAAGCGAACTGTGGTCGTAGGTGGCTGCTACTATTGGCTTGCGAGAGCTTCCTGCACGTTCTCAGCCAATCCATCTGCTAATCCAACTGGCCTTTTTGGCAACGTAGACTACTGGCGACTACTGCTAATTCTGACTACAAGAAAGAGGCCTCCATTACGGACTACTGGCGACGGACAGTAGGCTGGCGATGAACGCGGAGCACCGCCATTCTCTGCACATCGCCTCACAATGTCATTATTTGATGTAAAACAAAAACTTCAAAATAAAAATAGGATTATATGTGTGTATGTATGCATGTGTGTATATATGTGTGTGTATGTATGCATGTGTACATGTGTGTGTGTGTATGTATACATGTGTATACATGTGTGTGTATGTGTATGTGTGTGTATGTAGGCATGCATGTGTGTGTACGTGTGTGTATGTATGCATGCATGTATGTGTATGTGTGTGTATGTGTATGCATGCGTATACATGTGTGTGTATGTATACATGCATGTGTGTATATGTGTGTATGTATGCATGTGTGTATATATGTGTGTATGCATGCATGCCGGTATATGTGTGTGTATGTATGCATGCATGTGTGTATATATGCGTGTGTGTATGTATGTGTGTATGTGTGTGTGTATGTGTATGTATGCATATGTGTATATATGTGTGTGTATGTATGTGTGTATGCATGTGTGTGTATGCATGCATGTGTGTAAATTTATGTGTGTGTGTATGCATGCATATGTGTATATGTGTGTGTGTATGTAAGCATGCATGTGTGTATAGGTGTGTGTATGTAAGCATGCATGTGTGTATAGGTGTGTGTATGTAAGCATGCATGTGTGTACATGTATGTGTGTATGTATGCATGTGTAAATTAATGTGTATCTTCCTTTCTCTTCTCTCTCTCTTTCTTTCTCTCTCTCTCTCTCTCTTTCTCTCTCTCTCTCTCTCTCTCCTTCTCTCTCTATCAATAGCGAATAAAAGAATCACTTACAAGTATGTCTCTTTTTGAATCGTTGTCGTCAAAGGGTAATGTAGGTCGTCTCTCGTCCAATTCCAAACAATCGACACCAACGAACTTCTGCAAAATCAACGAAAAGAGAAATTAGAAACCCTAAAGCATAGAGAAACACAAATGCTAACAGTACGCACAGCACTTACCAAGATGTGAGAGCTAAGCTGAGAGAGAGTGTGTGTGTGTAGAGAGAGAGATCCGTGTGTGTGTGTGTGTGTGCACAAGACAATGCAGGTTCACACGTGCAAGTTTGACAGTAGATCGACAGTACTCAAACACGCGCAGAAATGTGAAGTTTTGCTCTCGGGTTCGCGGTATGTTTAAAAATTTGCCGCCGGTATATGCACCGGTATGGACGTCGGTATACGCGTCGATAGTTGCCAGTAATTTACCGACGCTCATACTGATGCGTATACCAACGCCTATACCGACGCTTATACCGGCAGCTGCGGGCCACACCGACGATCTGTTTAAAACGGTCATACTGACGGTCACTTGACCGTCGGTATCTCTTAGTGAGATTTTCCGAGGGCTATACCGACGCCGACTATGACCGTCGGTATATGCAGCGTCGGTATGCCCCTCATATGTTGTAGTGTCAGGTTGTCCCAATCATGTGGCTGGAAATGTAGCTTTATTATCTGACCTTGAAGAACCCAAAGGGAAGCATGAAGTATAGACAGGTGATGATACTAAACACTTAGTCAAGAAAATTGGAAATGTCAAAATATCTAATGGTAGCATGAACCTTTTGAGTAAAGTTTTGTATGTGCCAACTATAACCAAAAACCTAATTAGTGTTGGACAGATTGTTGAGAAAGGTTTATAGGTCAGATTCACTAAGCATGGAGCATATGTGGAAGACCCTCAACAAGGTTTCAAAAGGATTGTTAAAGGTGAGAAGTCTGATAGATTATTCACATTTGAGACTGAAGACACACGGAACATAGGACTATTCAATCATAGAGATCAAACCTTGTCTGAGCTAGAAATATGGCACAAAAGACTATGACACATAGGAGAAAGAACTATGAAGCAAATATGTAGGGAAAAAAGTGTGCTTGGCATTCCCAATGTGACCAAGAAACATATGATATACAAATGTGGATCATGCCAATTTGGCAAATCTCACACGGAACCATTCAACAGGAAGGGATACATTCATGAAGAATATTTGAAGCTTGTACACATTGATGTGTGGGGTTCTAGCAAAGATCCATCAATCTTAGGTTCAAGGTACTATGTTTCATTTATTGATGATTACAGTAGATGGACATTCCTTTATTTCATGAAGCAAAAGGATGAGGTATTTACATGTTTCAAAAAGTACTTGGCACTAGTTGAAAATCAAATAGGAAGGAGCTTGAAGAGAATCGGATCTGATGGAGGTGGTGAGTATTTTTCACATGAATTTGATTCATTTCTATAGGAAAGAGGCATAAAGAGGGAAGTAACAACAAGATATAATCCTGAATTAAATGGAGTGGGAGAGAGAAGGAACAAGTTAATTGTTGAAGCTACAAGGTCTATGTTGAATGAGAAGAAGCTACCTAATTACCTATGGGTAGAGGCTGTTTCCACAGCCACCTACTTGGTCAATAGGCTCCCATCCAAATGATTGGATGGTATGACACCCTATGAAGCATGGAATGGTAGGAGACCCTCATTACACCATTGCAAAATATTTGATGCATTGATTATGCACACATTCTTTCACAAATCAAAGGGAAACTTGAACCTAAAGCTGAGAAATGTATATTCATTGGGTATGATCAGAACCAAAAGGGCTATAGGCTGCACAATCCCACTAACAAATAATTTATAGTTAGTAGGGATGTAGATGAAAATAACATGACCCTCTAGAAGAAAGAAGGTCCGTAGAGAAAGTAGAAAGCATAGCCACCGAGAACCCTCAAAGAAGTTTGATAATTCTCGAAGTAGGAACTAGCCGAAGGATTTATGAGCTAAAGTTTAGTGTTCAATAACCTTAGAGGAATTACTAAAAATTAAACCACAAGTATGGCGCAAATTAGCTAAGCACTTCATGCAGAGAGAAGTAAAAGCAAGTAACAAGGAGGCCAACAAAGATATGCATATGATTCAAATTCCTATAGATGAAGTGGAAGACTTCAGTGAAGGGGATGAAGGTTATACATGTCTATCCATCACTTTTCAAGGTTACACCACAAAGGCAATCCTAGACACAGAAGTAGGAGTAGGAATAGCTACGAAAGAAATATGGGAGGTGGGGAAAACTAGCATTACGACCCACAAGAATGAAATTACAATTAGTTGATGGGCACACCAAAAAACCTGTAGGATTGCTAGAGAATGTAGTGCTTACAACATGCGGAGTAGATTTTGAGCACACATTAGCCATTTGTCAATCTGAGAGAGCTAGTAATTATGAAATGATCTTGGGGAGACCCTTTATGAGACAACTAAGGGTAGTGCAAGATTGGGGTAGAGATGCGGTATATTTGCAACATAGGGGCACAACTACAAGAATAAACCTCCATACATACACATATCATGATGTCCCACCTCTACAATGGAACTCGATACACAAAGAAGAGGATGACCTATCAGTCCATAGTCCGGGATCAGAAGACCAATCTTGGATGCATGAGGATCCCCAGCTATGGATGTGTAAGGCAGCTAAGAGGGAGGACGAGAGGAGACTAACATGGCAGCAAGGTTGTGGAGTCTCGAGGCTTGTAGAAGATCCGACTTATATGCCACAAGTATTTTCGGATGAAGAGTTTGAACCCCACAAATGGATGGAAATATTGGCCACGTTAGATGTGTGTGTTAATGAGGAAGTCCTGACCTTACACGAGTGCATAGATAAGGAGGGGTATGACTTGAGTCTATACATGGTGGTGCTACAAGAGATAGAGGAAGGAGAGTGGATAGAAAAGGATTGGATGGAAGATTATGAAAGCATAGAAATGGAACCTAAAACTTGAGAAGAAGGACTTCAGTTAGAAAAAGGAAATGAAGATGGGAAACAATTCTTTCCAAGAACAAAAAGAAAGTCCGGAAGATATCCATTTAGAAGGAATCAGTAGAGAAGAAAATATACCACAAGAGCAATTTGAGGTCCCTGAACATTTTAAAAAGTACGAGGTGGAGGAAAGAAAGATTGCTATCCAAATGCCTACACGACAAGCACAAGAAGGAATAGCATACGATAATAAAGAGCATAAAAAAAAATTTACAGTAACCATAGAAGGAGAAGAGGAAAGATGTACTTACATAGGGAAAGATGTGTCTAAAAGCTAAGAACGAGAACTCATAGAGTTGATTCGAGACTGTACAGACATATTTGCTTCGACATACAAGGACTTAAAAGGAGTGTATCCCTCCATTTGTTCCCATCGCATTCCCATGACTCCTGATGCTTAAACATCCAAACAACGACCATACACATACAATGACGTGTATTCAACCAAAATCAAGGAAGAAATAGACATATTATTGGCAGCAGGATTCATTTATGAAATCGAACACATCAAATGGGTATCACCTTTGGTAGTAGTGCCAAAGAAAAATGGGAAGCTTAGGGTGTGCATCAACCTCAAAAAGGTTAATGCAGCCACCATTCGAGATAGCTACCCCTTATCCATTACAGATCACCTCTTGGAGAGGGTGGCAGGCAAGGAAGTTTATAGCTTCCTCGATGGACTCTCGAGCTATAACCAAGTCACAATTTCCCTAGAGGATCAACACAAAACTGCATTTGCCATGGAATGGGGAGTGTATGCTTTTAGGGTTATGCCGTTTGGATTGACCAATGCACTAGCTACCTTTGAGAGATTGATGTGTCATGTATTTAAAGAATTTCTTAGAAAGAGTATGGAAGTGTTCATAGATGATCTGTGCACATATTTTGAATAGCAAGTGGGCCACATACCAGAGTTGAGGAAAATTTTTGAGAAGTGTAGACAATATAGAGTCTGTTTAAACCCAGAAAAGTGTGTCTTCATGGTAAGACAAGGAAAACTTTTGGGTCATATAGTGTCTAAGAATGGAATATCTACCGATGAAGACAAGATCAAAGTTATTCTAGAACTACCCTGACCAAAAAATGAAAAGGAAGTACAAGCATTTATGGGACACTGTGGATACTATCGAAGATTTATCCATGCCATAATTTCTAGACCTCTATATGGCTTACTAACTCAGTTCAATTGGATCAAAAATTGTGAGAAACCATTTAATGAGTTGAAAAGCAGATTGAGTTCAACACCTATTCTAAAGATACCAAATTGGAAGAAATCATTTCATATCCATGTAGATGCTTCCAAATTTGCCATAGGATGTATCTTAGCACAACCGACAGATGAAGGAAAACTTGATCATCCTATAGCTTATGCTAGCAGGAAACTCAATCAAGCTGAACGTAATTACACTGCCACTGAACAAGAAGGGTTAGGAATGGTATATGCAGTAAAGAAATTTCGGCATTACTTATTAGCAAACAAATTAAAATTCTTTATTGATCATCAAGCGCGACTATACCTAGTCAAGAAACCCTGTAATATGAGAAGACTAGTGAGATGGTTCCTTTTATTAATGGAATTTTATTTTGAAGTGGTGTTAAAAAAGGAAACATGCATGTCAGAGCTGATCATCTTTCTCAAATGACACATGGAGAACCTCCAACTGGAGTGGCGGATGACTTGCTTGACACTTATCTTTTCAACTTAGAAATTTGTCCACAGTGGGCTGAAAAATTGATACCTATACTCACCCATGGACCTAGTCATCAGATAAATTCAAATAAAGCCCAAGAACGATGGAAGACCCAAAATCTTCACATTGTAGTGGGAAGCCTATATCATGAAGATTCTAATGGACTTTTTTTGAGGTGTGTAGACAAGGAAGAACAAGAAAATTGGCTGAAACATGCACATATAAACCCATGAAAGAAGCATAGAAGTATTAATAGTACAGTGCAAGAACTAAACAGAGTCAGAGTTTATTGGCCAGGAATGTCAGGATGTTCATTGGCATGTAGCAAGTTTTCTCAAGTGTCAAGAAGAAGGGCCTAAGGAGAACTCGACACTATGCTATTCCACAATATCACCTAGATGGAGTTTTCCTTTATGGAAATTCTTAAGGACACATGAATATGTGGAAGGAGCAAGCCTCACAAGAAAACGAGCTCTCAAGGAGCAAAGATTATACTCTCATAGGAAGACAACTATTTAGACACAATCAAGACAACCAACTATGACTGTGTATATATGAAGACGAGTATGCCCATGTGTTGGAGATGGCCCATACTAGGGCAACCGGAGGTCATTTTTCAGTGGATAAAATTGCAAAAATGATTCTCTTTGCTTAGATTATGGTCGCCAACTTTATACCAGGATGCTACTACTTATGTTCAAAGATGTGATGTATGTCAAAGAACTAAATATCCGATATGAAGAGATGAGATGCCATTACGACCTATGATCAGTGCTAGAGCTTTCACTAAATGGGGTATATATTTCATCGGACCAATTAGTCCACCAGCTAAAGGATCTCATGCTGAGTACATAATCATAGCTATGGATTACTTAACCAAATGGGTGGAAGCAAATGACACTAGGAAAAATGATGCAAGAACCACCGCCAAGTTCCTCTTTGAGAATATCTTCACAAGGTTTGGACTACCCATTGAAATTGTAAGTGACCGGGGCTAACATTTCATTGACGAAGTGATAGAGACTTTGATGAATGAATTCCTAGTAATTCATAAGAAATAAGCCCTTTATCATCCGCAAGCCAATAAACAGGCAAAAAGTTCTAATAAAGTGCTTTGTACCATTTTAACCAAGATAGTAAATAATAAACGATCAGATTGGGATAAGAAATTACATCATGCCATTTGGGCCTTCCGAGTTGCGTATAAGACTGCTATAGGCACAACATCTTTCAATCTCGTGTATGGACAAAATGCAATTTTACCAATTGATTTTTTGATTGCTACTCTTCGAGTAGCTGAAACATATGAGTGGACTGGACATGAATTATCCCAACAATTGGGTCAGATTGAAAGATTGCATGAGACTATACTACAAGCAATAGTAGGTATTTATGCGGCAAGAGGCGACAAAAGGCCTACTATGATGCACATATCAAAGATAAGGGACTAAAAGAGGGAGACTTAGTCTTGGTGTACACCTTGAAACAACACGCTAAGAAACTAAAAAGAGAGGACATTGACTACTGATAATTAATCGTATCTCTACAAGTGGAGCTGTGAACCTAGCCACTTTGGATGGAGAAGTCTTGCCAAAATACATAAGTGGTTGTCACGTGAAGAAACTCAGAACCATTAATGGACAAGATGATGAGTAGATTACCTAAAGCCAGACATCGAAAGGAAGAAGAAGAGAGAATAAGGGAAGAAGCAAGGCTCAAAGCATTGGAACACATAAGGAAGCAAAAAGAATGGATGAGAGAAAGGGATGAGAGATATCGGCAAGGAGAGGAGCCTCTTCCCATGGCCAAGTATAGGACAACAACACCTATCACCATAAGACAACAAGTCAAACAACCCTATCTCAATTTGGGAGTAGCAACAGAGGAATACCGCCTGGTAGATGCATTAATTGATATCGGACCAGCATTAAGTTGCATACGCTTATCTTTAGCCAAACAATTAAGTGTGTCAATTCATCCTACTAAGGCCTACATGTTGAGCATAGGAGGAAACACCATTGAATGTGTAGGAGAGGTTAGCCTATCTCTACACCTGGTTAACAATTCAATACATCAAACATTTTTAGTATGCCAAGATGATGAACGAATGGAAGAGTTTGTGTTAGGTCAAGATTGGATATATGAATTCAAGGTGACTATCCAGTTAGCCTTAGGTTATATATCCACGAATATTGGACACAAAGAGGTCTTTAGTCCATTAGATGAAAAACCTCTAAAGATGATTAGCATGAAACATAACACTACTCAATGTGTGTCTGCATGTGAACCTACACCAGCCTTGAACCATGACATCCTGGTGTCCACATCTCTCTTGAATCCCGAAACCCTTTCTCTTCTTGCTCATGACTCCCGAATCAACCCTTCATCTTTACCCAACCAACTGGAGAGAACAAGTGAGGGTCTTACTACAAATCAGCTACAAGGAATCATACAACCAGAAATGAAGTTAACACCAATGCAGACAACTATGAGAAGAAGGAGACAACAAATATGGGTGCATAAAGATCAGTCAGACATCTATCAGTCTCAATACAAGGAGAATCAAAAGGAATCCATTCAAAGAAGGCACCAACTTGAATCTTCCATTATAGATAGGTCCACAACCATAGAGCAAATCTCTATATCAAAAAATTTTGAAGGCAACTAAACCATCAAGAAATCGAATATGGATACCCAAAATAGCTATCAAGCTTACCAGGGAGCAAACAATCAAAGTACAATGGAATCAATGGCAGCACAAAGGACCCTTCAAAAGACACACGACTCCAATGAAAAGAATGTTGTGATAGAAACAGGAAGGAGTTTCTATTACAAGTCGATACGCATGGCAAGTGAAGGTGCACCAAAACCAAATATCTTCAGCAAACATCAAAAGCTTCCAGAAGGACATTCAAAGCATTAGAACTAAGAACATGTGGATACCAAAGTCCAAGATAGCTTCACCAATGATTCAAGCAAGACATCCCGCTTGCACTCATAATGAGTTCTATGCACCTAGAGTAAGCATACTAGGGCCACATTGCAAGGCCATGCATGAGGCACCAAAGTATCCTTAAGTGAGCATAATTCCCACCTAGGGAATAGAACCACCATGTACCATAAATAATACGCACCAATTGCTTCGGCTATATCCTTAATGTTTTATGTTTTCATTGTAGCTTAAGAAAAAAAAAATATAATCCAAGTCCATGTATTATGTTCCTTACACACTTGTGAGTGGGGACACGACACATGGAGCGAACAATCAAAACACCACTACAACTTACCTCATATTTAATACTAATCATTGATTACTTCAAAAAACAAATGGCTGCCTCAAGTTTTGAAGCTACCAAGAACGCATCAACTGACTCTGAAGCTCCACATGAAGCGGAAGTATTGGAGTTTCCCTTGTGATCTACTGTTAAGGCAAGGGGACATTGGTTCAGAGATGATAACCCAACAAGTGAGCACTTGTTTTTTATCACTATAAGGATCATGGATAGAGAACATCAATTCCGAGTGATGACCCAAGATTTCAGAATCTTGCATGAGATTCCCAGCATAGTGAATGTATGGACTAAAGTTGGAATTGAGGCCTGCTTGAAGCTTCCAATTTACAAACCGGACTTCCAATGATACACACAAGTTATGAATACTTTATGCCAGGCTCTTGATAAGCCACGGTCCCTGAATCCATGGTATTAGATCGCAATGGGGAATCTCAACTATCTGATTCACGCATGAAGTAATTAAGGTAGCATCCAGCTGGACAGGGGATGGCCTTACAGATCTCAAGGATGAATGCCATGAGGCAAAGAAAAGAACTTTCTTTGAAATTATCATAATAGACATTGAAGAGGAAGTTAGATTGGTGCATCATCACTTTTGTTTTCCAAGTATGAATAGATATACGGCTCCCCAAAAAGTTGCAGTACAAATGTTATCTCATGCCATCAGCCAAATTGGAAATCAGGTTAATATGACACCCTACATTCAAGAGCAAATCTTTGAAGCCAAACAGTAGTGGGGCCACAAAAAGTTTTTAAATGGAAGTTCAGCTCTAACTCTGCTTATCTATCAAGCATTGAACATGAAGGAGTGTTTACGGCCTTTAATCTCGACTACTGAAATGGCAAGGTATGTGAAAGCGGCTACAGTGCCAAAGAAGAGAAGGGGTGTAGCCCTAGTAGAAGAAGTTGGTACAAGTTCCAAACCAACCATGAGGGGTGCAAAACGAGCTCAAGTGGGAGAAGCATCACAAACACCACAATCTAAAAGAACACATAAACTTCCTAAGGTGCCTATAACTACCACACCCGCTATTAGAAGAAGAGACCTCTCTACATCATTAGAAGCCACACATGTCCACATGAGAGGAAAAATCAACCTTACTGTACAGGGCCACCAATACCATCAAGTGGGAACACAAAGATCAACACAAGGAGAAAGAAATGTATCTCACCAAGACCGGTATAAAGAATTGGGACTTGATGATTCTAGCTTGAAAAGTGAGTCATTGCATGATCATGACACACTTAATACAAATATACAAATTTATGAACACATGGGAGAAGACTGGGAGGAACTCAACCAAGTTCAGCGATCGACTGAAAAAGAAGCAGAACCAAGAGAGCAAGCTCAACCTTTGCATGAAGCATCGTAGTGGAAGAAAATATAATACAATTAAACAAGCAAACAAAAATGTCCCTCAAGGAAGCTTCACCGCCCAAACAAAGAATGAATATTCATCCAAAGATGGATATTGACACAACTGAGATACAAGAAGAAGAAGGACCTATGTTACCTATATGGGTTGTGGCTCAACCCTCACCATTGGACGTCATGGTCGACTCTCATAAGTGGCCTTATGACGATCATGCAATGGAAGATTCTACTAACCCCATGAAGGAAGGTGAGCCACATATTCAACTCCATATAAGGCAAGTGTAGCTCAGTGATGAGTAGCACCTCCTTTAATGTCAATCCGGGAAGACGTGAGGATGGTATGAAGACCTCGAACAAGTGATGGCACAAGTGTGTGAGTGAGAAGCACACTAACATGCACACACATACACACATACGTGCACACACAGTAAGACAAAGAGAGAGACAATGGAGTTCTTTTAGATTACTTCCCAAATGCTCATACAAGTCCAAATCTATTACAAGCTAACCTCAAAAATGAGCTCTCTAGCTCTATTTATAGTTTTTGACTAGTTTTTGGCCCTGTCCAGACCTAGTGTTCGGCCTAGTTAAAAATTAGGTTCTCTGGCCTATTTGGAGGTTCAAATGGAGTCTAAAAAATGCGAAAACTGATAGGTAGGTACTTCTAAAGCTCCTCAAGCTCAAGGACTCCTTGGCTTGCACAAAATGGAGCTACAAAAATATGAAATGATATTTACAATGGTTTTTAGTGATGAAAATCACTATTTTTGTAGGGATTTCTTCTAACAGTTTGACATACATTTCCTGGAGCTCCCTACTTGCTCCTTCTTCTTGTGTGCCCACCTCTTTGATGCATGAAAAATTTAGATGGCCTACTTGCCAGATCTTCTTTGACTACTCTGTCTACTTGTGCCTTCTCTTCGCTTTGACTCCCTTCGTTGGCTTCCTTGTCTTGTGAGTCCTTCAGTTCCTTGACTGCTGCCAACACCCCCCCCTCTCTCGCGTCTGTCGTCTCTGATAGACCCTTGTTGAGTGGGTCATTGGATGTAGTACTCCACAACGTTTGTGGCTAAATGATGTTCTGCTATTCTCAACCCTTTGGCCAAATCAGTGAGTAGGGCATCCCAGTCTACTGGCCCTGGAACTTCTGGATGTGGCATACATAGCTTTTTTGAATGTAGAGCTTGTTCCACCGCAAATAACTGTAATAGGTGAGAAGGTCTGGGAATGAATATCTCTGAATGATATTGCCAGAACCCTATGATAAACATTTCTTCAAACGTTTGTTTGAAGCAGGCAAGTAGATACTTTATACGAGCATGCCACGCATATACGACGTTAATGGATGGTGTGGTGCTCATATCGTACACAAGGTCCTGATTCCCTTCATTAAATCTGAGAGCCGAAACATGAGGTTCTTTGATATTCTTAAATGTCCTGAATGTAACCAGCATGAGCTCAAAAATTTTGAGGCACATCTGTGCCATGATATCTGGTATATTCTTGAATCTGACTACCTAGTGTCGGATGGTTGAAATCATGTAGTTGACTGTGGTTGGCCTCTAGGTGGGGCTAAGTAGACATAATTGAGCCATTTTTCACATCCTTTGACTGTCAGCACTATTTTTGTGTACTCCGGCCAAGACCTTCTTCGAAAGACAGGGCAGTAGCAGGGATTATACTTGATATATAAAGGCATGTTATTCCACGTGCATACCATCTCAGGGTAGGTTTCAAGCAGACGGATCCTCCAAGTAGGTTGATGTATATTCCCCTACGTGGCACTTGCAGGGATGTCATCCGGTGCAAACTGTGTCACCGAGGTTGGTTCTTTTGATGTGCGTTGCTTGATTTTAGCATTGTAATCTGCCATTAATACACAGAATGGAACATACAAATCATCGGATGTGCCAATCCACCTATGATGGGAGAGGTTTATGAAGTAATCCGATTTTATGACGACTTCCTCCAATCGTGACATAGACGCTATCTGAACTGCAACTCTCTCGTCATGGGTTGTAGCAACCTTCTCTAACCTTTGCATCCATTCAGGAGCTTCGATCTCAATTGTGTCCATTCCTTCTTCTGTTTGCTTACCTCCGGGTGCTGGCATGGGAACATATGGGTCTTCAAAGATCTCCTCAACTGCAATTGGCACTAAGTCTTCAGGTTCCGGTTCCATAAGGGGAGAGGGTTGACGCTCGTATTAAAGAACTTTACTTCGTAGTTCTTCTAGTTCTGTTCTGAGTTCTGCAACTTCTTCAGATGTGTCGGCTACTATTGTGACTTTGCTTGGTGACTCTTACTGAGTTGCCAGTTGCTTTAGTAGGTCATCTCTTTCTCTTTCTAATGCTGCGTGGGCTTCCAGGAGGTCGGCATGGGTTTCCAACACAGTTTGCATATTCTCCGAGGGGATGGCCTTGAAATTCTCTGGGTCGATTTCATGCGGGTAACCTTCCATTGCTGCTTCCAGGTTTTCTTCGTTCTGTTTCTGCAGTCTTTTATTCTCTTCGAGTGTTGCGGACATGTGCTTCCGTAATAAGGCGAGATTTGTTGAAGCTTGAGATTGTCTGTGATCTGAGCATGTAACATGTCATCGAGTTGTTGTTTTTCTTCAGTATCTGACTGGGGTGGATTGGCAACTAATTGATCATGTTGTGCTTTCAATGTAGTATACTGTTGTTGTAATAGCCGCTTCTCCTTCTCTAAATCAATGAATCTTTCTTGGAGCTTTTCATGGTTTCTGAAGAGGCTCGTATGCTGTGCGTCTAGGTGCTGGTAATGTTGTTGTAGTTGAGACATACACTGGTACATATTATTAAATACATTATTAACAGGGGTGGATGCGGGAAAGGTGTTGAATGCAGAAGGGAAGGGAAAAGGGAATGGGAGCATGTATGCTGTGCTTGAAAAGGGTGAAGTTGGTGGTGGGGGAATGGGAGATTGTGGACGTATGGGGGGAGGGAGAGGTGCAGAGGTGGGTGATATGTCCATGAGATCAAAAGTGGATGCAGTCGTGGGAGTGATTGTGAACATGGGAATTGTGGGTGTTGTGATGGTGGTGAAGGTGTAAAGTGGTGTGTGTAGTTGTGAATATGAACCACCAGGAAGTGTGATCGGGGAAACGGGGTTTTCCGTGGCTATGGTTAGAATGACAGTGTCAGTGGTAGTGTATACAAGAGGGGCGGTGATCGGTTGTGCAGCTTGCGTGGGTTGACTGACGGTCTATGCTTTGGTATGGGAAGTGGACCCTGAGGCAGTGACAATAGTGGTTTCACTGGTAGTGGGAGATGAAGGTGGTGGAGTTGGAGGGAGAGGGGGTAAGGGGGGTGACAGGGGTGCACTGGATGTATGGGCTTCCTCAGTGTCATGAATGGTATGAGTTGTGCTTGTGGTTGTGGATGTGGTGCCCTATGGTTCTGATACTAATACATTCATTTATTTTCCTAATCGAGGGGGGCGTCTGCCGTATCGTCATTCCGATCTTCTTGAATAGGCGAGAGTGGTATGCACCGTCTCAGGTACTCCCAACGCATCAGCTATCAGGTCAAGGGTTGCTCGGTATTGCTCGTCCACACCTTCCTCCTCAAGGATTTGGTTCATGAGGGCTTTTCCTACTGCCAGGGACAGTTTGTGTTGTTCTTGAACTCAGTTGATGGTATCATACAGCTTTTTCAATTGCTTTGTATAAGCCGGGGCACCCTCAAGTTCCTGTAGAACTTCTTGCTCATATTCCTGCTCTTCTTCGTCGGACAGTCCTTCTCGTTCCTCCTCTTGCTCCTCTTCCTCATCATCATCCACTTCGACTACTTCTGGTTGGACTGGACGGGGTTGGTCTGTGACTGTCTACTGCCCGCTTGCCTGCTCTGCCTCCACTTCTAAGTTCGTAGCATTGATTATTCTGGCTACCTCTTCATCAGTTAGATCTTCCAATGTAAAGCCATGAGGAAACTCTAAGTTGGTTGGTATAGGTGGAAACACCAGATTCGGTCCGTCTGTGCTATGTGTTGGTAATCTGATAGTGAAGGGTTGCACACGCCTTGGAAGCCGTGGAGTTGTCTCGGGTGTTAGTGTCGCACCGCGGGCCTGTGCACAGGGCATCTGAACTGCGCCTCTCATTTTCTTGGATGGAGGCCCTAAAGTGGATAGTCTACGTCGGAATTCTTGCACCCTGGTCCAAATAAGTGCCATTTGAACTGGCACATCATATGCCAAGCATCTGTAAACAATCCTTGTGAGAGCACAACATCCATACAGTACTGACTTTTGCTTCTTATACCATTGCTGATGAGCCAAGTGGATTTGGTCAATAATCCAATGAGGCATGTTGATTGTCAAATCAAAGGCGTCTGCTAAATATAGACTGAACCATATCTTCTTGGGTGGCATTGTGAACCTCTCTTGAGCGGGGAATGCGAAATGCTGCATGCACATCCGAAGATGAATGGCAATAGTAGGTGTCATTGCCACCATGTCCTTTAGTTTTGTTAGATTCCTGTTCTTCATGTTGTCGGGGACCATAGTCTCTTTCTCGGTGGGAATGTGCATGCCTTTCATGTCGAGAGATTCCCTCACCAAGTTGTTCGTCAATTTGAACCGCTTCAGCTCATTGCCCCTTGTGAGAGATGGGAGGACAAAGGTGTTGTATCCCTTTTTCTCCTTACTCGGAGTAAGGGTGCTAATCAAGTATGAGCATCTCAGAAAGTCGGGCTTTGGTAATTGAGCTTTGAAATAATCATATAGGCCTGCTTTCTTCCATATTGGTTTCAAATCTTCATTATTTTGAAGCTTCTCAAATTCCCTCGTGAAGAAGTGATACCTGCCCCAGCGCCCGTTGAACTCTATCTCTGCCTCCCACAGGTAAGTGCCTTCTCCCAGAGGTCCCGCCACATCACTGAACCAATGTGAGTTTTTGCTGACTGGCATTGTGTGCCCCTGTGGAGGATTCTGAACCGATATGGCATGTAATGCTCTCAATGCCACTGGACGTTCCTTCAATTCCTCCTCAATGGGAAGACTTTCAATGTCCACAATCTGAGGGTTGGTGCCTGCTTGGGGGCTAGTTCCTGCAGCCTCGACCATGTTGAAGGGACTGGTCACCGGTTCTGTGAGAATATACAAATGAATGTTAACATTGCAAATGGACACCAAGTGGTCACGTGTCCCCGTTACAACATTAACATGAGGTTTTAGTGATATGTTAGTTAGTCAGTGAGTGCTCAGTGATTGTGGGTGTGGTTAGTGGATGGATTGTCCTCAGAGCTAAATGGAAAGATGCAGTGTGAGAATGATGCAGTTAGTAGGTGGCGGTGAATTTACAAATGGGGTCGGGGGTTTTGTTACATGCTTTGGGCTGCCAAACAAACCAAATGGCTGTTGGTCTTGATTTTGTGGAGACTCTGGAGGGCTTTATAAGAGTGTCTGCTTGGAAATGAGGATTTTCAGGGACCCATTTACAAGTGATTCTACTTGTGCTCATGGTAGAATATGTGTTCGTTCGTGATGTATAAGAATGGGTATCAGATGTTCGAGTGAGTGAAACATGTTGTACAGGGTGTGGTCTCTGTGTAGCTATTTGAGCCCACAAGCAAGCCTTAGGCACCCAAATTTGTCTTGATTGTGGGCTAGCCTTCATCGACTTCTTGGGTACCCAGATAGACTTCACTTTGACCGGGGAATTTTTGGTAGACTTCTTATTAGTGTCGTGCGGTTGATCACTAA
Organism: Ceratopteris richardii; assembly: GCA_020310875.1. NCBI lineage: Eukaryota > Viridiplantae > Streptophyta > Polypodiopsida > Polypodiales > Pteridaceae > Ceratopteris > Ceratopteris richardii. The sequence goes on along the minus strand of CM035436.1, from coordinate 146,295,320 downwards.
TAGGAAGTTGAGCCAATTGTTGTGGCTTAACCACAATAGGATGCTCGCCTTTCCGCACCCACATTTGTTTTGATGGTTGAGCCACCGTGCTTCGTATTTTCTTTTGGCTGCGAGCATAAGCCGTCTGCTTTTTCTGCGTTTGATCCACCTTTGGTTGTTGCATCCCCGTGGCTTTTGGAAAAGAAGGGAGTTCCATCATGTCCTTGACTTCTTTGTCGAGATAATCATCCCTCTGCATCACATAGTTTTGGACAAGAATAGCATGGTCATCTTCATGTGTACTCCTGGAAGGACCAGGAGTGTGTGCCTTTCCTAGTTTCTTGAGTGCTCCAATATTTAACTCAACTGTTATTCGACTCTGATTTACCCATACCTGAAGAAGTCCACTTCTTAGGTTTAGGTTGACTGCATGATCATAGATCCAGTCTTGACCCAAGACAAGAGGCTCAGTGAGGTCCTCATCTTGACACACTAGTACTTTAACTGTCATAAGAGCATCTTAAATGTAGCGGGGAAGATCCACCTCGCCATGCAAGGGGTTTCCACACCTCCCAATCCTATGAGATATGCTTCTATAGGATTGACATTTAGTTTCAACTTTTGACAGTAAGAAAATTTAATAGCACTAGTGGCTGCACCTGAGTCAATCAAGGCCCTTACAGTCCTTACACTCTTTCCTTGTCCTATCTCTAAGGTTACAAAAGGACGTCGATCAATTATTCTATGAGAATTATTACTTGAAATTTTGCACATAGCCATATGATATCTTGGATCTGCATACGTTTCTGTCCTAGGCTGCTCTCTACTCTGTCTTCTCAACTTCATCCTTCGGATGCGTTCCAATGCCTCTGCCTGTGCCTCTTCTCAAATTCGCTTTTCTTCTTCCTTGCGTTTCTTGGCAGTATTGAGTCGATTTAGCATCTCTTCAGTCAGGGGTTCTTGATATAATTTGACTCTGCACCGGCTGATGTAGCTTGGAAGAATATCGCCTTCTAAGGTGGCCAGTTGTACTGCTCCACTCGTTGAGATCCTATTTATGATCATAGGTCCATAGCCTCTCTTCTCTAATTTTCTCGCATGTTGCTTCAGGGTATACACAAAAACTAAGTCTCCACCCCTTCAATCCTTTATCCTTAACATGGGCATCAAAGTATGCCTTCTGTCGTTTTTTAGCTGCATATATTCCTGCGGCAGCCCTCAACCTTGTTTCTCCTAATCACTCAAGGTCAAAGATCCTAGAGGATAGCTCATGGCCCGTCCACTCATGCTCCTGAGCTACTCTCAGTGTTGGTATCAGGAAATCCAATGGTAACATTGCATTTTGGCCAAATACCATATGAAAAGGAGTGGCTTGGAGTACCGTTTTATAGGCAACTCGATATGCCCATACAGCATGGTGTAGCTGTTTGTCCCAATCAGAGCGTTTATTATTCACTAATTTGGTCAATAGATTGCACAGAATCTTATTTGTGCTTTCGGCTTGCCCATTAGCTTGTGGGTCATAGGGGGGCAGACTTCTTGTGTATAACCAAGAATTCTTGGAGCAGATTCTCAATAACTTCATTCAAGAAGTGAGTCCCTCTATCACTGACGAGCTCTATAGGTAGCCCGTATCTTGTGAATACATTCTCAAATAAGAACTTAGCTGTCGTTTGAGCATCCTTCTTCGTGGTAGCTTTTACTTCTACCCACTTGGTTATATAGTCTGTGGCAACAATGATATACTCAGCATCGGAACCCTTAGCTGGGGGATTAATAGGACCTACAAAGTCTATTCCCCATTTACAAAATGCACGTCCATCCATCATAGGTTTCAGAGGCATCTCATCTTTGCGTATAGGATACTGAGTTTGCTGACAAACAGCACATCTCTTCACATAGGTATGTGCATCCATGTGAAGGGTAGGCCACCACAAGCCGGCAAATAGAATTGCTTTAATCACCCGATCTGGTCCAAAATGTCCTCTTGCTACACCTTGGCGAGCATTTTCCAAGATCTTAAGATATTCACTCTCATGGACACATAATCTAAGGTAACCATCTTTACCTCGCTTGTATAAATTATCACCAATAAGTGAGTAATCTAGGGCTTCTTGTTCTAGACTTCTTTGTCTCGTCAGGGTCATATCTTGAGGGAATGTTTTCATCCTCAAGAAGGCTACTAATGGTTCACTCCAATCTGGCACTATGGTCACTTGATAAAGAGTGGCATGTTCCACAGGTGGTTTAGTGCAGCAGATGGGGCATTCCTTGCACAACTTTTGGACATCAGCTTCCATGGTCGGCCAATGCACTCCAAGTCTCCTTAGTGTCTGTAGGGTTCTTTGCTTTGAGTAGTGTTGCTCTAATGCACCTACATGTGCTAATTGCAACCATTTAGCGTACTCGTCCTCTTCCACACAACAAGCCAAGATCCCTTGATCTGTATGCTTGTACATACTTCCTGCCATGATGTGGTACTTTTGGGCCTTTACTACCTCTCTATCTTTTGTGTTTATGACTGGGTGATTAGGCCCGTATGTCAATACTGGCACTAATGGCTTAGCCCACTAAGGTACAACTTCCAAATTAAACAAGTAAGCATCAGGAAGATCATCTGATACTCCTTGCGGTGCTTCTTTGGATGTGAGTCTTGAGAGGTGGTCCGCTCTCAAGTGAGTCTTCCCTTTCCTCACCACAACTTCAAAGTCGTATTCCATTAGTAAGAGAAATCATCTTACTAATCTATTGGTATTGCATGGCTTGTTTACCAAGTACAACAATGCTTGATGATCAGTAAAAAATTTAAACTTGTTTGCAAGCAAATAGTGTCTAAACTTTTTAACTACGTATACCATGCCTAATCCTTCTCTTTCAGTAGTGGTATAATTCCGTTCAACTGCATTTAACTGTCTACTAGCATAGGCAATTGGAAGATCCATATTACCTTCATCAGTAGGTTGTGCGAGTACACATCCAATAGCATAATTGGATGCATCTACATGAACATGAAAAGGGTTATTCCAATCTGGTGTGGTCAAGATTGGTGCTGAACATAATTGCCATTTAAGCTCATTGAAGGAATTCTCACATTCATCAGTCCACTCAAAATTAGTCAAAAGTCCATACAGAGGCCTTGCTATGATGGCATACATGTGTATAAACCGTCGGTAATAACCACAATGCCCCATGAAAGCTTGTACTTCCTTGACATTCTTTGGCCTAGGTAGCTCTGCAATAGCTCTAACTTTTTCCTCGTCTGTAGATATGCCATTCTTTGACACTATGTGTCCTAGAATCTTGCCTTGCCTGACCATGAAAACACACTTTTCGGGGTTCAAGCAGACTTGATATTCTCTGCATTTGTCAAAGATTTGTTTGAGTTCAGGAATATGTGTTTGTCTAATGTTGGAATGAGCACAAAGATCGTCAACATAGACCTCTAAGCTCTTGCTCAAGAACTCTTTAAACACATGGCACATCAATCTCTAAAAGGTAGCGGGCGCATTGGTAAGCCTAAATGGCATTACCCTAAAGGCAAATATGCCCCATTCTGTGGCAAAAGCTGTCTTATGCTGGTCCTCTGGAGCAATGGCTACCTGATTGTAGCCATAAAATCCATCAAGGAAGTTGTACACTTCCTTGCCTGCTACTCTTTCTAGTAGATGCTCAGTGATAGGAAGTGGATAGTTGTCTCGGATAGTGGCTGCATTAACCTTCTTCAAGTTAATACACACACATAGCTTTCCATTCTTCTTGGGCACTACTACAATGGGGGATACCCACTCGGTGTGCTCAATTTCATATATAAATCCAGCTTCTACCAGACGATCTATTTCTTCTTTGATCTTGGCAGCATAATTAGCATTGTATGTGTATGGCTTTTGCTTAGAAGGTTTGGCATCTGAGGTCATGGGGATAGTGTGTGAGCATATGTCTGGGTCTACACCTTTCAAATCCTTGTAACTCCAAGCAAATACATCTCTGTATTCTCTTAGCAAGGCTATCAATACGCGCTCTTGTTCTTCCGTCAGGTCATGTCCTATGTAAGTGCATCTCTCCTCTCCTTCTTCTAGGGCTACCACTATTTTCTTGGTGGTTTCTTTATTATCATAGGCCTCTCCTGATTGTGCCTCGTGTTTAGGCATTCTTATCATGACTCTCTTGTCGTCTATCTCATACTTTTTAAAATTGTCAGGGACCTCAAACAAAGATTCTTCCTCTTCTCGTGTGACTTCCCTCTTCTTTCTTTTCTTTCCTTCATTCTCAGGGGTCACTTGTATGGCCAACCTTACATCATTTGTAAGCTCTCCATGTCTCTGAGGATGAGCTTCCACTTCATAGAAGTATTCTTCATCTGATGCAAAAGGTGGGTCCATAATGATTGACTCTAGATCGGAGTCACTTGCATCCTCAAATGCATCATGTCTAGGTTCGCACTCTTCTAAAACTGCATCTCCCATGATTGGCTCTATGGAGAAGACTGAAATGTCATAGCCATCCTCATCACAGTGGGGTGTCCATTGTTCTTCATTGATGGCTACATCCATTGTTGCTAAAATTTCTGCCCAGCTGTGAGGTTCGAATTCTTCGTCCGGAAATACTACAGGTGCATAGGCTAGGTCTTGAATTGATCTATGTGTTTCTTTCGCACCTACCTCTCTGGCTTTTTCTCTCTTCTCTTCTTCTACTGCTACTTTGCACATCCATAAGTGGGTGTCTTCATGCATCCATGACCTGGATCCTGATCCTATGGAATGCACAGACTCCGTATCATCTTTGGCTCTATGGATGGGGTTCCATTGGATGGGGGGTACATCCCTATGAGAGTAATCTTTGAGATTCACTTTGGTCGTAACACCTAAGTGTTGCAAATACAAGGAATTGGTTCCCCAATCCTGTACCACTTGCAACTGTCGCATAAATGGCCTTCCCAAGATCATCTCATAGGAATGATTTTTGCTAAAGTCACATATAGCAAATGTATGCTCAAACTCAACACCACACGTAGTGAGAGTTATTCCCTCTAGTAGTCCTAAAGGTCTCTCAATGTGACCATCAGCCATCTGCAATTTCATTCTTGTTGGTCTGAGTGCTGGCTTGCCCCAACGCTTCCATAGGGAAGTGGTAGCAATTGCAAATCCTGCACCAGAGTCCAGAATTTCCTTGGTTGTGTATCCTTGATGGGTGATGGGAAGATAGGTGTTTCCTTCTTCTCCTTCACTCATGTCTCCTATCTTGTCTAGAGGAATTTCTGGCACTGTCCTATGAGAACCTACCTGGGAACGCGGTTTGGCTATCTCTGGTACCTGTTTGGCTACATGTTTCCACAGTTCTGGCCTAACTTTGAGCAGCTCTTCTAAAGTGAGATTGCACTGCACTTTAGTATTCTTTACTACCTCCATGTTCCTAGGTATGACTGAGTCTTCATTTCTTACCATGACAGTGGGTGCTCTCATACAAGTAGACTTAGCTTCCCATGGGCCTGTGAAGTGGGGTAATTCCTGTAAAGAATTAGACTCAAAGTCTAACCTCTCTTGAGATTGTGCGCTCTCCTGCTCTTCATAAATGGATGGGATGTCTTGTGAGAATTGGTCATGTGCATCATCCACAAGTTCAATGGGAGGAGGGACTTCACTCTCTTTAGCCCATTTTTCTTCTTGAATCTCTTGTAGGAATTCTGGTGTGTACCTATTCATAGAAGAAGAGGTGTCTGGCTCTGTGGAGTTGGGCACATAAGCTTCTTGGGCGGGAAGGCTTAGCCTTTCACTTGGCTTGCCCTTACTTGGAGGGGTTGGTTCCTTTTCTAATTGTGCAATCAACCTTTCCAATCTTTCTAACAGTCCATCAAAGTGCAACTGCCTCTTAGTTGAACTAGAGATGTTAAAGAGGCGACTGGCTTCAAACATGGTTTGAGCCAATTCCACCATCTTAGCACAAATCTTGGTTCCTTCAAGCTCTAGTTCGGCTCTCGGGTAACACTTCTCATGATCTGTCACATTTGGCCCTTCTTGGATTCTGGCCTGATATGCCTTAAGCATCATATTTAGGTCCTCGGGAGTGGGATCTGCTAGTACAAATCCTACTCTAGGGGGTGGTGGGGTCGTATGAGGCGGGTTGGAAGGGGTTGGATCAGATGGAGATGGGAATGGTGGTGGTGGCGTAGTGTGAGAGGGAGTTTGAGATGTGAGTTCAACTATCCTAGCTTTTGTTTCTCTTAGGCTTTCCTCGAGTTCACTCATCTTCTTAGCCTATTGCCTCTTCATTCTTTCTCTACTATCTCTCCAGGCTCTAGTCCTCTTCTTGGTTATGCTCTCAGTTTCACTAGCCTCAGCACTTTTTTCCTGGCCTAAAATTTGGTTCTACTACAAGGCTTGAGCTCTAGTGATTACTTGTACTGGTGCAATGGAAGTCACACTTCCTGTAGAGTCTACTACTAACCCAATAACATTGATAGGAGTGATTTTTGGCATATTATTGGGATTCTTTGGGCAATCTTGTAAGAGATGCTCTTTGCCGCAAACTTGACAAAAGCCTTGGATTGTTACTGACTAGGGTTGTGTGGGTGCCGACATGGGGCAATCACGAATGAGGTGATCTCCCTGACATCTGTAGCATGGCCCTCTAGGGAATGGGGGTCTTACCTGCCTAGGTTGAGGTCTAGAGTTGGGGTTTGCGTACATGACATTTGTGTAATGTGGCTCCCAATTAGGTTCACTCGGTTCTTCACTATAGTAGGACTCACCATGTTCAGGAGACTGCATGTAGTAAGCCTGTGGACTATCTATGTGAGTGGAATCAAAACTATGATCACTCGGGTCACTTTCTGAAAGCAATGGAGTCATTGGGACTATAGTTCTATTCAAATTTTCCTTAGCAGCTGCATACTTTACAGGAATCACATTAGCTGGGGTTGGAGATTGTTGAGCTAACACAGGTTGAGGCCTTTGTTGGTTTTGGTAGGGTTGTTGATAGGATTGCTGTGGTCTACCATATTGTTGTGGAGGGTACTCGTTCTAGTATCTTCCCTCTTGTGGATAGGGCTGAGGGTAGGTTTGCCTAACTGCTTGCTTATTGTATGGGCAGTCTTGTGTTGTGTGATTTGTGTATCTCCGTTCTATGGTGCAATATTGGCTACTAGGGTTCACTTGGGGTTGAGCCATGATGGGACATACGTTTGCCATATGGTCACCACCGCAAGGATAGCACCTCTTTACTGGGGCAAACCTTGGGATTTGTTTGCTAGTGACACCTAGTTTTTGAGCTACTTTCTCCGTGAGTTCCTCAATTGATGTGGATTGCGAGGAAGAGAGGCTAGAGGCACTATCTGAATCTTTGTAGATTTTGGAAAGCTCTAACTCCTCCCCTAGGTTATCCTCGATGTTGATGCACATGCGTACACACTCTTCTATCATCCTAGGGTCCTTCAAGTACACATACGACCTCAATTTGGTACTTAGCAATCCATCCAAGAATAAAGCCATTTGCTTGGCTAGAGTGGGTAACTCAGGGATAGGACATCTCTCTAGATATTTTCTAAACCTTCTTCCTGCAAGTCTAACTATCTCTTGGGGGGTCTGCTTGAAGCTATGAATCAGTGAGGAAGTGTTATGCCTTATGCCACTCTTAGAGAATACAATAATGAATGCCTCTAGAAGTTGGTCTATGTTCCTGAAGTGTCTCTCATTCAATGGTTGAAACCAAGTAAGGGCTGTGTTCCTAAGGGTTAGACCAAAGGCATTATACTGTGTGAATAGGTCCTCAACTTGTTCAGCTCTCAAGACTTTCCTAGACTCAGCCACATGATCATATGGGTCTCCTGTGCCATCGTAGTACTTCTTCATGGACTTAACTTGCTGAGTCGGTCTCAAAGTCCTCGTGTGCTCTCTAGGTCTTGGTAGAAAGCATTCATCCGCATTCCTTTGGTTCCTTGGGGCTCTAAGTCCCTCAGGTTCCACTCTATTTGTTTCCGTTCTCGTTCTTTCTCTTCCCACTGGGTTGGCAAAGCTTACCTCAGGTTTATCTCTATGTCTGTCTCTTTGAGCTCCATGAGCTTGGGATGTTCCAGCTCCGGGGTGACCATAGGACACATTAGATCTTGGTTGGGGGAAAATAAAATCACCCTTCCAAGTGTAAGCATGCCTATCATGTTCTTTAACCACAAATATTCTTTCTGAAGCGTTGTCTAAGTAGGTCACTCTGCCTGGGCTATCAGGATCTTTGAACTCGTAGATCATGATTGTTCCTACCTCATTCGGCTGATCAGATTTATACCTCCAAAAGGCTTCATCAGTCTCTCGGTTCAAGAGCAGATCTATGCTCTTATTGTCTTGGGGAATCCACTCTGGTGTGATAAGCCTAGTGAGAACTGATTTGCCTCGAGGGGTTCTAGTTTCTACACCCATGTTTCCTTGCTCTAGGTCACCTATGTCCGTCTCAGTGATCACATTTTCGAATTTGTCTGTCCTATCTGGGTGACTGGTGACTACGTATATTGTTCCTTCTTTGTCCAAGTATGCTCCATTTTCAAACTTGACAACTGGGTGCTCTAGTCCAATGGATTGGTCAGGGTTTTTAATCTGGACCACAGATCTTCCTAGGCCGTCCTCATAGATGCAAGCACCTAATCCGTTTGTCCTAAGGTATTCGAGTTGCGTCTTGTAAGGGCCTTCTGCCCTATGTAAATATGGCACTCCTGAACTTCCTGTAGGTCTCTCCATACCTTGAGACATCTCTGACTCACTAGTCTCCGAGCTAGGGTAGTATGAATGATGGCTCAACTGCTGGGCCCAAGACCTAGCAGTATGATTGACACTAGCCTCTGAAGATCTAAGACTCTATCTGTCTCTCCCTAGGTGTCGTCCTGATCTAAGGTTCATATGCCTAACTAAGCAATCCCAATTTTTACCCAAGGTACAACCTCGTTGCTCAGTTCTTTTGTATCAGTCACTTGATTCTTTTTTATGTTGATTACTGTGTTTATGATCTTGTCTGATATCACGTCGTCAGGAATACTTGAGTTAATTTTTGCACTTTAATGTTGATCGTCTCACATTAGGTTCTTTTCCTTTAAATTTGTCGGTCACACACAGGTTATCTCTTGACTTGAACTTGATTTCTTAGATAGTCTTGACTTCTCTCGTGCCTATCGTTGCCCTGACTTACTTAGCACTATTCACGTGCAGCCTAAGCTAGGAATTGACAAAGAGAGTTGAGAGTATTCCAACCTCACTTGCAGATCCCTTGCTCTTTGGTGCTCAAGAACCCAGTTCTCAAGCTTGCCGATTACCCTTGCTTTGGATGCCTTCTAGTGCTCTCAGTGGACCTGTAAAAGTCCCAAAGTTAGCTCAAGACTTAGATTCAAAGGACACAAAAAATCACTTTCATTCATGTAATTCAAAGATCACTGTTCTTTTGGCTTTATGGCAAACAATCCTGAAGACCCCTTAGCTTTTCTTCCCCCTGGGTATAGTCCACTTAAAAATACTATGGCTAATAATCCTGATATTAATTTTACCGTAACCAGTGGAATTTTTTGTTGTACTCCCCGCGAGCTTTCCAAAAAAACAAGAATCACAGTAATCGGATTTCGTATGAGGAAGATATGACAGTTTAGGGATCTAGGGTTAAAACAGGGTAAAACAGGTCATCAAGAAAACAAGGTTTTCTCTCAAGTTACATGTGTCGGAACCTCACAAATCACTATTTTCTTGATAAGTATGCTTAGAATTTACCCCAAAATCAAGTAATATAAACCCTAGAAATTTGGCCGAAAAAGCCTGTCAATCGCGATCGACAGGTCTGTCAATCGCGATCGACAGGTCTGTCAATCGCGATTCACAGAGGTGTCCGTCGGGGCCTGTCGGTCGCGATTGACACGTCAGTCGCGATTGATAGTGTCAATCGTGATCCACAGAGTTGGTCGTGAGTCTTGTCAATCGCGATCGATGGTGTCAATCGCGATCGACACTTTTTTCGAGATTTTCGCCATGATTTCAGTCGATCGGGGATGTGTTCGTCACGATGGACACGTGGCAATGCAAGTTTTGGTTTCAATCATCAAATTTCAGTCGGTTGCGATCGATAGTGTCAATCACGATTGACTGAATCCTACGTGGCAGTCGGTCGATCGTGGGGTCTGTCGGTCGCGATCGACAGGTCTGTCGATCGCGATTGACAGGGGCTGTCGGTCGCGATTGATAGAGGTTGTCGATCGTGGCTGTCAATCATGATCCATGGTGTCGATCACGATTGATAGGGGAACATGGAATTTTTTTAATTTCAAGTGATGATTTGGAATGTGGTCCTCATGTGTGTCATTGTGGTGTGCTTTGTTTTACCAAAAGATGAAATTTTCTGTCGATCGCGATCGACAGAGGCATGCGACATAGAGACAGTTCCGAGCTTGTCCGTACTTGCGCAACCTGCTGGAGATGGTGGGATAGCCAGATCCTGCAAGAAAACTCAAGAAACATGCAAAAAGAGTGCACACAAATCGCTCTCTCGCTCTCTCTCACAAGTGGAATGAGGGAAATGGAGGGGAGAAGGTGATATGATCAAAAACTGAAACTTTCGCGATGATGGAGATGGAGGCGGGAGATGGTGAAGGTGATGATGGTGATGAGAAAAACAAAAGAAAATAGATAGAAGTGGAGAAAATACCTATGACTCCAACGCCTCAACTCTACGTCTTACCATCACACGCTCGTCCTCAAAGCTCGATCCCCGGCAACGGCGCCAAAATTTGGTGTAGCTCAGTGATGAGTAGCACTTCCTTTAATGTCAATCCGGGAAGACGTGAGGATGGTATGAAGACCTCGAACAAGTGATGGCACAAGTGTGTGAGTGACAAGCACACTAACATGCACACACATACACACACACGTGCACACACAGTAAGACAAAGAGAGAGACAATGGAGTTCTTTTAGATTACTTCCCAAATGCTCATACAAGTCCAAATCTATTACAAGCTAACCTCAAAAATGAGCTCTCTAGTTCTATTTATAGTTTTTGACTAGTTTTTGGCCCTCTCCAGATCTAGTGTCTGGCCTAGTTAAAAATTAGGTTCTCTGGCCTATTTGGAGGTTCAAACAGAGTCTAAAAAATGGGAAAATTGATAGGTAGGTACTTCTAAAGCTCCTCAAGCTCAAGGACTCCTTGGCTTGCACAAAATGGAGCTATAAAAATATGAAATGATATTTACAATGGTTTTTAGTGATGAAAATCACTATTTTTGTAGGGATTTCTTCTAATAGTTTGACATACATTTCCTAGAGCTCCCTACTTGCTCCTTCTTGTGTGCCCACCTCTTTGATGCATGAAAAATTTAGATGGCCTACTTGCCAGATCTTCTTTGACTACTCTGTCTGCTTCTCCCTTCTCTTCGCTCCGACTCCCTTCATTGGCTTCCTTGTCTTGTGAGTCCTTCAGTTCCTTGACTGCTGCCAACAGCAAGCAAACCAAGACACATTACATGTGGCACAAGGTAAAGATGTACAAATAGGAGAAGAGCCAATTATCTTGAAAACTTGGCTAAATGTCGATGTAAATCAACTAAAACCTATTGTCAGAACCATGATAGACATTGCCATGACAACTCAAAGCATCTTGATGGATAAGGAAAAGGAAAGATTAGAACTCTTTGGGGTGAGAAATCGATTTCAAAAACTAAGTGAAGAACAATCTGCTAACAACATAGCATTGCAAAAAGAACTTGTTCAAAAGATAGCAGATTTGGAAGGAAAGGCACAAGAGTGTTGTCGTATATAGGAAGAGAATGCCTTGCTAAAAGGCAATGTACAGGAATTAACCGCATCTGTATCGGTACTCCAAGATCAAGTGGCAAAATTGCAAAAGCAACATGTAATGTATGAAGCTGAGAATAGAAGGATGCTCAACTATAGCAAACTCCTAGAAAGTCAAATAAAAGTATATATGGACGAGGCTGACAACCTGCATGAAGGGCTTTGGTGTGCAGAACAAGAGGAGGAAGGAAGAGATGGAGGGAGAGAGAAGAGAGGAAAGATGCGCAGACATGCGTGGGAGCCTCGAAACCCACATAATGTTCTCTCTTGAGGCAATGCTCTATATATGATGTATATATATGAATATGGGGTAAGGTCACATGACCCTTACATCCCCAACAATCTCCCACTTAAGGGTCAATGTGACCATAAGTGGTAACATATACAAAGAATGATGTAGGACTATACAATAATGTACAGGAAGAGTCCGGATCTCAACCCATACCAGATCAGCCTACACCAACCGCCTCAAACAAGGTGTATCCATGCACCTCAAACTGCTCTAGACTCATATCGATAAGAGTCGAGCTCATATCTGACTGATGCAAGAACTCATGAAGTTCCTGCAAAGCTCCCACTCGCTCCATGCCTGTGTCAATCATCGAACGACTGACAACTCCAAGTGCAAATGCTCCAATAGCAACTGCAATGTCTGGTCTCGAGCATAACAACTCGTACATCAGACTCCCGAATGCTGACGAAACCTGTGCTATCCTGGCTAGCCTAAGTATGCCAATCATGCCTCTATCCAAGGCATCCAAAGCACCATCATCAAGACCAACATGTCCTGATATATCTGTGTCAACATCTGGCATGAGTGAATCCAAGAATGACTGCATAATAGCTGACTCCTCAACATCTAAATCAGTCATCCTATCAACCAAGGATGTGTCTAGGTGTGCATCCTGAGAGCTAATATGCTCTACCATACACTGTGTATCATGAGAGCAATCCTGCTCTACCACACCAAGTGTATGATCATGCTCCACATGAGCTAACTGCACAACATCAACACCAAGGTCAAACTGATGATCACACTCTAACTGAGTATCATCATAATGCTCTATATGAGCATCCAGATCATGCTCTAAAGCATCCAACTGATCATCTGAAGTATGCTCCATATGAGCATCCATATGATCAACCAAACCATGCTCTATATAAGCATCATGAGCATCCAAAACATGCTCTACATATGCATCCATCTGAGCATCTGAATCCTGCCATACATGTGCATCATGAATGTCAATAGACCTATCTATAGGTAGACAAAATGAGACATGACGAGTCTCACATCGCACATAAGGCTGAACTCCCACTGAGACGAGACTGTCTCTCACATGAAGTACCTGCAGTGGATACATGTGCCCAATCCTGGCACCTCTGACAAGCATAAGCTGTCCCAACTGCAACTGAAAATGATGCTCGCCAAGGAATGCATAACATCTGCTCTCCTGTAACTGGCTAACTGAAATCAAGCTCATAGGGAATGAAGGCACATAACGTACATGTCTAAGAATAAGTGATGCTCCACTAGGTAGCATAAGGCATATATCTCCTGCACCCTCAATGTCATATGCCGTACCATCAGGCATGTGCACACATCCACGACTCTCACCTGAGAATCGACAAAACCACTCACGATGTGGAGTAACATGAAAACTGGCTAATGCATCAAGCAACCAAGCCATATGTGTGCTATCTAATGAGCAAGAGGAATCCTGAGATGAACCATAGGAGAAAGTGATATCTCCATCACTAGCATAATCAACTGCCATAGAATCTCCTGAAACCACTACCTGATCTGCATCACGTGCATATCTCTGACATCGTCGTTGCATCCGCCTGAAGCAACGTCGTCGAATATGGCCCTCATGACCACAGTGCCAACATCGAAGTCGTCGATGCGATCTATGTCTCACATGAGCCAATGGACTCTCATACATATCATGTAGTCTCTGCCATAATGCACTACTCGTCTCCTCATACATAACAGACTCATATATAGAATCCACAAGCTGTAATCGGATAGTGGAGCTGGCCAATGCATCCATATCCATCCATATGTGATCGGGCATGTCACGAGGCCTCTGTGCATCTCTATGCACATACATGTGTAACCCTGCACGAACCAATGTATGCCACATCTGAGCTTTCCATCTCGAAAAGTCAGTACCATCAAATCGAGAAGACACCATGCTGGCAATCCAAAAGACTAGCAATGTAACAAGAGACTAGAAACAATACTCTATCCTGAATAGGATCACACCTGCATATCCATATGCATAACTCACATCACATATGTCTCACTGGAGAAGAAAACCATGTGAACCACCTGTCACATAACCATGCATCTAGCATGCATATAAAACCATGAGCATAAGCCTGCTCACCAAGTCTCCAAAGGGACCAAATAGATGTGAAAGAATCCTGGGAAAAATTCGACAGAGTATCCCCTGAAAACTGAGCAATCAAACAAGATAACCAATCACCAAAGAACAATGAATAATCTGTCACCACCTGTCACTGATATAAATCAAGAAGATAATGGCAACTACATGTGCCAAAAAACTAATGGCAATACACGCCAATACAATGGCAATACAACTCCCACTCAAGAATAAATCCTGCAAGATGGTCCAATCTATCACAAATAACCTGTGACCAAGTCCAAGTGAATGGAGATAGTCAATGATCCAAAGCTATCGCACAAGCTTCAAGATCCACTAGAGCTCTCTTCTAGCATAAAAGCCGATAAAATTTCGGCAACATATCCTCTGTAAAATGGACTCTAGAACCAAAATAACCATGTGGGAATCACCATCCACATATGCCAAGAATCACACTGGCAAATATATATCAGTCAATGACCAAATGCTAATAATAGTGACAAACGAATGTGTAACTGAGGCTCCAATCTGGATCCTGTACCTGCAAAGAAAACGAAGATACAAGTACCAAACAAGATCCACAATCAACTCTCAAAGAATTGTGTGCAACCGATAACTAAATCCATAACCAAGTGGCATAAGCAAGCTATAGACCACAATGCCACTATACGTCCATGATCAAACTCATGATGACCTAAACCTCAAAAAGAGTATACCACAATGTCATCTTACATGCCAAACGCGTGACAAGATCACGCTCTACTCTCATATGGAGGAGCTACCACAATGATCATACATGTACAATTCCTTGAAGCTCTGAAAATAAGAGCTTGCACACCAAAAATTCTCTCTCGAAGAAGTTCCAAAGCAAATTCAACCTCCAAGTGCAATTAGGGTTGTTTGGACAAAATTGTACTGCTCTGTGTTTTGCTGTTTCAGAGGTGATAACCTCTGAATCTGAACTTTTGCTCTTCAGTAAACTTCAAGATCTAACTCTTGGCTATGTAACGACATAAAGAACACCTCAATCGGAGGTGCGTAGCTCAAGATATGTTCAAAACAAGCACCTGTTGTCAATTTCACTTTCACTTGCAACAGTACTGCTCTGTATTCTGCACTTTCGGCAATCTAAAACTCAGAATCTGTATCTGAGTTCTTCTACAAAGTTGTAGCTATCTTTCCAAGCTACGAGCAGCAAGTTAAATCATCGCATTCCGATCTATAGAACTCAAGTTATGACAAAAAAACCGACCTGCTGTCCTACTCAATGTAGATTCGCCTTCTACAATACTCTGCGTTTTTCGAATTTTCGGCACTTCAGAAGTTCGAACCAGGTTCTGCGCCCTTCTGTGAAGTTGTAGCTCTCTGTGTTAGCTACGCACAGAACTTTAAAACGCATCAATCCAAACTTCGTAGCTCGAATTATGACCGAAATACTGAACAATTGTCAAGAGATGCCGACCTGCACTTCTACCTCTTCTCACGTAAGCTTCCATTGAAGGTTCTTGCACACAAGCCTTCAGCATGCTCTGATACCAATGAAGGGCTTTGGTGTGCAGAACAAGAGGAGGAAGGAAGAGATGGAGGGAGAGAGAAGAGAGGAAAGATGCGCAGACATGCGTGGGAGCCTCGAAACCCACATAATGTTCTCTCTTGAGGCAATGCTCTATATATGATGTATATATATGAATATGGGGTAAGGTCACATGACCCTTACATCCCCAACACTGCATACACACAATAAAGAACTAATGAATTCCATTTTATTAAATCAACCTTTGGAAAGAACTGTTGACACAAACATACCAAAATTACAAGCCAAGTTGGAAGCACCAAAAGAACAGTTGATCCAAGAGAAAAGCAAACAGGTAGAGATAGAGACCACCGATAAAGCAGAAGCTAAATCTTGGGAGCTCAAATGGAATGAAGTAGTACACAAGTACATGGAGCAATGTAATGAAGATGCAGATCAAGTCAAAACTATCTGTGAAGCAAAGGCAAAAGTGGAAGAGGAGTTAAAGGCTAGTAAACAAGAAAATGAAGAGAAGGACCAAGAACTTAGGGACACCAGTAGTGCAATCCACAATGGCTACTGACAAGACTGATGTACGGCCTCTTTCTCCCCCAATCGTTCATTCACCAATAACGGGAGTAGGTATCGAGGAGTATGATGATCACCCAATATTGTATACTGTAGAATTAAGTCAGAAAGAGCGAGCACTACTCGTGTCTCAACTTATCAAGAATTTTGAAAATGAAGTTGTAAAAGTCATGAAGGAAGCTAAAATTAAGAGAAAAATTTAGAGGTAATCATGAAGCCCTTCAATCCCTCGTACGGAATTATGAACGAACAAACTCGAATGTATATTAAGAAGACTACGGGAAAGGATCCAAATGAGCAGCTAAACTTTAAAGCAGACACCTTTCAATACACTCAAGAACATTTTGACATTGTCGATCCCATATGGAGGAGAAAAATATTGGAAAGAAAACCAACATTACGGGTGCACTGGCAGGAGGCACCGTATTTATTACAAGTTAACCCTACATTTTTTCCTATGCCACATCGACGATACCAGTCAAAATTTTGGGAATTACAAAGTCAAGGTAAACTAAATAAGCAATGGCTCAATTTTCCATTAGTTACGAGTCCACCCCACAATTATTTGCCTACAGAAGATTACATGATCAAAATAATAGAATTTTGGTATTTCGGTATGCCAAAGTTCCTGACCTCACTATCAAAGTGACCAACAAAATACTCAACATGATTCTAACTGTACTCAAAGTATTCAAGCATGCAGAGTACACATTTTTGAATTTTATTGACATCAATCAAGGCACACATTTTTTAGTATTCAACCTTTTTGTTATGCCAAGTAGACTAACCACTACGACCTATTATTTGCGACTCATGTTTTTGCCTAGTACATATATGCAAACTTTTGAAGAAGCCTTCTTCACTGGATTTTTTGAGATTGATTCAAAAATCTTCCTAAAGATGTCCACAAATTTGAATGCAAGATTAGTCGCCTATGAACTGAGTTTTTTTGCTGACCATCACCAACCACCACACGATGGTGTCAAGTCCGAACAATGGAAGCAACTCATGATACATGAAGCCAATGTGCTAAATGAAATAGAGCAAAAGGTATGTAAGACGTACTCCTGTCGACATCCAAAGCCTATTGGGGACGACAGAGTTCAGGAGGGGGGATGTGTGGCAACAAAGACAGGGGAATCCAGCAAAAGAAGAAGAAGAAGTCAAAAATCAAAACGAGCAACTATGCAATAAGAAGTATCACCCTCTACCCAAAGCCCGGCAGGGGCATGCATCAGGCTACAATGCAAAAGGACTAGGTCCAAAGAGTGGAAATAAAGACAACAACCAGGACTTTTCATGGGAGGACCAAAAGTTAGAAAGAGGGAGAGGCTAAGAAGCGGAAACACGTGACTAAGAATATCACATTCTTAGCCACTGAATGCATGCGTGGTAGCCCGAATTAACACAGCAAAGGAAGATATGAAGCAAAGCCTATCAAGGGATGACATGGACAGAGGGGAAGAGTGTTGCAGAGAAAATAGAACACTAAAGAGGTGCCCCAAAATTTTCAAAATTATGGGCACAATTTTTCTTCTTCAAATTCTTATGAAAATCTCTTGAAAGCCATGTAAATGCACTAGAGGACTCCTCTAGATGCGTAAATCCCAAGCAATGTATCATAATCCTTGTAAATAGTAGGAAATTAGTGTTTGTACAATAAAGTGCCGGTCTCTTGTGTGAAAGGACCATTTTTTAGGGCATATGTATATAAGTCATTTGATGACACTTTGTAAAGACTTTTTGCCATTGGGAGTAAGAGAGATCTGATTTTCAAATTTTCTTCTTTTTCTTCTTTTTCTTCTTGTATCTCCTTGCTTGTGAGCTTGCATGTGTGTTTCTAGCTTGGAATGAGTGCATGGAAGTGTTGTTTATTGAATTTTTTGTTGTTCCAAAGTGTGTAATGTGTGTGTGAGGTGTGAGGAAGTGTGTGGTGAATCTATGTGAGTTGTCCATCTCTGTTTTTTGCCCATATCTTGAAGTACAATTGTCAGAATCAGACAAGACTACCACCATTGGATGCGTCTCATCAAGAGCTTTGAAATGAACTCAGTATAAACCATATTTTGAGTTTGGAGCTGAGAGAAAAGTCCATTTTTGTACTTACAGTTGTTTCATGTATCATGACACCATTTCCACCTGTGAGAGTGATGAATGTGCATGAAAATACTCATTTGCATTTATCAAGCGCTATTTCACTTCATTTACTATTGTGAAAGTACATGTCTTCATACACTCGGTTAGGTTCAAGATACTTCTCGGATTGATAATTAAAATGAGTGATCCCCACTATATGTACTTGTCGGTGATAGAGGTATAGTCTCTTTTGTCACAAGTCCCTAAGTTCTTGCTTAGGTACACAACAACACTTAGGTGTTACAACCAAAGTCAATTGCAAGGACTACTCTCATAGAGACATGCTCCCCATATAGTAGAATCCCATCCATAGAGCCACAGATGATACAAACTCAGTGCATTCCATAGGATTAGGATCCTCATGGATGCATGACGACACCCACTGTTGGCATCATATGGGGAGAAGCAAGTACGGCATACATGCACATCTAGCACTAAGGCAACCCATTAAATTTTTCCAAACCTTACATCATTTTAAAAGTGATTCTCATCACTAAAAACCCTTGTAAATATCGTTTCACCTTTTTGTAGCTCCATTTTGTACAAGCCAAGAAGTCCTCGAGCTTGAGGAGCCTTAGAAGTAGTTGCCTGTCGATTTTCATATTTTTTAGATCTCGTTTGAGCCCTCGAATAAGCCCTAGAACCTAATTTTTAACTAGGCCGGACACTAGGTCTGGACAGGGCCAAAGCTAGTAAAAAACTATAAATAGAGCTGAAGAGCTCATTTTTGGAGGCTAGCTTCTTGTAGTTTTGAGCTTGTATGAGAACTTGGTTATAATATAAGTGATTCCATTGTCTTACTCTCTTTGTTCTTGCCGTGTGTGTGCGTGTGTGTATGTGTGTGCATGTTTGTGTGCTTCTCACTCACACATTTGTGCCTTCACTTGCTCGAGGTCTTCATACCATCCTCATGTCTTCCCCGATTGACATTAAAGGAGGTGCTACTCATCACTGAGCTACACCAAATTTTGGCACCGTTGCCAAGGAATCGAGCTTTGAGGACGAGCGTGTGATGGTAAGATGTAGAGAGGACGCGTTGGAATGGTAAGTAGTAGGTAAATTTCTAGTTTTTTCTCCATCTCCATCTCCATCTTCACCTCCATCTTCATCTCCTTCACCACCTTATATTCCCACTTCCAAATCATTTCCCTCATTTGTTTTGTGCGAGCTTGAGAGAGAGCGAGTGTGTGTTCTTGTTTTTGTGTGCTTTTGCATGTTTCTTGCAAGTTTCAGCTCCATCATCATCTCCAACAAGCTCAGTAGGTACGGAATCTCTCTGCGCAAGCCCCGAGGCATCGAGCTCGAGCTATTGCGACACACTGAAAAGTTGCCCCAATCACGATTCTGAGTGCACCACGACACTGCGCAGCCCTAGAGCTCCTAGGATCACTAGACAGAACAGAAAAATTCACGACACCTCGACCTATTGCGACACTCCCAGGTATCGCGACACCTCGACCTATCGCGACACTCCCAGGTATCGTGACACTCCCAAGTATCGCGACACCTCGACCTATCGCGACACCTCGACCCATCGCGACACTCCCAGGTATCGCGACACTCCCAAGTATCGCGACACCTCGACCTATCGTGACACTCCCAGGTATCACGACACTCCCAAGTATCGCGACACCTCGACCTATCGCGACACTCTCAAGTATCACGACACCTCGACCTATCGCAACACTCCCAGGTATCGCGACACCTTGACCTATCGTGACACTCCCAGGTATCGCGACACTCTGTAGCTCAGTGATGAGTAGCACCTCCTTTAATGTCAATCAGGGAAGACGTGAGGATGGTATGATGACCTCAAGCAAGTGATGGCACAAGTGCATGAGTGAGAAGCACACTGACATGCGCACACATACACACACACGCGCACATACGGCAAGACAAAGAGTGAGAAGCAATGGAGTTCTTAGATTACTTTCAAAAAGCTCATACAAGTTCAAATCAATTACAAGCTCCCTCAAAAATGAGCTCTCTAGCTCTATTTATAGTTTTTGACTAGGTTTTGGCCTTGTCCAGACCTAGTGTCCGGCCTAGTTAAAAATTAGGTTCTCTACCTTATTTGGAGGTTCAAACGGAGTCTAAAAAATGTGAAAACTGATAGGTAGGTACTTCTGAAGCTCCTCAAGCTCGAGGACTCCTTGGCTTGCACAAAATGGAGCTACAAAAATGTGAAATGGCATTTACAATGGTTTTTAGTGATGAAAATCACTATTTGTGTAGGGATTTCTTCTAGCATTTTGACATACATTCCCTGGAGCTCCCTACTTGCTCCTTCTTCTTGTGTACCCAACTCTTTAATGCCTGAAAATTTGAAATGGCCTACTTGCCAGATCTTCTTTGACTACTATGTCTGCCTGTGCTTTCTCTTCGTTCCGACTCCCTTCGTAGGCTTCCTTGTCTTGCAACTCCTTCAGTTCCTTGACTACTGCCAACACCCTCCCCCCTCTCTTGCGTCTGTTATCTCTGACAGACCCTTGTCTAGCAGTGCGTTGGACATAATATTGGACAACATCGGCAGCAAGGTGGTGTTCTTCTAATCGTAGCCCCCGTGCTAGATCTGTTAACAATGCATCCCAATTCACTGGTCCTGGTACGTCCGGATGTGGCACCCGTAGTTATTCTGAATGGATGGTTCTCTCCACAGCAAATAAGTGGAGGAGATGTGAGGGTCTGGGTACAAATATTTCTGAGTGATATTCCCAGAATCCTGTTACGAACATCTCCTCGAATGTCTGTTTAAAGCAAGCTGGGAGGTACTTTATTCTGGCGTGCCAAGCATATATTACCTCTATTGATGGGGTGGTACTCATGTCGTATACCAAATCTTGGTTGCCTGTAAGAAAGCCAACACCTGAGAAGTGGGGGTCTTTAATATTCTTGAATGTCTTGAATGTGATTAGCATTAGTTCAAAGATTTTCATGCACATTTGGGCCATCACATCGGGGGTATTCCGTAGTCGAATGCTCCAGTGACGGATGGTAGAAATCATGTAATTCACAGTGGGAGGTCCTTGAGGAGGTGCTAGATAAACATAGTTTAACCACTTTGCGCAACCTTTGATGTTCTTGACAGCAATTGTAAACTCTGGCCAGGTGCACCTGCGGAAGACTGGAACATAACAAGGATTGTATTTAATAAAGAGTGGCATGTTAGTCCAAGTACGAACCATCTCTGGGTAGGTCTCAAGAAGACGGATCCTCTAGATGGGTTGATGAATAGATCCTTTCTTAGCACTTTCTGGGATATCATCGGGCCCAAATTGTGTGGTGAAAGTTGGAGGTTTGCCACATCTGCGTTGAATCTCTACGTTGTAATCTGCAAGGAGTACACAAAATGGCACATATTGATCGTCGTTGGTGCCGATCCATCTATGATGAGACATGTTGCGGAAATATTCTGACTTTATGATGGTGTCTTCTAACTTTGCCATTGATTGGATTTGAATTGCCACTCGATCTTCATGGGTGTTGAGAGTGTTGAAGCTCAAAGTCAAGGACAAAGCATGGAAGCACATCAAAAGGTGGACACACAAGGAAAGGGAGCAAGTAGGGAGCTCCAAGAAGTGTACGTCAAATTTTCAGAAGAATCCCCTACAGAAATAGTGATTTTCATCACTGAAAACCATTGTAAATACCATTATCTATTTTTATAACTCCATTTTGTTCAAGCCGAGGAGTCCTTGAGCTTGAGGAGTATTAGAACTATCATCCTACCAATTTTCATAATTTTTAGACTCCGTTTGAGCCCTCAAATAAGCCTTGGAACCTAATTTTTAACTAGGCCGGACACTAGGTTTGGACAGGGCCAAAACTAGTCAAAAAACTATAAAAAGAGCTAGAGTGCTCAGTTTTGGGGTTAGCTTGTTAGAGAATAGAGCTTTTGTAAGAGAACTCTTTTGCAATCGAAGCTTTCCATTGTTCCTCTCTTTGATCTTACCTTGTGCGCGTGTGTGTGTATGTGTGTGCATGCTTGTGTGCTTTCACTCACGCACTTGTGCCTTCACTTGCTCGTGGTCTTCATACCGGTCCTCACGTCTCCATGGATTGACAAGTAAAGGAGGTGGTGCTTACGCTTGAGCTACACCAAATTTTGGTTGTTGTTGTTTTCTCTAGTGTCTGGAGCCATTCATGTACTTCAACTTCTAAGGTGTCCATTCCTTCTGAGGTCTGGGTGCCACCTGGCATCGGCATAGGAACATATGGTTCCTCATATGTTTTGTCCACCTCAATGGGTACCAAGTCCTCAGGATCTGGTTCTACAACTGGAGAGGGCTGCCTTTCATATTCCAGTAACTTCTTCTGCAGCTCTGTCACCTGCTCTGTCAATGCCTTTACTTCTACTGAAGTCGAGGTCGTTTCTATGACTTTGGGTTGTGCCTCCTGTTCCCTGAGCTGGATACGTAGTTCATCCCATTCCCTTTCCAAATCATCATGTGCTTCTAATAAATCAGCATAGCTTTCCAAGATGGTTTTCATGGTCTCTGAGGGAACTGCTTTGAATTGTTCTGGGTCGATTTCATGGGGAGAGCCTTCCATGGCAGCTTCTAGGTTTTCTTCATTTTGTTTCTGCAAATGTTTGTTTTCTTCAAGGGCTATAGCCATATGTTTTCGGAGTAGAGTTAGATTTCGTCGGACTCTCAGGTTGTCTGTTTGGTAAACCTCCAGTAAGGCTTCGAGTTGTTTGACACCTGACTCTTCTGATGGTTGGGGTGTCTCCAGGAGGGTTTGATGAGCTTGCTCGAGAGTGGTGTAGCGTTGATTGAGTTCTGCATTTTCTTCTTCTATACTGGTAAGCCGTCTTTGTAGTTGTTGATGATTCGTCGTCAGCTGATGATGACGGTCTTCTAGAGCCTGGTACTCACTCTGAAGTTGATACACGCATTGATGTAAAGCTATGAATATACTATTTACATTAAACGATGCAGGGAAAGATGAAGATGCAGGGGGGATGGGGAAGGGGAAGGGAGTTGTGAATGCTGTGGAATCAAGTGGTGAGGTAGGTGGAGGGGGTATGGGAGATTGAGGTTGTGTGGGGGGTGGGAGTGGTGCTGTGGCTGGTGATGTCTCCATTGTGTCGAATGTGTGTGTGACTGTAAAGATGGGAACAGTGGGTGGGGTGGATGTGACATTTGTGAAGAGTGTTGTGTAGGTGGGCATGGTAACTCCTCCGACTTGGATTCCAGGAGAGAGAGGAATTCCCATGACGACTGTGGTAATGGCAGAAATAGGTGTGGTGGTGCCAGGTGGTGAGGTGACATGTGTATTGAGAGGTGAGGTGGGTGGTGAGAGTGGTTCCTCCTGATGTTCTTCTGTTTGTGTGTTACCTCCAGGTTTTGATACATTGATGTGTATTTGTTTGCCAGATCGCATGGGGCGGGTAGGCACTCGCTTCTCAAATCGATTAATATAAGTCATGGCTGCATGAGCAGCCTCATCTAAGCCCACTGCGTCAGCGTGCAGGTTCATTGATTCAATGAACATGTCATCCACACCTTCCTTGGCTAACATTTGGCTCATGATCATCTTTCCTGTTTCGAGCGACAGCTTGTGTTGCTCCTGGACTCGCTTCATTGTTTCATATAATCTTTTTATTTGTGCCGAGTATGCCGGGGCACTTGCTAGTTCTGAAAGTTCTTCATATTCTTGATCATACTCTTCGTGTGCCTCTTGTTCTTCTGTCTCTTCTTCATCGTCTTCTACTTCTACTACTCCCGGTTGGGTCGGGGCTAAAGTGGTTGTCGTGGGTTGTTGTTCTTGGGTTTGCTCCACTTCTGTCTCCAGGTTAGATTCATTGATCAAACGGGCGATTTCTTCATCTGTTAGATCAGCAAGGGTGTAACCTTGAGGGAACTCCAAGTCTGAAGGAATAGGAGGGAACACCAGGTTGGGTCCTTCTGCACTTGGTCGGGGTAGGCGAATGGTGAATGGTCGGACACGCCTCGTTTGTGGAGGAGTCACCTTGGGTGTGGTAGTGGCTCCCCTTGGTTGAGCGCATGGTAATTGAACTCCCCCTCTCATCTTCTTCGATAGAGGGCCTGCCGTTGATAGTCGTCTTTGGAACTCTTGGGCCCTGGACCATACTAGTGCTCTTTGAATGGGCACGTCATATGCTAAGCACCTATAAA
The DNA here is from genome assembly GCA_020310875.1 of Ceratopteris richardii. Lineage (NCBI taxonomy): Eukaryota > Viridiplantae > Streptophyta > Polypodiopsida > Polypodiales > Pteridaceae > Ceratopteris > Ceratopteris richardii. Next base: position 146,270,768 of record CM035436.1, on the reverse strand, counting down.
TTATTCTTGTGAGAGCACAGCATCCATGCAGTACATTTTTCTGTTTCTTATTCCACCGTTGATGGGCTAGATGTATTTGATCGATGATCTAGTGCGGTATGTTGATGGTGAGATTCTCTGTCTCCGCCAAGTACAAGCTGAACCATATCTTTTTTGGTGGCATAGTGAATCGTTCTTGGGTGGGAAAAGCAAAATGTTGCATGATAGTTCGTAGGTGTAGAGCAATGGTAGGTGTCATTGCGACCATGTCCTTCAATTTGTTGAGATCCTTATGCTTCATCCTGCCTGGAACCATTAGTTCTTTCTCAGTGGGAATATGCATTCCTTGCATGTTCAATGCTGCTCGTACCAAATTGAGGGTCAGTTTGAATCTCTTGAGTTCGTGGCCTAGCAATAGTGAGGGTAGCACAAAAGTACTATCGCCTCCCTTGGCCCTGCTAGGAGTGATGGTACTAATAAAGTAGGAGCAGCGAAGAAAATCTGGCTTAGGCAAATGTGCTCTGAAGTAGCTATCCAATCCCATTTTGGTCCAAACCGATCGCATTACTTCTGCATTCTGATAGTTTTCAAATTCACGAGTGAAAAAATGATAACCTCCCCATTTGCCATTGAATTCAATTTCTGCCTCCCAGAAATAGGTGCCATCACCCAATGGCCCTACGACATCACTAAACCAATGAGCGTGTTTCCCCACTTGAGAAGTGTGTCCCTGAGGAGGGTCCTGAATCGGGAGAACATGCACCGCTTGAAGTTCTTGAGGCCTTTCGGTGAGTGGTGGTTCCAGGAGGAGGGTTTCAATGTCCACAATCTGTGCGCTAGACCCTGCCTGGGAACTGGTGCCTCTTGCTTCTGCCATTGTTATTGCTTGCTTGCTGGTTCTGTGAGAATATAGATCATGCGTTAATATTGTAATGGACAAGATAGAACACTTTTTGTCCCCGTTACAACATTATCATGAAGTGAGTAATGGGTTAGTGGGTCAGTGAGTGCTTGATGACTGTGGGTGTAGTTAATGGATGGATAGTCCTAGGAGGTAGATGGAAAGATGTAGTGTATGAGTGATGTAGTTAGCAAGTGGAGATGAATTTACAGATGAGGGTCAGGAGGTTTATTACAAGTCTTAGGTTGCCAAACACAATGGATGGCTTTTGGTTTTGGTTTTGTGGGGACTCTAGAGGGTTGTATGAGTAATTCTGCTTGGGGATGATGCGTCTTTGGGACCCATTTACAAGTGAGTCTGTGCGTGCTCCTGGGTGACTGTGTGTTCGTGCGTATTAGACTACAGTGGGTAACGGCTCCTTGAGTGAGTGAATGCTGTCGTGTATGATGTGATTCGTGCGGGACTAGTTGAGCCCGCAAGCAAGTCTTAGGCACCAAAATTTGTCTTGATTGTGGGCCAACCTTCATCGACTTCTTGGGCACCCAGATAGATTTCACTTTCTCAAAAGAAGTTTTGGACGTCTTCCTATTAGTATCATGTCGTTGATTACTAATAAGAAGTTGAGATGATTGTTGTCGCTTGACTGTAATAGGCCGCTCTCCTTTTCGCACCCACAGTTGTTTCAATGGCTGAGTCATTCTGCTTCGCACGTTCTTTTGGCCTCCCGCATAGGTAGTCTTCAGTAATTGATCTGCCTTTGGTTGCTGCCTCCCTCTGGCCTTTGGAAAAGAAGAGAGTTCCGTCGAGGCCTTGACTTCTTTATTGAGATCTCCATTCCTCTGCATCACATAGCTTTGGACAAGAACAGCATGGTCAACTTCATGTGTACCCCTGGAGGGACCAGGAGTCTGTGCCTTTTCTAGTTCCTTGAGTGCTCCATTATCTAACTCAACTGTAATTCTACTCTGATTCACCCATACCTGAAGAAGTCCACTTCTTAGGTTTAAGTTGACTGCATGGTCATAGATCCAGTCTTGACCCAAGACCAGAGGCTCAGTGAGATCCTCATCTTGACACACTAGTACCTTAACTATCATTGGAGCATCTTGAATGGAGAGGGGAAATTCCACCTCTCCCATGCAAGGGGTTTCCACATCTCCCAATCCTATTAGATATGCTTCTATAGGATTGACTTTTAATTTCAATTCTCGACAGTAAGAAAGTCTCACCGCACTAGTGGCTGCACCTGAGTCAATCAATGCTTGCACAGTTTTTGCACCAACTCCTTGTCCTATTTCTAAAGTCACAAAAGGACGTCGATCTATTATCCTTTGGGAACTTATTCCTGAGACTTCACACATTGCCACATGATATCCTGGATCCTCATAGGCACCTGTCCTAGGTTGATCCCTACCTTGCTGTCTCAACTTCATCTTTCTGATGCGTTCTAAAGCTTCTCCTTGAGCTTCTTCTCGAATTCGTCTTTCTTCTTCTTTGCGCTTCTTAGCAGTGTTGAGTCGACTTAGCATCTCTTCCGTCAGAGGTTCCTGATATAACTTGACTCTGCACCCGCTTATGTAGCTCGAGAGAATATCGCCTTCCAATGTGGCTAGTTGCACTGCTCCACTTGTTGAGATTCTATTAATGATCATGGGTCCGTAGCCTCTCTTTTCTAGTTTCCTCGCATGTTGTTTCAAAGTGTAGACTAGTACTAGGTCGCCTGCCTTCAAACCTTTATCCTTAATGTGGGCATCAAAGTACGCCTTCTGTCGTTTCTTGGTTGCATATATTCCAGCTACAGCTCTTAGTCTAGTCTCACCTAATCGTTCAAGGTCAAAAATTCTTGAAGAGAGTTCATGACCTGTCCACTCATGCTCCTGTGCTACTTTCAATGTAGGTATTAAGAAGTCCAACGGTAGCACTGCATTTTGGCCAAATACCATCTGAAAGGGTGTGGCTTGGAGTGCCGTTTTGTAGGCGACTCGGTATGCCCAAACAGCATGGTATAGCTGTTTGTCCCCATCAGAGCGTTTATTATTTACCAATTTGGTAAGCACAATGCATAGAATCTTGTTGGTGCTTTCGGCCTGGCCATTAGCTTGTGAGTGATAAGGGGCAGACTTCTTATGTACTACCAAGAACTCTTGGAGCAGATTTTCAATAACTTCATTTAAGAAGTGAGTGCCTCTATCACTTACTAGCTCTATAGGTAGCCCGTATCTTGTGAACACATTCTCAAATAGGAACTTAGCAGTTATCTGCGCATCGTTCTTTGTCGTAGCTTTTACCTCTACCCACTTTGTTAGATAGTCTGTGGCCACGATGATGTATTCAGCATGTGAACCCTTGGCTGGGGGATTAATAGGACCTACAAAGTCTATTTCCCACTTATAGAATGCACGTCCACCCATCATAGGTTTCAGTGGCATCTCATCCTTGCGTATAGGATACTGAGTTCTCTAACAGACATCACACCGTTTCACATAGGTATGTGCATCCATGTGAAGGGTCGGCCACCAAAAGCCCGCAAATAGTATTGTCTTGATCACCCTATCTGGACCGAAGTGTCCTCCTGCTACACCTTGGTGAGCAGTCTCTAATATCTTGAGGTATTCGCTCTCATGAACACATAGTCTCAGGTAACCATCTTTACCACGCTTGTATAGATTATCACCAATGAGTGAGTAATCCAGGGCTTCTTGTTCTAGACTTCTTTGCCTCGTCATAGTCATGTCTGGAGGGAATGTTTTCGTCTTCAAGAAGGCTACTAATGGTTCACTCCAATCTGGCACTATGGACACTTGATAAAGAGTGGCATGTTCCACAGGTGGTTTAGTGCAATAGATTGGGCATTCTTTACACATCTTATGTACATCAGATTCCATAGTCGGCCAATGCACTCCTAGTCTCCTCAGGGTCTGTAGGGTTTGTTGTTTTGAGTAGTGTTGCTCTAATGCACCTACATGTGCCAATTGCAACCATTTAGCGTACTCATCCTCTTCCACACAACAAGCCAATATCCCTTGGTCTATCTGTTTGTACATGCTTCCTGCCATGATGTGGTACTTCTGGGCTCTTACTACCTCTCTACCTTGAGTGTTTATGACTAGGTGGTTAGGCCCGTATGTCAATACTGGCACTAATGGCTTAGCCCACTGAGGTACAACTTCCAAATTAAACAAGTAAGCATCAGAAAGGTCATCTGATACTCCTTGTGCGGCTTCTCCCGATGTGAGCCTAGAGATATGGTTTGCTCTCAAGTGAGTCCTCCCCTTCCTTACCACAACCTCAAAGTCATATTCCATTAGTAAGAGAAACCATCTTACTAATCTTCTTGTATTGCATGGCTTGTTCACAAGATATAGCAGTGCCTGATGGTTAGTAAAAAATTTAAACTTATTTGCAAGCAAGTAATGTCTAAACTTTTTAACTGCATATACCATGCCTAATCCCTCTCGTTCAGTGGTTGTATAGTTTCGTTCAGTTGCATTCAACTGTCTACTAGCATAGGCAATTGGAAGATCCATATTACCTTCACCAGTAGGTTGCGCGAGTACACATCCAATAGCATAATTGGATGCATCCACATGAACATGGAAAGGCCTATTCCAATCCGGTGTGGTCAAGATTGGTGCTGTACACAATCTTCTTTTAAGCTCATTGAAGGAGTTTTCACATTCATCAGTCCACTCGAAGTTGGTCAAAAGTCCATACAGAGGCTTTGCTATGATGGCATACATATGTATAAACCGTCGGTAATAACCACAATGCCCCATGAAAGCTTGTACTTCCTTGACATTCTTTGGCCTAGGTAACTTGGCTATAGCTCTCACTTTCTCTTCATCAGTGGATATGCCATTCTTTGACACTATGTGTCCTAGAATTTTGCCTTGCCTGACCATGAAAACACATTTTTCTGGGTTCAAGCAGACTTGATATTCTCTGCATTTGTCAAAGATTTGTCTAAGTTCTGGTATATGTGTCTGTCTAATGTTGGAATGAGCACAGAGGTCATCAACATAGACTTCCAAATTCTTCCTCAAGAACTCTTTAAACACGTGGCACATTAGTCTCTGAAAGGTTGCAAGAGCATTGGTAAGCCCAAATGGCATTACTCTAAAGGCAAAAATGCCCCATTCAGTGGCAAAAGCTATCTTATGCTGATCTTCTGGAGCTATGGCTACTTGATTGTAGCCCGAAAATCCATCAAGGAAGCTGTACACTTCCTTGCATGCTACTCTTTCTAAGAGATGTTCTGTGATAGGAAGCGGATAGTTATCTCGAATTGTGGTTGCATTGACCTTCTTCAAGTTAATGCATACACGCAGCTTTCCATTTTTCTTGGGCACCACTACGATGGGGGATACCCACTCAGTGTGCTCAATTTCATAGATGAATCCAGCTTCTACCAAACGATCGATCTCTTCTTTGATCTTGGCCGCATAAATATCATTATATGTGTATGGCTTTTGCTTAGAGGGTTTTGCGTCTGAGGTCATGGGAATTGTGTGTGAGCATATGTCAGGGTCCACTCCTTTCAAATCCTTGTAACTCCAAGCAAATACATCTCTGTATTCTCTTAGCAAGGCTATTAATGCATGCTCTGCTTCCTCTGTTAGGTCATGTCCTATATAAGTACATCTCTCCTCTCCTTCTTCTAGGGCTACCACTATTTTCTTGGTGGTTTCCTTGTTATCGTAGGCCTCTCCTGATTGGGCCTCGCATTTTGGCATTCTGATCATGACCCTCCTGTCATCTGTCTCAGATTTCTTAAAATTTTCCGGGACCTCAAGCAAGGATTCCTCCTCTTCTGGTGTGACTTCTCTCTTTTTTCTTTCCTTTCCTTCATCCTTAGGGGTCACATGTGTGGCTAACCTTACATCATTTGTTATCTCTCTGTGTCTCTGGGGTTGAAATTCTACTTCATAGAAGTATTCTTCATCTGATGCAAAAGGTGGGTCCATAATGATTGAGTCTAGATCGGAGTCGCTCGCATCCTTAAATGCATCAGGGCTAGGTTCGCATTCTTCTAAAACTGCATCTCCCATGATTGGCTCTATGGAGAAAACTGAAATGTCATAGCCATCCTCATCACAGTGGGGTGTCCATTGTTCTTCATTGATGGCTACATCCATGGTTGCTAAAATTTCTGCCCAGCCATGGGGTTCAAATTCTTCATCAGGAAATACTACAGGTGCATAGGCTGGGTCTTGAATGGATCTATGTGTTTTGTTTGCACCTATTTCTCAGGCTTTTCCTCTTTTCTCCTCTTCTACTGCCACTTTGCACATCCATAAGTGAGTGTCTTCATGCATCCATGAGGATCCTGATCCTATGGAGTGCACAGACTCCGTGTCATCCTTGGCTCTATGGATGGGATTCCATTGAATAGGCGGGAAATCTCTATGAGAGTAATCTTTGAGATTGACTTTGGTCGTAACACCTAAGTGTTGCAAGTACAAGGAATTGGTTCCCCAATCCTGGACCACTTGCAACTGTCGCATAAAGGGTCGTCCCAAGATCATTTCATAGGCATGATTTTTGCTAAAATCACAGATAGCAAACATGTGCTCAAACTCTACACCACATGTAGTAAGAGTTATTCCTTCCAGCAGTCCTAAAGGTCTTTCTATGTGGCCATCAGCCATTTGCAATTTCATCCTCGTGGGCCTGAGTGCTGGCTTGCTTCACCGCTTCCATAGGGAAGTGGTAGCAATAGCAACTCCTGCATCTGAGTCCAGAATTGCCTTGGTTGTGTACCCCTAATGGGTAATGGGAAGATAGGTGTTTCCTTCTTCACCTTCACTCATATCGCCTATCTTGTCTAGAGGAATTTCTGGCACTGTCCTATGAGAACCTACCTGGGAACGAGGTTTTGCTATCTCTGGTACTTGTTTGGCTACATGTTTCCATAACTCTGGCCTAACTTTGAGTAGCTCTTCTAAAGTGAGGTTGCACTGCACTTTAGTGTTTTTCACTACTTCCGTATTCCTAGGTATGACTGAGTCTCCGTTTCTTACCATGACGGTGGGTGCTCTCGTACAGGTCGACTTGGCTTCCCATGGGCCTGTGAAATGGGGTAATTCCTGTAAAGAATTAGACTCAAAGTCTAATCTCTCTTCAGACTGGGTGCTCTCCTGCTCTCCATAAATGGATGGGATATCTTGTGGGAATTGTTGGTGCATTTTGCCCAAGCCTACATGCTTGATATGCTTGATATTATCCTCATTTGTAAGTCACATGAGTAGTCATGTGAACACCTCTTGTAAAAGAGTACATTTTATCTCTTGTAAATGGAAAAAGAAAAAAGTAAAAGGATGGCTTACCTCATCCATGATGTAAAAGCAAATTCGTGGCTCCAACTACCAAAATCACGAATTTTTGAGCTGAGGGAATCTCTCCTAACTTTGGGGATCACTTTTAGGTGGAGCCATTCGAATTCGAATTCAAAACTCCCTCCAAGAATAGCTATAAAAGGAGCAAGAAGGAAGAGGCGATAAGCAAGCCTTGTACGTGACCACTTCATGTCATTTTGTAGAGATTGAAGAGCTTACTCCATAGCTCTATCATTCTACTCCCATTGTGCAAAGATTCATTGCCAATGTGGTTGTAATCATATGTGAATCTATACATTTATTATCATCTACCTCTCTGTTTTGTTCTCTGCTATACTCACTCAGAGCAGTAACTTCAGAAGGTCATATCTCGAGTTTTACTGAACATTTTTCAGTGTTTTAAAGTGCGTTGGATAGCTCTCACTGTCTAGTTTTTACCTATAAATTTTCAAGGTCATTGGATTTATACTTTTGGAGATATCTGCATTTTACTGCTTACTGGTCTATCTCTGCAGAGCCCCGAGAATTGTGGGAATGTTCCAGAACTTGATGAAACTTGTTCTCAGTGCTCAGTCCATCATTTGAAGTGTTTTAACTTGGAATAGGAAGCTTGCTAAGTCTATTTGCTATGCCCAAAAGGAATTTTTCTAATTCCTTCCAGGTTGAGAGCACTGTTCATTTTTTCCAGCAGGTGTATGTCCAAAAATAGCAAGTTTTGGGAGCTAGTCATTTCGCAACTTGTCGGTCTTGACTTAAACTTTTGGGATACATGTTCCAAAGTACTTGGCTGATATTTTGGTGGATTTAGGAAGCTCAAAGGGTCTACTAATCAACTCTGAAGTCTCAGTTGGCTGGTGTGAAGCTGGTTGTAGCGGCACCTACTCATCTTTGGATTGCATCCACCATCTCTCTTCACAGTGGTATCAGAGCATAGTCAAGCAACATGGGAGATGGATTTCCATCAACAATTGACAAATTGGATCGAAACAACTACCCGGCATGGTCTCTAAGGATGGAGGCTTACCTTCAAGGAAGGAATCTATATGGATTCATATCCGGAGATGAAGCAATGCCAACCATGAGGAACAAAGGGCAACCATCACATGAAGAAGTGGAAGGACTTTCGAATTGGTGTTTGAAGGATGCACTTGCAAGGTCCTATATTCTAAACTCAATCTCTGATTTTCTTTTACCTCATGTCAAGGGATGCAAGACATCAAGAGAAACCTGGAATGCACTTGCTTCTTTCTTCTCTTCCAACACTCGAGCAAGGAAGAACCAATTGTGGATGGAGTTCACAACAATGAAGAAAAGCCCGAAGCAAAATGTGACTGATTATGTCACAAAGATGAAGGAGATTTCCGACCAACTTGGAAGCATTGGAGAGGTAATTGAAGAGGAGCAAATCATAAGACAAATCATGAATGGAATCAAAGCAGACGACAAGTGGGAGTCATTCACAACAGCCATGGATTTATACATGGATATGCATGTACCCGACCTCAACACACTCATGGGCCAACTCTTCACTCATGAAGCAAAGATTAGCAAAGGTGGTGAGTCCTCAAGAGGTAATCAAACTTCTGCCTTATATTCTGATAAAGCTAAGGTCAAGGACAAGTCAAAGAATAGGAAGAATGAAGATGAAGGAAGCTCTTTCCAAGCAAACTTTGCAGGTAGAGGAAGAGCTAGAGGAAGAGGCAGAGGTGGAAAGCAAGGCAGGGGGAGATTCCAATCATCTCAACCTTGCAACATATGTGGCTTATCTAACCATACTACTGAAGAATGTTTCAGGAATCCAAGGAACTCAAGAGGAAGAGGATTCAATAGAGGTGGCTATGGATCAAATAGAGGTAGGTACAATGGAGGCTACAACAACAACAACTACTACAACAACAATTACAACAACAACAACAACTATCAAAGTGGCCATAGAGGAAGAAGAGATTACAATAACTATGCAGAGGACCAAAGTCAAGAAGATTCATTATTGATTATGAATCTATCAACAAAGAAGGGTAAGGATGATGATCACATATTTTACATTGATTCGGGATGCTCGAACCATGTAGCAGGAAATGTGGCTTTACTTTCTGATTTGGAAGATCCTCATAACAAGCATGAAGTGCAGACAGGAGATGACACAAAGCACTCAGTGGAGAAGATAGGTAATGTGAAGACATCAGATGGGAATATGAACCTCTTAAGCAAAGTCTTGTATGTCCCTACAATTACCAAAAATTTAATAAGTGTTGGACAGATTGTTGAAAAAGGATTGCAGGTTAGATTCAATCGATTTGGAGCATATGTTGAAGACCCAAGGCAAGGCTTTCGAAGGATTGCCAAAGGAGAAAAGACAGGAAGGCTTTTCACTTTTGAAGTGGAAGATACAAAGAACATAGCTTTGTTTAGCTATGGATCTCAAACTCTAACAGAGTTGGAGATATGGCACAAAAGGCTTGCTCACATTGGTGAGAGGACACTCAAACAGATTTGCAGGGACCAAAGTGTACTTGGTTTGCCTAATATCACAAGGCAACACATGATTTATAAGTGTGAAGCTTGTCAACTCGGCAAGGCTCATAGACAACCTTTCAATAAGAAAGGATATATGTATCAAAATCCTTTGGATCTAGTGCACACGGATGTGTGGGGTCCAAGTAAGGAGCCATCTATATCAGGCTCAAGATATTATGTGTCTTTCATAGATGATTGTAGCAGGTGGACCATTCTGTTTTTCATGAAGCACAAGGATGAAGTGTTTAATTGCTTTAAGAAGTATATTGCTCTTGTTGAAAATCAAACAGGTAGGACTTTAAAAAGACTCAGATCAGATGGTGGAGGAGAATACTTCTCTTCTGAATTTGATGCCTTCTTGCATGAAAGAGGCATTAAAAGGGAAGTCACTACAAGGTATACACCCGAACTCAATGGTGTAGCAGAGAGGAGGAACAGAGCTATTGTCGAAGCTGCAAGGTCCATGCTCAATGAAAAGGGATTGCCGAACTACCTATGGGCAGAGGCTGTGTCAACAGCCACATATCTCATAAATAGACTTCCATCTAAGTCACTAGATGGAACCACTCCATATGAAGTGTGGAATGGAAGAAGACCTAGTCTAGAGCATTGCAAAATCTTTGGATGCTTAGCCTATGCTCACATTCCTTCTCAAGTAAGAGGGAAATTGGATCCCAAGGCAGAGAAGTGTGTATTCATTGGTTATGATCAAAACCAAAAAGGATATAGATTGTACAATCCAACCAATAAAGGATTTTCTGTGAGTAGAGATGTAATTTTTGATGAAAACAAATCATGGTTTGATGATGACAGGAAAGTGAAGCTGCCATATGACTTGGATGAAGATTTTCCATCACTTCAACCAAAGGAGCCAAAGCAGATTGAAGAAAGTGATTCGGAGATTGACCTAGAAGACTTGGAAAGACTAAAGCTATGGAAGAACAAAGGTAAAGCAAAGATGCAGGATGCTACATATGGACCCGAGAGCTCACATCAACCACTTAGAAGGTCTTTGAGGGAGAAGAAGAAACCAGAGAGGTTTGGTTATGATACTTCTTTGGTCACCAAGCACTCAATCTACATTGCAAAGGATTCAACCAATGAAGAACCTACCACATTCGAAGAAGCACAAAGCAAGAAAGCTTGGAGAGATGCAATGGATGAAGAAATGGAAGCCTTGAAGGAGAATGACACTTGGGAGCTTGTACCTAACAAGCCATCTATGAAGATAATCGGATCTCGATGGATATACAAAATCAAGAGGAATCCAGATGGAAGTATAAATAGACACAAAGCAAGGTTAGTTGCTAAAGGGTTTGCTCAAACCCATGGTATTGATTATGAAGAGACTTTCTCTCCTGTTGCAAAAATGCCTACAATTAGGGTTCTCATTAGTCTTGCTGCATCTAGAAATTGGAATCTTTATCAACTTGATGTAAAGAATGCTTTCTTGAATGGATGGATTTCTGAGGAAGTGTATATGGCACAACCTCCTGGATATGAGGATGCACATCATCCTAACTATGTATGCAAACTAAAGAAAGCTTTGTATGGATTGAAGCAAGCTCCAAGAGCTTGGAATTTCAGATTGGTTACTTATTTGCAGGACCAAGGATTCAAAGCTAGCAAGGCGGATACCTCTTTGTTCATAAAGAGGAATGGATCTGAAGTGATCTATTTATGTGTGTATGTTGATGATATTATTATCACAGGCAATGATCTTGAAGGAATCAAACAGGTAAAGAGTCAAATGAAGGAGGAGTTCAAGATAAGTGACCTCGGACCACTCACTTATTTTCTTGGATTGGAGTTGATCTACACAGATTCAGGTATATACATCACACAAAGGAAGTATGTCCATGACATGCTCGTCAAGTTCAAGATGGAAAATACAAAGTGTGCAGGTACACCTATGGAGCAAAATCATAAGCTTAGTGCTTATGAAGGAGAGCCAATTGAAGACATCACAAGCTATCAAAGCTTGGTTGGAAGTTTGAACTATGCAACACTCACAAGGGTGGATATATGCTATAGTGTTAGCATATTGAGTCAGTTTATGCATAAGCCGAGAAGACCACATATGGAAGCGGCCAAGCGAGTCCTCAAGTACCTAAAGGGGACCATGAATGAAGGTTTGTTTTATTCATATACTTCAGATATTGAGCTAAAGGTCTACTCAGATGCAGATTGGGCCGGATCTAAAGATGATAGAAGAAGCACATCAGGGTATATATCATTTGCAGGTTCAAAAATCATTTCTTGGTCATCGAAGAAGCAACCAACCGTGGCATTATCTTCTACCAAAGCTGAATATAGAGGTTTGGCTAATGCAACTCAAGAAATCATGTGGTTAAAGTCTTTGTACACAGATCTTGGACTTCATTCTTCAACACCTCATATTTTTGGTGACAACACAAGCTCACTACATCTAGCAGCTAATCCGGTATACCATGCTAGAACCAAGCATATTGAAGTCCACTACCATTATGTAAGGGAGAAGCTATTGAGCAAGGATATTCAACTATCCTATGTCTCTACAGATATGCAATGTGCAGACATGTTGACGAAAGCTCTTGATGGTACGAAGTTAAGTAGATTCAAGTTGATGATTGGCTTGCAGGAAATCAAGGACAATTGAAGACTTATTTGGAGGCCAAGCATGTTAGGCTTGAGGGGGAGCTGTTGGTGCATTTTGCCCAAGCCTACATGCTTGATATGCTTGATATTATCCTCATTTGTAAGTCACATGAGTAGTCATGTGAACACCTCTTGTAAAAGAGTACATTTTATCTCTTGTAAATGGAAAAAGAAAAAAGTAAAAGGATGGCTTACCTCATCCATGATGTAAAAGCAAATTCGTGGCTCCAACTACCAAAATCACGAATTTTTGAGCTGAGGGAATCTCTCCTAACTTTGGGGATCACTTTTAGGTGGAGCCATTCGAATTCGAATTCAAAACTCCCTCCAAGAATAGCTATAAAAGGAACAAGAAGGAAGAGGCGATAAGCAAGCCTTGTACGTGACCACTTCATGTCATTTTGTAGAGATTGAAGAGCTTACTCCATAGCTCTATCATTCTACTCCCATTGTGCAAAGATTCATTGCCAATGTGGTTGTAATCATATGTGAATCTATACATTTATTATCATCTACCTCTCTGTTTTGTTCTCTGCTATACTCACTCAGAGCAGTAACTTCAGAAGGTCATATCGCGAGTTTTACTGAACATTTTTCAGTGTTTTAAAGTGCGTTGGATAGCTCTCACTGTCTAGTTTCTACCTATAAATTTTCAAGGTCATTGGATTTATACGTTTGGAGATATCTGCATTTTACTGCTTACTGGTCTATCTCTGCAGAGCCCCGAGAATTGTGGGAATGTTCCAAAACTTGATGAAACTTGTTCTCAGTGCTCAGTCCATCATTTGAAGTGTTTTAACTTGGAATAGGAAGCTTGCTAAGTCTATTTGCTATGCCCAAAAGGAATTTTTCTAATTCCTTCCAGGTTGAGAGCACTGTTCATTTTTTCCAGCAGGTGTATGTCCAAAAATAGCAAGTTTTGGGAGCTAGTCATTTCGCAACTTGTCGGTCTTGACTTAAACTTTTGGGATACATGTTCCAAAGTACTTGGCTGATATTTTGGTGGATTTAGGAAGCTCAAAGGGTCTACTAATCAACTCTGAAGTCTCAGTTGGCTGGTGTGAAGCTGGTTGTAGCGGCACCTACTCATCTTTGGATTGCATCCACCATCTCTCTTCACAGGAATTGATCCTGCGTGTCATCCACAAGTTCAATGGGAGGAGGGACTTCACTTTCTTTAGCCCATTTGTCTTCTTGAATCTCTCGGAGGAATTCTGGAGTGAACCTATTCATAGAAGAGGAAGTGTTTGGTCTAGTGGAATTGGGCACATAAGCTTCCTGTGGGGGATGGCTTATGTTTTTGCTTGCCTCATCTCTCTCTTGATTTTTTTCTTCCTTGGCAGATCTTGCAATTATGCTCTCTAACTTCTCTAGGAGTCCATCCAAGTGTAATTGTGTCTTAGCTGAGCCTGAGTAGTTGAAAAGGCGACTGGCTTCGAACATGGTCTGAGCCAATGCGACCATTTTCGCACATAGCTTGGTTCTCTCTATCTCTAGGTCAGCTCTAGGGTAGCACTTGTCATGATCCGTCACATTTGGCCCTTCTTGGATTCTGGCCTAATATGCCTTAAGCATCATATCTATGTCTTCAGGAGTGGGGTCAGCTAACACTGATCCTACTCTAGGGGGTGGTGGGATGGTCTGAGGTTGGTGGACAGACGGTGGGTTAGATGGTGATGGAAGTGAAGGTGGTGGTGGTATGTGAGAGTTTGTTTGAGAGGTGAGTTCAACAATTTTGGCTTTTGTTTCTCTTATGCTTTCTTCTAAGTCGCTCATCTTTTTAGACCATTGTCTTTTCATTCTTTCTCGACTATCCCCCCAGGCTCTCGACCATTTCTTGGCTATACTCTCGGTTTCACTAACCTCTGCACTCTTCTCTAGACCTATCCCTGGGTTCTATTGCAAAGCCTGGGCTCGAGTGACTACCTGTACTAGTGCAGTGGATGTCACACTTCCTGTAGAGTCTACTACTAACCCAATAACATTAATTGGGGTTATTTTTGGCATATTATTGGGATTCTTAGGGCAATCCCATAAGAGATGCTCCTTCCCGCAGTCTTGACAAAAGCCTTGAATCGTCACTGACTGGGATTGTGTAGGTGGAGGCAAGGGGCAATCATGAATGAGGTGATCTCCCTGACATCTATAGCATGGTCCTCTAGGGAATGGAGGTCTTACCTGCCTAGACTGGGGCCTAGAGTTAGGGTTTGTGTACATTACATTTGTGTACTCTGACTCCCAACTAGGTTCACTTGGTTCTTCACTATAGTAGGACTCACCATGTTCAGGAGACTGCATGTAATAAGCCTGGGGACTATCAACATGCGTAGAATCAAAGCTATGATCACTGGGATCACTTTCTGAAGTTAATGGTGTTACTAGGACTATAGCTCTATTCAAATTTTCCTCAGCTGCTGCATACTTTACAGGAATCACATTAGCTGGGTTTGGAGGTTGTTGAGCTAACACAGGTTGTGGTATTTGTTGGTTTTGGTAGGGTTGTTGATAGGGTTGTTGCGGTCTACCATATTGTTGTGGGGGGTACTGGTTCTGGTATCTTCCCTGTTGTGGATAGGGCTAAGCGTAGGTTTGTCTAATTGTTTGCTTATTATACGGGCAATCTTGTGCTGTGTGATTTGTGTACCTCCGTTCTATGGTGCAATATTGGCTGCTAGGATTCACTTGGGGTTGAGCCATTATGGGACATGCGTTCGCCATATGGTCACCACCGCAAGTATAGCACCTTTTTACTGGGGCAAATCTAGGAATTTGTTTACTAGAGACACCTAGTTTTTGAGCTACTTTCTCCGCAAGTTCCTCAATAGATGTGGATTGCGAGGAAGAGAGGCTAGAGGCACTATCTGAATCTTTATAGATTTTGGAAAGCTCTAACTCCTCCCCTAGGTTATCCTCAATGTCAATGCACATGCGTACACACTCTTCTATGGTCCTAGGGTCCTTCAAGTACACATATGATCTCAATTTGGTACTTAGCAATCCATCCAAGAACAAAGCCACTTGTTTGGCAGGAGTGGGTAACTTAGGAACAGGGCATCTCTCAAGGTACTGCCTAAATCTTCTTCCTGCAAGTCTCACAGTCTCCTGGGGGGTCTGCTTGAAGCTGTAGATCAATGAGGAAGTATTATGCCTTATGCCACTCTTAGAGAATTCGGTGATGAAAGCCTCTAAGAGCTTGTCTATGCTCCTGAATTGTCTCTCGTTCAATGGTTGAAACCACGTAAGGGCTGTGTTCCTAAGTGTTAGACCAAAGGCATTATATTGTGTGAATAGATCCTCAACTTGTTCTGCTCTCAAGACTTGCCTAAACTCGGCCACATGATCATATGGGTCTCTTGTGCCATCGAAGTAATTCTTCATGGACTTAACTAACTGAGTCGGTCTCAAAATCCTGGTGTGTTCCCTAGGCCTTGGCATAGGGAAGTCATCCGTATTCCTTTGATTCCTTGGGGCTCTAAATCCTTTAGGTTCCACTCTATTTGTTTCCGTTCTCGTTCTGTCTCTTCCCACTGGGTTGGCAAAGCTTACCTCCGGTCTATGTCTATGTCTGTCTCTTTGAGTTCCATGAGTGTGGGAGGTTCCAGCTCCTTGGTGACCAAATGACACATTCGATCTTGGTTGGGGGAAAATGAATTCACCTTTCCCAGTGTAAGCATGCCTATCATTTTCTGTAACCACAAAGACCCTTTCTGAAGAGTGATCTAAGTAGGTCACTCTACCTGGAGTATCAGGATCTTTGAACTCATATATCATGATTGTTCCTACCTCACTCGGCTGATTAGGTCTATATCTCCAAAAGGCTTCATCCGTCTCTCGGTTCAAGAGTAGATCTATGGTCTTATTATCTTGGGGAATCCACTCTGGTGTGATAATCCTAGTGAGAACAGATTTGCCTCGGGGGGTTCTAGGTTCTTCACCCATGTTTCCTTGCTCTAGGTCACCTAAGTTCGTTTCTGGAACTACATTCCCAAATTCATCTGTCCTATCTGGATGACTCGTGACTACATATATTGTCCCTTCTTTGTCCAAGTATGCTCCATTTTCAAACTTGACAGCTGGGCGCTCTAGTCCAATGGATTGGTCAGGGTTTTTAATCTGTACCACAGATCTTCCTAGGCCGTCCTCATAGATGCTAGCACCTAATCGGTTGGTCCTAAGGTATTCGAGTTGCATCTTGTAAGGGCCTTCCACCCTATGTAAATATGGCACTCCGGAGCTTCCTGTAGGTCTCTCCATACCGTGGGACATCTCAGACTCGCTCGTCTCAGAGCTAGGGTAATACGAATGATGGCTCAACTACTGGGCCCAAGACCTAGCAGTATGATTGACACTAGCCTCTGAAGATCTAAGACTTTGTCTATCTCTCCCTAGGTGTCGTCCTGATCTAAGGTTCATAAGCCCAATTGAATAATCCCAATTTTTTCCCAAGTACACTTTGCGTTGCTGAGTTCTTTTATATCAGTCACTTGTTCTTTTTTAATTGCTCTTAGGGTGTCACTTCTTGTCCAATTAATTCTCGTCGCAAGGAACACTTCAATTTTTATCGTACTTTGAGTGCGGTTGCTCGATTTAATTTCTTTTCCCTTAGGTTGCTTCGCGATTGTAATCTCCTAACACTTGCACTTGAGTGATTAGAGTTCTTGGACTTGGTAGTTCTTAACGTGTTCCTAATTAATCAAAACCTCTATCCGTACTTAGCCTATGCTAGGGATTGACAGAGGGTGTTGAGAATTTCCAACCTTAAGTTCTTCCCTTGGTTGCCCTTGTATGCCCAGGAAGCGTGTTCCCAAGCTCGCACTTACTCTTGCTTCGAGTACCCTTCGATGCTCTCAAAGAACCTGAAAAATTCCACAATTAGCTCAAGAATTGAATTTAGTTGACAGATAGAACATTTTCATGCATGTAATTCACAGACCCAATTGCCTTTTGCCTCTATGGAAATCAATCCCAAGGGACCCTCAATTTTTTCTACCCCGGGATATGGTCAACTTCAAATTATCCTATCTAATAATCCTGACATTAATTCTACCATAACCAGTCGAAGTTGTACTCCCCACGAGCTTTCCAACAAAACAAAAATCACTACAATTAGATTTTGTATGAGGAAGTTATGTCCGTTCAGGGTTTTGGGGCTAAAATAGGATTTAGAACAGGTTAACAAGCAAACAAGACTTCTCAAAATACTTTGTGTAATGGCCTCACAATGCAAGGATGAACCCTAGCATTTGTCCAACAATTTGTCAAAAATAAACCACTCTTTTTTGCCCTAAAATATTAGCCAAATTTGTCCGTCTATCGCGTTCGCAAGCTCTGTCAGTCGTGATTGATAGGTCAATCGCGATCGACGTGTCGGTCGCGATTGATAGGTCTGTCGTGGCTGTCAGTCGCGATTGATGGGTCAATCGCGATTGACACGTGGCTCGGATTTTCAGTCGGTCGTGGTCAAAGGGTCGTTGACTCTGTCAGTCGCGATTGATGGGTCGATCGCGATTGACAGGTCCTTCGCGAGGGTCTGTCCGTCGTGGTCAATCAATCGTTGACTGTGTCGGTCGCGATTGACAGAGCCGTCGGGGGCTGTCAGTTGCGATTGACTGGTCGATCGCGATTGATGGCTCGATCGCGATTGACACGTGTCACGCGTAGGTTCTGTCAGTCGTGGTCAGTCGGTCGTTGACTCTGTCGGTCGCGATTGACGTGTCGATCGCGATTGACAGAGCCATCGGCAGGTGTCCGTCGTGGTTTGTCGATCGCGATTGACAGAGCGATCGCGATTGACAGAGCGATTGCGATTGACAGAAATATGAGGAATTTTAAAATTTCAAGCACACATTTGGGAAGCTCTAGGCATGTAGATCATGATTATGTACTTTGTTTAGCAAAAAGACCATTTTTTCTGTCGGTCGCGATTGACAGAGGTCAACGCCTCGGGACCTGCACAGTCAAATTTTTTACCTGTTGGAGCTGATGCAGCTGCTGGGGATGCTGATTCCTGCAGAAAATCTCAAAAAACACAGAAAATCACAAGCACACAAACGATCTCTCGCTCTCTCTCACAAGTGAAATGAGGGGAATGGTATGGGTGGGGTGATATGACCAAAAACTGAAATTTTTCGCGATGATGGAGATGGATGTGAGAGATGGTGAGGATGATGATGGTGATGAGAAAAACAAAAGAAAATAGGAAAAAGGTGAAGAAAATACCTATAACTCCAACGCTTCAACTCTACATCTTACCATCACACGCTCGTCCTCAAAGCTTGTTCCCCGGCAACGGCGCCAAAATTTGGTGTAGCTCAGTGATGAGTAGCACCTCCTTTAATGTCAATCCGGGAAGACGTGAGGATGGTATGATAACCTCAAGCAAGTGATGGCACAAGTGCGTGAGTGAGAAGCACACTGACATGCACACACATACACACACACGCGCACATACGGCAAGACAAAGAGTGAGAAGCAATGGAGTTCTTAGATTACTTTCAAAAAGCTCATACAAGTTCAAATCAATTACAAGCTCCCTCAAAAATGAGCTCTCTTGCTCTATTTATAGTTTTTGACTAGGTTTTGGCCTTGTCCTGACCTAGTGTCCAGCCTAGTTAAAAACTAGGTTCTCTACCCTATTTGGAGGTTCAAACGGAGTCTAAAAAATGTGAAAACTGATAGGTAGGTACTTCTAAAGCTCCTCAAGCTCAAGGACTCCTTGGCTTGCACAAAATGGAGCTACAAAAATGTGAAATGGCATTTACAATGGTTTTTAGTGATGAAAATCACTATTTCTGTAGGGATTTCTTCTAGCATTTTGACATACATTCCCTGGAGCTCCCTACTTGCTCCTTCTTCTTGTGTACCCAACTCTTTAATGCCTGAAAAATTGAAATGGCCTACTTGCCAGATCTTCTTTGACTACTGTGTCTGCCTGTGCTTTCTCTTCGTTCCGACTCCCTTCGTAGGCTTCCTTGTCTTGCAACTCCTTCAGTTCCTTGACTACTGCCAACACACTCCCAAGTATCGCGACACCTCGACCCATCGCGCCACCTCAACCCGACCTATCTCGATACATGGGCTTAATGCATGAAATTTTAGTGTGAATCAATTGAGTGAATTGAGATATATTTGGGCTTAATTTTGGACACATTGGGATAACATTAGAGCCTTAGGAGTGGGCAAAAGACCTAGAAACCAGGGAGGAATTTCCTAAACCCTGAGAGCCTGTTTTGACCCCTAGGTGCCTGGATGGTCATAACTTCACCATATGAACTCCGATTGATGAGATTTTGGTCTCGTTGGAAAGCTTGTTGAGAATCCTACGTGGACCTTGACTGGTTTTTGTAAGAATCATATGTGGAGTTTTAGAACATGTATTTTTAAGTTGGCCTTTAGGCAGGACTAAGTGGTCATAAGGTTTTGGGGGTACAGTGAGTTACTCGAGGGGGGCCTGTAAATGTTGATGTGTGTCTTTCAATCCCTTGTGGTAATAGAGCTATATTGACTTGTGAACTTTTGCAGGAACATTGTGTGCACTCTAGGCATTCCAAGGCAAGCTAGCAAGGGTGAGTACCAGGCTTGGGAGAAGGCTTCCTGGGCTGGTGTAGCAGTCTGAGCAACCAAGGGATTGAGGTTGGAAGTTCTCTCAACCCTCCTTTGTCAATTCCTAGCCTAGGATAAGCACGACTTAGGTGTGGTGATTAAATAGGGCAACGTTAGGCAAGAATCAAGTCCAAGAGAACTAATCAACTAAGTGCAAGCATTAAGTAGGTCTTAAGTGCGAGAACCCTAAAGGAAAAAAAGTAAACTTGAGTCGATCAATTATCAAGTGCAAACTTCACTTAAGTATTCCTGACGACGTGATCTTGAACAAGGGCTTAACATAATAATAAACTAAAAAGAACAAAGTGATTGGTACAAATTCACCTGCAACGAGAGTGTACTTGGGACCAGGGGGGTAGATAAACCAGGCATATGAACCTTAGGTCAGGCAGACACTTAGGCCGAGACAGACAGAGCCTCAGATCTTCTGAAGCTAGTGTCAATCACACTGCTAGGTCTTGGGCCCAGCAGTTGAGTGATTACCCATACACTCCCCGATCAGAAACAAGTGATTCTGAGATGTCTTATAACATGGAGAGACTAGTAGGTAGTTCAGGGGTGGCTTATCTAGAAAAGCCAAAAGGACCTTACAAGACTCAATTGGAATACATCAGGACTAATCGTCTAGGTGCTCGCATCTACGAAGACGGCCTGAGAAGATCTGTGGTCCAGATTAAGAACCCCGATCAACCCCATGGACTAGAACACCCGATAGTCAAGTTTGAGAATGGAGCATACCTAGATAAAGAGGGGACTATATATGTAGTCACCACTCTTCCTGATAGAACAGATGAGTTTGGAAATGTGATCGCAGAGATCGACATGGGTGATATAGAGCAAGGGAACTTAGAGAGAGAGCCAAGGACTCCCCGTGGTAAATCCGTCTTGACCAAAATCATGAATCCACAGTGGATTCCACAGGATAATAAAAGCATAGATTTGCTTTTAAACCGAGAAACCGATGAGGCTTTTTGGAGATATAAACCTGCCCAGCCTCAAGAAGTAAGTGCTCTCACAATCTATGAGTTTAAAGACCCTAATAGCCCAGGCAAAGTAACCTACCTAGACAATACATCAGATAGGATCTTCGTGGTCACCGAGCATGGCAGACATGCCTACACATGGAAGGGTGAATTTGTTTTTCCCCAACCTCGGTCTAATGTGTCCTACAGCCACCAAGGAGCTGGGACCTCCCAAGCTCATGGAGCTCAAAGAGATAGAGGTAGAGACAGACCTGAGGTAAGCTTTGCCAACTCCCTGGGAACAGAAAGGAGGAGAACATGGATAGATAGAGAAGAAACCGAGAGACCTGGAGCCCCAAGGAACCAGAGAAATGCCGAGGATTTCCCTTTGCCAAGGCCAAGACAACACACTAGGACCCTAAGGCCAACTCAACTGGTGAAGTCCATGAAGAATTACTTCGATGGCACTGGAGACCCATACGACCATGTGGCAGAATTTAGGCAAGTCTTGAGAGCTGAACAGGTTGAGGACCTATTCACGCAATACAATGCTTTTGGTCTAACCCTCAGGAACACTGCCCTTACATGGTTTCAACTTCTGAATGAGAGGCAGTTTAGGAGCATAGACCAGCTCCTAGAGGCATTTATCATTGAGTTTTCTAAGAGTGGCATAAGGCACAACACTTCCTCCTTGATTCATAGCTTTAAGCAAACACCTCAAGAGACGGTCAGATTAGCAGGAAGACGGTTTAGGCAATACCTAGAGAGGTGCCCAATGCCTGAGTTACCCACACTAGCCAAGCAAGTGGCTTTGTTCTTAGATGGATTGTTGAGCACCAAGCTCAGGTCATATGTGTATCTGAAGGACCCCAGAACTATAGAAGAGTGTGTGCGCATGTGCATAGACATTGAGGATAATCTAGGCGAGGAGTTAGAACTATCAAAAATCTATAAGGATTCGGATAGCTCTAGTAGCCTCACATCTGGTCAATCCACATCCATTGAGGAACTTGCAGAGAAGGTAGCTCAAAAATTAGGTGTCTCTAGCAAACAAATTCCAAGATTTGCCCCAGTCAAGAGGTGCTATACGTGTGGAGGTGACCATATGGCAAGTGTTTGTCCTATTATGGCCCAACCCCAAGTGAATCCTAGTAGCCACTACTGCACCATAGAACGGAGATACACAAATCACACAGCTCAAGACTGCCCATACAATAAGCAAGCGGTTAGGCAAACCTACCCTCAGCCCCATCCACAACAGGGAAGATATGAGAACCAGTACCCACCACAACAGTATGCTAGGCCTCAACAAACCTATCAACCACAATATCAGGCCCAACAGAGACCTCAACAGTGCTAGCACAACAACCCCCTACTCCAATCAATGTGAATCCCAGTGAAATATGCGTCTGCCAAAGAAAATTTGAACAGAGCCATAGTCCCAGTCACACCATTGCTATCAGACAGTCATCTAAGTGACCATAGTTTTGACTCCACACATATTGATAGCCTAGAGGCTTACTACATGCAGTCACCCGAGCATAATGAGTCATACTATTATGAAGACCCAAGTGAAAATAGTGGGGAGCCTGAGTACACTAATGTCATGTACACAAACCCCAACTCTAGACCTCAACCTAGGCAAGTACGACCTCCATTTTCCTAGAGGACCTTGCTTCAGATGTCAGGGAGATCACCTCATACGTGATTGTCCACTACCTGCCCCTACACAACCCCAACCAGTGACAATTCAGGGCTTCTGTTAAGATTGTGGAAAAGAGCATCTCTTAAGAGATTGCCCGAAGAACCCCAATAACCTGCCAAAAATCACTCCTATCAACGTTATTGGACTAGTAGTAGACTCTACAGGAAGTGTAACTTCCACTGCCCCAGTACATGTGGTCACTAGAGCTCAAGCCTTGCAGCAAACTCGAGGAGTAGGCTTGGGGAAGAATTCTGAGGTTAGTGAGACAGAGTATAGCTAAGAAAAGGACAAGAGCTTGGAGAGATAGCCGGGAAAGAATGAAAAGACAATGGTCACAGAAAATGAGCGAACTTGAAGAAAGCTTGAGAGAAACCAAAGCGAAGATAAGTGAACTCGCATCTCAAAATCACTCTCACACTACCCCACCACCACCCTTTCCATCTCCCTCCAATCCACCACCTTCCATTCCCCAACATTCTGATTCACCACACGTAACCCACCCACCACCGAGAGTAGGATCAGTCCTAGCGGATCCCACTCCTGAGGATCTAGACATGATGCTTAAAGCATATCAGGCCAGAATCCAGGAAGGGCCAAACGTGATAGATCATGACAAATGTTATCCTAGAGCCGATCTAGAAATAGAGAGAACAACGCTTTGTGCTAAGATGGTCGAATTGGCGCAAGCCATGTTTGAAGCCAGTCGCTTGTTCAATGGCTCTAGCTCCACTAGAACACCATTGCATTTTGACGGTCTATTAGATAGGTTGGAGAGGCTACTTGCAAATTCTGGGAAAGAAGCCTCCTCCCAGCTTGAGGGGAGTGCAAGAGATAGAATAAGCTTTCCTCCCCTGGAAGCTTATGTGCCTAACTCCACTGAACCAGACACCTCTTCTTCTATGAATCGGTATTCACCAGAGTTCCTAAGAGAGATTCAAGAAGAGAAATGGGCAAAGGAAAGTGAAGTCCCTCCTCCCATTGAACTTGTGGATGATGCACATGATCAATTCCCACAAGACATCCCTTCTATTTATGGAGCAGGAGAGTGCCCAATCTCATGAGATATTAGATTTTGAGTCTAATTCCTTGTAGGAATTACCCCATTTCACTGGACCCTGGGAAGCCAAATCTACTTGCATGAGAGCACCCACAGTCATGATAAGGCATGAAGATTCGATCATACCTAGGAATACAGAGGTAGTAAAGAACACTAAAGTGCAGTGCAACCTCACTTTAGAAGAGCTACTCAAAGTTAAGCCAGAAGTGTGGAAACACGTAGCCAAAGAAGTGCCAAACTTAACCAAATCTCGTTCCCACGTAGGATCCCACAGAACAGTACCAGAAATACCCTTGGATAAGATAGGAGACATGAGTGAAGGAGAGGAAGGAAATACCTATCTAACAGTTACCCATCAGGGATACACAACCAAGGCAATTTTGGACTCAGGTGAAGGAGTTGCAATTGCTACCACTTCCTTATGGAAGCGTTGGGGCAAGCCAGCACTCACGCCAATGAGAATGAAATTGCAGATGGCCGATGGTCATATTGAAAGGCCCTTGGGATTGCTAGAAGGCATAACTCTCACTACATGTGGTGTTGAGTTCAAGCACACTTTTGCCATATGCGACTTTAGCAAAAACCAAGCCTACGAGATGATTTTGGGAAGACCATTCATGCAGCAATTGCAAGTGGTACAGGATTGGGGAACCAATTCCTTGTACTTGCAACACTTAGGTGTTACAACCAAAGTCAATCTCAAGGATTACTCTCATAGAGACATACTGCCTATTCAATGGAACCCCATCCATAGAGCCAAAGATGATACGGAGTCAGTGCACTCCATAGGATCAGGATCC
The DNA here is from genome assembly GCA_020310875.1 of Ceratopteris richardii. Taxonomy (NCBI): domain Eukaryota; kingdom Viridiplantae; phylum Streptophyta; class Polypodiopsida; order Polypodiales; family Pteridaceae; genus Ceratopteris; species Ceratopteris richardii. Next base: position 146,246,273 of record CM035436.1, on the reverse strand, counting down.
TCATGGATGCATGAAGACACTCACTTATGGATGTGTAAGGTAGCAGTAGAAGAAGAGAAAAGAGAGAAAGCCAGAGAGATAGGTGCAAAGGAAACCCATAGATCAATCCAAGACCCGGCCTATGCACCTGTAGTTTTTCCTGACAAAGAATTTGAGCCTCACGGCTGGGCAGAAATTTTAGCGACTATGGATGTAGCCATCACCAAAGAACAATGGACACCCCACTGTGACGAGGATGGCTATGACATTTCAGTCTTTTCCATAGAGCCAATCATGGGAGATTCGGTTCTGGAAGAAGGTGAACCTAGCACTGATGCATTCAAGGATGCAAGTGACTCTGATGTAGAGTCAATCATTATGGACCCACCTTTTGCATCAGAAGAAGAATACTTCTATGAAGTTGAATCTTACCCCCAGAAACACGGAGAAATCACGAATGATATGAGATTAACCACAGAAGTAACTATTAAGAGTGAAAGAAAGAAAAGAAAGAAGAAGGAAGTTACTCCAGAGGAAGAAGAATCCTTGTTTGAGGTCCCTGAAAACTTTAAAAAATATGAGATAGACAATAGGAGAGTCATGATAAGAATGCCTAAATGTGAGGCACAAGTAGGAGAGGCCTATGATAGCAAGGAGACTACCAAGAAAATAGTTGTAGCCATAGAAGAGGGAGAAGAAAGATGCACATACATAGGGCATGACCTGACGGAAGAAGAAGAACAAGAGTTGACAGCCTTATTGAGGGAGTACAGAGATGTATTCGCTTGGAGCTATAAGGACCTGAAAGGGGTAGACCCTGATATATGCTCACATACAATCCCCATGACCTCAGATGCCAGACCCTCTAAGCAGAAGCCCTACACATACAATGACAACTACGCCGCCAAGATTAAAGAAGAGATAGACCGCTTGGTGGAAGCCAGATTTATCTATGAAATTGAGCACACTGAATGGGTATCCCCCATTCTAGTGGTGCCCAAGAAGAACGGCAAATTACGAGTATGCATTAACTTGAAGAAGGTTAACGCAACCACTATCAGAGATACTTATCCGCTTCCTATCACTGAGCATCTATTAGAAAGGGTAGCAGGCAAGGAAGTGTACAGCTTCCTAGATGGGTTTTCGGGCTACAATCAAGTAGCCATTGCTCCATAGGATCAACATAAGACGGCTTTTGCCACAGAGTGGGGCATATTTGCCTTTTGGGTAATGCCATTCCGGCTTACCAATGCACCTGCTACCTTTCAAAGATTGATGTCTCACGTGTTTAAAGAGTTCTTGAGGAAGAATTTGGAAGTCTATGTGGATGATCTATGCGCTCATTCCAACATTAGACAGACACATATACCCGAACTCAGGAAAATCTTTGACAAATGTAGAGAATATCAAGTCTGCTTTAACCCAGAAAAGTGTGTTTTCATGGTCAGGAAAGGCAAGATCCTAGGACATATAGTGTCAAAGAACGGCATATCCACAGACGAAGAGAAAGTGAGAGCCATTGCAGAACTACCTAGGCCAAGGAATGTCAAGGAGGTACAAGCCTTCATGGGGCATTGTGGTTACTACCGCCGGTTCATTCACATGTATGCCGTCATTGCAAAGCCTCTGTATGCCCTTCTAACTAACTTTGAGTGGACTGATGAGTGTGAGAACTCTTTCACGGAGCTCAAACGAAGATTGTGTTCAGCACCAATCTTGACCACACCAGATTGGAATAAGCCATTCCATGTCCATGTAGATGCATCCAATTACGCAATTGGATGCGTGCTAGCACAACCTACGGGTGAAGGTAATATGGATCTTCCAATTGCCTATGCCAGTAGACAACTGAATGCAGCTGAACGAAATTATACCACCACTGAACGGGAGGGGTTAGGCATGGTATACGCAGTCAAAAAGTTTAGACACTATTTGCTTGCAAATAAGTTTAAATTTTTTGCTGACCATCAAGCTCTATTGTACTTGGTAAACAAGCCATGCAATACAGGAAGATTAGTAAGATGGTTCCTCTTACTAATGGAATACGACTTTGAGGTAGTGGTGAGAAAAGGCAAGACTCATTTGAGAGCACATCATCTCTCAAGGCTCACATCAGGAGAGGCCCCACAAGGAGTGTCAGATGACCTACCTGATGCTTACTTGTTTAATTTGGAAGTTGTACTGCAGTGGGCTAAGCCACTAGTGCCAGTATTGACATACGGTCCTAATCACCGGGTAATGCACACAGAAGATAGAGAGATAGTAAGAGCTCAAAAGTATCATATCTTGGCAGGAAGTATGTACAAACATACGGAGCAAGGAGTATTGGCCTGTTGTGTGGAAGAGGACGAGTACGCTAAGTGGTTGCAATTAGCACATGTAGGTGCATTAGAGCAACACTACTCAAAACAACGAACCCTACAGACCGTGAGGAGACTAGGAGTGCATTGGCCAACCATGGAAGTTGATGTCCATAGAATGTGCAAAGAATGCCCAATCTGCTGCACTAAACCACCAGTGGAACATGCCACTCTTTATCGAGTGTCTTTAGTGCTAGATTGGAGTGAACCATTAGTAGCCTTCTTGAGGACGAAAACATTCCCTCAAGATATGACTTTGGCCAGACAAAGAAGTTTGGAACAAGAAGCATTGGATTACACAATCATTGGTGATAATTTATACAAACGTGGTAAAGATGGTTACGTAAGACTGTGTATTCATGAGAGCGAATACCTCAAGATATTAGAGACTGCTCACCAAGGTGTAGCAGGAGGACACTTCGGTCCAGATAGGGTGATCAAGGCAATACTACTTGCAGGATTTTGGTGGCCCACCCTTCACATGGATGCACATACCTATGTGAAGAGGTGTGAGGTTTGTCAGCGAACCCAGTATCCCATACGCAAGAATGAGATGCCCTTGAAGCCTATGATGGGTGGACGTGCATTCTCTAAGTGGGGAATAGACTTTGTGGGTGCTATTAATCCCCCAGCTAAGGGTTCACATGCTGAGTATATCATCGTGGCCACAGACTATTTAACCAAGTGGGTAGAAGTGAAAGCCACTACGAAGAATGATGCTCAAACAACAGCAAAATTCTTATTTGAAAATGTGTTCACTAGATACGGATTGCCAATAGAATTAGTAAGTGATAGAGGCACACACTTCTTGAATGAAGTCATAGAACACGATTGAGAGTTGCAGTAGGAATCTATGCAGCCAAGACGAGGCAAAAGGCGTATTTTGATACACATGTGAAGGATAAAGGATTGAAAGCAGGAGACCTAGTCCTAGTCTACACACTGAAGCAACATGCACGAAAATTAGAGAAAAAAGGCTATGGACCAATGATTATCAATAGGATCTCCACAAGTGGAGCAGTACAACTAGCCACCCTAGAGGGTGATGTACTACCAAGTTACATAAGAGGATGTAGAGTCAAGCTATATCAAGAACCCTTAACTGAAGAAATGCTCAATCAACTTAATACTGCAAAGAAATGTAAGGAAGAGGAAAAGCAAATTCGTGAAGAAGCACAGGCCGAAGCTTTAGAACGTATTCGACGAAGGAAACTACGAAGACAAGGTAGAGATCAGGCCATGACTGACAATCATGAAGCTCATGGTTATCACATTGCCATGTGTGAGACTTCAGGTAAGCGGACCCATATGATAGTTGATCGATGAACTTTCGTGACCCTGGAAGTAGGACAAGGGAACAGTACAAGGAGCGTGAGAGCTTTAATTGATTCAGGAGCCACCACTAGTGCAGTTCGACTTTCTTACTGCCAACAATTGCAATTGGAGGTAAAACCCCTAGAAGCATATCTAATAGGATTAGGAGGTGTCGAAACCCCTTGCATGGGAGAGGTGGAGCTTCCCCTCTACATCCAGGAGGTACTAATGCTCGCAAAAGTGCTAGTATGTGAAGACGAGGATCTTATCGAGCCTCTTGTCTTGGGCCAAGACTGGATTTATGATCATGCAGTCAACCTCAACCTAAGAAGTGGACTTCTTTAGGCTTGGGCAGGCCAAAGCCGCCTTATGATTGAATTAGAAAATCCAGCACTCAAACCATTAGAAAAGGCACCAACCCTTAGTCCCTCCAAAAACCCACATGAACATAACAATGTTGTACTTGTCCAAAGTTCTATGGTGCAGAGGATTGTCAATCTTACTGAAGGTACAGAAGTCAATGAGGAGTTCCCAACTGTTCGAAAGAAGGTTCGAAACAAGCAGACTGGACATCACACGACACGAAGGAGGCTGATGATCAAAAAGCAAGAGCTCCAACCAGTGCAACACGGAGTACCTCGTGGCGCGAAGCAGATCTGGATACGCAAGGATGGAAAACCCACATCTCTAGTATCAGGTTCTCGAGGAGGCGCAAAACAAGCCACACCATCAAGGACACAAGTGAAGGAGTACCCTAGGCAACCTCCTAGGCATACCACGTCTATTTGGGTCCCGAAGCGGTCAATGAAGGCTAGCCCCAATGCTAGATAGATATGGGTGCCCAAGGCCTGTTTTCAAGCCCAAATAGCTCCAACTCTAGTCACGGGCATAATTCAACACTCACAAGTCCTCTTGACAAACAACTCAGGAACTCTACCTAAATCCCACACTAACACACACTCAGTCAAACCTAGGACTGTCTGGAAATGGGTACCCAAAAGGTCCCAAATCCAACACAATCTCGATCATAAATCTTTACCTGTCCTTAGCTCTAAGAACTACGAATCCTCGATTAAAGTTTGGCGAACTAAACCCTGTATCAAACCCCCTGACCCAATTGTGTAAATCCATCCACTCTGATGAAGTTGCATTTTGAGTCCATTGCATAACCAAAGTATGCATCTAGGATGACACTAACCTCTAATCACCACTCACATCTATCACAAACACTTCACCTCTAACCACTAACCATCTGGATTGTCATGTTAGTATTGTGGAGGGAACACCATTACATCCTGTTTCCTATGCAACACTAATGTGCCTTCTTCTTCTAGCAGATAAGCATCAGAAGTATCATGGAAGCAGTAGCAGGAACAAGCTCCCAGGCAGGCTCTAGTACTCAAAGCAATTGGGATACCATGCCTATGGAAGCTCCACTGACAGCAAGGCCTGAAGAGATTTTGAATGTGAGAAGAATTCCTATCTCAGATCCACCAAATGGCCTAACAGAAAGAGTAAAGGGGCATTCTCACTGGTTCAATGAGATGCCAGGAGACTTGGGAGATGCGGACCACATCTGGGAGTCAAAGTTGGAATTCGGAGGAGTCTGGTGGACATTTCAATTCTTCGCGAGAGAATTTGAAACATTACAGAATGCAGCCCCTCTTCAGGATATTTGGCTAGAAGCGGGATTGCAAGATTATTTCAGTGCAGCTTTGCCTAGACCTGATTTTCTTAGGTGCTACTACTTGATTGCCACATTGAAGGCGACGGGAGATAAAGATCATTCACGCACATTCCTGGTGCCCTCTCTATCAAACCAGGAGGAAATGAAGAAGTTTGAATTGAATATTACTTTAATCAGGGAAGCCCTTCAGATGTATGACACACATGTACCTTCGGATCGAGACCCTTTGATACCGGAGTCTATGAAGAACAAGAAAATCAAGAAGTTGAAGGAAATGTTTGCTCTCACCCCCAACATCGCCATACCATTACGGATGTGCCTTCAACACTTCGCATTTCCGGTGCAAGACCGGTTCACCCAGCCTCATAAGAAGATATGGTATGGATTATACCTAGCAAAGACTGGGAGCTTACCAATTAAAATGCCCGTGTGGATCATGGACCAATTATATGAAGCAGGCAAGCGAGGAGTGCGGAAGCCTACTTTGAATGGCTGCTGTGCCATTACAAGAATTATCTACAGATGCCTTGCTTATGATGTACCGATCGCAAGGGCCCTTAAGTACTCACAACTGGAATTCTTCAAGGGGCGGAAGTCAGGGGTGCAACCCGCAAAAAGAATGCGTGGTTCGCTTTCACAGGTTCTAATCCCTCGTGAGGCCACCACAGAAGCTTCCCTCAGAGAAGAGGAACAAGTAGCCCCTTTTACTATCCATCTCCAAGGACCACGATCAGGGGGTATGATACAGCCCACTCCATCAGCCCCTCCACTACCCACAGATGCTGAGTTTGCATCCATGGCTACTTTGGCAGAGGATCCAAATTTTGACTTTGAAAGCTTCCTACAGACAGCCCACTTATCTGAGAGTGAGTTTTTCTCTGAGACCGACGGCCTTGAATCTTCATCCTAGAGAGCACGGCCACATGGTGAAGCACGAAGAGTACATTGGGAGGATGAGGCACAATGCACGCAGGCGGGAGGCACTCATGAACAAGTGGAGATGCAGAGGAATGAATCGGAGGAGAGTGAAGAGGATGCCCCTGCTTACACCGCACAACTTAAACGGCTCTACAAAACAATCAAGCAGGTACAAAAGAGGCATAAGCTATCAGAGGAGGCAAATAGAGCGATGGTGAATCAAATGCTTCAAGCAGAGAACACGGACCCCCATTTTGTGGAATCATTGAACCTTTTGGCAGAGACATATGGGATTATAGAAGCTATGAGGATCATGTTACATCGCAACCCTCCCCAATACGATCAACGAAGGATCGATACACGACCACGAAGGGGGAAGATGATCCAAATGGAAGTCTCTACCGCCCTCCCTACCACCACTCAAGAAGATGTCCACATGGCCAGCCCAACCAACAATGAGGAACCAGATGTAAATACACAGGTACCATCTCCACCATCACCTCCCATCCAGCCCTTTGAAACCCTCATCACCAGTATTCCTGAACAATCAGCATTAACCCTTAGTGAAACTATACCACGCACTACCATTTCCCCATCCGCCCCTTTACCTCCTTCCACTAGTTCCAACCAATTTTCTGAACCCCATATAGGTCACCCTGCCACCGATCAAACTATAATAGGTCACCCTTCATATCTCCCAGCCCTCGAACAGCCAATTTCCACTAGCCAAACCTTAACACACCCAATTCCAGTCCTTGATACATTTCCTCTTTCCCAACCTTAGACCATTGAGCCCCTCTTCACCCCCCCAGAACCAACACAAGCCACCCTACCTCCATTGTTGGAAAACCTTGTAAATATGATGCGACAAATTGATGATTATAAGAGAAATTCCTTTTCCCAGCACACCTCACCCACATTCACACCCACAACTAACACATCGCCCACCATTCCCGTATTCACGATTCACACAACACACACAATCACGTCTGATCCCATGGACATTTCACCATCCACAGGAGCACCCACCACCACAATTGTTCCCACATCCTCACATTTCACTTCACTTATAGGCACATCATCCACTTTTCCCTTCCCCATTTCCCAACCCTTTGAATTTTCCACCTCTACCACTGCATCCACATCATTTAGTCATGCACTAGACACAATGTTCGAAGCGGCCACTCAACTTAAGCAAGAGTATAGATTATTGGAAGAAAATAACACAGAGCTGTGCAATCTCTCAGCTCAACTCCAGGCACGTGTCAATGCCTTGGAGCTAAGTAATACAGCACTACAACATGAGGTGATCACCCTCCAACAATCTCAGGTCGACCAAACATACAGAGGCGACTAGGGCAGCGGAAGAACAACTCAGAGATCAGCTAGCCCGTAATGCTAGACTACAACGAAACATGGCTCTACTCCGACGCCACCTAGCAGCTGCACAAGAAGAAAATAGGAGATTACAGCAACAAAATCAAGACAACCTCGAAGCCGCCATAGAAAGTACTCCAGGGGCACCCATTGACCCTGCTAGCTTCCGGGCCGTCCCTTCAGAAAGCATACAACAAATCTTGGAAACCTATGCCAACCTCTTACAAGCACATGATCAGCTGGTTGACCAAGTAAAAGAGCTACAGAGATCCCAAGTGCCTACACCACAACCACCAGAAGCTAAAAAGATAATCCATGCAGCCACTTCTCTAGAGCCCGAATCTTCAACAACCAATGAGGTACTTGAGCTACGATGACAAGTGGCAGAATTAAAGATCAAGTTGTTACAGTATGAACGACCCCCTTCTCCACCTGATCAACCACTAGAAGAAGAAGAAGCAGTAATCATTCTAGTGGAGGAAACACTTGAAGACAACTATGAGCCTCAACCCCTTCCAGGAGGTAGAATCATGGAGGAAGGACAAGACACTTATGAAGAGCCCCCTTCGGCATGGATGAAACAGGTAGAAGAAATGGGGACAACTTAGGAGGAACGTATCTCCACTCAGATAATGGCAATGAGGACCATTGAAGAAACCATACTTCAATCAAAGTATTTCAGACACCTGGCCCCTAGAAGACTGATAACTAGTTCTAAATTAGAATATAAACCCTATTTTGTATAATTGGCCGACTACAATGCAGAAATCAAAAGAGTCACTAACAAGTACCCCACGTTCGCAACACAATTCCAACCAGAGGATATTCCAGAGGCAGCCAAAAAAGGGGCCATATTCCAACCCATCTGGAGTCAAAAGTTACTCGAAACCTATCCGGAAATGCTTAGAACATGGGACCACGCTCCCATGCATTTGAAGTATAACCCTTGCTTCGAACCAGTACAAAGGAGACGATCATGGAAAGCATTTGCTATAAAGGTTCGGAACAATGCAAATTGCAAACAATGGCTGAATTATCCCTCGATCCCACCACCAACAGGCACACCTACAGTAGCATATATGATAGCTACCATCAGACATTGGATGCCATGCCTCCACCCCATGCCAGATGTCACTGCACAGATGATGCTCAAAATTTTGGACATGATGCAAGTGGTGCTAAAGACTTTTTGAAATGTACGTAATATCCAGCTGCCAATTCCGGGCTTCATCAACGATAACTATGACCTTTATGATATGAGCACAACCTCGAGCATACGAGTCGCTTATGCATGGCACGCAAGAATCAGGTATCTCCCTGCTTGCTACAAGCAAACGTTTGATGACATGTTCACCACGGGGTTCTGGGAAGCACACTCAGAAGTGTTCGCGCCACGCCCAACCCACCTACTACAACTATTCGCATGTGAACAAACAATGCACTCAGAGATTGTTGGAACCATGAAGTTTTGAAGGACCCATGAAGCTATGAAGGCTATGGAATGCTTGGAGGCCTCCCTTGGAGCTAAGGATACTCAAAGGCTTAAGGCCTTGTGGCAGTCTTCCAAAATTCCCATTTTTCCCTCTTGTATACAAGTTCTTTCATAGGAACTAGCTCTTACCTATTTTTGTGAGAAAACCCATAAAAACCAAACCTTAGCCTTCTTTTTTTGTAAAAGAATCCTTTTTGAATTCTTTCCTTATTTTAGAAAGGAGGGCTCTCTTTTGGATACGTGCAAAGAGCTCTCTCTCTCTTAGAAGATTCCCTTTTTGATTTTCCCACCTACCTATTATTTTTAGAATATCTAGTTAATGAAGCCTTTGGCCACTTGTATTCAACGGATTCCTCCTCCTCTCTTATATAAGGAGGAGCTCATTTTGTAAAAGGGGGTCCCTTGGCCATGGCCTTTTGGCCTCCATGCTAATGGAAAGAAGGTTCATTTGGCTTCCACATTTCTCCTTGTGTGTTAGGCGTTGATCCATGTGTGTGGGTTTGGCACTTGGGGTTGTCTTGTGTGTGAGCATTGCCCTCCATTGTTCCCTTTGATGTTGGCCATGGTGCCATTGTTCATGGACGTGGGTGTGTGTGCGTTGCTTGCACTTCTTGCAACTCCTCTTGGAAGAGCCTAACATGGAAGTGAGAGGCTCTTCCAAGAGGAGTTGCAAGAAGTGCAAGCAACACACACACACCCACGTCCATGAACAATGGCACCATGGCCAACATCAAAGGGAACAATGGAGGGCAATGCTCACACACAAGACAACCCCAAGTGCCAAACCCACACACATGGATCAACGCCTAACACACAAGGAGAAATGTGGAAGCCAAATGAACCTTCTTTCCATTAGCATGGAGGCCAAAAGGCCATGGCCAAGGGACCCCCTTTTACAAAATGAGCTCCTCCTTATATAAGAGAGGAGGAGGAATCCGTTGAATACAAGTGGCCAAAGGCTTCATTAACTAGATATTCTAAAAATAATAGGTAGGTGGGAAAATCAAAAAGGGAATCTTCTAAGAGAGAGAGAGCTCTTTGCACGTATCCAAAAGAGAGCCCTCCTTTCTAAAATAAGGAAAGAATTCAAAAAGGATTCTTTTACAAAAAAAGAAGGCTAAGGTTTGGTTTTTATGGGTTTTCTCACAAAAATAGGTAAGAGCTAGTTCCTATGAAAGAACTTGTATACAAGAGGGAAAAATGGGAATTTTGGAAGACTGCCACAAGGCCTTAAGCCTTTGAGTATCCTTAGCTCCAAGGGAGGCCTCCAAGCATTCCATAGCCTTCATAGCTTCATGGGTCCTTCAAAACTTCATGGTTCCAACAGAGATCTACACCATTCCACAACCTGACATGCCTGGAGCAGTAAATTGGGATGCCCTGCAAAGAGATGTGGTCCGGGGACTACGGATTAAAGAACAAGAATTGGCAACCGACGTATTACAACAGTACATTGATCAAACCGTGGAGCAGAGGTCTATCAGAGACGACAGACGCTAGGGGGGGAGAGTGTTGGCATCATATGGGGAGAAGCAAGTACGACATACATGCAGATCTAGCACTAAGGCAACCCATTAAATTTTTCCAAACCTTACATCATTTTAAAAGTGATTCTCATCACTAAAAACCCTTGTAAATATCGTTTCACCTTTTTGTAGCTCCATTTTGTACAAGCCGAGGAGTCCTCAAGCTTGAGGAGCCTTAGAAGTATTTGCCTGCCAATTTTCATATGTTTTAGATCTCGTTTGAGCCCTCGAATAAGCCCTGAAACCTAATTTTTAACTAGGCCGGACACTAGGTCCAGACAGGGCCAAAGCTAGTCAAAAACTATAAATAGAGCTAGAGAGCTCATTTTTGGAGGCTAGCTTCTTGTAGTTTTGAGCTTGTATGAGAACTTGGTTATAATATAAGTGATTCCATTGTCTTACTCTCTTTGTTCTTGCCATGTGTGCACGTGTGTGTGTATGTGTGTGCATGTTTGTGTGCTTCTCACTCACACATTTGTGCCTTCACTTGCTCGAGGTCTTCATACCATCCTCATGTCTTCCCGGATTGACATTAAAGGAGGTGCTACTCATCACTGAGCTACACCAAATTTTGGTGCCGTTGCCGGGGAGAAGCAAGTACGGTATACATGCAGATCTAGCACTAAGGCAACCCATTAAATTTTTCCAAACCTTACATCATTTTAAAAGTGATTCTCATCACTAAAAACCCTTGTAAATATCGTTTCACCTTTTTGTAGCTCCATTTTGTACAAGCCGAGGAGTCCTCAAGCTTGAGGAGCCTTAGAAGTATTTGCCTGCCAATTTTCATATGTTTTAGATCTCGTTTGAGCCCTCGAATAAGCCCTGAAACCTAATTTTTAACTAGGCCGGACACTAGGTCTAGACAGGGCCAAAGCTAGTCAAAAACTATAAATAGAGCTAGAGAGCTCATTTTTGGAGGCTAGCTTCTTGTAGTTTTGAGCTTGTATGAGAACTTGGTTATAATATAAGTGATTCCATTGTCTTACTCTCTTTGTTCTTGCCATGTGTGCACGTGTGTGTGTATGTGTGTGCATGTTTGTGTGCTTCTCACTCACACATTTGTGCCTTCACTTGCTCGAGGTCTTCATACCATCCTCATGTCTTCCCGGATTGACATTAAAGGAGGTGCTACTCATCACTGAGCTACACCAAATTTTGGTGCCGTTGCCGGGGAGAAGCAAGTACGGCATACATGCAGATCTAGCACTAAGGCAACCCATTAAATTTTTCCAAACCTTACATCATTTTAAAAGTGATTCTCATCACTAAAAACCCTTGTAAATATCGTTTCACCTTTTTGTAGCTCCATTTTGTACAAGCCGAGGAGTCCTCGAGCTTGAGGAGCCTTAGAAGTAGTTGCCTGCCAATTTTAATATTTTTTAGATCTCGTTTGAGCCCTCGAATAAGCCCTGGAACCTAATTTTTAACTAGGCCGGACACTAGGTCTGGACAGGGCCAAAGCTAGTCAAAAACTATAAATAGAGCTAGAGAGCTCATTTTTGGAGGCTAGCTTCTTGTAGTTTTGAGCTTGTATGAGAACTTGGTTATAATATAAGTGATTCCATTGTCTTACTCTCTTTGTTCTTGCCGTGTGTGCGTGTGTGTGTGTATGTGTGTGCATGTTTGTGTGCTTCTCACTCACACATTTGTGCCTTCACTTGCTCGAGGTCTTCATACCATCCTCATGTCTTCCCCGATTGACATTAAAGGAGGTGCTACTCATCACTGAGCTACACCCACTTATGAATGTGTAAAGTTGTAGAAGAAGAAGAGATAATAGAAAAAGCCAGAGAGGTAGGTGCGAAGGGAACTCATAGATCAATTTGAGACCCAGCCTATGCACCTGTCATATTTCTCGATGAAGAATTATGGTTGGGAAGAAATCCTAGCAACAATGGATGTAGCCATCAATGAAGAATAGTGGACACCACATTGCGATGAAGATGGCTATGACATTACAGTTTTCAAGATAGAGCCAATTATGTGTGACTCGGTTATTGAAGAATGTGAGCCAAGCACTGATATACTTGAGGAAGCAAGTGGATTTGATCTAGATTCAATCATTATGGACCCTTTTTGTGCATGGAACGAAGAATTCCTATATGAAGTAGAAGTACACCCCCAAGAGCACGGAGAACTTACGAATGATGTGAGATTAACTACACAAGTAGCCACCAAGAGTGAAAGCAACAAGAGGAAGAAGAGAGAAGCCTCACCAAATGAGGAAGAATCTTTAATGAGGAAGAATCTTTGTATGAGGTGTCCAAAAATCTCAAGAAGTATGAGATAGAAGATTGGAGAGTCACAGTAAGGATGCCAAAACGAGAATCCCTAGCAGGAGAGGCCTATTATAACAAAGAGACAACCAAGAAAGTTGTTGGAACCCAAGAAGAGGGGGAAGAAAGATGCACGTACATAGGACATGACTTGACTGAGGAAGAAAAACAAGAGTTAATTGCCTTGCTAAGAGAATACAGAGATGTTTTTGCATGGATTTACAAAGACTTAAAAGGTGCAGACCCTGACATATGCTCACACACAATCGCCGTGACCTTAGATGCCAAACCCTCCAAGCAGAAGCCATACACATGTAATGATAACTATGCTACCAAGATCAAGGAAGAAATAGATCATTTGATAGACGTTGGATTTATATATAAAATTGAGCACAGAGAATGGGCATCCCCCATCGTAGTGGTGCCCAAAAAGAATGGAAAGTTATGAGTTTGCATAAACTTGAAGAAGGCTAATGCAGCCACAATTAGAGATAGTTATCCACTTCCTATCACTAAACATCTATTAGAGAGGGTAGCAGGCAAGGAAGTTTATAGCTTCCTTGATGGATTATCTGGCTATAATTTAGTGGCCATTGCTCCAGAAGATCAACATAAGATGGCTTTTTCCATAGAGTGGGGCATGTTTGCTTTTCAGGTAATTTAATTTAGGCTTACCAATGCACCAGCTACTTTCCAAAGGCTGATGTGCCATGTGTTCAAAGAATTCTTACATAAAAACTTGGAAGTCTATGTTGATGATCTCTGCCCTCATTCCAACATTAGACAAACCCATATACCTGAACTCAAACAAATCTTTGACAAATGTAGAGAATATCTGGTCCACCTGAACCTACAGAAGTGTGCTTTTATGGTCAGGCAAGGCAAGCTTTTAGGACACATAGTGTCAAAGAATGGCATATCCACAGATGAGGATAAAGTTAGAGCTATTGCAGAGCTACCGAGGCCCAAGAATGTCAAGGAGGTATAAGCTTTCATGGGGCATTGTGGATATTATTAACGTTTCATTCATATGTATGCTATCATTGCAAAGCCTCTTTACGCTCTTTTGGCTAACTTTGAATGGACAGGAATGTGAAAACTCCTTTAATGAGCTTAAGAGACGATTGTGTTCAGCATCAATCTTGACTGCACCAAATTGGAACAAGCCCTTCCATGTGCACATGGATGCATCCAATTATGCAATTGGTTGTGTATTAGCACAATCTACTAATGAGGGTAATATGGATCTTCCAATTGCTTATGCCAGTAGACAGATGAATACAGCTGAATGGAATTATACACTATAGAAACAGAAGGATTAGGCATGGTATATGCGGTCAAGAAGTTTAGACATTATTTGCTTGCAAATAAGTTTAAATTTTTTACAGATCATCAAGCATTGCTATATCTAGTGAACAAACCCTGTCATATTGGCCGATTAGTAAGATGGTTTCTCTTACTAATGGAATATGATTTTGAAGTTGTGGTCAAGAAGGGTAAGACTCACCTTAGGGTGGATCACCTTTCTAGACTAACTTTAGGAGAGTCCCCTCAAGGAGTGTTGGATGACCTTCTTAATGCCTATTTGTTCAATCTAGAAGTAGTGCCTGAATGGGCTAAAACTATAGTGCCAATTCTAACATTTGGACCTAAACATCTTGTATTGAGAGCAAGAGACAAGGAGGTAGTTAGATCTCAGAAATACCACATATAAGCACACCAATAAAGGCATACTAGCTTGTTGTGTAGAGGAAGAGGAGCATGCAAAGTGGTTGCAAATTGCACATGTAGGTGCACTGCAACAACATCACTTCAAACATAGAACACCTATAGACTCTACAAAGGCTCGGGGTAAATGCCCAATCTGTAGTACTAACCCACCCGTGGAACATCTCACTCTATATCCAGTTCCTTTAGTGCCAGATTGGAGTGAACCATTGGTAATTTTTTTGAGGATGAAAACATTCCCTTAGGAAATTGACATTGGTCAGACAACAAAGTTTAGAGCAAGAAGCACTAGATTACACACTCATAGGTGGTACTCTATACAAATGAGGAAAATATGGATATCTTAGGCTATGTGTCCATGAGAGTATCTTAAGATATTAGAGACAGCTCACCAAGGTGTGGTAGGAGGACACTTTGGACCAGATCGCGTGATCAAGGCAATACTTTTTGCAAGTCTTTGGTGGGAAACTCTTCACATGGATGCACATACCTATGTAAAGCGGTGTATTTTTTGTCAAGAAATGCAGTATCCTATATGTAAAGATGAGATGCCATTGAAACCTATGATGGGTGGATGTGCATTCTCTAAGTGGGGAATAGACTTTGTTGGTCCTATTAATCCCCGAGCTAAGGGTTCACATTCTGAATACATTATTGTGGCCACTGATTATCTAACTAAATGGGTAGAGCTAAAGGACACAACAAAGAATGATGCTCAAACTACAATGAAGTTCCTATTTGAGAATGTATTCACTAGATATGGGTTTCCAATTGAGTTAGTAAGTGATAGATGCATGCACTTCTTGAATGAAGTCATTGAAAATCTTCTCCAAGAATTCATGGTGGTTCACAAGAAGTCGGCTCCATATCACCCCCAAGCCAATGGCAAGGTTGAGAGCACAAATACAATTCTGTGTTGACAAAGTTGGTGAATAATAAATGCTCTGATTGGAACAAACAATTACATCATGCTGTTTGGGCATATCGAGTCACCTATAAAACGGTATTCCAAGCCACACCCCTTCAGATGGTATTCGGCCAAAATGCAGTGCTACCTTTAGATTTCTTGATACCCACATTGTGATGTGTTGACAAAGTTGGTGAATAATAAATGCTCTGATTGGGACAAACAATTACATCATGTTGTTTGGGCATATCGAGTCACTTATAAAACGGTACTCCAAGCCACACCCTTTCAGATGGTATTCCGTCAAAATGCAGTGCTACCTTTAGATTGCTTGATACCCACACTGAGAGTAGCACAAGAGCATCAATGGACCGGCCATGATCTCTCATCTAGAATTTTGGATCTTGAACGGTTAGGTGAAACATGACTAAGAGTAGCTGTCGAAATATACGCGGCCAAGAAAAGGAAAAAGGCTTAATTTGATGCCCATGTGAAGGATAAAGGCCTAAAAGCAGGAGATTTAGTCCTAGTGTACACCTTGAAGCAACATGCAAGAAAGCTAGAGAAGCGTGGCTATGGACCCATGATTATTAATAGAATATCAACAAGTGGAGCAATCCAATTAGCCACTCTAGAAGGTGACATCCTACGAAGATACATCAGTGGATGCTGAGTCAAATTATATCAAGAACCCCTCACTGAGGAAATGCTTAATCGACTCAACATTGCCCAGAAATGTAAGGAAGAAGAAAAATGAATTCGAGAAGAAGCCTAGGCAGAAGCTTTAGAATGCATCCGAAGGATGAAATTGAGAAGACAGGGTAGAGATGAGCCTAGATCAAATGCTTATGAAGCTCCAAGATACCATATAGCCATGTGCAAAGCATCAGGTGTACATTCCCATAGAATAATCGATCGACATCCTTTTGTGACCCTAGAGTTAGGACAAGGAAATAGTGCAAGGACTGTAAGGGCCTTGATTGACTCAGGTGCAACCACTAGTGCAGTTAGACTTTCTTACTATCAATAATTGCAATTAATCATCAATCCTATAGAAGCATATCTCATAGGATTGGGAGGTGTGGAAACCCCTTGCATGGGTGAGGTGGAGCTTCTCCTCTACATTCAAGATATTCTTATGATAGTGAAGATGCTAGTTTGTCAAGATGAGGATCTCACTGAACCTCTTGTCTTGGGTCAAGACTAGAGGCTCAATGAACCTAAGAAGTGGACTTCTTCAAATCTGAACCTAAGAAGTGGACTTCTTCAAGTCTGGGTAAATCAAAATCCCATTATTGTTGAGTTAGAAAATAAAGCACTCAACGAACTAGGAAAGTCACCAACTCCTCGTCCTTCCAAGAGTACACATGAAGGTAAAGATGTTGTTATTGTCCAAATCTCTATGATGCAGAATGATGAGGTTTTCAAAAAATGAGTCAGGGATTTGGTGGAACTCCCTTCTTTTCCAAAGATGATCGAGACAAAGCAACCAAAGAAGTACAGGAAGTAGAGGAAGCAGACGGTCTATGCTCATAGTCAATGGAGAGCACAAAGCAAGAGGATTCAAAATGTGAAGTAGATCTGGGTACGCAAGGGTGAACAACCCTCTGCTCCAGTGTTAAATCCCCAATGATGCACCAAACCAAGTGCTCGGGCCACTATAACAAAGGAGTGTTCTAGAATTCTCCCAAAATGAACCATTTCTATTTGGGTCCCAAAGCGATCGATGAAGGCTAACCCCAATGCACAACAAATCTGGGTGCCTAAGACATGCTTACATGCTCAAGTAGTTTCACATAAGCTGACAAGCCTGAAGTGCCTATTAAATTCATTCACATCATGCACTTCTATACACACATATGCTTTCCAACACTCCACACATGCGACCACACCTAGCCCTACTTAGAAATGGGTACCCAAAAAGTCCCAAATCCAAGACGACATGATTTATAAACATAAGAAGACTATGGAGGCCAAAAGAAACCATCTCACACATAAAGTTTGGAGAGTTAAACTCTGTGATAAACCACCTGACCCCACCATGTAAATTATTGTGCATAGATATAGATGCATTTGAGTACATCACACAATCCCGGGTATGCATCTGGGGAAAAACCACTAACCTACTAACCAACACTCACATTCATGCGAAACATCTCACTTACTAACTCCTTAACCACATCGGTAGCATATTGGTATTGCAGAGGGAACACACTATTATCATGTTTTGGATGCAATGCTAATATGATTGTCTTGTTCTAGTAAATAACATCACATACTTCAAGCAATGTCATGGTTGATGTAGCAGGAACCAACTCTCAAGCAAGGACCACTCAGCAGGTGATTGATCTCAAGAACTTACCAATCATGCCTGAAACAACTAAAAGACCAGAGGAATTGCAAGCTATTCAAATTATACCTATACAAGACCCCCCAAGTGGCCATACCATGTCTGTCGGCAAAGCTTCCCATTGGTTTAGTGAAGTCACAGGTCCCTTGGGAGAATGATCATACCTCTAGGAGCCTGAGTTGGAATTCAATGGAAAGCAAGGCAAATATCACTTCTTTACACTGGAATTCAAAAAGTTACAAAATGTGGAAGCACTATGCCTCGTATGGGAGAAAGCAGGATTGGTGCATACTTTGGTGCTCAACTCCCAAAGTTTGACTTCATGAGATGCTACTATCTTATCAACACTTTGACTCCGAGCAAGCACGCCAATGGTACAAGCACATTTGTGCTCCCATGTCTAACAAAGGGAAATGAGCTGAAGAGGTTTAAGTTAACCAACAACTTAGTGCGAGAGGCCCTGGATATGCGAGGAATGTACATGCCCACAGGGAAGGAGGTCTTGGTGTCCGATAACATGAAGAATCAAAGCCTCACCAAGCTCAAGGACATGGTGGCCATGATGCCAAACATCGTAGTTCACTTGAGAATGTACATGCAACATTATGCATTTCCAGCACAAGATAGGTTCACTATGCCACCTAAGAAGCTCTGGTTTAGCTTATACCTTACAGAAACACAAAACCTCATCATCACCCTACCCCACTGGATCCTCGATCAGATACACTTGGCTCACAGGAGATGTCCATGTAAATCAGTCTTGTATGGATGTTGCGCTTTGACAAGAATCATTTACACATGTTTAGCTTATGACATTCCTATTCAAAGGGACCTAATTTGGAGCAGAGTGCAACAGTCAAAGGTCAAACATCCACTTGACCCCTGTTGCTCTAGCACAATGGTGAGAACCACGTTAAGAAGCTCCACCTCCTTAATGTCAATCCGCAGAAGAGATAGGAGTGATATGAAGATCATGAATGTGAGATGAAGTGAGAGTGATGGTGAGAAGCATAGAGATGCACACACACACTACGAAGAGACAAGCAAGACACAATGGAAGGTGAGAAATCAACTCTATTGCTCAAGAACACTCTTACAAGCTCAAAATAGCTCTAAGCTCTTCTCTACTCCAACAAGCTAACCTCAAAAATGAGCTCTCTAGCTCTTTTTATAGATTCTAGACTAGTTTTGATCGGTTTCACATCTAGTGACCGGCATAGTTAAAAAATAGGTCCTAAGTGCTATTTGAAAGGGTAAACGGTGTCTAAAAATAACCAAAATTGATACGCTCATTCTACCTAAGCTCCTCAAGCTTGAGGACTCCTCGGATTGCACAAAATGGAGCTATAAATTACAAAAAGGTTTTTTCTATGTTACATATGTTACAATAGTGATGAAAATCACTATTGGAGGTTTTGAAAAGTATTTATAAAACATAGATCTTTGAAAAATTGATTCGAGTGACTCCCTGCTTTGTCTTTACATGCTTCCGCGTCTTCTATGCCTCTGGCTACTGCCAACACCCCCCTCCCTCTCGCTTCTGTCGTCCTCGACAGAACCTTGTTGCGAGGTGTGTCGGATGTAATTCTGGAGTAGTTCCTGAGCGAGGGTGTGTTCTGATATTCGAATGCCTGGGGCCAAATCTGCCTGGAGTTTTTCCCAATCAATTGGTTGTGGTTCATCGGATGGTGGGAGTCGATAATGTGTGGAATATACCATCTGTTCACAGGCGAATAATTGAAGCAAATGTGTGGGCCTGCTGATGAACACTTCTGAATGGTATTCCCAGAAACTGGTTGTGAACATTTCTTCGAAGGTCTGCTTGTAGCACGCTGGTAAATATTTGATTCTGCAATGCGAGGCATAACACACCCGTAGCAATGGCGTTGTACTCATATCATATGCAAGATCTAGATTGCCATGCTCGAAGCCCGGGGTGTTTACATGAGGTGCCTTGACGCGTCTGAAGACTTTAAAAACCATCTGCATCATGTCAAATATCTTGACAGTCATGTGCACTGCTATATCGTCCATATGTTTCAAGCGAGGGAGCCAGTGACGAATCGGTGCCATCATGTATCCGACTGTAGGTGGTCCAGTGGGTGGGATGAAGTATGGGTAGTTTAGCCAATCTTGGCATTGCTTGTTGTTTTGTACCTTAATCACAAATGCCTTCCACGAGCGGCGACGTGGCACTAGTCCCCAACATGGGTTGTACTTTAAATGTAGTGGTGCCTGAAAGAACTTGGAGAAGCTTGTCGAAGGTAGAAAAGTGCGTTTCGAAGTGATGAAGTTTGGTCAAGCCAACCGGCACAAGACCAGCCCTTGAGCTTTTGGAGACTCAAATAGACCTTATAGGCATGCTATAAGTGCAAAGAAACACACTATGTACCTTGGAGCATCAAGGAGAATGAGTTGATACAAAACAGATAGGTTCGCGGGTCGACTAGCTCAAAAAACTTACTATCTTTGGAAGAGACAATGAACTTCAAATGCCCATAGCGACCAGCGTGATTACAATTAGAAAAAATCCTTTTATGGGAGTGATACACATAGGGTTGAGTGTATCGAATGCACAAAAGTATAAGGAATAAGCAAAATATGCTATAGGAATGAATGCGACATTCACCGGTGGTACCTCCTATTTTTCAGGAATACGCAGAGATTGACCCCGAGGCAGAAAAACTGAGATTTCTCCAAATCTGCTGAACCAAATGCTTTGAGAATTTACAGGCATAAATTAGACACTGATACCTTTCCAATGAGTCCTCTTGCACTCCATTTGGAGCTCTGAGGAGAGAGCAGCAGCCTCTGCAAGATTACTGTTGGCGAAGAAGATGATGCAGAAATTGAAGGAGCAAGACAATGATGGTCACAAGTGTATGTATATTGCTTCCATGTAATGTACAAGTGATTTCAACTCCTTATATAGCCTCTAGGAGTGTTCCACGACTTTTACAACTTGAATTTGAATTCAAATGAAGGTGGGAATGATTGTTGGAGGGAATCAATTCACTTCCCTACAATCTAGGAAAAGTGAAGATCTTGATTGATAGTGTGTGGATTTATACAAGGTTCAGTCATGAATGAGTTATTACAAGGTTGAAGATTAGTCAGGGTGGGAGTTATGTTAGATAAGGGAGTCGTAGAGGGCATCTGGATACGTTTTGGTATCCACTTCCTAAGAGTTTGTGATCGGGTGATAGGTCTTTGCGGAGGGATAAAGGATGATATCGGATTTGGTGGTATGGAGGGTTGAAGAGATTTCTGAGGGGTATATATTACATGGCTTGAGGGTTGAGCTATAATACACTGTTTGGGTACCCAAATCTACATGGGTGTGGGTCGGTT
This sequence comes from Ceratopteris richardii, assembly GCA_020310875.1. Taxonomy (NCBI): domain Eukaryota; kingdom Viridiplantae; phylum Streptophyta; class Polypodiopsida; order Polypodiales; family Pteridaceae; genus Ceratopteris; species Ceratopteris richardii. The sequence goes on along the minus strand of CM035436.1, from coordinate 146,225,005 downwards.
CATTAGGTACTTCTTGGCGATCCAAATTTGCCGAATGTGCGAACTTGTGGAAGAAGGTCGAGGGGATGTTGGATACTGATTCTGCCTTGACTTCTTCTTATCAATGTCTGCGTTGTTGAAATCAGTCGATGCTTTCTGTCCTTTTGGCACCCATATTTGTCTTGTGTCTCTTGCTTTATGATGCTGGTACTGTAGCTTTCTTTCTTGTGTCATTTGATATTGTCATCGGTCTGGGTTCCTTCGTTGTGGTTGACTCCTTTGTGGTTGAGGTTGAGAGGTTGGATGGACACTCTGCTTTGGAAAAGAAGGGAGGTCCAACACTTGCGAAACTTGCCCATTAGAAAGTGAGGCATTCTGTACCACAGATCTAGGCCAGTCCGCAGTAAGTGTGGAAGGATGGGCACCGCAGTTGATAGTGTCCATTTGGCCACTCATGTAACCCACCAGACCGCTGATGGTGTCCATTTGACCAAGCTCTTGGGTGGTTGCCCCTTCTAATTTGCAGGAAGCCCAAGGGAAGATCTCCTAACATCCATCTCATTGACAATTGTCCATAGCCAAGCCCGCGTGGGTTGGTGTAGGCGTAACGTGACTGATCTAACCAAAGATCTTCCGCTCTTCCATCGCATGCATTTCATAGGGTCTAGGGTGACAAACCTCAGTCGGAATGTCGTTAGGGAAGTCAAGTGGTATCACTCACTTCTGATCTAAGGTTCCAATCTATAAAGAGCCTTGTCTAAGATTTAGGTCCACTGAGTGATCGTATAGCCAATCTTGGCCAAGGATTAGGGGTTCTATCAGGTCGTCATCATGGTACACTAGTAGCTTTGCTGTCATGGTCACATCATGTCTAAGGATAGGAAGGTCCACCTCACCCATGCAAGGGGTTTCCATGCCTCCTAGCCCTATGAGGTATGCCTCAGTTGGCTCCATTTCTATTCTTGAGTCCTTATAGTGGGACCATCAAATCGCACTAGTCGCAACACCTGAGTCAATTAAAGCCTTGAGCTTTTGGCAAGGGTTGCCGTGCTCTAGCCTGACTATAATGAATGGTCTCTAGTCCACTATGCTAGGATGAGTACTTGACTTTGCTTGACACATGGCCATGGGGTATCTCGGTGTTGTTTCCAGATGGTTATAATGTTCACTCCCTAGTCCTTGTCTTTTAACTTCATGCGCTTAATGCGTTCTATGGCTTCTGCCTGAGCTTCAGCTCGTATTCTATTTTCTTCCTCCTTACGCTTCTTTGCCAACGTGAGTCGTCTAAGCCTATCCTCAGTAAGAGGTTCCTGATATAACTTGACTCTACAGCCACTAATGCAGTTAGGCATTATGTCTCCTTCTAAGGTGGCTAACTGTACTGCTCCACTTGTCGAGAATATGTTAATGATCATAGGTCCATAACCTCGCTTTTCTAACTTCCGCATCAAAATATGCCTTCTGTCGCTTCTTTTCTGCATATATTCCTGCTGCTGCTTTCAGCCCGGTTCACATAATCGTTCCAAGTCCATTATTCTTGTTGATAATTCATGGCCGGTCCACTGATGTTCATGTGCAACCTTAAGGGTCTGTATCAAGAAGTCCAAAGGAAGCACAACATTCTGACCAAAAACCATCTAAAAGGGAGTTGCATTGAGTACGGTCTTGTAGGCCACTCGATATGCCCAAACAGCGTGGTGTAACTGTTTGTCCCAATCTGAACGTTTGTTGTTCACGAGTTTCGCCAGTACATTACAAAAGATCTTGTTAGTGCTTTCAGCCTGACCATTGGCTTGAGGATGATATGGTGCGGATTTCTTGTGAATCACCATAAAATCCTATAACAAATATTCAATGACCTGGTTTAGAAAGTGAGTTCCTTGATTGCTCACTAACTCTATAGGCAATCCATATCTTGTAAAGACATGTTCAAATAAGAATTTTGCAGTCGTGTGTGCATCATTCTTTTTCGTGGCTTTTGCCTCTACCCATTTGGTAAGATAATCAGTCACAACAATAATGTATTCAGCATGTGTACCTTTTACAGGGTGGTTAATGGGTCCTACAAAGTCTATACCCCACTTAGAAAATGCACGTCCTCCCATCATGGGTTTCAATGGCATTTCATCTCTGCGAGTAGGAAACTGAGTTCTTTGGCACACATCGCATCTCTTTACATAGGTATGAGCATCCATGTGAAGAGTGGGCCACCATAATCCTGCAAAGAGGATGGCTTTGATTATCCTATCGGGTCCAAAATGACCTCCTGCAACACCTTGGTGTGCAGCCTCTAGTATGCTCAGATAATCACTTTCATGAACACATTGTCTTAGGTATCCGTCTCTTCCTCTTTTGTATAGATTATCGCCAATAAGTGAATAGTCTTGAGTTTCCTGCTCTAGACTTCGTTGTCGCGCTAAAGTCATTCCTTGAGGGAATGTTTATCCATCTGAATTTCTTTTAACTTTATATACCCATCTGCAACCAATTACCTTTTGATTCGGTGACATTGGAACTAAATCCCAAGTGTCCATCTCCTTCAATGCATCTATCTCTTCATTCATGGCCTTTTCCCAATTAGGGTTTCCCTTTGCCTCTTCATAGGTTCAGGGTTCCTCTGAAATAGAGTCTTTTGCCAAGTATATTGAATGCTTCGTAATAAACGTGGAATCATATCCATACCTTTCTAGTTGTTTCTTCTCTCTTGCTGATCTTCTAGGTGCTTGTTTGGAGCATTCTCCAACCTCTTGCATCTTTGCTTTGCCTCTTGACTTCCATAGCTTGTAATCCCTTTCTCTTTCATCTTGGTCATCGTCTAAATCACTTCTTGGATCCTGGACCTGTGTATCATGCTTGCTTCCTAATTGATGAGAGTTAAAATCAAGATCATATGGTATTGTTACCTTTTGTTTGTCTTCATCATACCAAGACCTGTGTTCTTCAAACACAACATCTCTACTTGTAGTGAATTTTTTGGTTGAAGGATTGAAGAACCTGTAACCCATCTGAGTTGAATCATATCCAATAAACACTGCCTTTCATCTAGCTTACCTCTTATTTGTGATGGTACATGAACATAAGCTAAACAACCAAAAACCTTGCAATGTCCAAGACTAGGTTTTCTTCCATGCCATGCTTCATAAGGAGTCATACCTTGAAGTGATTTGGATGGCAGTCGATTGACAAGATACACAGCAATTGAAATAGCTTCTGCCCATAGATAATGTGGCAACTTCTTCTCTTCAAGCATTGTTCGGGCTGATCCAACCAATATCTTGTTTCTCCTCTCTGCAATTCCATTTAGTTGAGGAGAGTACCTAGTAGTCACTTCCCTTTTGATATCTTTTTCCTGCAAGAACTCATCAAACTCTTTGGAGAAGTATTCTCCCCCTCCATCAGATCTGATCTTCTTTAGTGATCTACCTGTATGATTCTCCACATGTGCAAGATACTTCTTGAAGCAATCAAACACTTCATTCTTACTCTTGATAAAGTATAGAATAGTCCATCTACTATGGTCATCAATAAATGAGACATAATACCTTGATCCTGCCAATGAAGGTTCTTGACTTGGTCCCCATACATCTGTATGGACTAAGTCCAATAAGTTGTTGTGGATGTAGCCTTTGTGGTTGAATGGTTGTCTTTGTGCCTTCCCAATCTGACATGCATCACACCTGTTGATCCTGTGTTGCTTTGATATGTTCCGGAGTCCTAGAACACTTTGATCCCTGCATATATCCTTCAAGGTTCTTTCATTCACATGAGCAAGTCTCTTATGCCACACTTCAAGCTCACTTAGGGTTTGAGACCCAAAGTTGAGTAGAGCTATGTTCCTCGTTTCTCCTACTTCTAAAGTAAAGAGCCTACCATGCTTCTCACCTCGGTCTATCTTCTTGAAGCCTTGACATGGATCTTCTACAAAAGCTCCATGTTGGGTGAACCTAACTTGCAAGCCTTTTTCAACTATTTGGCCTACACTTATTAGGTTTTTAGTGATAGTGGGTACATAGAGAACCTTACTTAGAATGTTTGTCCTGCCATTGGAAGCTTTGACATTACCAATCTTCTCTACATTGTGCTTTGTGTCATCCCCTGTTTGCACTTCATGTCTATGCTTTGGAATTTCCAAATCAGATAGAAGAGCAATGTTGCCTCCAACATGATTCAAACATCCCGAATCTATGTAGAACAAATGATCATCTTCTTCACCTTCTTTGTGGCTTAGATTCATAAGAAGCAATGAGTCTTCATGTGGTTGATGTTCTGAATAATTGTTGTAGTCCCTTCTATTATAGCTTCTATTGTTATTGTTGAAGTTGTGTCCACCTTTGCCTCTATTGCTGCCATATCCACCTCTTCCACTTCCTTTCTGGGTCTTCTGTTGGAAGATGCATTTTTGGAAACCTTTTTGAAGGAAAATAATTGTAAAATGATAGAAATTTGTAAAAATATTTATGCAATTGTTGTAAAAATAAGGAAGAGTCTTCCTTATGTAGGATAGAATCTTATCTATTTTTTCTAGAATTTTTGGAAACTCCTAGATAGCATATTTTTAGAATAATAGAGGAAAGGACCAAAATTCAAGTGTGAAAAGGGACACTTGAAAATGTATATAAGCTAATTTCCTCTATTATGAGGGGGTTGGTTAATCATTTGTGTACATGCTATCCAAGTGAATAGAGAAGGAGTTTTCTGCTGAAAATCGTGTTTTCTCCTCTTTTATGTGGTTTCTTTGATTTGTGAGTCTAGATCTTGTGTATCCATGGAGATTTGTGAGCTTTTATTGTGTAAATCTGTAGAATGTGTATGAAGAGAGCTGAATACTCTTGTGTTGAGTGATGAGTTGATGAAGAATGGTGCTGGAGCTGAAAATCGTCTGTTTGCACAGAATCGCGATTGTCTTGTCTGTATGATACAAGTGATATTTTTTGATTTTGACTTCATAATTGTGTTCTGCTGATAAAATAGCATGGAATAGACACCAAGATTGTAGAAAATGGTGGAGATTTGCTCAAGATAATCCAAACCCTAGAAATTCCTCTTCATCTTCACTATTCTCAGAAATCCAGCCATTATTCTCTTATTTCTTGGATTCTATCATCTTGAAGGGGCTGTGGTCTCAAGAATACTTTTAGGATTGACAAAATAAAGATGTCTTGTTGATTCTTTATGCTAAATGATTGGAGAGGACAACTCCAAAGATCAATAACAAACATTTTTTGGCGCCGTTGCCGGGGAGTAATTCAAAAGCTTCATTGAAGTTGGACCTTGCTGGATCTTCTATTGATGATGGTAACACACACAAGGAAAAGGTAACACTCTTTAATCAAGAAATGTGAACATGAAAAGATAGATGTCTTTTGTTTGTCTTTTGGGAAAAGAAAGCAATAGATCATCTTTTAGAATTGGAAGTGCTGAAATTTTTGTAAATTGATAGTTGCTCATTACATTATTGAAGTAAAAGTGCAGGTGTGTGGAAGATTTAAGCCAAGAAAGCTGAAGATGAGGTAACATGAGTCCATTCTTGCATTTTTTAGAGTTCTTTTTGACCAAGTACTAGGCACCATGGTTGATCTTGGGAAGATAACATGGTTGCACTAAGGAAAAGTCAGTTAAAGTAGCTAGATGCAAGTAGGAAAGATTCATGAGTCTATTCTTGCATTTTTAGAGTTCGTTTTGACCAAGTACTAGGCACCATTGTGGATCTTGGGAAGATAACATGGTTGCACTAAGGAAAAGTCAGTTAAAGTCGCTAGATGCAAGTAGGAAAGATTCATTTGTTAACCAAATCTGAGCATAAATCTTGAGTTGATCTGCATTTTGAAAAGAAAGATGTGATTGAGTTTATCTTTGCAAAGATTGCTGGCATTCCATAGCACATTTTCTTTGGAAAATTTTTCTCATGAACTGTTGTGATAGCTAAGCCATAAGAAATCATAACCAATCAAGAAACATAGGATCAATAGATCATCAAAACAAGAAACCCTAAGTAAAGTGTTCACCTTTATTTTAGGGCAAAATACTAAAAAAATCCATAAAATTCATCAAAAACAATCAAACAAATTTCTTTTCTTCTGGGACTGGAGCTTTAATGGATAAGAGTAATAGGGACCAAGTGAGAGAAAAGCAAAAAATTTGTCAAAAATTAGCAGATTTGAAAAACATGATTTTCTGTACAACATCACGATTTTCTGATTAATGATTGTGAATGTGAGATAAAATTGCAGGTGATTGAGGAATTGAAGTTGGTAAAGCATACTGAAGGGGAACAAGAGAAAGGAAAACTCAAATTTTCATAAAATCAGAAGTTTAGAAAAAACACGATTTTCTGCACAAAATCGCGATTTTCTGAGTAAGGTCGTGATTTTGGTGCAAAAAGTACAGGAGTTTAGTGAATTGCAATGAGTAGAGCGTATTGAAAGAGAACAAGAAGAAAGAATACTCAAGTTTGCACAAGAGAAGATCTACAGAAAAAACACGATTTTTTGCACAAAATCGCGATTTCTGTAAGGGAAAATTTTTGGAATTTCTAGCATATTTGGGCACTTTGAGAATAGAAAATTGCAAAAGATGTCATCAAGAGTGGGTAAGTAAAGATTGGACAAGTGGAAGAGTTAAGAATTGTGAAAATCACACAAAATCGCGATTTTCTGGACACTATAAAAACCTGTAATTCAAAGAAAAATTCATTTGAGTGAGTGTGAGAGAGAGAGAGAGCAGCCAAAATCGTGACTTTCTGCAAAAATCAAACTTTGGAGAAACTTTCAACCAAGCAAGCAAGGTAAAGAGTCTTAACATCATTTTTGAGTGCATATTCTTGCATATGAGTGGTTTTTGAACAACAAAAATAGGAAATAACTAAAAATCACGGAATCGTGATCTTCTGTTTTTTTTGGGTTTTCAGTAGGAAAAAAGTATTTTTTAAGAAATCTCTTTCATTGCATGTTAAAAAATCAATAAGCGATTCTATTAGAAAAAAGAGAAAACTGAAAATCAACACTTCAAAAATTTCAAACAAAATTGTTCAAAATCGCGATTCTGAGGTCATCACAAAATTGCGATTTTCTGAACAAGGTACAACATCGCGATTCCCAGAACATGATTTTCATCAGAAAATCGTGTTATTTACAATTGTGAGCAATCACGATTGTCTGGGAACAGAATTGTGAAAAACACGATTTTGAGCACAGAATCGTGAAAAACACGATTTTGAGCACAGAATTGTGAAAAACACGATTTTGAGCACAGAATCGTGAAAAACACGATTTTGATCATAGAATCGTGAAAAACACGATTTTGAGCACAAAATTATGAAAAACACGATTTTGAACACAAAATCGTGAAAAACACGACTTTGAGCACAGAATCGTGAAAAACACGATTTTGAACACAAAATCGTGAAAAACACGATTTTAGTCACAAAATCGTGGAAAAACACTATCCTAGTTAGAAAATCGTGAAAAACACGATTTTAAGTTCAAAATCGTGAATAACCCTACTTTGATCACAAAATCGTGAAAAACACGATTTTAGTCATAAAATCATGAAAAATCATAAATTTGAACACAAAATTGTGAAAAACACGATTTTGAATTCAAAATCGTGAAAAACACGATTTTAGTCAAAAAATTGTGAAAAGACACTAGCTTCGGTAGAAAATCGTGAAAAACACGATTTTCAACAGAAATTTATGAAAAATCACTAGTTTGATCACAAAATCGTGAAGAACACGATTTTAGTCAAAAAATTGTGAAAAAGCACTTTCCTAGGTACAAAATCGTGAAAAACATGATTTTCAACAGAAATTAGTGGAAAATCACTAGTTTGAACACAAAATCGTGAAAAACACGATTTTGAGTTCAAAATCGTGAAAATTAGCTGAATGATCATTAGGTCTGGGAACAAACTAAATTCACTTACCAAGTAAGACCTAGGAAGGAAGGAGATAGAGTCAGTAGTAGGGGAAGTTCAAGAAAGAAATTTAGGGCAAGAAAACAACATGGAAAATTTAAATGAAACAAATGAGCCCATTGAAACTGGGGATTACATAAATATTCTCAAGTACATGTATACAAATAGGTTTGGCACCTATGTATATCAGGATGGGATGCATAAGTTTCTCATTAGATTGAGAAACTTAGAAGCTCCCCTAAACATAACACCTGTAGCCCAGTTCAAAGATGGTAGGTATGAGGATAGGCAAGGGTGTGTGTACATCTTCTCCCAAGACCCAGAAAATTCAAATGACTTAGGGCAATGTGCTGATAAAGGACTTTGGGAAAATAACATGGGACAACTAGATTTACCTAGAACACATGAAAACTACACTAATACTGAGCAACAACATGGGAGGAGGACACAGGCTTCACCAAATCCCTTTGATAAGGAACCAGAAGCTTAGAATGAATTTTCACTCAAAAGAAGACATCATTGGCAACCTCAGGGTAGAATGTTGAGACCATATCAAGTAGCCAAATGTATGAAAAATCAATATGAAGTGTATTCAGATCCCCATGCTCATGCTGCAGAGTTTAGGCAATTAGTTAGAGCGGAGGAGGTGGAAGATTACAAAGTCCAATTTGAGGCATTTGGTCTAATCCTAACTGGACCAGCATTATCATGGTTCATCCCTTTGAGAAAAGAAATGTACCTAGATATTGAATCCTTCCTAGAAGCCTTTATTGGAGAATTCTCAAAGACCGGGATAAAACATAGCATAGCCACTCTGATACACAGTTTTAAACAACAAAAGGATGAAAATGTCAGGGAGGCAGCCAGGAGATTTAAGCAATATATTGATAGATGCCTTAAAGAGTAAGTACCTTCCATGGATAGACAAGTATCCTTATTCATAGAAGGGTTGAGAAGTGCTCAATTAAGAACCCTAGTGTACTACAGGAGATGCCCTGATCTAGGAGCTTGTGTAAAAGAAGCAATAGATTTGGAGGATAATAGAGGCCAAGATTTGTTAGCATTTGGTCAACCCAGATCATATGAAGACAAAATTCCTCCAGCAGAAGAATTGGCTCAGGCCATTGCTAAAGCCCTAGAGGTAAGCACTAAAACCAATTTGATAAACTCTAGGATAAACACAAATAAAAAATGTTGTAATTGTGGAGAAAGTCATCTGATACAACATTGCCCATATCAAAAACCTCCACATTTGCAAGACAGAAAGACACTCAAATATTGTACACTAGAGAGGAAATGGACCAACCATACCAGGGAAGAATGCTTCTATAATAAACAACCCATAAAGGAGAGAGACTATGGGAGCCAAAGAGAATCAGTGTATAGTGAGCAACCAAGACCTGTGCTTGGGCAACAACCTCCTATACCAACAAATGTGGTGCCAATCAAATACACACCTATAGAGGAGGGAAACTCAAGAACAAAGCCACCATACAAGGAAGATTATCAATGGAATGAGGGATATCAAGAAGAATGGGAAGGTTATGAATCAAGAGAGCCAGAATTACAAGCTTTAGACTTGGGAAATGGAAGAATTGAGATGGACACTGCCACTTTCATGTATATAACCAATAATTACATGTCCAATCAAAAACCTCAATTCAAAGGAGGACCAAAGATAACTTGTTATAGGTGTGGGGGAGATCATTTCATTAGAGACTGTCCACAACCTCCTACATTAAGAATAGAAGGAGCATATTGCAAGGATTGTGGCAGGGAGCATTTGATTAAGGATTGCCCAAAAAATCCTCAAAAACAATAAAACACACCGAATAGCATACCACTAAAAGCAGTTAGTATCATGGAACAAGAAGAATTGAGTGACATTGATCTCGTGGATGTAAATGCTATAACAAGGTCACAAACAAAACAACAAAGAACAACTAAGGAACAAAATGAAGGTTCAATCTCAAAGGTAAAGAAATATAGATAAAAAGGGAAATGGGAGAGGAAGCAAAAAATGAGTAAAAATATGGAAGAAGAAAATAGGGAACAATCAAACAATGCTTCTTCTTCAAAGACACAGACCCAGTTGGAAATAGGAAATTCAAAAAGTCTAGACACTCTGATAAAAGCATACAAAGGAAGAATTCAAGAGGAACCAAGCCCTGCAGATCATACCATGGCTTATCCTATGCCAGACTTAGAACATGAAAGAATGCAGAAGTGTAAACAGATCATTCGGGAAGTACAACTCAAAATGGGGGAAGAAGACAATTGTCAAAAAACAGTTGAGGAATCTGAGACAACAAAAACAAGAGAAAATATTATCAGGGAAGAAAACCCACAAGTAACACTCCAAGTGAACGTAGACAAAAGATGCACAATTCTTTATCATACCACATGGGAAGATTTAATGAAACAAAATCCTCACTTACAGAACCAAGGGAAAAAATGGGAGACAATGCTAGAAAATCTTCACCCACAACTACAGGAAGTGGAGGAGTTGTGGTATATTCCCATTGATAAGATAGGAGGATATTGTGAGGGAGAAGAGGGAAACTCAACTTTAAAAATACAATTTGGTAAAAACCAGGCCAAAGCTATTTTGGATAGTGGATTAGGAGTGGCCATCATGACTAAACAAACTCGGGAGAAATGGGGAAAAAATGAATTATTACCCACAAAAATGAGATTGAAACTTGCAGATGGACATATAGAGAAACCCCTCGGAATATGGGAAAAAGTGATTGTGGACATGTGTGGGATAGAGATAGAACATACCTTTGCTATAGTTGAATTCCCACAATCTACTTCATATGAAATTATCCTAGGAAGACCTTTCATGAGACAAATGCAAATTGTACAAGATTGGGGTAATGATTGCTTATACTTATAGAGCAAAGGAAGAATAACCAAAGTAAATCTAAGAAATGGGCACTACTGTGACATATCCCCTCAAGAATGGTATAAAATTCATCAGAACCAAGAGTTGAGTGAGGAATCAGAGATGGAGGAGCAGGATGAAGCTGAATCATCAGTATGGAAGTGCAATATGATAAGAAATCTGACCAATAGAAAAAGGAGATTAAGAAGAGAGGATTGTGTGGAAGAAAGAGGGTTACAAGATGAGAATTATATACCTCAACAATTCAAGGATGAGGAATTTGAGCCCTATGGGTGGAATCAAATTTTGGCTACCATGGATCTAGCCAGTGATGAATATGTGGGAGTGGAATTTCAAAATGAAGAAGGATATGATATTTTTCACATTGGAATACAAATGATAAAGGTATCCAGAACAGAAGAGGACATAGAAGAAGAAATGATATTAGAAAAAGGAAAGACACAATTTTTGGAGGAAGTAAAAGCTGAAGATGCTATTAAGGACAAGATCTCAGGTAAGTACAAGAAAAACATACACAAGGAAATAGAAGAAAATCAGGAAAATGAGAAGAAGATAAGGGAAATGAACAAAGATCAACAGTTTGATGTACCAGAAAATTTCAAGACTTATGAAGTGGAAAATAGATTACTTCTCAGAAGGAAACCAAAGAGGGAAAAGAAGAAAGGAGAGGCTTATGATAATGAGGAAGAAACTAAAAAGATCATAATCACTCAGGAGGAGGGAGAAGAAAGACACATTGTAGTGGCTGACGACATGACAACCCAAGAAGAAGAGGCACTAAGAAACTTGGCAAGAAAATATAGGGATGTATTTGCTTATAGCTATAAGGATTTGAAAGGTATTGATCCTAAAATCTGTGAGCATAAGATTCCTATTACACCTGAAGAAAAACCTAGTAAACAGAGACATTACACATTTAATGATAAATACTCTGCTAAGATAAAGGAAGAAATTGACAAGCTATTAGCTGCCAATTTTATCTATGAAATTGAGTATACAGAATGGATATCTCCTATAGTTGTGGTCCCAAAAAAGAATGGGAAACTTAGGGTATGCATTAACTTGAAAAAGGTAAATGCAGCAACTATAAGGGATAATTATCCACTGCCTATAACAGATCATCTTCTAGAAAGAGTTGCTGAGAAGGAGGTTTATAGTTTTTTAGATGGTTTTTCACGATACAACCAGGTCCCCATAGCATTGGAAGACCAACATAAAACTGCCTTCTCCACAGAATGGGGAATCTATGCCTTTAGGGTTATGCCCTTTGGGTTAACCAATGCTCCAGCAACTTTTCAGAGATTGATGTGTCATATCTTCAAAGAGTTCCTGAGGAAGGTAATGGAAATCTATGTAGATGATCTTTGTACTTTTTCATTAAAAAGACAAGATCACTTGCATGACTTAGAGGATATATTCAGGAAATGCAGAACCTACAGAGTATGTTTAAATCCAGAAAAATGTGTATTCTTTGTGAGATAAGGAAGAATGTTGGGTCATATAGTCTCTAAAAATGGAATTTCAACTGATGAGAAGAAAATAAAGGCCATAATAGAGCTTCCAAGACCAACAAGTGTAAAGGAACTTCAAACTTTCATGGAACATTGTGGATACTATAGGAAATTTTGTACACAAATTTGTTGACATAGCAAAACCCTTATATGCCCTAATTACAAAGTTTGAATGGACTAAGGAGTGTGACCAAGCCTTTGAAACTCTAAAAACTTGTTTGGTAACAGCCCCAATTCTGAAAACACCTCAATGGGACAAAATTTTTCATGTTCATGTGGATGCTTCCAATTATGCTTTGGGATGTGTGTTAGCACAACCAATAGAAGGAAGCAAGTTAGATTTTCGAGTGGCCTATGCTAGTAGACAATTGAATCTAGCAGAGAAAAATTACACAACCACTGAAAGAGAGGGATTGGGCATGGTATTTGCTGTAAAAAAATACAGACATTACCTTTTGGCCAACAAGTTTAAGTTCTTTGTGGACCATCAAGCTTTGTTATATTTGGTAAATAAACCTTGTCACACAGGGAGAATAGTCAGATGGTTTCTGTTACTTATGGAATTAGTTTGAAGTCGTGGTCAGACAAGGGAAAACACACTTGAGAGCAGATCATTTATCTCAAATCCAGTCTGAAGAACCCAGTTCACCTTTAGATGACAATCTGCCAGACACTTATCTCTTTAAGGTAGAAAGTGTTCCTGAGTGGTCCTTGACTTTAGTACCATTATTAACCATGGGACCTTGTAGAACAATTGGGAATAATGCACACCTAGTATTGCAAAGCAAGAACTTCATGTTACTAGCTGGGCATTTATACCATCTCAACCACACAGGCATATTAGAATATTGCACTCCTGAGGAGGAGCAACAAGTATACCTGAGGAGAGCTCATCATTGGAACCCTTGCACTCATGCTTCTAGGGTAGTCACCCTAAGTAATCTCAATAGGATGGGGGTACATTGGCCTAATAAAATTCAAGATGTATCAAAATATATTGACAATTGCAGGAAGTGCCAAACATTGCAAGATTCAGAATTCATAACTCTATATTGGTTCCAGAAAAATCCAGAGTGGAGTGAAAATATCATTGAAGAATTGAGAAGGAAGGAGAAAAGAAAACAAGTGATAGCTGGTACAGATTCAAAAAACTTGCGAGTAATCTATGAGGAATATCAATTGATAGGGGAACAGTTGTATAAGAGAGGAATGGATGGATACCTAAGAATTTGTGTTCCTGAGAATAAATATCTGGAAATGTTGGAAATGGCACACTCTGGAGTGGCAGGAGGACACTTTTCAAGTGACAGAACTGCTAAACTCATTTTATATTCTGGCTTTTGGTGGCCAACGCTATTTCCTGATGCAAGAATCTATGTAAAAAGGTGTGATGTTTGTCAAAGGGTAAGTCAACCAAACAGAAGAAATGATATGCCATTGGTTCCATTAATTTCAGCCAGAGCCTTTAGTAAATGGGGATTGGATTTCATTGGACCTATACATCCTCCAGCAAAACAATCCCATGCCGAATACATCATAGTGGCTACAGACTACCTGACAAAGTGGGCTGAGGCCAAAGCCACAAAGAGAAATGATGCTAATACTACTGCCAGATTCCTGTATGAAAACATTATCACCAGATTTGGACTTCCAATTGAACTAGTAAGTGATAGGGGGACCCATTTTGTAAACCAGATCATAGAAAACATCACTGAATATTTTCTGATCAGCCATAGAAAGTCAGCCCCATATCACCCACAAGCCAATGGGCTAGCAGAAAGTACTAATAAAGTACTTTGCACTGTACTATCAAAATTAGTAAACACAAACAGAAATGATTGGGATCTACAACTTAATCATGTCCTATGGGCTTATAGAGTGGCTTATAAAACTGCAATAGGGAGCACACCATTCAATCTAGTATATGGATAAAATGCAGTTTTACCTATGGAATTCCTTATTCCAACATTAAAAGTAGGAAGTCACTATAATTGGACTGGACATGAACTATCAGAAAGAGTGATAGAATTGGAAAAGTTGGGAGCATCTAGACTCCAGGCCATTATGAGTTTATATGTGGACAAGAAAAGACAAAAAGCTTATCATGATGTTCACATAAAAGAGAAAGATCTACAGGTAGGAGATCTAGTGCTGGCTTACACAGTCAGAGAACATCAAAAAAAGTTCCCAAAAAAAGGACATGGAACATATATTATACATCAGATAAGCAACAGTGGAGCCATTCAACTAGCTAACATAGACGGAGAAATCATGCCAAACTTTATAAGTGGATGTAGAGTTAAGAGGTATGATTGCCCATTAACTGTTGATGAATAGAGAAGGTTGCAACAAGCCCAAAACAGGAAAAGAGAAGAGGAAGACATTAGAAAAGAAGCTCAACAGGAAGCTATGGAAAGGATAAGAAAAATCAATGATCTTAGGGAAGTTTGTCTGTGTGAATCTTCTCTCAAACCAAAGGAACATGTCCCTCTGATGATAATGGATTTTCAAAATGAAAGTATTAGAGTTTGATAGATTCTGGAGCACAAGTAAATCTGATTAGTTCAGCCCTGGTAAGTAAATTCAACATAAAAAGAAAGGAAAGTAGAACCCTAATCAGAACATTGGAAGGTCAAATAGTACAGAGCATGTCTTCACTGACCATTGAAGTAAAGTTTAATGAAGAATATATGAAAATAGACTGTGAAGAATGGCCAGACAATTTGATGACTGAAAAATGTTGGAGACCTCTTAATCTCCAAAGGTTTGATTTATACTGACTTAAGAACACTTCTATGTCAATTATAAACCAAACTTTACACAAACAATGATCTTCTTTACCAAAACTTCAATCAACACTTCTCTGAGTGAAGAATTGTTTACTTCAGAAAGTCTGCTTCAGAAATCAACTTCTTTACCTGCACAAAACTCCAAATTTCTTCAAGTAAATGATGCACAAGTATTAGCAATACCTTTGCGCAATCATGCTAGTCATTAGTTCTCAAAACTAATCACCAAAAGTTTAATTTGATCATTAAGATCAATGATATGTAAAAAATTGTCTCTCAGAAGTTGCACCTTCGACATAGTCAACTTCTTAAGTTGATTTCTCCCAATCTGAAACCCGTTTTGCTAAATGCTTTTAGCCATAGCTTCCTTATCTTCTAACTTAAATTTTAAGTGCTCACTCATCAAAAACTTTACAGTATACACTCAGATCTGATCAAAATACTGAGACGGAAAAGTGCGCTACTCTCAGACTTCAGTTTCCAAAGTTCACATATGAATGTTCCTATTGATCATTCTCACAGTAGGAGAGGAATTAGATTCTGAAACTCTAGACATAGCTTCATTAGCTTCTCAATTAGATGTGTACAAAAGGATTTCTGATCCACATGATCAGACAGAGAGCACTCAGAGAAAAACCCGTCGCTATTTTTTGGAAAAAAAACTCTCTACACATCTTTCTGAAGTTTGTCATCTACAAATGACTCTCTTACATAATTCTTGTCATCATTAACTTATATATACATGACTTTAGACTCATCCCGTGTCTATGACATTGCTACTAATCATCCTAAGAGTTTAGCTATACTCAGTTTACAAGATTCTTCACTTATATGCACATATGTGTACAAGACATCATCCTGAAATCTTCTTCACTTTCACAAGTATCTTTCTTTGCTTCATTCCAACCATAAGCTTTCTTCAAGATCTGTATAATCATCAATTTGTGATTGGCTTGTTCCAACAGCTCCCCCTCAATCACTAATTGTGATTATTCCATTCTTCTTCACTCCTGCCATCTCCTTGAATCTCTGTAGCTTAGGTCCATCCAAGCTCTTTGTCATCATATCTGCCACTTGTTCTTTTGTTGGAGTGTACATCACTTCAATCTCTTTATCAAGTACCTTTTCCCTCAAGAAATGATACTGAATCTCTATGTGCTTAGTCCTGGCATGAAAAACAGGGTTAGCTGCCAAATACAAAGAACTCATATTATCTCCAAAAATAATTGGAGTACTATGATCAGTTTCAAAACTCTTCATCAAGGTCTTCAACCATATCACTTCTTTTGCAGCTTCTACCATTCCCTTATACTCAGCTTCTGTGGATGATAAAGCAACTGTATGTTGCTTCCTTGAACACCAAGAAACTAGCTTATCTCCAACATAACAGAGATACCCATGAGTAGATCTTCTATCATCTGAGTCACCTGCCCAATCTGCATCACTAAACACTTTAATTCTTGTGTCAGAAGTGAAACCATAATACAATCCTTCACTTAGGGTTCCTTTGATATATCTGAGTACCCTTTGGGCTGCAATCCAATGAGTCTTCTTTGGACAATGCATAAATTGTGACAACACACCTACTACATATGATAAATCTGGTCTTGTCAAGGTAGCATATATTAAACTACCTACCAAACTCTGATATTTCTTCATATCATTGAATTCTTCACCTCCATACCTGCTTAATTTATGATTTACCTCCAATGGTGTAGTTGAGATCTTGCAATCCTCCATGTTAAACTTGACTAGAAGATTCTTCAAGTATCTCTCTTGTGAAACATATACTCCATGTTGAGTATACACAATCTGCATTCCTAGAAAATAAGATAAATTTCCCAAATCACTTATCTTAAACTCCTTCTCTATTTGCCTTTTGAGTTCATTGATTCCTTGAGTATCTGTTCCTGTGACAATAATATCATCAACATAAATGCACATGTAAATGTATCCATTTTCACTTGCCTTCACTAGCAAACTACTATCTGCCTTTGATGCTTGAAATCCACATTCATTCAAGAACTTGACCAATCTGTAATTCCAAGCTCTTGGGGCTTGCTTCAACCCATATAAAGCTCTCTTGAGCTTACACACATAATCTGATCCAATTGATTCCATGAAGCCTTCTGGTTGCTCCATGTATACTTCATCTGCAATGTATCCATTTAAAAATGCATTTTTCACATCCAATTGTGATAATTTCCATCCCTTACAAGCAGCAATAGCAATCAATGTTCTAATTGTAGACATTTTAGCAACAGGACTAAAGGTTTCATCATAATCTACCCCATAAGTTTGGGCATAACCTTTGACCACAAGTCTAGCCTTGTATCTAGACACCTTACCATCTGCAAACCTCTTTGTTTTATATACCCACTTGCATCCAATAACCTTCTGATTCTTTGGTCTTGGTACTAATTCCCAAGTTTCATTTTCAAGTAGAGCATCATACTCTTCCTGCATTGCAATCTCCCAATTCTGTTTACCTTTGGCTTCTTCATAAGTGATTGGATCTTCTTCTGTCTTCACAATGTAAGCATAATCTTTTGTTGTTAGAAAAGATGTATCATAACTATACCTTATAGGTTCTTTCCTTTCTCTTGTAGATCTTCTGATTTCTGCACTTCTCGAAGTTTCAGCCTCATTTGATTCTGGATCAAATCTTGGACCTTCTTCTACATGATCCTGCAATCTACTTCTAGAATCAACATCATCAATACTTTCTTCATACACTTTTACTTTTGCCTTTCCTTTTCTTTGTATCTCTTCAACACCTGCAAAATCATTTGTTGATCCTGTATACCATGTATTTTTCTCATCAAATGTCACATCTTTAGTAACAAGAAATTGCTTTGTGGATGGACTCCACAACCTGTAACCCATCTGTCTATCATCATATCCAATAAACACATACTTCTCTGCTTTTGGTTCTAGCTTATGTCTTAATTGTGAAGGAACATAAGCATATGCAATACATCCAAATACCTTACAATGATCAAGGGTAGGTTTCTTACCCCACCATGCTTCATAAGGGGTTCCTCCATCCAAAGCTTTGCAAGGCAACCTATTCACAAGGTATGTTGCAGTGTTAATAGCTTCTGCCCATAAGTAATTTGGACAATTCTTTTCCTTCATCATGGCTCTTGCAAACTCTACAAGAGTCCTATTTCTCCTTTCTGCTACTCCATTCTGTTGAGGGGAATACCTGCAAGTTACTTCTCTTTTGATACCTGCATTCCACAAATAATCATCAAACTCTTTAGAGAAATACTCTCCCCCTCCATCTGATCTTAACCTCTTGAGCTTTTGCCCTGTGATCCTTTCTGCATAAGCATGAAAATGTTTGAATGTCTTGAAAACTTCTGATTTATCCTTGATTACATATAAAGTAATCCACCTGGTTGCATCATCAACAAACAACACATAATATCTGGATCCATTTATGCTATAGTCCCTTGAGGGACCCCATACATCTGTATGAACCAATTCAAGCATATTTGAATGCTTGTACCCTGATTTGTTGTAAGAACCTTTATGTGCTTTACCTAATTGACAAGCTTCACACTTGTAAACCATATGTTGCCCTTCAATATTTGGCAATCCAAGCACCACCTGATTCTTTGACATTACCTTTATAGCTCTCTCATTGAAATGACCTAGCCTTTTATGCCATAGGTCTAATTCAGAAACCTTTTGACCTCCATAAGTAAATAATGCATGTCCCACATTACCTTGGACTTTGAGAGTGAACAATCTTCCTTCCTTTTTACCTGTAATTATGTTTCTATATCCCTGATTTGGATCTTGTACATAAACACCATCATTTGTGAATCTTACCTCATATCCTTTCTCCACAATTTGCCCTACACTTATCAAATTTTTAGGAATAGTAGGAACATAAAGTACCTTGCTCAGAAGTGTACTTCCACTCTTTGTCTTTACTGATCCAATGCTCTCCACTTTATGTTTGGTATTGTCACCTGTTTGAACTATATGTCCATTCACCCTTGCTTCCATATCAGTCATCAAGGATAGATTCCCACTCAGATGGTTGCTACACCCTGAGTCAATATAAAACACTCTTTGATCTTCTCCCATTGGTTCATGAGTTGCATTCAAGATAAGAGTCATATCATCCTTCTGATCTGATGCATAATTGTAATAATTGTTGTTGTAGGACTGAGATTGGAAATTTCTTCCACCTCCTCTACCATATGATGTCCTACCACCTCTTCCTCTGAAATTGCCTCTTTGGTTTGTGCCTCCTCTACCTCTTTGATTATAATTCTAATTATTACTTCCACCATTTTGATTGTTATACCAACAATCATTTGCCAAATGATTTGTTCTGCCACAAATCCAACAAGCTTTAGCATTATCTTTGTTCTTACCTCCTCTTCCTTTACCTCTGAAATTCATCTTTCCCTTTGTGAAGTTAGCTTGATTTGAATTCCCTTCATCATCATTCGATTGCTTTCCCTTGCCATTCTTTTTCTTGTCCTTGGAGTACATAGCTTGGCTTGTACTTCTATCATTGTCTCCTTTAAGGTCCTGCTCAAAGGTTAGCATGTGTCCTAGCAATTGATTAAGATCAGGAGTAAAGTGATCAAGTGACAATTCTATGGACAATATGAAAGGCTTCCACTTCTCATCTCCTCTCAGACCTGTAAGTATTTGTCTTACCAACTTTTCCTCTTCAATGTCTTCATCCACTGCTCCCAAGCTATCTGCAATATCCTTCATCCTTGCCACATAATCAGAAATTGATTGTGAGCTCTTCTTCTTGAAGGTTGTGAACTCAGCCCATAGTGAGGACTTCCTTGACTTGGTTGTATTCTGGAAATGCTCTTCCAAAGCATTCCAAACATCTGTTGCACTTTCCAAACCTCTAATGTGAGGTAGAAGATAATCATTTACAGCCATGTAAATGATACTCCTTGCTTGAGCATCCTTTCTCATCCAAGCCTTCAAGTTTGCAAGCTCTTCCCTAGTTGGAATACTAGGATCTGCAAATTCAGGTTTTTCTTCATCTCCTGTAATAAATGCCATCAAATCTTTACTCATGAGGTGTGCCTCCATTCTCATGGACCAAGCTGGATAGTTCTCTCTATCTAGCTTATCAATCTGCAAGCTTTCTCCCATCCTTGACCTTCTGTATCTGCAATTACTATGGTTTATGAGGATAAAGTGTACCTTCGATATAAGCTTTGTCCTTCTTGATTCTTTTCTAACTCGTGCTTTGAACTTCTGCAGGTTATCTTCAATAATTTGTCCTTGTCCTCCTTTGATTTGGAAGATCTCCAATATCTGCACCAGTCGGAACTTCAATTGTCTTTTCTTCTCTTGTATTGCACCTTCAGCTCTGATACCACTATTGGAGACCTCTTAATCTCCAAAGGTTTGATTTATACTGACTTAAGAACACTTCTATGTCAATTATAAACCAAACTTTACACAAACAATGATCTTCTTTACCAAAACTTCAATCAACACTTCTCTGAGTGAAGAATTGTTTACTTCAGAAAGTCTGCTTCAGAAATCAACTTCTTTACCTGCACAAAACTCCAAATTTCTTCAAGTAAATGATGCACAAGTATTAGCAATACCTTTGCGCAATCATACTAGTCATTAGTTCTCAAAACTAATCACCAAAAGTTTAATTTGATCATTAAGATCAATGATATGTAAAAAATTGTCTCTCAGAAGTTGCGCCTTCGACATAGTCAACTTCTTAAGTTGATTTCTCCCAATCTGAAACCCGTTTTGCTAAATGCTTTTAGCCATAGCTTCCTTATCTTCTAACTTAAATTTTAAGTGCTCACTCATCAAAAACTTTACAGTATACACTCAGATCTGATCAAAATACTGAGACGGAAAAGTGCGCTACTCTCAGACTTCAGTTTCCAAAGTTCACATATGAATGTTCCTATTGATCATTCTCACAGTAGGAGAGGAATTAGATTCTGAAACTCTAGAAATAGCTTCATTAGCTTCTCAATTAGATGTGTACAAAAGGATTTCTGATCCACATGATCAGACAGAGAGCACTCAGAGAAAAACCCGTCGCTATTTTCTGGAAAAAAAACTCTCTACACATCTTTCTGAAGTTTGTCATCTACAAATGACTCTCTTACATAATTCTTGTCATCATTAACTTATATATACATGACTTTAGACTCATCCCGTGTCTATTGCTACTAATCATCCTAAGAGTTTAGCTATACTCAGTTTACAAGATTCTTCACTTATATGCACATATGTGTACAAGACATCATCCTGAAATCTTCTTCACTTTCACAAGTATCTTTCTTTGCTTCATTCCAACCATAAGCTTTCTTCAAGATCTGTATAATCATCAATTTGTGATTGGCTTGTTCCAACAAAAAAGTGATTTTAGGTCAACCATGGCTTCAACAAGGTAAAGTGATCTTGGATTTTGAAAAAGTGAAGCTTAAATTGAACATAAATGACAAAAGGTTTTTAATATTTCTATTGAGTAATGAAAAACAGGAAATTCAATCAGAGGTGCATGATATACACTTTGAAGGATTCACTTTTGCATTTGAGGATACACAGACATTACCAATACAAATGTTAAAAGATCAAGCTTCATATAATCAAAATCAGCAAAAGATTGGAAGAACAAAGAAGGGTGGAGAGATAGGAAGAAGATGGCAATCATGGCATTGTCTAAAGAATCAAAGCATCAGAGCAAAAAGCACATGGAATCAAAGTCTACAGCAGGTCTACTCATTGAAACACGAATCAAGGACAAAATGGATATGGAGACCAAAAGCTCCTACAAAATGCTTATGCAAAGGGAATGGTTGTTTGCCTGGAACCAGACCAATTGGAGTCAGGAAGTACTGGGTTAAAAAATCAGAATTGTTCCAGTGGAAGAAAGATCATCCAAATTTGATCTATATCTAGAAAAAAATCATAAAAATTATGAAAAAATACATATTAGACCTGATTTTCTTTTCTATAAAGAGAATTAGGAGGGGAAGAAAAGAAGGAAAAATTTATTATGAAAAAAAAATGATGAAAATGAAAAAAAAAAGTATTTGAAAAAAAAGAGAAAAAAAATCATTGTTGAAAAAAAAGAGAATGAGAAATTGTGAAAAATTGTTTACTTTCTGTTGTTTTTTACAAAAAATCATATGTCACAAAGCAAGATCTCGGTAGAAGAATAGTAGAGATCTATTTATTTTTTGTTGTTGCTTTTTATTTTTTATTTGTTAGTTTTTGTTTTCTATCATTGATAAATGATTTGTTTTTCCAAAAAGAGTGGTTAGGGAAAGGGACTGCACTAGACATCTTGCTACACCTGTAATGATCACTTTTCGAGTCTTTTCTGGAGAAATGGAATTTATTTTGAATTTTATTTTCATTCTTATGTCATGACATCTAAAAATAAATCCCTACAAATTATTCTTTGACTTCTGGTACCTTATGTGGGTAGAGTTTTTTCTTTATGTATTTTTTTCCTCAGAAAATGGTGAATACAAAGGAATTGCCAATTCATGACTTCAAGGCAGAATCAGTTGTGCTATCAAGAGGACATTGGTTTCTGGATAGTGAAGCTGCGGAGGAACAGGTGGACCTAGAGTCACATGAAGAATCAGAAATTCCAGAAGCTGAGAAGGTTGTGAAGGAACTTAAGGAGACCCTAAACATAATTGGCCAACACATATTCACAGTGGGAATAGGAGGGTATAAATATAAAATGTTGTGCCAGGAATTTTATAGGTTTCAAAGAGTGGCAGTCAACATGAAGAGATGGAAGGCAGTAGGACTGCACGGAATATTGGAGGAGCCTATCTTTTTTATTGAATTTGAGAGAGTATCACAAGTAATGAACAGTTTGACAGAAATAGGAAGAGGGAATGATGCCTATTTCAGATGCAAAGTAAAAAACAAGGATAATCAGGAAGTAGGTATCACTATCAAGGCAGAACATATCAGAGCAGCACTGCAATTCTACACAATGGGAACCAAACTTGATCCGAGTTTTGTCAAAAAGAATAAGGAAACTTACACAGGCTATGCAAAATTCACTGACTTCAAAGGAAGGGAGAATGAGGAATATGCTGTAAGGATGTTCTTACAGTACTTTTGTTTTCAAAAATTACCAAGGTATACAATGCCTCATAAGTCAGTGACATTATTGATGTTCAACAACAAGGATAGAACCAAACCTTTTGGAGTTATGGATGTCTCACCATACATCCATGAACAGCTGAAAGAAGCAGCAAAGCACTGGGAGCAGAAGAAGTTCATAAATGGGGCCCAGTTCTTAACAAGAATCATTTATCATGTTCTAGGGATGGAAGATCAACTCAAATTGGCTCCAGAGGCACAGTATTTCAGAAGCTTTATGGCTGGAATCAAGAGTCCTCCAAGGAAAGTGACTAAAAGGGAAACAAAAGGACAAACCCGCATGAGGGGAACAGGTATGAAAAGGAAGATGATATCTGAGGAAGTAATTCCTGTAAAGAAAAGAAGGTTGGACCCAAGGAAGGTAGAACTAGAAATGGAGGAAGCCACAAAAGAGGAATATGAGGAGGCACAGAAACAGGTTCAAGCCTCTAGTGAACCACATCCACCCCAAACAAGCAAAGAGCAATTATACACCTATTTGACCCAAGGGAATAACAAGAGAGCTATGTATGAAGCACAATACCAGAAAATGCTGGAAGACTATTCATGCAAAGCTACAGACTCGGTTCAGGAGGAGGTGGAGCACTACGAAGCTCTTCATGATCAAATGATGACAACTGAAACTGAGGAGGTGTTTGTCAGAAAAGAGGTTGAATTGCTAGCCTATTTTAAGGAATTACAAGGACCTCCAGAGACCAGAACCACTGTGGTGGTAAAAAAGAAGGTTCCAAAGAAGCCAGTACGAAAGAAGAAATTGACCAAGAAAGGAAAGGGCAAATCCATAACTGAAACTGTTGTCACCAAAGAGAAGGAGGAAGTAATCATGGAAGAAATATAGAAGCCATCCATGGTGGAAGAAGTATCAAGACCCACAGAACCAGAAATAGGAGGGCCTTCACACTTCTCATCTGATTCTGACAGTGATATTGAGAGATTTCTATTAAAAAGTCTAAATTTGTCAATACCAAATACTCCCAATGTCATTATACAGACCTCTGAGAAACAAAAGACACCTGAGGAATTGAAGAGGAAGTCTCGGGAGAAGCCACTTCAGGAACAGGCAGAAAAACAGCTCAGTCTGGAAGATGAAAGAAGGATAATGAAGGGAAAAGCAGTAATGATAGAACAAGCAAGTGAAATAAGGGAAGAAGTTAGTTGTGGAATAGTGCATATTGGGATGAAATATATATGGACAAAACCCTCACAGACCTACTTTAAACTGGATGAGAGCATAGAAGAAATAGCTAAGAAAGCACAAGTGTGCAGCTCAGTCATAGAACAAAAAAGCACAGATCAAGATCCACTACAGGAAGCAGAGGAAATATTTGAAGAAGGCAATGTTCAAAAGGTTTCAGGGAAAGTAGTGGAAAAGGAGATCATTCAGAGTATAAAGGATGTGCTGCATGATTTGAAGAGCAGTGAGGAATTCACATCCAATGAGGATCAAGAACAAGAGGAAGCAATGGACCTCATGAACATTGATGAGCAGGAAGAAGAACACAAAGAGGAAAGAAGTAATGATCAGGTCAAAAATTTAGAAATAGCTGAATCAGTTCTAGTCCAAGAAAAGGAAAGACAGGAAGTACAAGCAGGTGAATGTCAGGGAAATTCTGGTAAGGAAACTGAATATAACCTGTTTTAGGAAACTTTAAGCCAGGAAAAGGAGATACAAGTAAAGGAAGGATATCTTTCTGAAGAAACTCAACAGGTGTTGGAGAAAGAAAAGATACAGGAAAGGAATTCAGGTATTAGAGCAAAGGAATTCAGGTATTCAAGAAGACATGGCAGATTTAGAAACATTGGACACTCATCCAAGCCATGAAGAAAACAAGGCCAAGATTATAGAATATGAAGAGGAAGAGGAGAGTGAATGCAAAGAGGACAAACAGCTAGAACCCAAACAAATGGCAATAGAAGGACGACTGGAAAGAATCCCAAAGAGTATTAGATCAGCATGTCAACTCATTATGAATAACATTGAACAGTTCAGACCCTCTAGCCGAAATATGATCATTTCAGGGATGGTAGCAGAGTCAGAATTTGAAAAAGGCAGTATGGTTATTAAAGAGCATAAAAGGGAAAAGGAGCATATGGCAGAGCAACTAAGGAAGGTGCAAGAGAAGAATGAGGAGTTTTCCAATAAAATAATTGCTTTGGAAGAGCTGGAAGTACAGAAGCAAAACAAGATTCAATACTTGGAAGAAAAGAGTATGCAACTAACAGAGCAGAACAATAAATTGGAAAAGGAGTTGAGAAAGATTGAGGGGAGATATAGAACTCTACAAACTTCCTATCAAATCTTGACTAAAGCTAATGAAGAAATCAATAAGCTACTATTGGAGGAAGGGCAATTGAAGGAGGAAAGTCAGACAGGCCAGATGACAGATGAAGAAAAGGAAGGACTACATAAAGAGATTCAGAGACTACAAAGAGAATTGAAAGAAGCCAAAGAATTAGAAAAGCAGGCTAGTACACATGCTGCTACGTCTATGAGAGGGTATAATAAGCTATACTTGGATATGGAAAAGGAAAGAGGTGAGTGGCAGACAAAGAGAGAAAAGGAACAGAATGAATGGAAAAAAGAAAGAGAACTGTGGGCACAACAGAATGGGAGTCTGATGATGACTATAGAAGAATTGCAGAAGAAATTGGATAAACCACAAATTCAGGAAGACACAAATGTGGAAATTACATATGTAGAAGAATATGGGGTAGACAATATTGAGGGAATACAACATGACAGTGAACCAGCAGACAAAAGATCAGAAGGAGAATATTCAGAGGATTTTGTGAAGAAATTGCTGACAAGTAGAGATTCTAGAATGGAGTTCATCAGAAAGATGCATGATGAGTATGAAGAACAAATTGTCACATTTGCATTAAATAAGGGAATCAATCCAGATCAGCATCACTGGGCCGTAGATGGATTGGGAATACCGCTATGCATGATTTTGGAGAGTATAAAGAATTATCAATTGGCCAGAGTTGGGCTACCTCCAAACAAATACCTTGAGTATGAAGAGGACATCAATGTGACTAAAGAATTATTTGAAAGGGCCAACCCAAAGTGGAGAAATAAATGGTTAGATGCCAACAAAGAGTGTAGGAAAATCTGGAAAGAGGCACCTCTTCATTTAAAGATCAATCCAGCTTACTGTCCAGTGGCACGAAGGAGGGAATGGGCAACTTTTTGGGAAAGAATAAGAGAAGGTCAGATTCCATCTAAGTGGTTAAATTTCCCGAAAATAGCAGGTCCAAAGGCAGGCACATGGCCTACAAAGAGTTACATGGTGAATACTGCTGAGAATGTAATAGCTACATACAAGGATGTCAATGACCCTGCTTGCATTCTACTTATAAGAATAATGAGATTAATTTTGGCTTGTATAGAAACTTATACCAACACAGCTATTAGAACCTTGAATTATATCGGCTTTAATTCTCCAACAGACGCCTTATTATTTGATTTGAGCGAAACGCCTGACAGAATCTGTTTAATGGCATATTATAGCAGAGTGATATTTTTGGGCAGTCATTACTTACAGATTTTTGAAGATGCCTTTGATTACGGGTTTTTTGAGAGGGAATTAGAGATTTTTGGAAACCTATCAGTTGCTACAAAATCCAGACTTACTGCATATGAAGCTGCATATACAGAGTACTTGAAGAAGGATGTCATAGATAAACCAGAAGCTGCAGTACAGTGGAGGAAGGCCTTATTTGAGATGGTCAATAATTTAAATGTCATAGAAAGAAAAAGTCATGATTTGCTGTCACAAGTATATCAAAGAAAGAAGAAATGAAGAAAAGTGATCAATGCAGAAGAGCAGGAAAATCTTTCGTCAGGAGCGGAAAGGCTTAGGAGGGGAAGGATGTTGGAAGATGCATTTTTGGAAACCTTTTTGAAGGAAAATAATTGTAAAATGATAGAAATTTGTAAAAATATTTATGCAATTGTTGTAAAAATAAGGAAGAGTCTTCCTTATGTAGGATAGAATCTTATGTATTTTTTCTAGAATTTTTGGAAACTCCTAGATAGCATATTTTTAGAATAATAGAGGAAAGGACCAAAATTCAAGTGTGAAAAGGGACACTTGAGAATTTATATAAGCTAATTTCCTCTATTATGAGGGGGTTGGTTAATCATTTGTGTACATGCTATCCAAGTGAATAGAGAAGGAGTTTTTTGCTGAAAATCGTGTTTTCTCCTCTTTTATGTGGTTTCTTTGATTTGTGAGTCTAGATCTTGTGTATCCATGGAGATTTGTGAGCTTTTATTGTGTAAATCTGTAGAATGTGTATGAAGAGAGCTGAATACTGTTGTGTTGAGTGATGAGTTGATGAAGAATGATGCTGGAGCTGAAAATCGTCTGTTTGCACAGAATCGCGATTGTCTCGTCTGTATGATACAGGTGATATTTTTTTATTTTGACTTCATAATTGTGTTCTGCTGATAAAATAGCATGGAATAGACACCAAGATTGTAGAAAATGGTGGAGATTTGCTCAAGATAATCCAAACCCTAGAAATTCCTCTTCATCTTCACTATTCTCAGAAATCCAGCCATTATTCTCTTATTTCTTGGATTCTATCATCTTGAAGGGGCTGTGGTCTCAAGAATACTTCCAGGATTGACAAAATAAAGATGTCTTGTTGATTCTTTATGCTAAATGATTGGAGAGGACAACTCCAAAGATCAATAACAAATATCTTCCCATTGAACCAACAATTCTGAGTGGTGTGGTTGGTCTTATCGCATATGGCACAAGGTTGAACATTCTGACCTTTGGCTTTGTCTTGCTTTGGTCCTTTCTTCTTCCCTTTCCACTTGCTCTTGCTTGCGAAGTTGGCTTGGGAAGTCTCTTCTTCATCTTCTTCCTTCTTCTTGCCTTTGTGCTTCTTATCCTTCTTATCTGCATATAGAGCACTAGTTGAATTACCATGATAAGAGTTACCTTCCTTTATGCTATTGTTGGCTTCTTGATTGAAGAGTGTCCAAGAAAGATGTTGAAGTCTGGAGTTTGCACATTTATGATGAGATCATAAGCCGTCGTGGAGGATTGCCATTGCTTATCACTTCGAATGCCGTTGAGAATTTTCCTCATGATGACCTCTTCTTCAATCATCTCTCCAATGGATGCTAACTGATCCGCAACCTCTTTGACCTTCGTAACAAACTCAGTGATGATTTGTTTCGGCGTCTTCTTCATTTGGTTGAACTCGTTCCAAAGATGATTCTTTCTTGCTTTGGTACTAGCAGAAAAGAAAGTCTCGAGGGCATCCCAAGTCACTTGAGATGTCTTGCATCCTCTAATATGTGGTAATGGAAATTCAGAGAATAGATTTCAGTATGTACGACCTTGCTTGAGCATCCCTTGCGCACCAAAGTGTGAGCTTATCTGCCTCCTCTTGTGTAGGTCCTCCTTTGGATCTTGGAATAGGCATAGCTTCATCACCTGCTATAATTCCATAAAGATTTCTACCTTGCAAATAGGCCTCCATTCTGATTTGCCAAGCCCCGTAGTTGTGTCGATCAAGCTTTTCCATCATTGAGGGAAAGACGTCACCCATCTTGATCTAGCTCTGATACCACTGAACGAACTTGGAGAAGCTTTTAGAAGGTAGAAAAGTGCGTTTTGAAGCGACGAAGTTTGGTCAAGCCAACCGGCACAAGACCAGCCCTTGAGCTTATGGAGACTCAAATAGATCTTATAGACATGCTATAAGTGCAAAGAAACACACTATGTACTTTGGAGCATCAAGGAGAATGAGTCGATACAAAACCGATAGGTTCAAGGGTTGACTAGCTCAAAAAACTTACTATCTATGGAAGAGACAATGAAGTTCAAATGCCTATAGCGACCAGCGTGATTACAATTAGAAAAAATCCTCTTATGGGATTGATACACATAGGTTTGAGTGTATGGAATGCACAAAAGTATAAGGAATAAGCAAAATATGCTATAGGAATGAATGCAACATTCACCGGTGGTACTTCTTATTTTTCAGGAATACGTAGAGATTGACCCCGAGACAGAAAAACCCAGATTTCTCCCAATCTACTAAACCAAATGCTATGAAACTTTATAGGCATAAACTAGACACTAATACCTTTCCAATGAGTCATCTTGCAATCAATTTGGAGCACTGGAGAGAGAGAGCAGCAGCCTCTGCAATATTACTGTTGGCGAAGAAGATGATGCAAAAAATTGAAGGAGCAAGACAATGATGGTCACAAGTGTATGTATATTGCTTCCATGTAATGTACAAGTGATTTCAAGTCTATATATAGACTCTAAGAGTGTTCCACGACTTTTACAAGTTGAATTTGAATTCAAATGAAGGTGGGAATAGTTGTTGGAGGGAATCAATTCACTTTTCTACAATCTAGGAAAAGTGAAGATCTAGTTTGATCTACTTTTAGGTGATTTGATTTGCTTGATTGAATGCAACTTCAACCACCACAAATTTGTTTTCAAAGATCTATGTTTTATAAATACTTTTCAAAACCTCCAATAGTGATTTTCATCACTATGGTAACATATGTAACATAGAAAAAATCTTTTTGTAATTTCTAGCTCCATTTTGTGCAAGCCGAGGAGTCCTCGAGCTTGAGGAGCTTAGGTAGAATGAGCGTATCAATTTTGGTTATTTTTAAACACCGTTTACCCTTTCAAATAGCACTTAGGACCTATTTTTTAACTATGCCGGTCACTAGATGTGAAACCGATCAAAACTAGTCTAGAATCTATAAAAAGGGCTAGAGAGCTCATTTTTGAGGTTAGCTTGTTGGAGCAATAGAGTTGATTTCTCACCTTCCATTGTGTCTTGCTTGTCTCTTCATAGTGTGTGTGTATGTGTGTGTGCATCTCTATGCTTCTCACCATCACTCTCACTTCATCTCACATTCACGATCTTCATATCACTCCTATCTCTTCCGCGGATTGACATTAACGAGGTGGAGCTTCTTAACGTGGTTCTCACCATTGTGCTAGAGCAACACCAAAATTTGGCGCGGTTGCTGGGGATCGAGTCTAGGATGAATGTGATATGGTAAGAGTATAGCAAGAAGTGGCGTTGGAAGGTAAAAATTTCAGCTTTTGTTGTTGTTTTTACTTAGTTTTTAGTGTTTTTCACCTCCCCCACACTCCATCTTCATCACCACATCATCATCCTCAACTCCAAAAAAATTAGAAAATTCACCATATCCACCCATTCTCCTCATTTCCCCTCATTTGTGCATGCGCAAGAGAGAGAGAGCTTTTGTGCTTGCGTGTACTTGTGTGTTTTTGAGTTTTCCTGCAGGTACATAGCTCCAGTGCATTAGGAAAGCTTGGAAGAGGTAAAATTTCACTTTCTGTCAAAGATCTGCCGAGTGTGTCAGACCATCGCGATGGTCTGCCAACTTCGGTATTTTTGGTAAGCGAGTTCATAAGCGTGTAGGTGACCCTTGCGCATATAGTAATATAAACTTGCATTTGCAAAATTCATACTTTGGTGGACCATCACGATTGGCTCAGATCATTGCGATTGAGTCACACCATCGCGATTGGCTCACGCCATCACGACGGCTCGACCGGACCATCGCGACGGTCTCGCACCATCGCGACAGCTCACTTGAGCCATCATGACGGTTCACTCGGACCATCGCGACGATCTCGTCGACCCCATGCCATCACGATTGGCTCATGCCATTGCGTCGACGCTGCCACGTGGCAAGCTAGACCATCACGATTGCTCACTAGTCACGCCATCGCGACTGTCCCAGGTACGCCATCGCGACGACCCAAAGTCAGACCATCACGACCGTTCATGCCATCGCGCCCTTGACCATCGCGACGGTTCACTCAGACCATCGCGAGGATTCGTGTTGACCGTTGATTGTCGCCATCGTGACGTTTATATTTTGGACCATCGCGACAGTTCACATTCACGCCATCGCGATCATTCACTTTCAGACCATCGCGATTGTTCGCTCCTTCAGACCATCGTGATTGTGCCACGCCATCGCGAGGGTTCACCTGGATTATCACGACGGTCCGAGACCATCACGATTATCTCAGACCATCGCGATTGCTCACCCCAAATGCAAATTTTAGGGTTTTAATTTTTGGCCAATTTTGGGGCTATTTTTTGAAAATTTTTGGACCATTGCACTCATAGGAGACCCCTTAGCTCATATTTGAAGAAAAACTTGTTTGTCAGTTTTTACCCCCGAGAGCCTGAACGGTCATATCTTTTTCATCCGAAGTCCGTTTTTTGAGAGGATATTTTTGAGGTTGACCATCTGTGGGACTAGGAAAGAAAGGGGGCTTTGGAAGAAAATTTTGCCAAAGGTTAAGGGACTTTAAGGGTGTATATACTCAAGTGTGTGATCATCCATTTGTGAAATAGGTCTAATATTGGATTTTTCCAGGTCTAGCAAGGGCAATCAAGGGCAACCAAAGCAAGGCAGTGAGGAATGCGAAGCTTGGGAAGCGCAGCTTCTTGGGCATTAGGGCAACCAAAGCAACTGACTCGAGGTTGGAAGATTACTCAACTCCCTTAGTCAATTATTAGCTTAGGATAAACGTTAGCATTGTGGATTAAAGACGATAGGAACGCATCAAGTATAAGAGATTTAATTTATCAAGTCTAAGACTAAAGTGAAGGTGGGTGATACGAAAACCAAAAAGGAAAAAGAACCTAAGTCTGATGAAACGAGAACTCAAAAGTACCATAGAAAGTCGAATTCCTGACGCATATACTAAGACAAGAATTTAAAGGAATTTAAAAAGAATCAAGAAAGTAAGAACAAAGAATCATTGAAGATCAGAGTGTATACTGAGTGTGCAAGGAAGAAAATTCATGAACCTTAGATCGGGCAAACATATAGGTAAGTCAAACCGACGAAGCCTTAGATCATCAGAAGCCAGCGTAGGAACTACTACACGATCGTGGGCACAACAATTGAACACTAGTTATCCCTACGAGAGCTCAGATACGAGTGAATCGGAAATGGATTTTAGCACGGAAAGACCAGAAGGAGGGTCAAATGTAGCAGATTTAGAAAAACCTGAAGGACCCTATAGGACTCAATTAGAATTTCTCCGAACCAACCGCTTAGGTGCTCGCATCTATGAGGATGGTTTGCGAAGACAAGTGGTGCAAATGCACAACCCCGATCAGCCCATTGGATTGGAACGTCCAGTGGTGAAATTTGAGCGAGACGCGTACATAGACAAGGAAGGAACGATGTACATTTTAAGTACGCAACCAAACAATACTAATGAGTTTGGCGTAATTCAGTTAGAGACAGAAGCGAGAGCCCAAGGAAAGGAACCAATAGAAGAACCTAGGACACCTAGAGGGAAATCTGTACTGACACGAGTACTAGTTCCAGATTGGACCCCTCAGGACAATAGGAGCATAGAGCTGTTTGTTAATAAGGATACTGACGAAGCATTTTGGAGATATAGAACGGAACAACCTAGTGAGGTAGGCTCCATCATAATCTACGAATTCAAGGACCCGGATACACCTGCAAAGGTTGTATACCTGGATGAGACTTCAGAAAGAGTATTTGTGGTACCTGACCATGCTAGAAACACATACACATGGAGAGGCGAATTAGTATTCCCTCCATCTCGAGCAAACGTAAACGCGAGCCAACAAGGGGCAGGAACATCCTCAGCCCATGGCATGCAAAGAGAAAAGAACAAAGAAAGACCGGAAGTAAGCTTCAATCAGCCCATAGGAAGAGATAGAACCACCATAAACACGGACAAAGTGGATAGACAAGGAGAACCTAGAATGCGAGGTGGTAGAGATGATTTTCCTCTACCCAGACCACGTGAACACGCAAGAATATTGAGACCCACTTAGTTAGTAAAATCCATGAAAAACTACTTTGATGGGACAGGAGATCCCTATGACCATGTCGCAGAATTTAAGCAAGTTCTAAGAGCAGAGCAAGTAGAAGACATGTTCACGCAATATAATGCATTTGGACTAACGTTAAAGAATACAACTTTAACTTGGTTCCAACCTTTGCAACAAAGGCAATTTAGAGACATCCATCACTTTTTAGAGTCAATCATCACTGAATTCTCTAAAAGTGGGATCAGGCATGACACGTCTTCGTTGATTCATAGTGTTAGCAGTAGTCAAGGAACTGAAGGACTAACAAGACAAGCAAGCTTACGAAGGGAGTCAGAGCGAAGAGAAGGTACAAGCAGACAGAGTAGTCAAAGAAGATCGGGCAAGTAGGCCATTATTTTTTCAAGAAGCTAAAGCATATCAAAGAGGTGGACACATAAGGAGAAGGAGCAAGTAGGGAGCTCGAAGATGTGTATGTCAAATCGTTAGAGGAAATCCCTACAAAAA
Source organism: Ceratopteris richardii (assembly GCA_020310875.1). Taxonomy (NCBI): domain Eukaryota; kingdom Viridiplantae; phylum Streptophyta; class Polypodiopsida; order Polypodiales; family Pteridaceae; genus Ceratopteris; species Ceratopteris richardii. Next base: position 146,191,376 of record CM035436.1, on the reverse strand, counting down.
TAGTGATTTTCATCACTAAAAGCCATTGTAAATACCATTTCATATTTTTGTAGCTCCATTTTGTGCAAGCCAAGGAGTCCTTGAGCTTGAGGAGCATTAGAAGTAGCTACCTACCAGTTTTTATAATTTTTAGACTCCATTTGAGCCTTCAAATGGGACCTAGAACCTAATTTTTAACTAGGCTGGACACTAGGTCTGGACACGGCCAAAACCTAGTCAAAAACTATAAATAGAGCTAGAGAGCTCATTTTTGAGGTTAGCTTGTAATTGATTTGAACTTGTATGAGATTTCTGAAAGTAATCTAAAGAACTCCATTGCTTCTCACTCTTTGTCTTGCCTTGTGTGCACGTGTGTGTGTATGTGTGTGCATGTTAGTGTGCTTCTCACTCACGCACTTGTGCCTTCACTTGCTCGAGGTCATCATACCATCCTAACGTCTTCCCGGATTGACATTAAAGGAGGTGCTACTCATCATTGAGCTACACCAAATTTTGGCACCGTTGCCGGGGATCGAGCTTTGAGGACGAGCGTGTGATGGTAAGACGTAGATTTGAGACGTTGGCGTTGTAGGTAATTTCTTTACTCTTTTTTGTTTTTCTCTTTCTTACTTCATCATCATCATCACCATCATCATCCTCAGCACCTCCCACTTCCATCTCCACCATCGCGAAAAATTTCAGTTTTTGATCATATCACCTTCTTCCTTCCATTTCCCTCATTTCACTTGTGAGAGAGAGCGAGAGAGCGAATTGTGTGCAGTGCTTTTTGCCTGTTTTCTGAGTGATCTTGCAGGTACAGCTATATCATCCCCTCCAGCACGCTGCGCAGGTACGGACGAACTCAGAACTGTCTCTGTGTCGCAGACCTCTATCGATCGCGATCGACAGAAAATTTCGCCTTTTGGTAAAACAAAGTGCACCACAATGACATGCACAAGGAGCACATTCCAAATCACTAGAAAAAACTAAAAAATTCTGTGTTTTTCTGTCAATCGCGACCGACACCATCGATCGCGATCGACAGCCACGATTGACAAATTCTGTCGATCGCGACCGACAGAGACGACTGACTGACCCTGTCAATCGCGATTGACACCATCGATCGCGATGGACAGCCACGACCGACACCCCTGTCAGTCGCGATTGACACCGTCGATCGCGACCGATTGAATTTTGATGATTGGCTGAATTTCTCGCGTTGCCATGTGTCCATCGCGATGGACACATCCCCGATTGACTGAAATCATGGCGAAAATCCCGAAAAAAGTGTCGATCGCGATTGACACCATCGATCGCGATTGACAGGACCCACGACCAACTCTGTCGATCGCGATTGACACTGTCAATCGCGATTGACGTGTCGATCGCGACCGACAGGCCCAATGGACACCTCTGTCAATCAGGATTGACAGACCTGTCGATCGCGATTGACAGGCTTTTTTGGTTAAATTTTAGGGTTTTATATTCCAAGATTTGGGGATAATTTTGGGCATACTTGTCTATTAATTGGCATTTTGTGAGGTCCCTACACATGTGTTTTGAGAAAAATCCTGAGAACAGTTAGCCTGTTTGAACCCTGTTTTAGTCCCAAAACCCTGAACTGGTCTAACTTTCTCATACGAAATCCGGTTGCCGAGATTCTTGTTTTGTTGGAAAGCTCATGGGGAGTACTACCAAAACTTCCACTGGTTACGGTAAAATTAATATCAAGATTATTAGCCATCGTATTTTTAAGAGGACTATATCTAGGGGAAGAAAAGCTAAGGGGTATTCAGGGTTGTTTTCCATAAACCCAAAAGAATAGTTGATCTTTGAGTTACATGAATGAAAGTGATTTTTTGTGCTCTTTGAATCTAAGTCTTGAGCTAACTTTGGGACTTTTACAGGTCCACTCAGAGCACTAGAAGGCATCCAAAGCAAGGGTAATCTGCAAGCTTGAGAACTGGGTTCTTGAGCACCAAAAGAGCACGGGATCTGCAAGAGAGGTTGGAATACTCTCAACTCCCTCTGTCAATTCCTAGCTTAGGCTAAGTATGAATAGTGCTGGAAGTAAGTCAGGGCAACGATAGGCACGAGACAAGTCAAGACTATCTAAGAAATCAAGTTCAAGTCAAGAGTTAACCTGTGTGTGACCGACAATTTTAAAGGAAAAGAACCTAACCTGAGATGATCAACATTCAAGTGCGGAAATTAACTCAAGTGTTCCTGATGACGTGATATCAGACAAGATCATAAACACGATAATCAACTAAAAGGAATCAAGTGACTGATACAAAAGAACTGAGCAACGAGGCTGTACCTTGGGTAAAAATTGGGATTGCTCAGCTAAGCATATGAACCTTAGATCAGGGCGACACCTAGGAAGAGATAGACAGAGTCTTAGATGAAGCCTTTTGGAGGTATAAATCTAATCAGCCAAATGAGGTAGGAACAATCATGATATATGAGTTCAAGGATCTTGATAGCCCAGGCAGAGTGACCTACTTAGATCACACCTCAGAGAGGATCTTTGTGGTTACAAAAAATGATAGGCATGCTTACACTTGGAAAGGTGAATTTATATTCCCCCAACCAAGATCGAATGTGTCCTTTGGTCACCCAGGAGCTGGAACATCCCAAGCTCATGGAGCTCAAAAAGACAGACATAGAGATAGACCTGAGGTAAGCTTTGCCAACCCAGTGAGAAGAGAAAGAACGAGAACGAAAACAAATAGAGCGGAACCTGAGGGACTTAGAGCCCCAAGGAACCAAAGGAATGCTGATGATTTCCCTCTGCCAAGGCCTAAGGAACACACCAGACCATTGAGACCTACATAGTTGGTTAAGTCCATGAAGAACTACTTCGATGGCACAAGAGACCCATATGATCATGTGGCTGAGTTTAGGCAAGTCTTGAGAGCTGAACAAGTTGAGGACCTATTCATGCAATATAATGCCTTTGGTCTAACCCTTAGGAACACAGCCCTTACGTGGTTTCAACCATTGAATGAGAGACAGTTCAGGAGCATAGACCAACTCTTAGAGGATTTCATCACTGAATTCTCTAAAAGTGGCATAAGGCATAATACTTCCTCATTGATACATAGCTTCAAGCAGACCCCTCAGGAGACCGTGAGAATTGTAGGAAGAAGGTTTAGGCAATATCTTGAGAGATGCCCTGGTCCTGAGTTGCCCACACCAGCCAAACAAGTAGCCTTATTCTTGGATGGATTGCTAAGTACAAAGTTGTGATCTTATGTGTACTTGAAGGACCCTAGGACCATAGAAGAGTGTGTACGCATGTGCATTGACATTGAGGATAACCTAGGGGAGGAACCAGAGCTTTCAAAAATCTACAAAGATTCCGATAGCGCTTCTAGCCTCTCTTCCTCGCAATCTACATCTATTGAGGAACTCACAGAAAAGGTAGCTCAAAAACTAGGTGTCTCTAGCAAACAAATTCCAAGATTTGCCCTAGTAAAGAGATGCTATACTTGCAGTGGTGACCACATGGTGAATGTATGTCCCATTATGGCTCAACCCCAAGTAAATCCTAGTAGCCAGTACTGCACCATAGAACGGAGGTACACCAATCACATCGCGCAAGATTTGCCCTACAATAAGCAAGCAGTTAGGCAGACGTACCCACAACCATACCCTCAACAAGGAAGATTCCAGAACCAGTACCCACCGCAGCAGTATGCTAGGCCTCAACAAACCTACCAACCACAATACCAAAACCAACAAAGGCCTCAGCCTGTGTTAGCCCAACAACCCCCAGCTCCAGCCAATGTGATCCCAGTAGAATATGCAACTGCAGAAGAGAACCTGAATAGAGCTATAGTCCCTGTAACACCATTGCTTTCTGAAAGTGACCCGAGCAACCATAGCTTTGATTCGATGCATATTGATAGCCCCCAGGCCTACTACATGCAGTCTCTTGAACATGGTGAGTCCTACTTTAGTGAAGAGCCGAGTGAACCTAGTTGGGAGTCAGATTACACAAACGTTATGTATACAAATCCCAACCCTAGACCTCCTAGGCAAGTAAGACCTCCATTTCCTAGAGGACCATGCTACAGATGTCAGGGAGATCATCTCATTCATGATTGCCCCTTACCTCCACCTACACAACCCCAGTCAGTGACAATCCAAGGTTTTTGCCAAGATTGTGGAAAGGATCATCTCTTACGAGATTGCCCAAAGAATCCCAATAATATGCCAAAAATCACTTCTATCAATGTTATTGGGTTAGTGGTAAACTCTTCAGGGAGTGTGACGTCCACTACACCAGTACAGGTAGTCACTAGAGCTCAAGCCTTGCAGCAACACCAAAGTTTAGGTCAGGAAAAGAGCTCCGAGGTGAGTGAAACAGAGAGCATAACCAAGAAGAGGACTAGAGCCTGGAGAGATAGTCGTGAAAGAATGAAAAGGCAATGGTTAAAGAAAATGAGTGAACTTGAGGAAAGCCTAAGAGAAACGAGAGCCAGGATAACCGAACTCACATCTCAAACTCCCTCTCACACTGCCCCACCTCCACCATTCCCATCTCCATCCGATCCAACACCTTCCAACCCACCTCACACCATTCCACCACCCCCTAAAGTAGGACCAGTCTTAGCAGATCCCACTCCTGAGGACCTAAATATGATGCTCAAAGCATATCAGGCCAGAATCCAAGAAGGGCCAAACGTAACTGATCATGAAAAATGTTACCCTAGAGCAGAACTAGAGCTTGAACGAACCAAAATCTGTGCCAAAATGGTGGAACTGGCTCAAACCATGTTTGAAGCCAGCTGCCTCTTTAACATCTCTAGCTCAGCTAAGACACAGTTGCACTTTGAAGGACTGTTAGAAAGAATAGAGAGGCTAATTGCACAATTAGAAAAGGAACCCGCCTCTTGGGATAAGGGCAAGGCAAGCGAAAGAGAAAGCCTACCTGCCCAGGAAGCCTATGTGCCTAACTCTACGGAGCCAGACACATCTTCTTCTATGAATCGGTTCACACCAGAATTCCTCCGAGAGATTCAAGAAGACAAATGGGCTAAAGAAAGTGAAGTCCCTCCTCCCATTGAACTTGTGGATGATGCACATGACCAATTCCCACAAGACATCCCATCCATTTATGAAGAGCAAGAGAGCACTCAATCTCAAGAGAGATTAGACTTTGAGTCTAATTCTTTACAGGAACTACCCCATTTCATAGGCCCATGGGAAGCCAAGTCCACTTGTATGAGAGCACCCACAGTCATGGTAAGAAACAAAGACTCAGTCATACCTAGGAACACAGAGGTAGTGAAAAACACTAAAGTGCAGTGCAACCTCACCTTAGAAGAGCTACTCAAAGTTAGGCCAGAGCTATGGAAGCATGTAGCCAAACAAGTACCAGAGATAGCAAAACCTCGTTCCCAGGTAGGATCCCATAGAACAGTGCCAGAGATACCTTTGGACAAGATAGGAGATATGAGTGAAGGTGAAGAAGGAAACACCTATCTTCCCATCACCCATCAAGGATACACAACTAAGGCAATTCTGGACTCTGGTGCAGGAGTTGCAATTGCTACCACTTCCCTATGGAAGCGTTGGGGCAAGCCAGCACTCATGCCCACGAGGATGAAATTGCAGATGGCAGACGGTCACATAGAGAGGCCTTTAGGACTACTTGAAGGAATGACTCTCACTACTTGTGGTGTAGAGTTTGAGCACACATTTGCTATATGTGACTTTAGCAAAAATCATGCCTATGAGATGATTTTGGGAAGACCATTCATGCAACAGTTGCAAGTAGTACAGGATTGGGGAACCAATTCCTTGTACTTGCAACACTTAGGTGTTACGACCAAAGTGAATCTCAAAGATTACTCTCATAGAGATGTCCCTCCTATCCAATGGAATCTCATCCATAGAGCTAAAGATGATAAAGAGTTAGTGCATTCCATAGGATCAGGATCCTCATGGATGCATGAAGACACCCACTTATGGATGTGCAAAGTGGCAGTAGAAGAGGAGAAGAGAGAAAAAGCCAGAGAGGTAGGTGCGAAGGAAATCCATAGATCAATTCAAGACCCAGCCTATGCGCCTGTAGTATTTCCTGATGAAGAGTTTGAACCTCATGGTTGGGCAGAAATTCTAGCAACAATGGATGTAGCCATCAATGAAGAACAGTGGACACCCCACTGTGATGAGGATGGCTATGACATTTCAGTGTTCTCCATAGAGCCAATCATGGGAGATGCGGTTTTAGAAGAGTGCGAACCTAGCCCTGATGCATTTGAGGACGCAAGTGACTCTGATCTAGAGTCAATCATTATGGACCCACCTTTTGCAACAGATGAAGAATACTTCTATGAAGTAGAATTCCAACCTCAGAGCCACGAAGAGATAACGAACGATGTACGATTAACCACACAAGTGACTGCTAATAATGATAGCAAGAAACGGAAGAAGAAAGAAGTCCCCCCGGAGGAAGAAGAATCTTTGTTTGAGGTCCCGGAAAACTTTAAAAAGTATGAGATAGACGATAGGAGAGTTGTTGGTGTAATTTGCAAGCCCACACACTTGGCTTGGATTTGTTCTTGAAGACTCAACATGTGAGAAGAAACATAGGAACTTATGCTTGTGGTTTATTACCACTTTACCCATGTAAAAGTCTAAATGACTTGGAATCTTATGGATACACCTACTTGATAGATTCGTGGAAAAATAGAACTTGTGATTGAGGGAATATCTCCTTACTTTTAGATGCTAGATTAAAGGGAGCCAAGAATTCAAATTTGAATTCAACTTCTTGCTCACTTCATATATAAGATGTACTTGAAAAGTCGCGTATAGTGTGAGTCCTCCCGAGCTTCATTCCTACTATCATTGAGTGTGTGAGAGAGCTACACCATAGCTCACACATCTCTACCTCATTAGGCAATGCTTAACTTGCCAATGAGCTTGTAAATCAATGTGAATTAATACATATACTTACATCTATCACTTCTGTGTACTCTGAGTTTCTACCTCCAAGTCTGTCAACTTCAAAGAGGCATATCTCAGTGCCTACTCCACCAAATCAAGTGGTTCAAAGCTTGGTGGATTCAGCTCAAAGCATACTCCAAGCATACAAAGTTTGAAGAAACATGGTTCAGCCAATCTTGAGAAATTGCCGTCGAAGTGCTCACTGGTATTTGTCTGCATACTTCCTAAAAAGTCGGGGGTGTCTATAAATTTGCTAAAGTTATTTCTCCTAGTATAGTTTATCATTTTGAATGATTCCACTTGCAAATGGTAGCTTACTAAGCTAATATAATACCTCTAGAAGGAAGTTTACCAATTGTAAGTGTACTGGTCATACTGAGTGAAAGACTGAGCAGGTATCAACACCAAAATAGAAAGTTTTCTAGCTTTGTGATTCACAAACTCATCTGTTTTGGTCAAGTCATTACTCAAACCATTTCCAAAGTACATATAGCATTTCTTGGTATCATTTGGAAGCTAAGGGTGTCTACTAATCATACCTGGAGTCATTGAGGGCTGATGCAAAGCAGGATTAGCAGCATCTACTCAATCTTCTGAAGGATCCATCCATCTTTCCCAACAGTGGTATCAGAGCAAACAAGGTAACATGGGAGATGGTTTTCCTTCATTGATTGATAAATTGGACAGGAACAATTATCAAGCTTGGTCTCTGAGGATGAAGACCTATCTACAAGGAAGATGTCTATTTGGATTCATCTCAGGAGATGAGGAGTTGCCCTCATTCAAAGCAAGGGGTCTACCCACCAAGGAAGAACAAGAAAGGCTTAATACATGGTGTGCAAAAGATGCATTGGCAAGGTCTTATCTTCTTAACTCTATATCTGATTTCCTTTTACCTCACATCAGGAATTGTAAGACTTCCCAAGAAACTTGGGAAACCTTGTCATCATATTTTTCATCTAATACAAGGGCCAGGAAGAATCAATTGTGGATTGAATTCACAACCCTTAGGAAGCAACCAAAGCAATCAGTCTCAGAATTTGTGACCAAGATCAAGGATGTGGCAGACCAATTAGCAAGCATAGGAGAGGAGATTGTGCCAATTAGCAAGCATAGGAACAAATAGTAAGGCAAGTAACCAATGGACTAAAGGCAGATGATAGGTGGGAAAGCTTCACCACTACAATGGATCTCTACATGGATATGCATACCCCAGATCTCACAACTCTGATGGGCCAACTATTCACACATGAAGCAAAGTTCACAAAGGTTGGAGATACATCTAAAGGTAACACTCCTTCTGCCCTATATACTGATAAAAAGATTAAAGACAAAGGTAAAGGTAAAAAGCAAGAAGATGAAGGTTCTACCTCCCAAGCCAACTATGCAGGGAGAGGTAGATCTTCAAGAGGCAGGGGCAGAGGAGGTAAGCAAGGTAGGGGGAGACCCTACAATTCATCACCATGCAATATTTGTGGATTGTCTAACCACACCACAGATGAGTGCTACAGAAACTACAAAAATCAGAGAGGAAGAGGCTATCAAAGAGGTGGATACTCTCAAGGCAGAGGAAGGTTCAACCAACACCAAGGCTACAATGGCTACAACAATAATTACAACAACAATTACAACAACAACCATAGTGGTAACTACCAAGGAGGATTCAGAAATAGGAAAGACTACAACAACTACACAAAGGAGCAAGATGAATCCCTATTGATCATGAATATGACTTCCAAGTCAGGTATCAATGATGATCATCTGTTTTATATTGATTCAGGGTGTTCTAATCATGTAGCTTGCAATGTGGCACTACTCTCTGATCTTGAGGAACCCAAGGGCAAACATCAAGTACAGACAAGTGATGATACTAAGCATTCTATAGTAAAGATTGGAAATGTAAAAACTTGTGATGGTAACCAGAACCTATTGAGCAGGGTACTTTATGTACCAACCATTACCAAGAACTTAATGAGTGTTGGTCAGATTGTGGAGAAAGGTTTGCAGGTCAGGTTCAATCAACATGGAGCATATGTAGAGGACCCAAGACATGGATTCAAGAGGATAGCCAAGGGAGAAAAATCAGGTAGATTATTTACCTTTGAGCTAGAAGACACCAAAAACATTGCTTTATACAATTACAAGGATCAAACACTTTCAGAATTAGAAATATGGCACAAGAGATTAGGTCACATAGGTGAAAGGACCTTAAAGCAAATGTGCAGGGACCAATGTGTGCTTGGGATTCCTAATGTATCCAAGCAACACATGATTTACAAATGTGGTGCTTGTCAGTTTGGTAAGTCTCACAGATTGCCCTACTCAAGGAAAGGTTTTATGCATGAAGATTACCTAGACTTGGTACACACAGATGTTTGGGGACCTAGCAAGGACCCTTCCATTTCAAGATCAAGGTACTATGTGTCTTTCATTGATGATTATAGCAGATGGACTGTGTTATACTTTATGAAGCACAAGGATGAAGTGTTTAATTGTTTCAAAAGGTATCTTGCACTAGTTGAAAATCAAATAGGAAGGAACTTGAAGAAGCTAAGGTCAGATGGAGGAGGTGAATACTTGTCCAATGAGTTTGAGGACTTCTTGCAGGAAAGAGGCATCAAAAGGGAGAACCACAAGGTACTCACCTAAACAAAATGGGGTAGCTGAAAGAAGGAATAGGCTTATTGTTGAAACATCTAGGTCCATGCTTAATGAAAAGAAGTTGCCAAATTATCTTTGGGCAGAGAGTGTATCTACTGCCACCTATCTCATAAACAGGTTGCCATCAAAGTCACTTGATGGAATGACACCTTATGAAGCTTGGCATGGTAAGAGACCATCATTGGATCATTGCAAAATCTTTGGTTGTGTAGCATATGTGCATATTCCCTCACAGGTAAGGGGAAAACTAGACCCTAAAGCAGAAAAATGTATTTTCATTGGTTATGACTTAAATAAAAAAGGGTACAAATTCTACAACCCAACCAATAAAGGGTTCAAGGTAAGCAGAGATGTCATCTTTGATGAGAATGACTCATGGTATGAGAATGAATGCAGGAAGGTTAGTCTACCCTATGACTTGGAAGAGGAGTTTCAAAAACTCTCAAGGGAGGAACCAATCCAGAAGGAAGACTCAAGTTCAGAAGATGATGACACAATCAATCTTGAAGAATTCAAGGCATGGAAGTCCAGAGGCAAGATGAAGATGAAGAAGCTTGAGGATATACCAGAATCTTCAACTCAAGCAATAAGGAGATCTCAGAGAGAAAGTAAGAAGCCTATTAGATATGGGTATGATACATCTCTTGTTACTAAGCATTCAATTTATCTTGCAAAGGACTTGTTAAGTGAAGAACCAGGTTCATATGAAGAGGCAATCACCAAACCAGAATGGAAAGGAGCTATGGATGAAGAAATAGAAGCTCTCAAGGAGAGTGACACATGGGACTTGGTACCCAAGAAGGACTCTATGAAAGTGATAGGATCCAGATGGATCTACAAACTAAAGAGGAACTCTGATGGTACAATCAACAAGTACAAAGCTAGGTTGGTAGCCAAGGGTTTTGCACAAACCCAAGGCATTGATTATGAGGAGACATTTTCTCCTGTGGCTAAGATGCCAACAATCAGAGTATTGGTGAGTGTAGCTGCATCCAAAAATTGGAACATGTACCAATTAGATGTCAAGAATGCTTTCTTGAATGGATGGATATCTGAAGAAGTCTACATGTCACAACCACCTGGCTATGAAGATCCCAAGAAGGTAAATTATGTTTGTAAATTGAAGAAGGCTCTATATGGATTGAAGCAGGCACCTAGGGCATGGAACTACAGGCTGAAAACATACCTCCAAGACCAAGGGTTTACTATGAGCAAGGCAGATATTTCATTGTTTATCAAAAGGAGCAATTTAGAGGTAATCTATCTTTGTGTTTATGTTGATGACATCATCATTACAGGTAATGATGTCCAAGGAATCAGAAACATCAAAAATCAGATGATGAAAGAGTTCAAGATCAATGATCTGGGACTATTGAAGTACTTTCTAGGACTTGAATTGGTTTATACTAATTCAGGTATATATATCACTCAGAAAAAATATGTACAAGACATGTTGAAGAAGTTTAACCTGCAGGATGCTAAAATCTCAAGTAATCCAATGGAAGTCAACCTAAAGCTAAGTGCTCATGAAGAGGATGAAGTCCAAGACATTACAGGATATCAAAGTATGGTAGGTAGTTTGAATTATGCTACCTTGACCAGAATTGACATAGCATATGGAGTTAGTGTGCTAAGTCAATTCATGCACAAACCAAGGGTACCTCACCTAGAGGCTGCAAAGAAGATCTTGAAGTATCTAAAAGGAACTCAGAACCATGGTTTGTACTTCCCTTACACATCAAATATTGACATTAAAGTGTATTCAGATGCAGATTGGGCAGGATGCAAGGATGATAGGAGGAGCACATCAGGATACTTATCTTTTGCAAGTGATAAACCTATTTCTTGGTCAGCCAAGAAACAACCTACAGTGGCATTGTCATCCACTGAAGCAGAGTATAGAGGGCTAGCCAATGCCACTCAAGAAGCTATTTGGTTAAAGCTTTTGTATACAGAGCTAGGCCTATACACTAGGCCCCCAATTATCTATGGAGACAACACAAGCTCTATCCACCTTGCAGCTAATCCAATACATCATGCTAGGACAAAACACATAGAGGTTCATTACCACTATGTGAGAGAGAAGTTGCTAAGCAAGGACATTCAGTTGACCTATATGTCTACTAATATGCAATGTGCAGATTTACTCACTAAAGCTTTGGATGGAAACAAATTATGCAGATTCAAATCCATGATTGGATTGCAGGATGTGATTGAAGATTGAAGATGAAGACCTAAGCCAAAGTGTTTGGCTTGAGGGGGGGCTGTTGGTGTAATTTGCAAGCCCACACACTTGGCTTGGATTTGTTCTTGAAGACTCAACATGTGAGAAGAACCATAGGAACTTATGCTTGTGGTTTATTACCACTTTACCCATGTAAAAGTCTAAATGACTTGGAATCTTATGGATACACCTACTTGATAGATTCGTGGAAAAATAGAACTTGTGATTGAGGGAATATCTCCTTACTTTTAGATGCTAGATTAAAGGGAGCCAAGAATTCAAATTTGAATTCAACTTCTTGCTCACTTCATATATAAGATGTACTTGAAAAGTCGCGTATAGTGTGAGTCCTCCCGAGCTTCATTCCTGCTATCATTGAGTGTGTGAGAGAGCTACACCATAGCTCACACATCTCTACCTCATTAGGCAATGCTTAACTTGCCAATGAGCTTGTAAATCAATGTGAATTAATACATACACTTACATCTATCACTTCTGTGTACTCTGAGTTTCTACCTCCAAGTTTGTCAACTTCAAAGAGGCATATCTCAGTGCCTACTCCACCAAATCAAGTGATTCAAAGCTTGGTGGATTCAGCTCAAACTACAAGAATACAAAGTTTGAAGAAACATGGTTCAGCCAATCTCGAGAAATTGCCGTCGAAGTGCTCACTGGTATTTGTCTGCATACTTCCTAAAAAGTCGGGGGTGTCTATAAATTTGCTAAAGTTATTTCTCCTAGTATAGTTTATCATTTTGAATGATTCCACTTGAAAATGGTAGCTTACTAAGCTAATAGAATACCTCTAGAAGGAATTTTACCAATTGTAAGTGTACTGGTCATACTGAGTGAAAGACTGAGCAGGTATCAACACCAAAATAGAAAGTTTTCTAGCTTTGTGATTCACAAACTCATCTGTTTTGGTCAAGTCATTACTCAAACCATTTCCAAAGTACATATAGCATTTCTTGGTATCATTTGGAAGCTAAGGGTGCCTACTAATCATACCTGGAGTCACTGAGGGCTGGTGCAAAGCAGGATTAGCAGCATCTACTCAATCTTCTGAAGAATCCATCCATCTTTCCCAACAAGAGTCATGATAAGAATGCCTAAACGAGAGGCACAATCAGGAGAGGCCTATGATAACAAAGAAACCACCAAGAAAATAGTGGTAGCCCTAGAAGAAGGACAGGAGAGATGCACATACATAGGCCATGACCTAACAGAGGAAGAAGAGCATGCATTAATAGCCTTGCTAAGAGAATACAGAGATGTATTCTCTTGGAGTTACAAGGATTTGAAAGGTGTAGACCCGGACATATGCTCACACACAATCCCCATGACCTCAGATGCTAAACCTTCTAAGCAAAAGCCATACACATACAATGATAATTATGCTGCCAAGATCAAAGAGGAGATAGATAGACTGGTAGAAGCTGGATTCATCTATGAAATTGAGCACACTGAGTGGGTATCCCCCATTGTAGTTGTGCCCAAGAAGAATGGAAAGCTACGTGTGTGCATTAACTTGAAGAAGGTTAATGCAGCCACAATTAGAGATAACTATCCACTTCCAATTACCGAGCATCTATTAGAAAGGGTAGCAGGCAAGGAAGTCTACAGCTTCCTTGATGGATTTTTGGGCTACAATCAGGTAGCCATTGCTCCGGAAGACCAGCATACGATAGCTTTTGCCACAGAATGGGGCATATTTGCCTTTCGAGTAATGCCATTTGGGCTTACCAATGCTCTTGCAACCTTCCAAAGATTGATGTGTCACGTGTTTAAAGAGTTCCTGAGGAAGAATTTAGAGGTCTATGTTGACGATCTCCATGCTCATTCCAACATTAGACATACACATATACCTGAACTCAAGCAAATCTTTGACAAATGCAGAGAATATCAAGTCTGCTTGAACCCAGAAAAGTGTGTTTTCATGGTCAGGCAAGGTAAGATTCTAGGGCACATAGTGTCAAAGAATGGCATATCCACTGATGAAGAGAAAGTGAGAGCCATAGCAGAGTTACCTAGGCCAAAGAACGTCAAGGAAGTACAAGCTTTCATGGGGCATTGTGGTTATTACCGACAGTTTATACACATGTATGCCATCATAGCAAAGCCCCCGTATTGACTTTTGACTAACTTCGAGTGGACTGATGAATGTGAGAACTCCTTCAATGAGCTTAAACGGCGATTATGTTCAACACCAATCTTGACCACACCAGATTGGAATAAGCCTTTTCATGTTCATGTAGATGCATCCAATTATGCTATTGGGTGTGTACTCACACAACCTACGGGCGAAGGTAATATGGATCTTCCAATTGCCTATGCTAGTCGACAGTTGAATGTAGCTGAACGGAACTATACCACCACTGAATGAGAAGCATTAGGCATGGTATATGCAGTTAAAAAGTTTAGAAACTATTTGCTTGCAAATAAGTTTAAATTTTTTACCGATCATCAGGCATTATTGTACTTGGTAAACAAACCATGCAATACAGGCCGATTAGTAAGATGGTTTCTCTTACTAATGGAATTTGACTTTGAATTTGTGGTAAGGAAAGGGAGGACCCACTTGAGAGCAGACCACCTCTCTAGGCTCACATTTGGAGAAGCTCCACAAGGAGTATCAAATGACCTTCCTGATGCTTACTTGTTTAATTTGGAAGTTGTACCTCAGTGGGCTAACCCATTAGTGCCAGTGTTGACATACGGGCCTAACCACCCAGTCAGAAACACTCAAGATAGGGAGGTAGTAAAAGCCCAGAAGTACCATATCATGGCAAGAAGTATGTACAAGCACACAGATCAATGGATACTAGCTTGTTGTGTGGAAGAGGACGAGTACGCTAAATGGTTGCAATTAGCACATGTAGGTGCATTAGAGCAACACTACTCGAAGCAATGAACCCTGCAGACACTAAGGAGACTCGGAGTGCATTGGCCGACTATGGAGGCTGATGTCCACAAGTTGTGCAAGGAATGCCCAATCTGTGGCACTAAACCACCTGTGGAGCATGCCACTGTTTATCAAGTGTCCATAGTGCCAGATTAGAGTGAACCATTAGTAGATTTCCTGAGCACGAGAACATTCCCTCAAGATATGACACTGGCCAGACAAAGAAGTCTAGAACAAGAAGCCCTAGATTACTCACTCATCGGTGATAATTTATACAAGCGTGGTAAAGATGGTTACCTGAGACTATGTGTCCATGAGAGCAAATATCTCAAGATCTTGGAAGGAGCTCACCAAGGTGTAGCAGGAGGACATTTTGGACCAGATCGGGTGATCAAGGCAATACTATTTGCGGGCTTCTTGTGGCCGACCCTTCACATGGATGCACATACCTATGTGAAACGGTGTGATGTTTGTCAGATAACTCAGTATCCTATACGCAAGGATGAGATGCCTTTGAAACCTATGATGGGTGGACGAGCATTCTCTAAGTGGGGAATAGACTTTGTAGGTCCTATTAACCCCCCAGCTAAGGGTTCACATGTTGAATACATTATTGTGGCCACAAATTATCTAACCAAGTGGGTAGAAGTGAAGGCTACCACGAAGAACGATGTGCAAACTACAGCCAAGTTCTTATTTGAGAATGTGTTCACTAGATACGGGCTACCCATAGAGCTAGTAAGTGATAGAGGCACCCACTTCTTGAATGAAGTTATTGAAAATCTTCTCCAAGAGTTCTTGGTAGTACACAAGAAGTCTGCTCCCTATCACCCACAAGCTAATGGGCAAGCCGAAAGCACAAATAAGATTCTGTGCAATGTGTTGACCAAACTAGTGAATAATAAACGCTCTGATTGGGACAAACAGCTACACCATGCTGTTTGGGCATACTGAGTTGCCTATAAAATGGTACTCCAAGCCACCCCCTTTCAGATGGTATTTGGCCAAAATGCAGTACTACTGTTGAACTTCTTGATACCTACATTAAAAATAGCACAAGAGCATGAATGGAAAGGTCATGAACTCTCCTCGAGACTCTTTGACCTAGAACGATTAGGAGAAGCAAGACTGAGGGCGGCTGCGGGGATATATGCAGCTAAGAAACGACAGAAGGAATACTTTGATGCCCATGTTAAGGATAAAGGCTTGAAGGCCGGAGACTTAGTGTTGGTGTATACCCTAAAACAACATGCAAGAAAGCTCGAAAAGAGAGGTTATGGACCTATGATCATAAATAGGATCTCAACCAGTGGAGCAGTTCAACTCGCTACACTGGAAGGCGATGTTCTCCCTAGCTATATAAGCGGATCCAGAGTCAAGTTATATCAAGAACCCCTGACAGAGGAGATGCTAAATCGACTCAACACTGCCAAAAAACGCAAGGAAGAAGAAAAATGAGTTCGAGAAGAGGCACAGGCAGAAGCATTGGAACGCATCCGAAGGATGAGGTTGCAAAGACTGGGTAGAGATCAGGCCAGGGTAGATGACTATGAGGACCCAGGTTATCATATGGCAATGTGTGAAGTCTCAGGAATAAGTTCTCATAGAATAATTGATAGACGACCTTTTGTAACCTTAAAGATAGGACAATGAAAGGGTGCAAGGACTGTAAGGGCCTTGATTGACTCAGGTGCATCCACTAGTGCTGTTAAATTTTCTTACTGTCAAAAGTTGAAATTAAATGTCAATCTTATAGAAGCATATCTTATAGGATTGGGGGGTGTGGAAACCCCTTGCATGGGCGAGGTGGAACTTCCCCTCTATATTCATGATGTTTTACTGACAGTAAAAGTACTAGTGTGTCAAGATGAGGATCTCACCGAACCTCTTGTCTTGGGTCAAGATTGGATCTATGATCATGCAGTCAACCTAAACCTAAGAAGTGGACTTCTTTAGGTATGGGTAAATCAGAGTTGAATTACAGTTGAGTTAGATAATGGAGCACTCAAGGAACTAGGAAAGGCACAGACTCTTGGTCCTTCCAGGGGTACACATGAAGATGACCATGTTATTCTTGTCCAAAATTATGTGATGCACAGGAATGATGATCTCAATAAAGAAGTCAAGGACGCAACTGAACTCCCTTCTTTTCCAGAGACCAGAGGGATGCAACAACCAAAGGAAGATCAAATACAGATGGAGCAAAGTAATACCTATGCTGGAGGTCAAAAGAACGTGCGAAGCAGAATGTCTCAGCCATTGAAACAAGTGTGGGTGCAGAAAGGCGAACACTCTGTTGCGATCAAGCCAACCACACGGGCAAAACTTCTTATTAATAATCAACAACATGACACTAATAAGAAGTCTTTCAGAAATTCTTCTGCGAAAGTAAAGTCTATTTGGGTACCCAAGAAGTCGATGAAGGCCATCCCACAATCACGACAAATTTGGGTGCCTAAGGCTTGCTTGTGGGCTCAAATAGTTACACCAAGGCCACACCCTGTACAACATGGTTCACTCACTCGAACATCTGATACCCTTTCTTATACAACACGCACGGACACACATTGGTCCATGAGCACAAGCAGAATCACTTGTAAATGGGTCCTTAAGAAGCCTCATTTCCAAGTAGAAACTCCTGAAAAGCCCTCCAGAGTCTCCACAAAATCAAGACCAACAGCAAATCAGTTTGTTTGGAAGCCCAAAACGTGTACTAAACCCCCCGATCCTCATTTGTAAATTCATATCCACTTACTCACTACATCACTCATACACCGCATCTTTCCATTTAGCTCTTAGGAATATCCATTCACTAACTACACACACGATCCCCAAGCACTTATTGACCTACTAACCTCTCACTAAAATCATGTTAATGTTGTAATGGGGACGCATGAATGCTTGGTGTCCTTTTGCAATGTTAACATTCATTTGTCTATTCTCACAGAACCGTTGACCAGTCTCTTCACCATGGCCAAGGCAGGAACTAGCTCCCAGGCAGGCAACAGCCCCCAAATCATGGACATTGAAAGTCTTCCCATTGAAGAGGAATTGAAGGAACGTCCAGTGGCATTGAGGGCATTACACGCCATACCGATTCAGAATCCTCCACAGGGGCACACAATGCCGGTCAGCAAAAACTCACATTGGTTCAGTGATGTGGCCGGATCTCTGGGTGAAGGCACTTACACGTGAGAGGCCGAGATAGAGTTCAATGGGCAATGGGGCAGATATCATTTTTTCACCAGGGAATTTGAGAGGCTTCAGAATGATGAAGGTCTGAAACCCATATGGAAGAAGGCTGGACTCTACGACTATTTCAAGGCTCAGTTACCCAAGCCAGATTTTCTACGGTGTTCCTACTTAATTAGCACTCTGACCCCTAGTAAGGGGAAAAAGGGATATAGTACCTTCGTTCTACCATCACTGACCAGAGGTAATGAATTAAAGCGTTTCAAATTGACGAACAACTTGGTGAGGGAAGCTCTTGACATGAAAGGCATGCATATCCCCACCGAAAAAGAGAGGATGGTCCCAGATAACATGAAGAACAAGAACGTGACTAAGCTCAAAGACATGGTGGCAATGACACCCACAATTGCCATTCACTTACAAATGGTCATGCAACATTTCGCGTTCCTAGCTCAAGAGCGATTCACAAAGCCACCCAAGAAAATATGGTTCAGTCTATATTTAGCAGATGCCTTCAATTTGACAATCAACATGCCGCATTGGATTATCGACCAAATCCATTTGGCACATCAACGGTGGTATAAAAAGCAAAAGTCGGTACTGTATGGATGCTGTGCCCTCACCAGGATTGTGTATAGATGTTTGGCTTATGATGTGCCAGTTCAAAGGGCATTAACTTGGACCAGGGTATAGGAATTTCAACGTAGACTATCAACCGTAGGGCCTCCATCAAAGAAAATGAGAGGCGCAGTTAAGATGCCCTGTGCACAAGCCCGCGGTGCGACACTGACACCTGAGACAACTCCACAAATTCCGAGGCGTGTACAACCCTTCACTATCAAATTACCAAGACACAGCACTGATGGACCGAATCTGGTGTTTCCACCTGTACCAACCGACCTAGAGTTTCCTCACGGATTCACATTAGAAGACCTAACTGATGAGGAGGCAGCCAGGATAATCGAGGCTGTTAATGCGGAAGTCGAGGCAGAATAGGCAAGCGGCCAGCAGACAGTCGTAGACCAACCCCATCCAGTCCAACCAAGAGTAGTTGAAGTGGAGGATGAAGAAGAAGAAGAGTAGGAGGAGGAACGAGGAGGACAAATAGAGGAAGAAGAGCAAGAATATGAACAAGAAGTTCTACAGGAACTTGAGGGTGCCCCGACTTATACGAAGGAATTGAAAAAGTTGTATGATACCATCAACAGAGTTCAAGAACAGCACGAAGTGTCCCTGGCAGCAGGAAAATCCCTCATGAACCAAATCCTTGAAGAGGAAGGTGTGGACGAGCAATACCGAGCAACCCTGGATATGATTTCTGATGCATTGGGGGTACCTGAGATGGTGCATACAGCTCTTGCACACTCGAGAAGATCGGAGCGACGATATGGCAAACGCCCCCCTCGATCAGGAAAACAAATGAATATATTAGTATCAGAACCACAGGGCACCACATCCACAACCACGGGCACAACTCATATCATTCAGGAAACTGAGGAAGCCCATACATCCAGTGCACCCCTGTTGGAAGCAGTCAGAGGCACAGACGACGTGGAAGCATGTAAAGACGGAGTAGGGAGCCAGTCGGATCATTTTTTCAAACAACTATGTTTTTATTACCTCTTCAAACATCCAACAGTGATTTTCATCACTCTTGTAACATATGTAATATAGACAAAACCCCATTTTGTAATCCATAGCTCCATTTTGTGCAAGCCGAGGAGTCCTCGAGCTTGAGGAGCTTAGGTAGAATGCGCGTACCAATTTTCGTTATTTTTAGACATCGTTTACCCTTCCAAATAGCCTCTAGGACCTATTTTTTAACTATGCCGGTCACTAGATGTGAAACCGGTCAAAACAAGTCTAGAAACTATAAAAAGAGCTAGAGAGCTCATTTTTGAGGTTGGTTCATGTTGGCTAGTGTGAGCTTAGAGCTAGTTTGAGCTTGTAATAGTGTTCTTGAGTAATAGAGCTATTTTCTCACCTTCCATTGCGTCTTGCTTGTCTCTTCATTGTGTGTGTGTATGCGTGTGTGCATCTTGATGCTTCTCACCTTCACTCTCACTTCATCTCACATTCACGATCTTCATATCACTCCTATCTCTTCCGCGGATTGACATTAAGGAGGTGGAGCTTCTTAACGTGGTTCTCACCATTGTGCTAGAGCAACACCAAATTTGGCGCCGTTGCCGGGGATCGAGTCTAGGACGAATGTGTGATGGTAAGAGTATAGCAAGAAGTGGCGTTGGAAGGTAAAAATTTCAGTTTTTGTTGTCGTTTTTACTTAGTTTTTAGTGTTTTTCACCTCCCCCACACTCCATCTTCATCATCGCATCATCATCTTCATCTCCAAAAAAATCAGAAAATTCACCATATCCACCCATTCACCTCATTTCCCCTCATTTGTGCATGCGAGAGAGCGAGAGAGAACTTTTGTGCTTGTGTGTGCTTGTGTTTTCTTGAGTTTTCTTGCAGGTACAGAGCTCCAGTGCATCAGGAAAGCTTGGAGAAGGTAAAATTTTACTCTCTGTCAAAGATCTGCCGAGTGTGGCGGACCATCGCGATGGTCTGCAACCTTCGGAATTCTTGGTAGGCGACCACACCACGAGGTAGGCGACCCTTGCGCATCTACGAATCCACAGGCGCATCTCAAAAATTCATACTTTGGTGGACCATCGCGATTGGCTCGGACCATCGCGATTGTGTCGCACCATCGCGATAGGCTCACGCCATCGCGACGGCTCGGCCGGACCATCGCGACGGTCTCGGACCATCGCGACGGTTCACTTGAGCCATCACGACGGTCCACTTGGACCATCGTGATTGTTCAGCTGACCTCGGACCATCGCGATTGGCCCATGCCATCGCCACGACGGTGCCACGTGTCAAGATAGACCATCACGACGGTTCGTTTTTCGGACCATCGCGACAGCCCAAAATCGGACCATCGCGATTGGCTCACGCCATCGCACTTGTGACCATCGCGACGGGTCACTTCGGACCATCGTGATTGTCCACCTTTGACCGTTGACCCGCGCCATCGCGATTGTCCGCCTGATCACGCCATCGCGACGGTTCGACCTCACGCCATCGTGATCGTTCACTTCGGGCCATCGCGACGGTTCGACCTCACGCCATCGCGATCGTTCACCTTTTCGCACCATCGCGACTGTCCAAATTCCACGCCATCGCGATGGTTCGCTTGGACCATCGCGACGGTCCCAGACCATCGCGATTGTGCACCCCCATCGCAAATTTAGGGTTCCATTTTTTGACCAATTTTGGGGGTATTTTTGAGAAATTTTTGGACCATTAGACTCATAGGAGACCCCTTAGCTCATATTTGAAGGAAAACTTGATTGTCAGCTTTTACCCCCCAGGGCCTGAACGCTCATAACTTTTTCATCCGAAGTCCGTTTTTTGAGCTTAATAGCTCGTTAGAAAGCTCGTGATGAGTACTACGTGACCTCAACTGTCTTTTTTTTTTCATAAAGGATACGTCTATTTTTACATAAGCTATTTTGAGGTTCACCTAGTTTGGAACTAGGAAGCCAGGGGGCAAGCATTGAAATTTTGGGCAAAAGGGAAGGGACTAAAAAGGTGTGTATACTCAAGTGCTTGATCATCCAACTGTGAATTGGTCTAATATTGGATTTTTCCAGGTCTAGCAAGGGCAATCGAAGTCAACCAAGGCAAGGCAGTGAAGGGCATAAAGCTTGGGAAGCGCGGCTTCTTGGGCATCAGAGCAACCAGAAAATCCGACTCGAGGTTGGAAGATTACTCAACCCCCTCAGTCAATTCTTAGCTTAGGCTAAACGGTAGTGTTGTGGATTAACGACGATAGGAACGCCTCAAGTTCAAGATATTTAATTCTTTCAAGTCTAAGACAAAGTAAGGGTGTGTGACACGAAAACCTAAAGGAAAGAACCTAAGTCTGACGGAACGAGAACTCAAAATTATAACGAAAAGTCGAATTCCTGACGCATACATTAAGACAAGAATCTAAAGAAATCTAAAAAGAATCAAAAAAGTAATAACAAAGAATCTGTGACGATCTGAGCGTGTACTAAGTGTGCAAGGAACAAAATTAATGAACCTTAGATCGGGCAAACATATAGGTAATTCAGACCGACGAAGCCTTAGATCATCAGAGGCAAGTGTAAGAACTACTGCACGATCGTGGGCTCAGCAATTGAATAGTAATTATCCCTACGAGAGCTCAGATACTAGTGAATCAGAAATGGCATTTAGCACAGAAAGACCAGAAGGAGGGTCAAATGTAGCCTATTTAGAAAAACCAGAAGGACCCTATAGAACGCAACTAGAGTTTCTCCGAACCAACCGATTAGGTGCTCGCATCTATGAGGATGGTTTGCGAAGGCAAGTGGTGCAAATGCACAACCCTGATCAACCTATTGGATTGGAAAGACCAGTGGTGAAATTTGAGAGAGACGCTTACATAGACAAAGAAGGAACCATGTACGTCCTAAGTACGCAGCCAAACAATACCAACGAGTTTGGCGTGATTCAACCAGAGAGGGAAGCAAAATTTCAAGGAAAAGAACCATTAGAAGAACCTAGAACACCTAGAGGGAAATCTGTACTAACACGAGTACTAATCCCAGAATGGATCCCTCAGGACAACAGAAGCATAGAGTTGTTTGTAAACAAAGAAACAGATGAAGCCTTTTGGAGATACAAGACCGAAATACTTAGTGAGGTAGGTATCATCACTATATACGAGTTCAAGGACCCGGATACACCTGGAAAGGTTGTATACCTGGATGAGACTTCAGAAAGAGTCTTTGTGGTGCTTGACCGCGCTAAAAACACATACACATGGAGAGGTGAATTGGTATTCCCTCCATCTAGAACGAACATGAATACAAGTCAACAAGGGGCAGGAACATCCTCAGCCCATGGAAATCAAAGAGAGGGAAATAAAGAGAGACCGGAAGTAAGCTTTAATCACCCCATAGGGAGAGATAGAACAACCACGGACACTAATAGAGCGGATAGACAAAGAGATCATGGAGTACTAGGTGGTAGAGATGATTTTCCTCTACCTAGACCACGTGAACACGCAAGAGTATTGAGACCCACTCAATTAGTAAAATCAATGAAAAATTATTTTGATGGGACAGGAGATCCCTATGACCATGTTGCAGAATTCAAGCAAGTACTAAGAGCAGAACAAGTCGAGGACATGTTCACGCAATACAATGCATTTGGACTAACATTAAAGAATACCGCTTTAACTTGGTTCCAACCATTGCAACAAAGGCAATTTAGAGACATCCATCACTTTTTAGAGTCATTCATCACTGAATTCTCTAAAAGTGGGATTAGACATGACACGTCTTCGTTGATTCATAGCTTTAAACAAACCCCTCAGGAAACAGTTAGACTGGCAGGACGTAGATTCAGACAATATGTCGAACGATGTCCAATGCAAGAGCTACCCTCACAAGCCAAACAAGTATCACTGTTCCTAGATGGCTTGTTGAGCGCTAAACTACGCTCCTATGTGTACCTAAAGGAACCCAGAACGCTAGAGGAGTGTGTAAGAATATGTATAGACATCGAGGACAACCTAGGAGATGAATTAGAACTCTCAAAGGTCTATAAGGACTCAGATTGTTCTTCTCTAGCATCCACAAAATTGTCTAATTCGATAGAGGACCTAGCAGAAAAAGTGGCCCAAAAACTAGGAGTTTCTAGTAAACAGGTGCCCAAGCTACCAACTAATGTACGTTGTTACACTTGTGGTGGAAATCATTTGGCAAATGTGTGTCCCAATGCACCACAACCTCAAGGCAACCCTAGTGGCCAATATTGTACAATTGAGAGAAGATACACGAATCATACGGCTCAGGACTGCCCATACAACAAACAAACCGTGAGACAGAACTACCCGCAAACATACCAGCAGCCAGGTAGGTATCAAGGCCAATACAATGCTCAGCCTTATTAGTATAGGCCTCCTCAGAACTACCCATACCAGGCTCAACAGAGACCTCAACCCGTCTTAGCTTAGCAGCCACCCCCACCAGCGAATGTCATCTCAATCAAATACGCTGCTGCAGAAGAGAACCTAAGTAGGGCTTTAGTGCCTTCTTCACCCTTGATCACAGAAAGTGACCCGAACTCAAACAGTTTTGACTCTACTCATGTAACTAGTCCACCCGCTTATTACATGGAGTCACCAGAACATGTGGAGACATATCATTATGATAGTCCACCAATGGAACCTAGTTGGGTGCCAGACTATGCTAATGTGATGTACGCAAACCCAAAACCACGGCCCCAATTGAGACAACAGAGACCACAGGGCCCTAGAGGACCATGCTTTAGGTGCCAAGGAGATCACTTCATAAAGGATTGTCCACATCCCCCAATAGCAAGGCAATCACAGTACTATAACATACAAGGCTTTTGTGCCGATTGTGGCAAAGAGCACATAATCAAAGATTGTCCTAAGAACCCAGTTAACACTTCGAATGTGACACCGATCAACGTGATAGGTATTGTAAACAACGCAGATGGATCCAACCCTACATACGTGCCTATCCAAGCTATAACCAGAGCCCAGGCGCTCTTACAAAACCAACAGCTTAATCAAGAGAAAGTAGCCGAAACTAGTGAAGTTGCAGAATCTAGCAGTAAAAAGACAAAATCTTGGAAAGATTCTAGAGAAAGAATCAAGAGAAAGTGGAGTAAAAAGATAACTGAGTTGGAAGGAAGTCTAAAAGAGTCGAGAGCCAAAATACAAGAATTGACTTCACAAGAGTTAAACCAAGAAAATCCAGCTCAGAAATCAGGATCAGTTTTGGCGGAACCCATACCAGAAGATCTAGACATGATGTTTCGTGCATATCAGGCTAGATTAAAAGAGGGACCTCAAGTAACGGAAATGAGTAAAGACTACCCTCGAGCCGATCTAGAGATTGAGAGAACTAAACTTTGCATGAAGATGGTAGAGTTAGCACAAGCTTTGTTCGAAGCCTCTAGATATCTTAATTGGAATAGCATGGCAAAACCGGAATTACACTTTCAAGGACTAATGGAGAGGCTAGAATACTTGATAGAAAGCAAAGAGAAAAAGGATCAGCATAGGAACCCTATTGTCCCAGAGACACAGGAAAGGAATGCACCATCCCTGTCTCAAGTACCCAATACAGAAAGTCAAGACAATTTGTCTTCCATACATAGGTACTCACATGAATTTTTGAGGGAAATCCAAGAAGAGAAATGGAGAAAAGAACAAGGAACCCATCCTCCTATTCAAGAAATAGACGACTTGCAGGAACAATTTCCCCAAGACATCCCCTCTATATATGATGATGTAGAGGTGGAACAACTGAGTGAACCCACAGGATTTGAATCTAATTCTTTACAAGAATTACCTCAGTTCACAGGACCTTGGGAAGCAAAGTCTATTAGTATGAGAGCACCCACGATAATAGTGAGGAATGAAGAATCAGTGATCCCTAGGAACACGGAAGTGATCAAGAACACTAAAGTACAGTGTAATCTCACTCTGGAGGAATTGTTAAAGGTAAAACCAGAATTGTGGAAGCACATAGCAAATCAATTCCCTGAGCTTGCTACCACACCCTCTCAGATAGGATCACATAAGAAGGTACCAGAGATACCCATGGAAAAGATTGGAGACGTAAGCGAAGGAGAGGAAGGTAACACATATCTTCCAATAACCCATCAGGGCTACACCACGAAAGCCATCTTAGATTCAGGAGCCGGAGTAGCCATCGCTACCACCGCTTTGTGGAAACGTTGGGGTAAGCCAGCACTCAGACCCACCAGGATGAAACTACAAATGGCTGATGGACACATAGAAAAACCATTAGGCTTACTAGAAGGCATATCTCTCACCACTTGTGGTGTAGAATTTGAGCATACTTTCGCCATTTGTGACTTTGCGAAAAATCGTGCTTATGAGATGATATTGGGACGACCATTCATGCGTCAGTTGCAAATTGTACAAGATTGGGGAACTAATTCTTTGTACTTGCAACA
This sequence comes from Ceratopteris richardii, assembly GCA_020310875.1. NCBI lineage: Eukaryota > Viridiplantae > Streptophyta > Polypodiopsida > Polypodiales > Pteridaceae > Ceratopteris > Ceratopteris richardii. The sequence continues at coordinate 146,165,418 of CM035436.1, read as the reverse complement.
TTTAGGAGTGACTACCAAAGTCAATCTTAAAGACTATTCACATCAAGATGTGCCCCCAATACAATGGAATACCATCCATAAGACACAAGTAGAGACGGAATCCGTGCACTCATTAGAATCAGATCCTTCTTGGTTGCATGGGGATACTCATTTATGGATGTGTAAAGTAGCTAAACAAGAGGAAGAAAGATTAGAAGCCAGGACCTTAGGTGCAGAACAACATCCACGAACCCTTCAAGATCTAGCATATGCACCTGTAGTGTTCCCAGACGAAGAGTTTGAACCCCATGGTTGGGCAGAAATCCTAGCAACCATGGATGTAGCCATCAATGAAGAACAATGGACGCCCCACTGTGACGAGGATGGCTATGACATTTCAGTTTTCACGATAGAGCCAATCATGTGCGATGCAATTTTAGAAGAGTGTGAACCGAACACTGATGCATTTGAGGATGCAAGCGATTTTGATTTAGAATCAATTATCATGGATTCTCCCTTTGCATCAGAGGAAGAATATTTTTTTGAAGTAGAGACTCACACTCAGAGACACGAGGAAATTACGAATGAGGTGAGGTTAGCCACGGAAGTGACTAACAAGAGTGAAGGCAAGAAAAGAAAGAAGAAAGAAACCATGACAGAAAAAGAAGAATCTTTATTTGAAGTACCCGAGAATTTCAAGAAATATGAAATTGAAGATAGAAGAATCATGGTACGAATGCCTAATAGAAAGGTGAATGATGGACAAGTATATGATAACCGAGAGAAAACCAAAAAAGTAATAGTTGCCATAGAAGGAGAAGAAGAAAAATGCACATACATAGGGCATGATTTGACGACTGAAGAAGAAGAAAAGCTAGTTGCCCTATTGCGCGAATATAGAGATGTTTTTGCGTGGAATTACAAAGATTTGAAAGGAGTAGATCCAGATATATGTTCTCATAGAATCCCTATGACTCCAGATGCAAAACCGACAAAACAGAAACCGTACACGTATAATGATAACTACGCTACGAAGATTAAAGAGGAGATAGATCGCTTGATAGAAGCAGGATTCATTTACGAAATTGAGCATACCGAATGGGTATCCCCCATTGTGGTTGTGCCCAAGAAGAATGGAAAATTGCGTGTGTGTATTAACCTTAAAAAAGTTAATGCCGCAACGATTAGAGACAGTTATCCTCTTCCTATCACGGAACACTTATTGGAAAGAGTTGCAGGCAAGGAAGTGTACAGCTTTCTTGATGGTTTTTCAGGCTATAATCAAGTAGCCATTGCTCCAGAAGACCAACACAAGACGGCTTTTGCCACTGAATGGGGCATATTTGCATTTCGTGTGATGCCATTTGGCTTAACAAATGCACCCGCCACTTTCCAGCGACTCATGTGTCATGTTTTTAAGGAATTCTTACGCAAGAGCTTGGAAGTTTATGTCGATGACTTATGTGCACATTCAAATGTAAGACAGACGCATATCCCAGAGTTAAGACAAATATTTGACAAATGTCGAGAATATCAGGTTTGTTTGAACCCAGAAAAATGCGTTTTCATGGTCAGACAAGGCAAAATTCTAGGACACATTGTGCCAAAAAATGGAATCTCTACGGATGAGGAAAAAGTGAAGGTAATTGCGGATCTACCTAGGCCGACGAACATCAAAGAGGTACAGGCATTTATGGGCCATTGCGGTTATTATAGGAGATTCATACACATGTATGCAATCATCGCCAAGCCTTTGTACTCTCTTTTAACCAATTTTGAATGGACAAATGAATGTGAAAATTCATTCAATGAACTTAAACGATGCTTGTGCTCAGCACCTATATTGACAACCCCAGATTGGAGTAAGCCATTCCATGTACATGTGGATGCATCCAATTATGCCATAGGATGTGTGTTAGCACAACCCACGAATGAAGGTAACATAGATCTCCCCATAGCTTACGCGAGCAGACAATTGAACGCAGCAGAAAGAAATTACACCACTACGGAACGAGAGGGATTAGGGATGATCTACGCGGTAAAGAAGTTTAGGCACTACTTGTTGGCCAACAAATTCAAGTTCTTTACGGATCATCAAGTCCTATTGTACTTAGTCAACAAACCATGTAACACAGGACGATTGATACGTTGGTTTCTATTACTCATGGAGTATGATTTTGAAGTAGTAGTCAGGAAAGGAAAGACACATCTTAGAGCTGACCACCTTTCAAGATTAACCTCAGGAGAAGCTCCTCAAGGAGTAGCGGATGAATTACCAGATGCATACTTGTTTAACCTTGAGATAGCACCAGAATGGGCTAAGCCTATAGTCCCTATTCTGACATACGGACCCAAGAATCCTAGGATAAAGATCAAAGAAGGAGAGATTACCAAGTCTCAGAGGTACCAAATCATGGCAGGAAGCATATATAAATAGGATAATCAAAAGATTCTTGCTTGTTGTGTAGATGAATCAGAACATGCGAATTGGTTGCAATTAGCACACATAGGTGCACTAAAGCAACATCATTCGAAACATCGAACATTACAGACTCTGCAAAGACTAGGAGTATATTGGCCTTCTATGGAAGCAGATGTCTACAAGTTGTGTAAAGAATGCTAGGTGTGTTGTGAAAGACCACCACTAGAGCATGCTACATTATATCACGTGTCTCTCACACCAGACTGGAGTGAACCTTTAGTGACATACTTGAGGACGAACACATTCCCTCAAGGCATGACCTTTAGCTCGACAACGCAGTCTAGAGCAGGAAGCTCAAGACTATTCACTTATTGGCAATAATTTATACAAAAGAGGACGAGATGGATATCTAAGACAATGTGTTCATGAGAGCGATTATCTGAGCATACTAGAGGCTGCACACCAACGTGTTGCAGGAGGTCATTTTGGACCCGATAGGATAGTCAAAGCCATCCTCTTTGCAGGATTATGGTGGCCCACTCTTCACATGGATGCACATACCTATGTAAAGAGATGTGATGTGTGCCAAAGAACTCAGTTTCCTACTCGCAGAGATGAAATGCCATTGAAACCCATGATGGGCGGACGTGCATTTTCAAAGTGGGGTATAGACTTTGTAGGACCCATCAACCCCCCTGCAAAAGGTACACATGCGGAATACATTATTGTTGCCACAGATTATCTAACCAAATGGGTAGAGGCAAAAGCCACAAAAAAGAATGATGCTCACACGACTGCAAAATTCTTATTTGAAAATGTCTTTACAAGATATGGATTGCCTATAGAGTTAGTGAGCGATCGAGGCACTCACTTTCTAAACCAAGTCATTGAATATTTGTTACAGGATTTTATGGTGATTCACAAGAAATCTGCACCATATCATCCTCAGGCCAATGGTCAGGCTGAAAGCACTAACAAGATACTTTGTAACGTACTGACGAAACTCGTGAACAACAAACGTTCAGATTGGGACAAACAGTTACACCACGTTGTTTGGGCATATCGAGTGGCCTACAAGACCGTACTCAATGCAACTCCCTTTCAGATGGTTTTTGGTCAGAATGCAGTGCTTCCTTTGGACTTCTTGATACCGACCCTTAAGGTTGCACAAGAACATCAGTGGACCGGCCATGAATTATCAGCGAGAATAATGGACTTGGAACGATTAGGAGAAACCAGGCTGAAAGCAGCAGCAGGAATATACGCCGCGAAGAAGCGACAGAAAGCATATTTTGATGCACATGTGAAAGATAAAGGCTTAAAAGAAGGAGATTTATTTCTAGTATATACGCTAAAGCAACACGCACGTAAGTTAGAAAAGCGAGGTTATGGACCTATGATCATTAACAGACTCTCAACAAGTGGAGCAGTACAGTTAGCCACCTTAGAAGGAGATATAATGCCTAATTACATTAGTGGCTGTAGAGTCAGGTTATATCAAGAACCTCTTACTGAGGATATGCTTAGACGACTCACATTGGCAAAGAAGCGTAAGGAGAAAACAGAATACGAGCTGAAGCTCAGGCAGAAGCCATAGAACGCATTAAGCGCATGAAGTTAAGAAGACAAGGACTAGGGAGAGAACATTATAACCATCTGGAAACATCACCCAGATATCCCATGGCCATGTGTCGAGTAAAGTCAACCACTCATCCTAGCATAGTGGACAGGAGACCATTCATTACAGTTAGGCTAGAGCACGGCAACCCTTGCCAAGAACTCAGGGCTTTAATTGACTCAGGTGCTGCGACTAGTGCGATTAGATGGTCCCACTATAAGGATTCAGGAATAGAAATGCGGCCAATAGAGGCATACCTCATAGGCCTAGGAGGCATGGAAACCCCTTGCATGGGTGAGGTGGACCTTCCTATCCTCATTAAGGATATGACCATCATAGCAAAACTACTAGTGTGCCATGATGACGACCTGATAGAACCCCTAATCCTTGGCCAAGATTGGCTATACGATCACTCAGTGGACCTAAATCTTAGACAAGGCTCCTTACAGATTGGAACCTTAGAGCAGAAGTGAGTGATTGACTTCCCTAATTGCATTCCGATTGAGGTTTGTAACCCTAGACCCTATGAAATACATGCGACGGAAGACCGGAAGATCTTTGATCAGCTCAGTCATGTTACGTCTACACCAACCCACTCGGGCTTGGCTATGGACAGTTGTCAATCAGAAGGACGACAGGAGATCTTCCCTGGGGCTTCCTGCAAACTAGAAGGGGCAGCTACCCAACCGCTAGGGCAGATGGACACAATCAGCGGTCAGGTGGGTTGCATCAGCAACCAAATGAGCACAACACCCTGCGGTGCTCATCCTTCCAAACTTGTTGCGGACTGGCCTAGATTAAAGTTAAAGAACGAATCACTTCCTAATGGGCAGGTCACGCAAGTGTTGGATCTCCCTTCATTTCCAAAGCAGAGTGTCCATCCGACCTCTCAACCTCAACCACAACAGAGTCAAACACGACGAAGGAACCCAGACCGACGGCAGTATCAGAAGACACCACAAGGAAAGCAGTCTAGGCCACCCAAAGGAAGTGGCACCAGACAAATATGGGTGCCAAAAGGACAAAAAGCACCGAAGAACTCCAACCAAGCAGAGATCGACAAGAAAAAGGCAGGGCAGAAACAGAATCAGTATCCACCATCCCCTCGACCTTCTTCTACAAGTCCGAGCATTCGACAAATTTGGATCGCCAAGAAAAACCTTACCCATAGACCCACACCCACGCAGATTTGGGTACCCAAACCATGTATCATAGCTCAACCCTTAAGCCACGTAATATATACCCCTCACAAATCTTTCCATCCTTCAATACCACCACACCCGATACTACCTTTTGCCCCTCAGCCGAAACCCACCACCCACTCAAAGACTCTTAGGAAATGGATACCGAAGTGTGTCCAACCGTCTTCCCCTAACCCATTGTCTAACTACCCCCCGACTAACATACAACCTTGTAATAAATCACTAACCTTTAAACCTTGTATAAATTCACCCACCATCATCACGCATCACTCATAATCTCATCTCATCAAGAAATGTATGCATAATCTGAAACGTGTAGGTGTCTAGAGACCTGCACTAGTGCTGCAAGAAGCATTGCATCCATCACATCACAACACTTGGCTACACGGGTTACGCATCAGTTATGGAAAGGGATTGCGGTCTCACTTTAATGGGATCATAATTAATTTCCATGCTAATGTGTTAATCTTTTGTAGCAGATCTTTCTCATTAGCGCATCAGTCATCATGCAAACCGACGAAGGACCATCAGAAGCAGGCCCCAGCGTAGCTGCAGTGCCCCTCAATGTTTTACGAGCAGAATCCCACCCGACTGCTCCACCGCCAGAATTCCAAGGATTTCCAGGGCCCATGCCGATCGATAACCCACCATGGGCTACACAAAAAAGATACACCGTAACTCTCACTGGTTTCAGGGACTTGCAGGACCCTTAGCGGACGCGGATTTTATATTTGAATCTAATTTGACGTTTGATGACCGCACTTGGGGAAAATACCAATTCTTCTCCAGAGAGTTCGAAGGCCTACAGAACACTCAGGACTTAACTCATGTTTGGGCCAGAGCCGGCTTCACGGAGTATTTCAGTGATCCTCTGCCCAAACCTGACTTTTATAGGTGTTATTATTTAATCACTACTTTGCTGGCCTCAGAGAATAAGGATATCCCAGGAACTTTTATTTTGCCTTCTTTAGTGGATGATCCACCTTACAAAAGATTTTATCTTTCGAAGGATTTAATCAGAGCTGCCATCAAGATTCATGAAACCCACACGCCCACAGATCGAGAAAGATTAGTTCCAGACCCTATGAAACGTGGGGATGTCACTAAGTGGGAGGAGATCTCAGCAATTACACCTGAGCTGTCAAAGCCGCTACGGATATGCATGCAACATTTTGCATTCCCCGCTCAGGACAGATTCACCATGCCACATAAAAGAATATGGTTTGGATTGTACTTAGCATGTACTGGACCTCAGACTGTCGATCTGGCGAGCTGGATCATTGATCAAATGTATTTGGCACAACACAGATGGGAATGAAAGAAAGTGCTTAATGGATGTTGTGCGCTGACAAGAATTGTTTATATGTGCTTGGCTTATGACTTGCCAATTGAACGTGCATTAACAGGAGAAGAGCTGAAGGCATTCAAAGGAACGATGAAGAAAGCCAGGAAGCCCAGCAGAGCACGGGCAGGTAAGCGCATGAGAGGCACTATTCCTTGCCTTCAAGTGCCAGAGTCACCATCACCACAACCCTCCCCAGAGCAATCACCGACAGAAGCCGCTCCCACAGTACAACCCATTCGAATAAGATTATCTCGGCCAGTGGAAACGGAGGGTACTACTAGTACTACCGCACCTCAAGCAGCTACAACCACAGAACCCACCACCACGACAGCAGAAGCTCCCACCACTATTGGTGCGGAAGCCTTTTCTTTCCCAATGCCACATATGGAGGTGGACCCAATACACACCACTTTTGACTTCGAAATGCATGATGTGCTGTCCAGCGAATTTCAGTTCTCCGAAGGACAGATGTTCTCTCAAGAATATGAACGCCCCAGCTACCCTACAACACCACGTGATCCACCACATGGGCCGGTATTATCTAGCTCTGATGACGAAAGAATAGCCACCGATGACGATGAAGGTGACGATGAAGCCAGCCAGGGCACGCATGATTCCCAAGAACAAGGACAGACAGATGGCCAAGGCCAACAAACCGATGCACACGGTGACACCAGCACGCATGAAGAGGAGACTTTCGAAGCAGCAGCTTACACGCTGGCAATCAAGAAATTATATCGTACAATGGAGAAAGTCTGGGCACGGAAGAAATTGACTGAAGAAGAGAGCCAGACCATAATCGAACAAGAACTCATCTCCGGAGGGTTTGAAGAAGTTTACATCAGAGGGTTCAGAGAACTGGTCAAATCCATTGGCCCGGTCGAAGCACTGAGATATTTACAAAGGAAGCCACTTCCCCAATATGACCCTCGCAGAGTTCGCCTGTTATCGAAGCCCGGTGAATATATTCGAGTTCCGGTAGGTGCTCAATCATCCCACGAGGCGCAAGATGCACGCCTACGTCCAGAAAGATCCATCACCGAAGAAGCTATCCTAGTCGACTCCCCACCACGTACTACCGTTGTACATACTACCACTATCCTTGAAATAACATCCACACCATCTACTCCTCTCTCACCTCATGTTTCACCAATCCATCCTGTATCCCCCGCACACCCACCTGCTCCTCCCACATCCACACCAGTCCACGGCAACATAGCCAAAGCCTTTGCCCTGCCCATTCATGCCACCATGCCCGCACCCACCCCACCTTGCCTACGTGTTAACCCCTTCATCCTTCCCGTCTTTTCCCCCACCTTTAAGACACCCTTTCACCTTTCTAACCCCACTAACCTTCTCACCAGTTTCACCTCCCCAACCCACTATAACCCCTATTTCCCCTTTTCACCAAGCTGCTCCAGCCATCCCCCCTGTAAATTACTCTACATTTGTAAATCCCGTCTTCACACCTACACAACCACCCACATACACACCGCTTTTCACAGTCACCGCACTTGACACGTCCAGTGACATGGACATCTCACCACCCACCGCACCAGCACCCACTCCACTCACAGCACCATCATATTTAGGTACGTCACAATTTTCCACGATCACCACTGCATCCACCTTCCCAACCCCATTCCCCATTCCCGCTGCATCTACTTCCACTGCATCCTCACTTAGCACTCCATTACTATTATTGCCAACCATAGACACTGCACTTCAACAAATGTTCACATGCATGACACAAGTACGAGATGAGTTAGCATCTCTTGGCAACAATTATCAACAGCTGCAGAGGACGACAAATGAATTACAGTCGCAACTTAATTCATTATCAATCAAGAATGCCTCTTTAAAAACGCGATACCAAGAACTAAGAGAGGCATATCATAAGCTTGAGCTAGAAAGTGAAGAGAAAACAAAAGAAGCCACTGCTGATCTAGACAACCTGCTTCGAGCCCAAACAATTAGGAACGCGACGCTGACCAGGAATATGGGCTTACTCAGGAGGCACCTAGCCGCAGCAAAAGAGGAGAACCAGAGACTCCAAGAGCAGAATAGAGAGAATTTGGAAGCGGCATTGGACCATCCAGAACAACCCTTAAGTCCTAGAAGATTCAAGGCAATCCCATCCGAATCGATGCAGATGTTGCTAGAGGATCACGTGAGATTGCTAGAGGACTATGATCGAATGAACGAAGAGCATCAGAAGTTAAAAGAAGATCACAAGTTACTACAGCTCAGAGAACCGGCAACACAACAAGTACCAGTAGAACCAGAACTACTAGCACCGGTGGACCCTGCTCTTGAAATCTTAGAAGAACTCAACGCATTACGGGCCCAGGTAGCCACTCTCCAATCACGCATAGATGTATACGAAGCACCACCACGGCCTGACTCCCCACCGGAGATCCCAGCTGACGACGAGAACATAACCATTCCGGTGGAGGAAACGTTTAAAGAAGCATACGAGCCAATACCCATCCCAGGCGGACAAGTCACGGCCGAAGGCCAGATGACCTATGAACTTCCTACCCCCGCGTGGATGAAAACAATTGAGGAACTTGGAACGACACATTCAGCTAGAGTAGAGGCACAGTTACATGCCATGGCCATGATTGAAGAGAGAATATTACAATCCCCCTTCTTTGCTCATTTGGCCCCCCGACGCTATATATCTGGGCATGAGCTGCAGTATAAACCGTACTTCATGTTAATGGCTGAATATCATCTAGCTATAGAGAAAGAAACCGGCATGAAACCCACGCATGCTACACAATTCGAGCCGGCGGACTTGCCACCAAATGCGCAAAGAGAAAAGATCCATCAACCTGATTGGCGCAAAGATCTACTCCAGAAGTACCCAGAAATGATGAGCACATGGGTGAAAGCGCCTTTACATTTAAAGTATAATCCTTGCTGGGGACCAGTACCACGACGCCACTCCTGGACAGCCTTCGCTATTAAAGTCCAAAACAATAGGCAGTATCAGGATTGGTTGAATTACCCCTACTTCAAGCCGCCCACCGAGTTACCCACTGTTGGCTATATGATGGCTACAATCCGTCACTGGCTCCCTCGCCTGAAGCATATGGATGATATCGCAGCGCATATGACTGTCAAAATTTTTGACATGATGCAAATGATATTTAAAGTCTTCCGACGCGTCAAGGCACCGCATGTAAACACCCCGGGATTTGAGCATGGTAACTTTGATCTAGTATATGACATGAGCACAACGCCATCGCTCCGGGTGTGTTATGCCTGGCACTGTAGAATAAAATACCTACCGGCGTGCTACAAGCAAACATTTGAAGAGATGTTCACCACCGGATTTTGGGAATACCATTCCGAGGTATTCATAAGCAGGCCCACACATTTATTGCAACTATTTGCCTGTGAGCGAATGGTTTATTCCACACACTATCAACTCCCGCCACCCGACGAACCGCAACCAATCGACTGGGAGAAACTCGAGGCTGATCTAGCCCGAGGCATTCGAGTATCTGAGCACACCCTCGCTCACGACCTCCTACAAAACTACATCCAGCAGACCGCACAACAAGGTTCTGTCGAGGACGACAGAAGCGAGAGGGAGGGGGGTGTTGGAAGCAGTCAGAGGCACAGACGACGTGGAAGCATGTAAAGACGGAGCAGGGAGCCAGTCGGATCATTTTTTCAAACAACTATGTTTTTATTACCTCTTCAAACATCCAACAGTGATTTTCATCACTCTTGTAACATATGTAATATAGACAAAACCCCATTTTGTAATCCATAGCTCCATTTTGTGCAAGCCGAGGAGTCCTCAAGCTTGAGGAGCTTAGGTAGAATGCGCGTACCAATTTTCATTATTTTTAGACATCGTTTACCCTTCCAAATAGCCTCTAGGACCTATTTTTTAACTATGCCGCTCACTAGATGTGAAACCGGTCAAAACTAGTCTAGAAACTATAAAAAGAGCTAGAGAGCTCATTTTTGAGGTTGGTTCATGTTGGCTAGTGTGAGCTTAGAGCTAGTTTGAGCTTGTAATAGTGTTCTTGAGTAATAGAGCTATTTTCTCACCTTCCATTGCGTCTTGCTTGTCTCTTCATTGTGTGTGTGTATGCGTGTGTGCATCTTGATGCTTCTCACCTTCACTCTCACTTCATCTCACATTCACGATCTTCATATCACTCCTATCTCTTCCGCGGATTGACATTAAGGAGGTGGAGCTTCTTAACGTGGTTCTCACCATTGTGCTAGAGCAACAACCCCCATCACTCCCTTCACCACCCCCACCTCCAACTCCACCAACTTCACCCCCCACTACCAGTGTAACCACTACTGCCACCACCTCAGAGTCCATTGCCCATACCGAACGAAGCACAGACTGTCAGTCAACCCACACACTCTATCACCACCTCACTTGTATACACTACCACTGACACTGTAATTCTAACTGCAGCCACGGAAAACCCCGTTCCCCCGATCACACTTCCTGGCGGTTCATATTCACAACTACACACACCACTTTACACTTTCACCACCATCACCACACCCACAATTCCCATGTTCACAATCACTCCCACGACTGCATCCACTTTTGACCTCATGGACATATCACCCACCTCTGCACCTCTCCCTCCCCCCATACATCCACAATCTCCCATTCCCCCACCACCCACTTCACCCTTTTCAAGCACAACATACACACTCCCATTCCCTTTTCCCTTCCCTTCTGCATTCAACACCCTTCCCTCATCCACCCCTATTAATAATGTATTTAATAATATGTACCAGTGTATGTCTCAACTACAACAGCACTACCAGCATCTTGATAACCAGCATACGAGCCTCTTCCGAAGCCATGGAGCGCTACAAGCACGATTTATTGATTTAGAAAGGGAAAAGCTGCTACTACAACAATAGTATGTCACTTTACAGGAACAACATGAGCAATTAGTGGCCAATCCACCCCAGTTAGATGCGGAAGAAAAACAACAACTTGATGAGCTGCTACACTCCCAGATAACAGAGAACCTCAAGCTTCGATGCAACCTGGCCCTATTACGGAAACACATGTCTACAGCACTTGAGGAAAATAAACGACTACAGAGATAGAACGAAGAAAACTTGGAAGCAGCAGTGGAGGGTTCACCACAGGAAATCGACCCACAAAAATTCAAGGCTATCCCATCTGGAAATATGCAAATCGTCTTGGAAACCCATGCCGACCTCCTGGAAGCCCACGCAACATTAGAAAGAGAAAGAGATGACTTATTAAAGCAACTGGCAACCCAGCAGGAGTCACCAAGCAAAGTCACAACTGAAGCCGACACATCTGAAGAAGTCGCAAATCTAAGAGCAGAATTAGAAGAACTATGAAATAGAGTTCTACAATACGAGCGTCAACCCTCTCCCCTGGTGGAACCAGAACCTGAAGACTTAGTGCCAATTCAAGTGGAGGAGATCTTTGAAGACCCATATGTTCCCATGCCAACACCCGGAGGTAAGCAAACGGAAGAAGGAATGGACACGATTGAGATCGAAGCGCCTGAATGGATGCAAAGGTTGGAAAAGGTTGCTACAACCCATGATGAGAGAGTTGCAGTTCAGATAGCATCTATGTCACGACTAGAAGAAGTCTTCATAAAATCAGATTACTTTAGAAAACTCTCCCATCATAGGTGGATTGGCACGTCTGATGATCTGTATGTTCCATTCTGTGTATTAATGGCAGATTACAATGCTGAAATCAAGCAACGCACAACAAAAGAACCAACCTCGGCAACACAGTTTGCACCGGATGATATCCCTGCAAGTGCCAAGCAAGGGAATATACATCAACCTACTTGGAGGATCTGCATGCTTGAAACCTACCCTGAGATGAATCGCATGTGGAATAACATGCCTCTATATATCAAGTATAATCCCTGCTACTGCCCTGTCTTTCGAAGAAGGTCTTGGCCGGAGTACACAAAAACAGTTTTGACGGTTAAAGGATGTGAAAAGTGGTTAAATTATGTGTACCTAGCACCTCCTAATGGCCAACCCACAGTCCACTACATGATTTCAACCATCCCACACTGGGCAGTCCGGTTCAAGAATGTCCCAGATGTGCCTAAAAATTTTTGAGCTCATGCTGATTACATTCAGGACATTTAAGAACATCAAAGAACCTCATCTTTCGGCTATTGGATTTAATGAAGGGAATCAGGACCTTGTCTATGACATGAGCACCACACCCTCCATTAACGTCGTCTATGCCTGGCATGCCCGTATAAAGTATCTACCTGCTTGCTTCAAACAGACGTTTGAAAAAATGTTTATCACGGGGTTCTGGGAATATCATTCAGAGATATTCATTCCCAGACCATCTCATTTATTACAGTTATTTGCCATGGAACAAGCTCTCCATTCAGAAAATCTACGTATACCACATCCAGAGGTTCCCGGGCCTGTAGATTGGGATGCTCTACTCACTGACTTGGCCAAAGGGTTGAGAATTGCAGAACATCATTTAGCCACAGATGTTGTGGAGTACTACATCCAACGACCCACTCAACAAGGGTCTATCAGAGATGACAGACGCGAGAGAGGGGGGGGGGGTGTTAGCAGTAGTCAAGGAACTGAAGGACTAACAAGACAAGGAAGCTTACGAAGGGAGTCAGAGCGAAGAGAAGGTACAAGCAGACAGAGTAGTCAAAGAAGATCGGGCAAGTAGGCCATTATTTTTTCAAGAAGCTAAAGCATATCAAAGAGGTGGACACATAAGGAGAAGGAGCAAGTAGGGAGCTCGAAGATGTGTATGTCAAATTGTTAGAGGAAATCCCTACAAAAATAGTGATTTTCATCACTAAAAGCCATTGTAAATACCATTTCATATTTTTGTAGCTCCATTTTGTGCAAGCCAAGGAGTCCTTGAGCTTGAGGAGCATTAGAAGTAGCTACCTACCAGTTTTCATAATTTTTAGACTCCATTTGAGCCTTCAAATGGGACCTAGAACCTAATTTTTAACTAGGCCGGACACTAGGTCTGGACACGGCCAAAACCTAGTCAAAAACTATTAATAGAGATAGAGAGCTCATTTTTGAGGTTAGCTTGTAATTGATTTGAACTTGTATGAGCTTTCTGAAAGTAATCTAAAGAACTCCATTGCTTCTCACTCTTTGTCTTGCCTTGTGTGCGCGTGTGTGTGTATGTGTGTGCATGTTAGTGTGCTTCTCACTCACGCACTTGTGCCTTCACTTGCTCCAGGTCATCATACCATCCTCACGTCTTCCCGGATTGACATTAAAGGAGGTGCTACTCATCACTGAGCTACACATAGCTTCAAACAAACCCCTCAAGAAACAGTTAGACTGGCAGGAGGTAGGTTTAGACAATATGTTGAAAGATGTCCAGTACAAGAGTTACCTTCACAGGCCAAGCAAGTGTTGTTGTTTTTAGATGGCCTGTTGAGCTCTAAACTACGCTCCTATGTATACTTGAAAGAACCCAGAACGCTAGAGCAATGTGTAAGGATTTGTATAGACATTGAAGATAACTTAGGAGACGAGTTGGAACTCTCGAAGGTCTATAAGGACTCAAAGTGTTCCTCTCTAGCATCGTCAAAATTGTCTAGCTCAATAGAGGACCTAGCAAAAAAAGTGGCCCAGAAACTAGGAGTTTCTAGTAAACAGATGCCTAGGGTAACAACAAACAAGCGTTGTTACACATGTGGTGGTGATCATATGGCAAACGTGTGTCCCAATGCAACACAAACACAAGAAAACCCTAGTGGCCAATACTGTACAATTGAGAGAAGATACACAAATCATATAGCTCAAGACTGCTCTTATAACAACAAGCAGTGAGACAAAACTACCCACAAGCATACCCGCAGCTAGGTAGGTATCAAGGGCAATACAATGCTCAGCCTTATTACTATAGGCCCCCTCAGAACTATCCATATCAGGCTCAACAGAGACCTCAACCTGTCTTAGCACAGCAGCCACCCCCACCGGCTAATGTTATCTCAGTTAAATATGCTGCTTCAGAAGAGAACCTAAGTAGGGCCTTAGTGCCTTCTTCACCTACTCATGTAGATAGTCCACCCGCATATTACACAGAGTCACCAAAACATGTGGAGACATATCATTATGATAGTCCACCAGTGAAACCTAGCTGGGAGCCCGACTACGCTCATGTGATGTACAGAAACCCAAATCCACGGCCCCAATTGAGACAACAAAAACCACAGGGCCCTAGAGGACCATGCTTTAGGTGCCAAGGAGATCATTTCATAAAGGATTTCCCACATCCTCCGATATCAGGACAATCGCAATACTATAACATACAAGGCTTTTGTGCCGATTGTGGTAAGGAACATATCATCAAAGATTGTCCTAAGAACCCAGTTAACGCTTCAAATGTGACACCAATCAACATGATAGGTATTGTAAACAACGCAAATGGATCCAACCCTACATACGTGCCTATCCAAGCTATAACCAGAGCCCAAGCACTCATACAGAACCAACAGCTTAATCAGGAGAAAATAGCCAGAACTAGTGAAGTTGGAGAGTCTAGCAGTAAAAAAACGAAGTCTTGGAAAGATTCCAGAGAAAGGATTAAGAGAAAGTGGAGTAAGAAGATAAGTGAGTTGGAAGGGAGTCTCAAGGAATCTAGAGCCAAAATCCTAGAATTGACTTCACAGGAATTGAATCAAGAAAACCCAGCTCAAAAATTAGGATCAGTTCTAGCGGAACCCATACAAGAAAACCTAGACATGATGTTTCATGCATATCAGGCTAGAATAAAAGAAGGACCTCAAATAGCTAAAATGAGCAAAAACTACCCTCGAGCAGACCTAGAAATTGAGAGGACTAAGCTTTGCATGAAGATGGTAGAATTAGCACAAGCAATGTTTGAAGCCTCTAGATATCTAATTTGAAATAACATGGCAAAACCGGAACTACACTTTCAAGGACTAATGGAGAGGCTCGAATACTTGATAGAAAGCAAAGAGAAAAAAGGATCAGCATCGGAACCCTATCTCAAGTACCCGATACGGAAGGTGAAGACAACCTGTCTTCCATACATAGATATTCACATGAATTTTTGAGAGAAATCCAAGAAGAGAAATGGAGAAAAGAACAAGGAACCCATCCTCCTATTCAAGAAATAGATGACTTATAGGAACAATTTCCCCAAGACATTCCCTCTATTTACGATGATGTAGAGGAAGAACAACTAAGTGAACACATAGGTTTTGAATCTAACTCCTTGCATGAATTACCTCAGTTCACAGGACCTTGGGAAGCAAAGTCTATTAGTATGAGAGCGCCCACGATAATAGTGAGGAATGAAGAATCAGTAATCCCTAGAAACACGGAAGTGATCAAGAATACCAAAGTACAATGTAATCTCACCCTAGAAGAGTTGTTAAAGGTAAAACCAGAATTGTGTAAACACGTAGCGAATCAATTCCCTGAGCTTGCTACTACTCCCTCACAGATAGGAACACACAAGAAGGTACCAGAGATACCCATAGAAAAGATCGGAGATGTAAGTGAAGGAGAGGAAGGTAACACTTATCTTCCAATAACCCATCAGGGCTACACCACCAAAGCCATCTTAGATTCAGGAGCCGGAGTAGCCATCGCTACCACCGCTTTATGGAAACATTGGGGTAAGCCAGCATCGAGACCTACCAGGATGAAGCTACAAATGGCTGATGGACACATAGAAAAACCATTAGGCTTACTAGAAGTCATATCTCTCACCACTTGTGGTGTGGAGTTTGAGCATACCTTTTCCATTTGTGATTTTGCAAAAAATCCTACTTATGAGATGATATTGGGACGACCATTCATGCGTCAGTTGCAAATTGTACAAGATTGGGGAACTAATTCTTTGTACTTGCAACATTTAGGAGTGACTACTAAAGTCAATCTTAAAGACTATTCACATAGAGAGGTACCCCCAATACAATGGAATACTGTCCATAAGACACAGGTAGAAACAGAATCAGTACATTCATTAGAGTCAGACCCCTCATGGTTACACGAGGACACTCATTTATGGATGTGTAAGGTAGCAAAACAAGAGGAAGAACGGTTAGAAGCTAGGACTTTAGGTGCAAAACAACATCCACGAACCCTTCAAGACCTAGCTTACGCACCTGTAGTATTTCCAGATGAGGAGTTTGAACCTCATGGTTGTGCAGAAATCCTAGCAACCATGGATGTAGCCATCAATGAAGAACAATGGACACCCCACTGTGATGAGGATGGCTATGACATATCTGTCTTCACGATAGAGCCGATCATGTGTGATTTAGTTTTAGAAGAGTGTGAACCTAACGCTGATGCATTTGAGGATGCAAGCAATTTTGATCTAGAGTCAATTATTATGGACCCACCCTTTGCATCAGAGGAAGAATATTTTTACGAAGTAGAGACTTACCCTCAGAGACACGAAGAGATTATGAATGAGGTGAGGTTAGCCACTCAAGTGACCACTAAAAGTGAAGGTAAGAAAAGAAAGAAGAAAGAAACCATGTCAGAAAAAGAAGAATCCTTGTTTGAGGTTCCCAAGAACTTCAAGAAGTATGAACTAGAAGATAGAAGAATAATGGTACGAATGCCTAACAGAAAGGCTGATGATGGAGAAGTATATGATAACCGAGAGAAAACCAAGAAAATCATAGTAGCCATCGAAGGAGAAGAAGAAAAGTGTACATACATTGGGCATGATTTGACGAATGAAGAAGAAGAAGAATTAGTTTCCCTATTGCACGAATATAGAGATGTGTTCGCATGGAGTTACAAAGATTTGAAAGGAGTAGATACAGATATATGTTCTCATAGAATCCCTATGACTCCAGATGCAAAACCTACGAAACAAAAACCATACACGTATAATGATAATTACGCTACGAAGATTAAAGAGGAAATAGATCGTTTGATAGAAACAGGATTCATTTACGAAATTGAGCATACCGAATGGGTATCCCCCATTGTGGCTGTGCCCAAGAAGAACAAAAAATTGCGTGTGTGTATTAACCTTAAAAAAGTTAATGCCGCCATGATTAGAGACAGTTATCCTCTTCCTATCATGGAACATTTATTGGAAAGAGTTGCGGGCAAGGAAGTTTACAGCTTTCTTGATGGATTCTCAGGCTATAATCAGGTAGCCATTGCTCTAGAGGACCAACACAAGATGGCTTTTGCCACAGAATGGGGCATATTTGCATTTCCTGTGATGCCTTTTGGGCTCACAAATGCACCCGCCACTTTCGAGCAACTCATGTGTCATGTTTGTAAGGAATTCTTACGCAAGAATTTGGAAGTTTATGTCGATGACTTATGTGCTCATTCGAATGTCAGATAGACACATATCCCTGAGTTAAGACAAGTATTTGACAAATGTCGAGAATATCAGGTTTGTTTGAACCCAGAAAAATGTGTTTTCATGGTCAGACAAGGAAAAATTCTAGGACACATTGTGTCAAAGAATGGAATCTCTACGGACGAAGAAAAAGTGAAGGTGATTGAAGATCTACCTAGGCCAAACAACGTAAAAGAGGTACAAACATTTATGGGACATTGTGGTTATTATAGACGATTCATACACATGTATGCAATCATAGTCAAGCCTCTGTACTCTCTTTTGACCAAATATGAATGGACAGATGAATGTGAGAATTCATTCAATGAACTTAAACGATGTTTGTGCTCAGCACCTATATTAACAACCCCGGATTGGAGTAAGCCATTCCATGTACATGTGGATGCATCCAATTATGCCATAGGATGTGTGTTAGCACAACCCACGAATGAAGGTAATATAGACCTCCCCATAGCTTACGCGAGCAGACAGTTGAACGCAGCAGAAAGAAATTACACCACTACGGAAAGATAAGGCTTAGGAATGGTTTACACAGTAAAGAAATTCAGGCATTATTTGTTGGCAAAAAAGTTCAGATTCTTTACAGATCATCAAGCGTTATTGTATTTAGTCAATAAACCATGTAACACGGGAAGATTGATACGTTGGTTTCTATTACTCATGGAGTATGATTTTGAAGTAGTAGTCAGGAAAGGGAAGACACATCTCAGAGCTGACCACCTTTCGAGACTAACCTCAGGAGAAGCTCCTCAAGGAGTAGTGGATGAGTTACCTGATGCATATTTGTTTAACCTTGAGATAGCACCAGAATGGGCTAAGCCGATAGTCCCGATTCTCACATATGGACCCAAGAATCCTAGGATAAGGATCAAGGAAGGAGAGATTACCAAGTCACAGAGATACCAAATCATAGCAAGAAGTATATATAAACAGGATAATCAAAAGATTCTTGCTTGTTGCATAGATGAATCAGAACATGCGAATTGGTTGCAATTAGCACACGTAGGTGCACTAAAGCAACATCATTCGAAACATCGTACTTTACAGACTCTGCATAGACTAGGGGTATATTGGCCTTCAATGGAAGAAGACGTCTACAAATTGTGTAAAGCATGCCCTGATTGTTGTGAAAGACCACCAGTAGAACATGCTACATTGTATCACGTGTCTCTCACACCAGATTGGAGTGAACCCTTAGTGACATACTTGAGGACTGCAGGTACAAGGCAAGATTAGTTGCCAAAGGATGCTCACAAACTCATGGTATAGACTATGAGGAAACATTCTCACCGGTTGCAAAGATGACTACAATCAGGACATTGATAAGTGTAGCTGCTGCAAGGAATTGGAGACTCCTCCAACTTCATGTGAAAAATGCATTCTTAAATGGTTGGATAAAAGAAGAGGTATACATGTCACATCCACCAGGTTTTGAAAACCATAATCATCCATCTTATGTTTGCAGACTTAAGAAAGCATTGCATGGATTGAAATAAGCTCCTAGAGCTTGGAATTACAGGTTGGTTACATATCTTCAAGATCAAGGGTTCAAAGCTAGCAGCTCAGATCCTTCTCTATTCATCAAAAGGGATCACAATGAGGTTATCTATCTATGTGTATATGTAGATGATATTATTGTGATAGGTGATGATCTAAATGGCATTCAAAGGATCAAGAGACACATGCAAGAGGAGTTCAAAATCAGTGACCTAGGTGAGCTCACATATTTCCTAGGTATGCAGGTGATCTATACAGATGAAGGAATGTATTAAACTCAAAGAAGATACATTCAGGATCTTCTTCTCAAGTTCAAAATGGAGAACACTAAACCTGCAGGTACACCTTTGGAGATGAATCATAAATTAAGTGTTTATGAAGGTGAGAAAATTGAAGACATTAAAGAGTATCAAAGCTTGGTAACGTAGCTTGATACATGCTACTCATACAAGGGCAGACATCTCATATAGTGTGGGAGTGCTTAGTCAATTCATGCACTCATTGAGAAGACCACACATGGATGTGGCTAAGAGAGCACTTAAGTATCTCAAAGGTACAATCAACGAAGTTATATTCTATCCTTACTCTTCACATTTGGATATCAAAATCTACTCAGATGCAGATTGGGTAGGAGCTAAGGATGATAGAAAAAGTACATCTGGTTACTTAGCATTTGCAGGTTCGAAGCTAGTGTCATGGAGTTCCAAGAAGCAACCAACAGTTGCTTTATCTTCAACTGAAGCAGAGTACAGAGGCTTGACCATAGCAACTCAAGAGGCAATATGGTTAAAAGCATTGTATACAGATTTGGAACTTGTGAGTTCCAAACCTCACATATTTGGAGATAATGTAAGTTCCATGCATCTAGCGGAAAATCCTATTTCCATGCGAGAACCAAGAACATAGAAGTCCATTACCACTTCATGAGGGAGAAGCTCATGGCAAAGGAGATCGACATTTCTTTTGTTCCGACTGAAAAGCAAGTAGCAGATATGATGACGAAGGCACTTGATGGAATAAAGCTTTGTAGATTCAGAGCTATGGCAGGTATTCAACCTATCAGAGAATGAAGACTCAAGCATACTTTAGCTTGAGGGGGAACTATTGGAACATCAAGCTTACACTATTCTTGAGGTGCATTTGATCTACATCAAAGGCTACGCGTCGAAAGAATATCCGTTGGAGAGTTCTTTCTCATATGCTCATTTATTGTATTTTTTGAGAGATTTTTTATGATTCATTTACCGTTGTAAAAGCCTTGAGCTTTACACATGTAAAGGTAGAAAGATAGAGCCCAAATCCCACGAATTTGTGGTGGTTGAAGTTGCATTCAATCAAGCAAATCAAATCACCTAAAAGTAGATCAAACTAGATCTTCACTTTTCCTAGATTGT
This sequence comes from Ceratopteris richardii, assembly GCA_020310875.1. Taxonomy (NCBI): domain Eukaryota; kingdom Viridiplantae; phylum Streptophyta; class Polypodiopsida; order Polypodiales; family Pteridaceae; genus Ceratopteris; species Ceratopteris richardii. The sequence continues at coordinate 146,144,578 of CM035436.1, read as the reverse complement.
AGGAAAGTGAGTTGATTCCCTCCAACAACCATTCCCACATTCATTTGAATTCAAATTCAACTTGTAAAAGTCTTGGAACACTCCTAGATTCTATATAAAGACTTGAAATCACTTGTACATTACATGGAAGCAATATACATACACTTGTGACCATCATTGTCTTGCTCCTTCAATTTTTTGCATCATCTTCTTCGCCAACAGTAATCTTGTAGAGGCTTCTGCTCTCTCTCCAGAGCTCCAAATTGAGTGCAAGATGCCTCATTGGAAAGGTATTAGTGTGCAGTTTATGCCTATAAATTTTCATAGCATTTAGTTCAGTAGATTTGGAGAAATCTGGGTTTTTCTGTCTCAAGGTTAGTCTCTATGTATTCCTGAAAAATAGGAAGTACCACCGGTGAATGTCGCATTCATTCCTATAGCATATTTTGCTTATTCCTTATACTTTTGTGCATTCCATACACTCAACCGTGTGTGTATCACTCCCATAAAAGGACTTTTTCTAATTGTAATCAAGCTGGTCGCTATGGGCATTTGAAGTTCATTGTCTCTTCCATAGATAGTAAGTTTTTTGAGCTAGTCAACCCACAAACCTATCTGTTTTGTATCGATTCATTCTCCTTGATGCTCCAAAGTAAATAGGGTGTTTCTTTGCACTTATAGCATGTCTATAAGGTCTATTTGAGTCTCCATAAGCTCAAGGGCTGGTCTTGTGCCGGTTGGGTTGACCAAACTTCGTCGCTTCGAAACGCACTTTTCTACCTTCCACAAGCTTCTCCAAGTTCTTTCACTCACTGCACAAACCTTTGTACAAACATCACCAATTTTCACCCCAAAACCCTCCATCTCCCCCACCCCCACCACCAACCACTGCGAAAACCCCTGTTGTAATAATCACCATGACACAAACCACCATCCCATCAACATCCTTTTCTTATGAGCCAACATCCCAGGCCAATCTTGTTTCTTCCATTACCAACCCTTTGATCCCTTCACCCTTCTCGCATATTGAACCCATCATTCAACGTCCAATAATACCTAGCATAGAGGGACATCCATGGCCCACATAAGTAATTCTAGGCTTTCTTGCTTACCCATATTCACACATTCCCCTTTCCAAGAATCCATACTTCCCATCTGCCCCCATACCTCACTTTGCCCAATTGCCCCACCTCATTACATATCCTTCATCGAACAATTCATTCGTGCTCCTAATTCTCAGATGCTAGGTTCATAGACACTCACAACCACATCACTCGACACTGACACCACACTCACTTCACCTACCATACTCACATACATGGTAGCCCGTGCACGCACCGCACTGTCACCCCATGGACATTTCACCATGCATAACACTCCCTCCTCTCCCTACAATTCCACCATCACCCACTCCCCTACCCCCTACATCACCACTCACCACCTCGTTGGTAGACACTGTTGGTGCAAAATCCAAGCCCACACATTTGGCTTGAGGTTCATAAAGATGTGATGTCTCATGAAAACCATTGCTAGCGGAGATTTACAACTTTACCTTTGTAAAAGTCATTTCTTTTGACTTAAAAATATTTGTAATTACATACCAAAAAGTCGTGGACTTGGTTAGTTGGAAAGTAACAACTACATTGAAACTCAAGAGGCCATATGGATTATATTGTTGTATACAAAATTGGGCTTGCATACTACATCTCCAATGATCTTTGGAGATAATACAAGTTCATTACACCATGCAGCTAATCCTATTGATCATGCTAGGACCAAGCATATAGAGGTCAACTATCATTATGTGAGAGAGAAACTATTAAGCAAGGATATTAAGCTGACATATGTATCAACTAATATGCAATGTGCAGATTTATTGACTAAAGCATTAGATGGTACAAAACTTTGTAGGTTTAAAGCAATGATTGGATTGCACGATGTTCATGAAGATTGAAGATAAAGACCAAGCCAAAATGTTTCGCTTGAGGGGGAGCTGTTGGTGCAAAATCCAAGCCCACACATTTGGCTTGAGGTTCATAAAGATGTGAAGTCTCATGAAAACCATTGCTAGTGGAAATTTACCACTTTACCTTTGTAAAAGTCATTTCTTTTGACTTAAGAATATTTGTAATTACATACCAAAAAGTCATGGACTTGGTTAGTTGGAAAGTAATAACTACATTGAGAGAATACCTCCTAGAATGAAGGTTCACTTTTAGAGAAAGCCAAAATTTGAATTCAAATTCAAATTTGAATGGAACTCCTATATAAACTCTCTTAAAAAAGTCATGGTATATGTGATCATTCCCTGAGTTCTCCTTTGTCATTTTGTTTATGTGTAAGGTGTACATTGTAGCCTACAATATTCATCATCATAAGGCTATGATTACCAAGTCTATGACCTTGTACAACATTGTTCATTAATACAGTATACCTACATTGTTCATCTATGATATCTCTGATATAGTCATTTCTCACTGTCAACGTGCACTGATCATATCTCACTCACTTCTCCACCAAATTCAATGATCTATAACATGTTGGAATCAACTCCAAGGTATCTAAATGCTGACAAAGTTTGAAGCAAAGCCATTCAGCCAGTTGGGAGAAATCTGCATCGAAGCATTCACTGGTCAATCTCTACAGAGGTCCTAAAAAAACGGGGGTAATGATTAATTTGCTAAATTGATTTCTCTGAGTATAATTGACCATTTCAAGTGATTCCACTTGGAATCATTAGTTTACTAAGCTAGTTAGATAGCCCTAAAAGGATTTTTTCCAATTCCTATTGTACTGGTTGTACTGAGCATTACAAGCAACAGGTGTATGATCCAAAATAGAAGTTTTTCTTGAATCCTTCTATTTAGAAGTAGTCTATTTTAATCAAATCTTTACATACATCATTTTCAAAGTACATAGGCACTTTTATGGTGTCATTGGAAATTTAAGAGGGTCCACATATCAAGTCTGAAGCTACAAGTGGCTAGTACAAAGCACGATTTGGAAGTACCTACTCATCACTTGGAGTGTCCATCCATCTTTCCCAATAGACACAACATCCACAACTCCCCTACCCACTCCCATTCCTGCTGCATTCCAAACTCCTCCCCACACATCATAATGTAAATAATTCATTCAATCTATTAATTTAGTGTGCATGTCAATTACAACAAGAATATCAACAATTGGATGAGCACAATGCTGCCTTCTAGGTAGAGTCATGGAGGCTACAAGTTAGAGTCACTACACTCGAAGCTGACCATCACACACTTCTGGTAGAGTATGTTGAAAATATAGCAAGCTTCAATGGACGTTTTCATACTGGTTCATCTCCCATCCTCCATTTTTCCTCATAAGAATTCTCCTTTGGTTACTAGCTTAGAGATCATGTTCCAAGTGCATATGAACGCAGTCATTAGCTCTCTTCAACAAATAGTATATCAATAAAAGAAGAATAAGTCATGCATCTAAAAAAACTCGTAGCCTGTTTAGCTCTTCCTTAGATTTAGCATGAAAAATGGGAATCACCATCAAACTGCATGACTCACATAAATTAGCCGTAGAAGTCACCTCATTTCATGCACGAAGCTGAAAATGCTCCTTGATTCATGGAACCCACCGATTTGAACAAATACTTATTTAAGGAAGGGGCGCAAGTTTTCTGAGTGTGGCTCACATAGCACTGTGGCTTCTCTCATGAAGATGACACTCACCTTTGTATAAGTTCTGGAGCCTGAGCCTCTGATGTATCAAGCCAAGATCAATTGAGCATTGGTTGAATATCTATGTTTTACTTCTCTATCTCTCTCCCTCTCTATACACGTGACTGCCGCTTGAATGATGCTGTGAAGAAGTTTGCAGGCAACCATTTGATAATATCAAATCTGCAACATGCATGATGATCAACATACTATTCGGTAAACTTTGCGTTCTACATTGTTGAGTAAAAAAAAAGAATAATAGAGATTGGTAATTGTGCTTTATTCTTTTGTTCCCGAGAAAGTTTCTGATATAACAGGACAATATAAGTTGCGGAGAGTATCACATACACAGTGATGTGATATGACAAAGAAGTTTGTTTATTTGCATCAAAGATTGATGACATGACTGCATAATATTCGTATATATTGTTTATGAATGCAATTTGGAGAACGTGGGTCACTTGGTCAAAGTGAATGAAGTGATGTGATGTAAATCAGCGCTAGTGAGATATACCTAACTCATATTAAGATGTCATGAAGTGGCAGATCTACATGAGGCCTTTTTAAGAATAAAGTGACTCATGTATAGAGCATATCTCTGTAGTGAGATATATTGTAGTGAGATATACATGTGTACTTCTACGGAATTGAAGTTACAGGTTTACAGGGTGACTGAGAGCTTATATATACAAGTATATGTGCAGATTGCTAATTTGTAATGCTACAGGTTTACAGGTTGGCGGAGATCGTACATATTCAAGGATATGTGCATGTTGCTAATTTGTAGCACTAGAGATTGCCTTATATATCAAAAGGATATTGACACTTGAATGATTAAGTTATGACTCTGCAGGTCGCTTCTCTTGAAAGACATATTGATGTCTTATGAGTCACATTTTTGGATGAATATCACATTGAAGTTAATGTATGATTTTGTATTGAGGGTTCACATGGAACTAAACCATGAACATTGATACAAGAGGATATGTGGGAGTGATGTTTTAACTTTTCATATGAGCTGATCAACATATACATATACTCGAGATATTATTATGATGTATCTATGTGATTTTATGAGTGATGTACAGGGATACATCTATGTGATTTTATGTTGTTGGGTGTGCAGGTGCAACAAGGTTATTAAGTATTGAAGAAAGAGCAGTAACATGAGTTGTGTTCATATGTGCCATAGTAAGGCTGCTAATGCATATGATTGTTTTTGTCCGCTAGTCCCTCAGAATATTTTATGAAATAATTCATTGAATGATATATGCTATGATATATATCTCTTTGCAGCGACAAAGTGTGACGATATCAATGTACTAACAAATGATGATATGCAAGTATTTGAAAATTGTTATATATGACTATCACAGGAATTCAAAGAGAGAAGATCTTATATCATTGTGATGCATTAGTGACAGTCTATGTATGAAGTTGTGTGGTACTGCTAAAGATGCATTGAAGTTGTGGTTTATCACTAAGAATCCAAAGGGCACTAGAGAAAATAAAATCGATTAAAACACTCATTTCGATCTTGTTGGGTAATCAGCCCATCACCTTCCGCGTGTGTTTTCGGTATTGCATTTACCAACAAAGTATACCACCTTACAATAGGCTCACACCAAATTGGAGTCCAAGATGTCTACTATGGATGATAAAGCAGTCAAAGATTTGGAAAATGTGCTCCAATCACAAATGCTCACCAATCTGACACTTAGACGCAATCCAGGGCCACTACGGAAGCACATGGCTGCAGCCTTGGAAGAGAACAAGCGGCTTCAGCAACAAAACCAAGACGATTTTGAAGCAGCTATAGAAGAATTAGAGGCCCTTAGGCAACAAGTGGTAGAACTACAAGCATGTCTATTACCATATGAACGGCCACCCTCTCTAGTTGAAGAGACAAAACCTGAAATCATGGTTGAAATTCTGATTGACGAAAGTTTTGAAGAGCCTTATGAACCTATACCGATACCCGGTAGATGTTTCATAGAAGAGGGACATGATCATTAAAGATAGAAGTCTGGGATTGGATAAGGAGAGTGGAACAAATCAGGCAAACACATCATGATCGTGTCGTTGTGCAAATCCAATGGCTCACCAATCTAGAAGACACTATCCTCAAATCTTCTTATTTTTAGAATCTCTCTCATCAATGGCTCATTACCACATCTGAGAACCAATATGTGCCATACTTTGTCTTGTTAGGGGATTATAATGTAGAGGTCAAAAGGCATAGAGGAAAAGATCCAACATTAGCCACTCAGTTTGAGCCTGATGACATACCTCAAGATGTGCATGCTAGCTCCATTTTCCAACCTCGTTGGCGTGAACGGTTATTAATAGACAACCCCGAGATGATGAGAACATGGGCCACCATGCCTCTATATTTAAGTATAACCCATGTTATTTCCCGGTGGTCCACCGTAGGTCCTCGCAAGCCTTCGCCATCAAAGTCTGTAACAACAAAGGTTGTTCATAAATTGGGTGAACTATCCCTATTTTGCTCCCCCCAAAGCACCACCAACGGTCACTTATATGATCTCAACTATATGCCATTGGTCTACTCGCTTGAAGAATGTATGAGACATCGCAACAAAGATGTGTATGAAAATATTTGAGCTCATGAAAGTGCTCTTCAAGAATTTTCAAAAGGCTCAAGCTCCATACATCTCCGCCCTTGAATTTTCTGAAGGTAATAGAGATTTGGTCTATGACATGAGCCAGACCCCGTCGATCAACATAATCTATGCTTGCCATGCACACATAAAGTATTTACCTGCTTGCTACAAGCACGCATTCGAAGAAGTGATCTCCACCGAGTTCTGGGAATATCATTCCAAAATGTTTATTCCCAAACCAACACATTTTTTGTATCTCTTTGTAGTGGAACAAGCCATACATGTTGTTCATTTATGCTTACCACATCTAGACATTCCAGATCCAATAGATAAGGATAAGATCATGATAGATTTGGCTCAAGGATTATGCATTCAAGAACATTACTTAGCCATAGACGTCATCGAGTATTACATCAAGCACTCCCACCAACAAGGGTCTATCAAGGACAACAAACGCGAGAGACGGGGGTGTTGGCAGTAGTCAAGGCAGTCAAGGCATTACAGGACAAGGGAGCCAACATAAAGAATCAGAGTAGAGAGAAGGACCAAGTAGGCAAAGCATTCAATGAAGATCCAACAATTAAGGCCACACGAATTTTCCAAAATTAATCCTTTCTAATAGTGATTTTCATCACTACATGCACATTGTAAATATGATTTTTGGTAGATTAGACTCCATTTTGTTCAATCCAAGGAGTCCTCGAGCTTGCGGAGTATTACAAGTAGCTACATACCAATTTTCATAATTTTTAACTTCCTTTGAACCCTCAAATAAACCTTGGAACCTAATTTTTTACTAGGCCGGACACTAGGTCTAGGCAAGGCCAAAGCTAGTCAAAAACTATAAAAAGAGCTAGAGAGCTCATTTTTGAGGTTAGCTTGTTAGAGTTTTGAGCTATTGTAAGAGGCTTTATGAGTAATACAAAGAACTCCATTGTTCCTCTCTTTATTCTTGCCTTGTGTGCACGTGTGTGTGTATGTGTGCATGCTAGTGTGCTTCTCACTAATGCACTTGTGCCATCACCACTACAACATATGAGGGGCATAGCGACGTTGTCCATATCGACAGTCATGCCCCGGCATCGGTATGACTATTGAAAATGGTTGAAAAGCCACGGATGCAATACCGATGGTATGAGCGTCAGTATAGGCGTCGATAATTTACTGGAAATTATTGACACTTATACTGATGGCATACCGACACTTATACCGACGCAACATTTTAACCGGACCTGAGAGCAAAAATTTGACATTTGCTCGCATTTTGAATGAAAGTCTACTACTCTCGAGTTTGCGTGCGCGAACTACATTCTGAGCATATTGTGTACACACATCTCTCTCTTTCTCTCTCTCTCTCTTTCTCTCTCTTTGTCTACACACACCTCTCTATTTCCCTAGATCTAAAATTTTGTAAGTATCGCATATACTGTAGCATCCTTTCTCTTTCTTCGTGTTTTCCCTTTTCTAATTTTTCTCTTCAGTTTTGCAGGAGCTTTTTGGCGTGAGTACTTTGGAATTCGTCGAAGGACAACATTACGTGGACTTTGATGACAACGCTCCAAACAGTTACATCGAGGTAAGTGATTGTTTTGTTTTTGATTGATATAGAATAAGATAGAGAGAGAGCGAGAGATGAAAGAAAGAGAGAGATCTAGAGAAACATAAAGAGTGAGAGAGAGAGAGAGAGATGAAAGAGAGAGAGATGAAAGAGAGAGAGTGAAAGAGAGAGAGATGAAAGAGAGAGAGATATGAAATAGAAAGAGAATGAGATAGAGAGAGAGATGAATACATACATACATGCACATATGCATACACATACTCACATACATATTACATACACACATGCATATTACATACACACTCACATACATATTACATACACACGTGCATATACATACACATACATATTACATACTCACATGCATATGCATACACACATGTACATACATACATGCATATTACATACACACATGCATATACATACACACGCATATGCATACTCATACTCACATAAATACATGTACACACACATATACATACATACATGTACACACACATGTATACATACACACATGCATATGCATACATACATACACACATATTTGCATGTACACACACAGATACATACATACACACACACATATACATACACACTCAGGGGGTGGTGGGATCATGTGAGGTGCGTTGGAAGGTGGTGGATTGCATGGAGATGGGAATGGTGGTGGTGGTGGGGTAGTGTGAGAGGGAGTTTGAGATGTGAGTTCAATTATCTTAGCTTTCGTTTCTCTTAAACTTTCCTTGAGTTCACTCATCTTCTTTGCCCATTGTCTTTTCATTCTCTCGCGGCTATCTTTCTAGGCTCTCGTCCGTTTCTTGGTTATGCTCTCTGTTTCACTAACTTCGGCACTATTTTCTTGGCCTAAACCTTGGTTCTGTTGCAAAGCTTGAGCTCTGGTGACCACTTGCACTGGTGCAGTGGAAGCTACACTTCCTGTGGAGTCTACCACTAACCCAATAACATTGATAGGAGTGATTTTTGGCATATTATTGGGGTTCTTAGGACAATCTCATAAGAGATGCTCTTTTCCACAATCCGAACAAAAGCCCTGAATGATCACATATTGGGGCTGTGAAGGTGCAGGCATAGGGCAATCACGAATAAGGTGATCTCCCTAACATCTGTAGCATGGTCCTCTAGGGAATGGGGGTCTTACCTGCCTGGGTTGAGGTCTAGAGTTGGGGTTTGCGTACATGACATTTGCGTAATTTGGCTCCCAACTAGGTTCACTCGGTTCTTTGCTATAGTAGGACTCACCATGTTCAGGAGACTGCATGTAGTAATCCTGGGGGCTATCAATATGTGTAGAATCAAAGCTATAGTCACTAGGGTCACTTTTGGAAAGTAATGGAGTTATTGGAACTATAGATCTATTCAAATTTTCTTCAACAACTGCATACTTTACACGAATCACATTAGTTGGAGCAGGAGGTTGTTGGGCTAGCATTGGTTGAGGTCTCTGCTAGGCCTGATATTGTGATTTGTAGGTTTGTGGAGGCCTAGCATACTGTTGTGGTGGGATTGGTTCTGGTATCTGCCCTGTTGTGGATATGATTGAGGGTAATTTTGTCTCATAGTTTGTTTGTTATAGGGGCAGTCTTGTGCAGTATGGTTGGTGTATCTTCTCTCTATCGTGCAGTACTGGCTACTAGGATTCACTTGGGATTGATCCATAATGGGACATACATTCGCCATATGGTCACCTCCACAGGTATAGCATCTTTTCACTGGGGCAAACCTTGGTATTTGTTTGCTTGATACTCTTAATTTCTGAGCTACTTTTCTCTGCAAGTTCCTCGATAGATGTGGATTGCATGGAAGAGAGGCTAGTAGAACTATCTGAATCTTTGTAGATTTTTGAAAGCTCTAATTCCTCCCCTAGGTTATCCTCGATGTCGATGCACATGCGTACACACTCTTCTATGGTCCTAGGGTCCTTCAAGTACACGTATGATCTCAATTTGGTACTTAGCAATCCATCCAAAAATAAAGCCACTTGTTTGGTTGGAGTGGGCAACTCAGGAATAGGGCACCTCTCTAAGTATTGCCTAAACCTTCTTCGTGCAAGTCTAACCATCTCTTGAGGGGTTTGCTTGAAGCTATGAATCAGTGAGGAAGTGTTATGCCTTATGCCACTCTTAGAGAATTCAATAATGAAAGCCCCTAGAAGTTGGTCTATGTTCCTGAAGTGTCTCTCATTTAGTGGTTGAAACCACGTAAGGGTGATGTTCCTAAGGGTTAGACCAAAGGCATTGTATTGCGTGAATAGGTCCTCCACTTGTTCAGCTCTCAAGACTTGCCTAAACTCGGCCACATGATCATATGGGTCTCTTGTGCCATCGAAGTAGTTCTTCATGGATTTAAATAGCTGCATAGGTCTCAAAGTCCTCGTGTGCTCTCTAGGTCTTGGTAGAGGGAATTCATCAGCAGTTCTTTGGTTTCTTGGGGCTCTAGGTCTCTCAGGTTCCATTTTCGTTCTTGTCTTTTCTCTTCCCAAGGGATTGGCAAAGCTTACCTCTGGCCAGTCTCTACTCCTATCTCTTTGGGCTCCATGAGCTTGGGATGTTCCAGCTCCTTGGTGGCCATATGAAACATTAGATCTTGGTTGGGGGAAAATAAATTCTCCCCTCCAAGTGTAGGCATGTCTACCATGTTTTGAGACCACAAATATCCTCTCCGAAGTATTCTCTAAATAGGTCACTTTGCCTGGGCTCAAGATGTTTGAACTCATATATTGTAATTGTTCCTACCTCATTTGGTTGATCAGGCTTATACCTCCAAAAGGTTTCATCGGTCTCTCGGTTTAAGATCAGATCTATGCTCTTATTATCCTGGGGAACCCATTCCGGTGTGATAATTCTAGTGAGAACAGATTTGCCTCGAGGGGTTTTAGGCTCTCCACCTAAGTTTCCTTGCTCTTGGTTACCTAGGTCCATTTCCAGGATCACATTCCCGAGTTCGTCTGTCCTATCTGGGTGGCTGGTAACTACGTATATGGTTCCTTCTTTGTCCAGGTATGCTCCATTTTCAAACTTGATAGCTGGATGTTCAATTCCAATGGGTTCATCTGGGTTTTTGATCTGGACCACAGATCTTCCTAGGCTGTCTTCATAGATGCAAGCACCTAATCGGTTGGTCCTAAGGTATTCTAGTTGTGTCTTCCTGTAGGTCTCTCCAAAACCCTGAGACATCTCGGACTCACTAGTTTCAGAGCTAGGGTAGTGCGAATAATGGCTCAACTACTGGGCCCAAGACCTAGCAGTATGATTGACACTAGCCTCTGAAGACCTAAGACTCTGTCTATCTCTCCCTAGGTGTCGTCTTGACCTAAGGTTCATATGCCTAATTGAATAGTCCCAATTTCCCCAAGTACAACCTCGTTGCTGCGTCCTTTCGTATCAGTTACTTGGTTCTGTTTTAGTTGATTATCGTGTTTATGATCTTGTCTGATATCACCTTGTCAGGAATATTTGAGTGATTTTCCTCACTTTAAGTTATTCGTACCACATTAAGTTCTTTTCATTTGAAGTTATCGATCTCCCAGAGATTATCTTTATGCTTGAACTTGAGTATTTAATAGTCTTCAACTTGATAGATGCCCATCGTCGCCTTGACTTACTTCTAGCACTACTCGCACTTAGCCTGAGCTAGAAATTGACAAAGGGAGTTGAGAATAATCCAACCTCACTTGCTGATCCCTTGCCCTTTGGTGCTCAATAACCTCGTTCTCAAGCTTGCGGGATGCCCTCTAGTGCTCTCAATAGACGTGTAAAAGTCCCAAAGTTAGCTCAAGAATGAAATTCAAATGACAGAGCCAATCACTTTCATTCATGTAACTCAGATATCAATTAGCCTTTTGTCTTTATGGAAAACAATTCTAGAGATCCCTTACTTTTGTTCCCCCAAGGTATGGTCCACTTAAAAATACTATAGCTAATAATCCCCACGAGCTTTCTAATGAGCCTAAGATCACCCCGAATGGATTTCGTATGAGGAAGTTATGATAGTTCAGGGTTTTGGAGTGAAAACACGGTTCAAACAGGCTAACAGTTCACAGGATCTTTCTTAAAACACACATGTAGGGACCTCACAAATCACTAATTCCTTGATAAGTATGCCTAAAATTTACCCCAAAAACTTGGAATAAAAAAACCCTAGAAATTTGGCTGAAAAAGCCTGTCAATCCCGATCGAGAGGTCTGTCAATCGAGATTGACAGAGGTGTCCGTCGTGGCTATCACTCGCGATCGACACGTCAGTCACGATTGATGGTGTCAATCACGATCGATAGAGTCGGTCGTGGGTCCTGTCAATCAGGATCGACGGTGTCAATCGCGATCGACACTTTTTCCGCAATTTTCACCGTAATTTCAGTCAATCGGAGGTCTATCTGTCACAAGGGACACGTCTACACGTGAATACTAGTGTCAATCATGAAATTTCAGTCGGTCGCAATCGACGGTGTCGATCGCGATTGACTAAATCCTACATGGTAGTCGGTCGGTCGTGGGGTCTATCGATCGCGATTGACAGATGCTGTCGGTCGCAATTGACAGATTCTGTCGATCGTGGCTGTCGATCACGATCGATAGTGTCGGTCGTGATTGACAAAGAAACACAGAATTTTTTTACTATGATTAGTGATTTAGAGTGTACTCATCATGTAGATTATGGTGGTGCACTTTGTTTTACCAAAAGGTCAAATTTTTTGTCGATCGCGATTGACAGAGGTCTACGACACAGAGACAGGGCCGAGCTTTTTTGTACCTGCGCAGACGTCTGGAGATGATGATATAGCAAAAACCTGCCAGGAAGCTCAAAAAACATGCAAAAGTAGCACAAACAATTTGCTCTCTCACTCTCTCTCACATGTGGAATGAGAGAAATGGAAACAAAAAGCTGATATGATCAAAAACTGAAATTTTTCACGATGATGGAGATGGAGGGGGGAGATGGTGAGGATGATGATGGTGATGATGATGATGAAGTAAGAAAGAGAAAAATAAGGAAAAGTAAAGAAATTACCTACAACACCAACGTCATAACTCTATGTCTTACCATCACATGCTCGTCCTCAAAGCTCGATCCCCGGCAACGGTGCCAAAATTTGGTGTAGCTTGTTGGAGTTTATTGATCTCCAAAGTACAGCTAGAAGTAGGTGAAACCCAACAGGACATAGATGACTTTCTCACAAACTTGTATGCACAGACCAGTTTTCTTGCAGAGCAAACTGCTCTTTACTCACTTAGAATTTTCCAAAACAGTTTCACACACATAAACTAGACTCTAAGAGCTTTCCAACAAGCTATAGAACACCTCAAATAGATAAATACACAATGAGCTATGACCTCTGCAATATGCAGCTTTAATGGAGACCTTGAAACAGAGATGAACTTGAGGACACATATCACTTGCAGAGACTACTGCTCTTAACTCAGAACTCCAATGAATCTTAAACTTTCCACCATACATTTAGACTTTAAGAGCTTTCTAAAGAGCCAAAGAACACATGATTTGGATACATACACAAGGAGATATGACCTCTGCAAGTTTGAGGTTTAATGGAGACCTTCAGCAGGGGGTAAAACCAGAGAACACACACTACTTGCAGAGAGTACTGCTCTCCGCTCACAAAGCCAATGATTATGAAAATTTACAGGAAGCAATTAGATAGTAAGAGCTTTCGAATGAGCTATCAAACATGTAATTTGGATATATAATGAGGGAGATACAAGCTCTGCAATCTCTGGATAGAAAACTACAGCAACATAGAGATACACATATGACTCTCTTGGACATCCCACAAGATCACGACTTTTCTCCTCTTTTTATAGCATGGGAAACTAATCTAACACCTTCCTAATACATATAAATTTGTGGTAGACACTTGGATGGAGGTATTACATGACTCAAGTGCTCAAATAAGCAAAGTATTGATGGACTTTGAGAACTAGCCACATCGACCTTCCACTAGGACACCACTGCAGCTCCCTTGTGACTCACTAATTTGACTCACCATGTTCTAGAACTCACGTGGTATTTTTGCTACATTTTATGAATAATATGAGCCTTCTTGAAGTATTTGAAGACTTCCCAAAGGTATTTACATAATTTGAAACTTGTACCCTACATAAAACAAATGTTCGCAACATTCTCCCCCTCAAGTTTCAAAGGGTATTTCCTTCATGCCAAGAATATAGTTGAATCTTTGAAGCTTTGGTCCATCCAAGGATTTGGTGAAGATATCTGCAACTTGATCCTTTGTTCCCACAAAAGAAACTTGTACTTCATTGTTTATGGCCTTCTCTCGAACATAATGATAGTGAACCTCTACATGCTTTGTTCTAGCATGAAAAATAGGATTTGAGGTCATATGAATGCTGCTCAAGTTATCCCTATATATCAGTGGTACATCAACCTGCACATTCAAGTATGAAACAACTTTTTAAACCACATAACCTCAGTAGTAGCCAATGCTAAACATCTATACTCAGCCTCTGTAGAAGATAAAGCAACTGTAGGCTGTTTCTTTGAACTCCATGTTAATGTCTTGTTTCCTGCTATTACCACATATCCACTTGTGGATCTTCTGTCATCTTTGCTTCCAGCCCAATCTGCATCACTAAAGACTTTAAGAGTTAGATCAGCATCATGAATATAAAATAATCCTTCGTTCATGGTACCTTTCAAATACCTAAGCACTCTTTTCGCTGCATGCATATGAGGTACTCTAGGTTCATGCATAAACTGTGACAATACTCCCATTGCATAGCATATATCAGGTCTAGTTTTTGTTGCATAAATCAAAGATCCTACCATGGATCTATATACATTCATATCATGCAACTCATCACCTTCCTTTGCACTCAGCTTTACATTACATTCCATTGGAGTAGAAACAAATTTACATTCCTGCATACCAAACCTTTTCAGCATATCACATATATACTTTCTCTGTATCAACCATATACCTTCATCGCTATACACAATTTCAATCCCAAGAAAGTATCTAAGCAAACCAACATCTGAAAATTTAAATTCCTTTCCCAAATTACCTTTTATCTCATCAATTTCTTTTGCATCATTCCCTGTAATCAACAAGTCATCCACATAAATGCATACATAGACACACATGTCATCTACATGTTTTACATAAAGTGAAGGATCAGCATGACTCGCTGTGTATCCTTGCAGCATAAGATACTTTACCAACCTTGCATTCCATGCCCTTGGCGCCTGCTTAAGACCATATGGTGTAGCTCAGTGATGAGTAGCACCTCCTTTAATGTCAATCCGGGAAGACGAGAGGATGGTATGACGACCGTGAGCAAGTGAAGGCACAAGTGCATGAGTGAGAAGCACACAAACATGCACACACATACACACACACGTGCACACAAGGCAAGACAAAGAGTGAGAAGCAATGGAGTTCTTAGATTACTTTCAAAAAGCTCTTACAAGTTGAGATCAATTACAAGCTACCCCAAAAATGAGCTCTCTAGCTCTATTTATAGTTTTTGACTAGGTTTTGGCCTTGTCCAGACCTAGTGTCCGGCCTAGTTAAAAATTAGGTTCTCTACCCTATTTGAAGGTTCAAACGGAGTCTAAAAAATGTGAAAACTGATAGGTAGGTACTTCTAACGCTCCTCAAGCTCAAGGACTCCTTGGCTTGCACAAAATGGAGCTACAAAAATATGAAATGGTATTTACAATGGTTTTTAGTGATGAAAATCACTATTTTTGTAGGGATTTCTTCTAACATTTTGACATACATTTCCTAGAGCTCCCTACTTGCTCCTTCTTCTTGTGTGCCCAACTCTTTGATGCCTGAAAAATTTAAATGGCCTACTTGCCAGATCTTCTTTGACTACTGTGTCTGCCTGTGCTTTCTCTTCGTTCCGACTCCCTTCGTAGGCTTCCTTGTCTTGCAACTCCTTCAGTTCCTTGACTACTGCCAACAACCCCCCCTCTCTCGCGTCTGTCGTCTCTGACAGACCCTTATCTAGCTGTGCATTGGACATAATATTGAACAACATCAACAGCGAGGTGGTGTTCTTCTAATCGTAGCCCCCGTGCTAGATCTGTTAACAATGCATCCCAATTCACTGGTCCTGGTACGTCCGGATGGGGCACCCGCAATTGTTCTGAATGGATGGTTCTCTCCACAGCAAATAAGTGGAGGAGATGTGAGGGCCTGGGTACAAATATTTCTAAGTGATATTCCCAGAATCCTGTTACGAACATCTCCTCGAATGTCTGTTTAAAGCAAGCTGGGAGGTACTTTATTCTGGCGTGCCAAGCATATATTACCTCTATTGATGGGGTGGTGCTCATGTCGTATACCAGATCTTGGTTTCCTGTAAGAAAGCCAACACCTGAGAAGTGGGGGTCTTTAATATTCTTGAATGTCCTGAATGTGATTAGCATTAGTTCAAAGATTTTCATGCACATTTGGGCCATCACATCGGGGGTATTCCGTAGTCGAATGCTCCAGTGACGGATGGTAGAAATCATGTAATTCACAGTGGAAGGTCCTTGAGGAGGTGCTAGATAAACATAATTTAACCATTTTCACAACCTTTGATGTTCTTGACAACAATTGTAAACTCTGGCCAGGTGCGCCTGCGGAAGACTGGAACATAACAAGGATTGTATTTAATAAAAAGTGGCATGTTAGTCCAAGTACGAACCATCTCTAGGTAGGTCTCAAGGAGACGGATCCTCCAGGTGGGTTGATGAATGGATCCTTTCTTAGCACTTTCTGGGATATCATCGGGCCCAAATTGTGTGGCAAAAATTGGAGGTTTGCCACATCTGCGTTGAATCTCTGCGTTGTAATCTGCAAGGAGTACACAATATGGCACATATTGATCGTCGTTGGTGCCGATCCATCTATGATGAGACATGCTGCGGAAATATTCTGACTTTATGATGGTGTCCTCTAACTTTGCCATTGATTGGATTTGAATTGCCACTCGATCTTCATGGGTTGTTGCTGTTTTCTCTAGTGTCTGGAGCCATTCAGGTACTTCAACTTCTAAGGTGTCCATTCCTTCTGAGGTCTGTGCACCACTTGGCATCGGCATAGGAACATATGGTTCCTCATACGTTTCGTCCACCTCAATGGGTACTAATTCCTCAGGCTTGGGTTCTACAACTGGAGAGGGCTTCCTTTCATATTCCAGTAACTTTTTCTGCAGCTCCGCCACCTGCTCTGTCAATGCCTTTACTTCTTCTGAAGTCGAGGTCGTTTCTATGACTTTGGGTTGAACCTCCTGTTCCTTGAGCTGGCTACGTAGTTCATCCCATTCCCTTTCCAAATCATCATGTGCTTCTAATAAATCCGCATAGCTTTCCAAGATGGTTTTCAATGTTTTTGAGGGAACTGCTTTGAATTGTTCTGGGTCAATTTCATGGGGAGAGCCTTCCATGGCAGCTTCCAGGTTTTCTTCGTTTTGTTTCTACAGACGTTTGTTTTCTTCAAGGGCTCTAGCCATGTGTTTTCGGAGTAGAGTTAAATTTCACCGGACTCTCAGATTATCTGTTTGGTAAACCTCTAGTAAGGCTTCGAGTTGTTTGACACCTGACTCTTGTGATGGTTGGGGTGTCTCCAGGAGGGTTTGATGAGCTTGCTCGAGAGTGGTGTCACGTTGATTGAGGTCTGCATTTTCTTCTTCTATACTTGTGAGCCGTCTTTGGAGTTGTAGATGATTCGTTGTCGGCTGATTATGACGGTCTTCGAGAGCCTGGTACTCACTCTGAAGTTGATACACGCATTGATGTAATGCTATGAATATACTATTTACATTAAACGATGCAGGGAAAGATGAAGATGCAGGGGGGATAGGGAAGGGGAAGGGAGTTGTGAATGCTGGGGAGTCAAGTGGTGAGGTAGGTGGAGGGGATATGGGAGATTGAGGTTGTGTGGGGGGTGGGAGTGGTGCTGTGGCTGGTGATGTTTCCATTGTGTCGAATGTGTGTGTGACTGTAAAGATGGGAACAGTGGGTGGGGTGGATGTGATATTTGTGAAGAGTGTTGTGTAGGTGGGCATGGTAACTCCTCTGACTTGGATTCCAGGAGAGAGAGGAATTCCCATGACGACTGTGGTAATGGCAAAAATGGGTGTGGTGGTGCTAGATGGTGAGGCAAAAATGGTTTGTGTGTTGCCGCCTGGTTCTGATACATTGATGTGTATTTGTTTGCCAGATCGCATGGGACTGGTAGGCACACGTTTCTCAAGTCGATTAATATAAGTCATGGCTGCATGAACAGCCTCATCTAAGCCCACTGCATCAGCGTGCAGGTTCATTGATTCGATGAACATGTCATCCACACCTTCCTCGGCTAACATTTGACTCATGATCATCTTTGTTGTTTCGAGTGACAGCTTGTGTTGCTCCTGGACTCGCTTCATAGTTTCGTATAATCTTTTTATTTGGGCCGAGTATGCCGGGGCACTTGCTAGTTCTGAAAGTTCTTCATATTCTTGGTCATACTCCTCGTGTGCCTCTTGTTCTTCTATCTCTTCTTCATCATCTTCTACTTCTACTACTCTCGGTTGGGTCGGGGCTGAAGTTGTAGTCGTGGGTTGTTGTTCTTGGGTCTCCTCCGCTTCTGTCTCCAGGTTAGATTCATTGATCAAACGGGCAATTTCTTCATCTGTTAGATTAGCAAGGGTATAACCTTGAGGGAATTCCAAGTCTACTGGAATAGGAGGAAACACCAGGTTGGGTCCTTCTGCACTTGGTCTGGGTAGACGAATGGTGAATGGTCGGACATGCCTCGTTTGGGGAGGAGTCACCTCGGGTGTGGTAGTGGCTCCCCTTGGTTGAGCGCATGGTAATTGAACTCCCCCTCTCATCTTCTTCGATGGAGACCCGCTCTTGATAGCCGTCTTTGGAACTCTTGAGCCCTGGACCATACTAGTGCTCTTTGAATGGGCACGTCGTACGCTAAGCACCTGTAAATTATTCTTGTGAGCGCACAGCATCCATGAAGTACATTTTTATGTTTCTTATTCCACCGCTGATGGGCTAGGTGTATTTGATCGATGATCTAGTGTGGTATGTTGATGGTGAGGTTCTCTGTCTCCGCCAAGTACAAGCTGAACCATATCTTTTTTGGTGGCATAGTGAATCATTCTTGGGCGGGAAAAGCAAAATGTTGCATGATAGTTTGTAAGTGTAGAGTAATGGTAGGTGTCATTGCTACCATGTCCTTCAATTTGTTGAGATCCTTATGCTTCATCCTGCCAGGAACCATTAGTTCTTTCTCAGTTGGAATATGCATTCCTTACATGTTCAATGCTCCTTGTACCAAATTGAGGGTCAGTTTGAATCTCTTGAGTTCGTGGCCTGGCAATAGTGAGGGTAGCACAAAAGTACTATCGTCTCCCTTGGCCCTGCTAGGAGTGATGGTACTGATAAAGTAGGAGCAGTGAAGGAAATCTGGCTTAAGCAAATGTGCTCTGAAGTAGCTATCCAATCCCGCTTTGGTCCAAACCGATCACATTACTTCTGCATTCTGATAGTTTTCAAATTCGCGAGTGAAAAAATGATAACATCCCCATTTGCCATTGAACTCAATTTCTGCTTCCCAGAAGTAGGTGCCATCACCCAATGGCCCTGCGACATCACTAAACCAATGAGCATGTTTCCCCACTTGAGAAGTGTGTCCCTGAGGAGGATCCTGAATAGGGAGAACATGCACAGCTTGAAGTTCCTGAGGTCTTTCAGTGAGTGGTGGTTCTAGGAGGAGGGTTTCAATGTCCACAATCTGTGCGCTAGACCCTACCTGGGAACTGGTGCCTCTTGCTTCTGCCATTGTTATCGCTTTCTTGCTGGTTCTGTGAGAATATAGAGTCATGCGTTAATATTGTAATGGACAAGATAGAACACTTTTTGTCCCCGTTACAACATTATCATGAAGTGAGTAATGGGTTAGTGGGTCAGTGAGTGCTCGATGACTGTGGGTGTAGTTAATGAATGGATAGTCCTAGGAGCTAGATGGAAAGATGCAGTGTATGAGTGATGTAGTTAGCAAGTGGAGATGAATTTACAAATGGGGGTCGGGGGGTTTATTACAAGTCTTAGGTTGCCAAACACAATGGATGGCTTTTGGTTTTGGTTTTGTGGAGACTCTGGAGGGTTTTATGAGTGATTCTGCTTGGGGATGATGCGTTTTTGGGACGCATTTACAAGTGAGTTTGTGCGTGCTTCTGGGCGACTGTGTGTTCGTGCGTATTAAACAAGAGTGGGTACCGGCTCCTTGAGTGAGTGAACCCTGTCGTGTATGATGTGATTCGTGCGGGACTAGTTGAGCCCGCAAGCAAGCCTTAGGCACCCAAATTTGTCTTGATTGTGGGCCAGCCTTCATCGACTTCTTGGGTACCCAGATAGTTTTTACTTTCTCAAAAGAAGTTTTGGAAGTCTTCTTATTAGTATCATGTCGCTGATTACTAATAGGAAGTTGAGATGATTGTTGTTGCTTGACGGTCATAGGCGGCTCTCCTTTTCGCACCCACAATTGTTTCAATGGCTGAGTCATTCTGCTTTGCACGTTCTCTTGGCCTCCCGCATAGGTAGTCTTCAGTAATTGATATGCCTTTGGTTGTTGCCTCCCTCTGGCCTTTGGAAAAGAAGAGAGTTCCGTCGAGGCCTTGACTTCTTTATTGAGATCTCCATTCCTCTGCATCACATAGCTTTGGACAAGAACAACATGGTCAACTTCATGTGTACCCTTGGAAGGACCAGGAATCTGTGCCTTTTCTAGTTCCTTGAGTGCTCCATTATCTAACTCAACTGTAATTCTACTCTGATTCACCCATACCTGAAGAAGTCCACTTCTTAGGTTTAGGTTGACTGCATGGTCATAGATCTAGTCTTGACCCAAGACCAGAGGCTCAGTGAGATCCTCATCTTGACACACTAGTACCTTAACTGTCATTGGAACATCTTGAATGGAGAGGGGAAGTTCCACCTCGCCCATGCAAGGGGTTTCCACACCTCCCAATCCTATGAGATATGCTTCTATAGGATTGACTTTTAATTTCAATTCTCGATAGTAAGAAAGTCTCACAGCACTAGTGGCTGCACCTGAGTTAATCAATGCTCGCATAGTTTTTGCACTAACTCCTTGTCCTATCTCTAAGGTCACAAAAGGACGTCGATCTATTATCCTTTGGGAACTTATTCCTGAGACTTCACACATTGCCACATGATATCCTGGATCCTCATAGGCACCTGTCCTAGGTTGATCCCTACCTTGCCGTCTCAACTTCATCTTTCTGATGCGTTCTAAAGCTTCTGCTTGAGCTTCTTCTCGAACTCGTTTTTCTTCTTCTTTGCGTTTCTTAGCAGTGTTGAGTCGACTTAGCATTTCTTCTGTAAGAGGTTCCTGATACAACTTGACTCTGCACCCGCTGATGTAGCTAGGGAGAATATTGCCTTCTAAAGTGGCCAGTTGTACTGCTCCACTAGTTGAAATCCTGTTTATGATCATGGGTCCGTAACCACGTTTTTTTAGCTTTCTCGCATGTTGTTTCAGAGATAGACTAATACTAGGTCTCCGGTCTTTAATCCTTTATCCTTAACATGGGCATCAAAGTACGCCTTGTGTCGTTTCTTAGCTGCATATATTCCTGCTGCAGCTCTTAGTCTGGTTTCACCTAATCGTTTAAGGTCAAAAATTCTCGAAGAGAGTTCATGGCCCCTCCACTCATGCTTCTGTGCTACTCTCAGTGTGGGAATCAAGAAGTCCAAAGGTAGCACCGCATTTTGGCCAAATACCATCTGAAAGGGTGTGGCTTGGAGTACCGTTTTATAGGCCACTCTGTATGCCCAAACAGCATGGTGTAGCTGTTTGTCCCAATCAGAGCGTTTATTATTCACCAATTTGGTAAGCACATTGCATAGAATCTTGTTGGTGCTTTTGGCTTGGCCATTAGCTTGTGGGTGATAAGGGGCAGACTTCTTGTGTACTACCAAGAACTCTTGGAGCAGATTTTCAATAACTTCATTCAAGAAGTGAGTGCCTCTATCACTTACTAGCTCTATAGGTAGCCCGTATCTTGTGAACACATTCTCAAATAGGAACTTAGGAGTTGTCTGAGCATCATTCTTCGTTGTGGCTTTTACCTCAACCCATTTTGTTAGATAGTCTGTGGCAACAATGATGTATTCAGCATGTGAACCCTTGGCTGGGGGATTAATAGGACCTACAAAGTCTATTCCCCACTTAGAGAATGCACGTCCACCCATCATAGGTTTCAGTGGCATCTCATCTTTGCGTATAGGATACTCAGTTCTCTGGCAAACATCACATCGTTTCACATAGGTATGTGCATCCATGTGAAGGGTTGGCCACCAGAAGCCCGCAAATAGTATTGCCTTGATCACCCGATCGGGTCCAAAGTGTCCTCCTGCTACACCTTGGTGAGCACTTTCCAAGATCTTGAGATATTCACTTTCATGGACACATAGTCTCAGGTAACCATCTTTACCACGCTTGTATAGATTATCACCAATGAGTGAGTAATCTTGAGCTTCTTGTTCTAAACTCCTTTTCCTAGCCAGAGTCATGTCTGGAGGGAATGTTTCCATCCTCAGGAAAGATACTAGTGGTTCGCTCCAATTTGGCACTATGGACACTTGATAAAGAGTGGCATGTTCCACAGGTGGTTTAGTGCAACAGATTGGACATTCCTTGCACAATCTTTGGACATCAGCTTCCATAGTCGGCCAATGCACTCCGAGTCTCCTTAGTGTCTGTAGGGTTCGTTGTTTTGAATAGTGTTGCTCTAATGCTCCTACATGAGCCAATTGCAACCATTTAGCGTACTCATCCTCTTCCACACAACAAGCCAATATCCCTTGGTCTGTCTGTTTGTACATGCTTCCTGCCATGATGTGGTACTTTTGGGCTTTTATTACCTCTTTATCCTGTGTGTTTATTACTGAGTGGTTAGGTCCGTATGTCAATACTGGCACTATTGCTTAGCCCACTGTGGCACCACTTCCAAATTAAATAGGTAAGCATCAGGTAAGTCATCTGATACTCCTTGTGGGGCTTCTCCCGATGTGAGCCTAGAGAGATGATCTGCCCTCAAATGAGTCTTCCCTTTTCTTACCACAACCTCAAAATCGTATTCCATTAGCAAGAGAAACCATCTCACCAATCGACCTGTATTGAATGGTTTGTTCACGAGATATAGTAGTGCCTGATGGTCAGTAAAAAATTTAAACTTATTTGCAAGCAAATAATGTCTAAACTTTTTAACTGCATATACCATGCCTAATCCTTCTCTCTCCGTAGTGGTATAATTTTGTTCAGCTGCATTCAATCGTCTACTAGCATAGGCAATTGGAAGATCCATATTACCTTCACTGGTAGGCTGCACGAGTACACACCCAATAGCATAATTGGATGCATCAACATGAACATGGAAAGGCTTATTCCAATCTGGTGTGGTCAAGATCAGTGCTGAACATAATCGTCGTTTAAGCTCATTGAAGGAATTCTCACATTCATCCGTCCACTCAAAGTTGGTCAAAAGTCCGTATAGAGGCTTTGCTACGATGGCATACATGTGTATAAACCGTCGATAATAACCACAATGCCTCATTAAAGCTTGTACTTCTTTGACATTCTTTGGCCTAGGTAACTCGGCTATGGCTCTCACTTTCTCTTCATCAGTGGATATGCCATTCTTTGACACTATGTGTCCTAGAATCTTGCCTTGCCTGACCATAAAAACGCACATTTCTAGGTTCAGGCAGACTTGATATTCTCTACATTTGTCAAAGATTTGTCTGAGTTTAGGAATATGGGTTTGCCTAATGTTGGAATGAGCACAAAGATCATCAACATAGACTTCTAAGTTCTTCCTCAGGAACTCTTTAAATACATGGCACATTAGTCTCTGGAATGTAGCGGATGCATTGGTAAGCCCAAATGGCATTACTCTAAAGGCAAAAATGCCCCATTCAGTGGCAAAAGCCGTCTTATGCTGATCTTCTGGAGCTATGGCTACTTGATTGTAGCTCGAAAATCCATAAGGAAGCTGTACACTTCCTTGCCTGCTACTCTTTCTAAGAGATGTTCTGTGATAGGAAGCGGATAGTTATCTCGAATTGTGGCTGCATTGACCTTCTTCAAGTTAATGCATACACGCAGCTTTCCATTTTTCTTGGGCACCACTACGATGGGGGATACCCACTCAGTATGCTCAATTTCATAGATGAATCCAGCTTCAACCAGACGATCTATCTCCTCTTTGATCTTAGCAGCATAGTTATCATTATATGTGTATGGCTTTTGCTTAGAAGGTTTGGCATCTGAGGTCATGGGGATAGTGTGTGAGCATATGTCAGGGTCCACGCCTTTCAAGTCCTTGTAACTCCAAGCGAATACATCTCTGTATTCTCTTAGCAAGGCTATTAACGCATGCTCTTCTTCCTTTGTTAGGTCATGGCCTATGTACGTGCATCTCTCCTCTCCTTCTTCTAGGGCCACTACTACTTTCTTGGTGGTTTCTTTGTTATCATAGGCTTCTCTTGATTGTGCCTCTCGTTTAGGCATTCTCATCATGACTCTTCTATCATCTATCTCATATTTCTTAAAATTTTCCGGGACCTCAAACAAAGATTCTTCCTCTTCTGGTGTGACTCCTCTCTTCTTCCTTTTCTTTCCTTCTTCCTTCGGGGTCACATGTGTAGCTAGTCTTATCTCATTTGTAAGCTCTCCATGCCTCTGGGGTTGAAATTCTACTTCATAGAAGTATTCTTCATCTGATGCAAAAGGTGGATCCATCATGATTGACTCTAGATCGGAGTCGCACGCATCCTTAAAATGCATCAGGGCTAGGTTCGCATTCTTCTAAAACTGCATCTCCCATGATTGGCTCTATGGACAAAACTGAAATGTCATAGCCATCTTCATCATAGTGAGGTGTCCATTGTTCTTCATTGATGGCTACATCCATTGTTGCTAGGATTTCTACCCAGCCGTGGGGTTCAAATTCTTCGTCAGGGAACACTACAGGTGCATAGGCTAGGTCTTGCATGGATCTATGTGTTTCTTTTGCACCTATCTCTCTGGCGTTTTCTCTCTTCTCCTCTTCTACTGCCACTTTACACATCCATAAGTGAGTGTCTTCATGCATCCATGAGGATCCTGATCCTATGGAGTGCACAGACTCTGTATCATCTTTAGCTCTATGGATGGGATTCCATTGGATAGGAGGGACATCTCTATGAGAGTAATCTTTGAGATTCACTTTGGTCGTAACACCTAAGTGTTGCAAATACAAGGAATTGGTTCCCCAATCCTGGACCACTTGCAACTGTCGCATAAATGGTCTTCCCAAAATCATCTCCTAGACATGATTCTTACTAAAATCACAGATAGCAAACGTGTGCTCAAACTCTACACCACATGTAGTGAGAGTTATTCCTTCAAGTAGTCCTAAAGGCCTCTCTATGTGGCCATCAGCCATTTGCAATTTCATCCTCGTGGGCCTGAGTGTTGGCTTGCCCCACCGCTTCCATAGGGAAGTGGTAGCAATAGCAACTCCTACACCTGAGTCTAGAATTGCCTTGGTTGTGTACCCCTGATGGGTAATGGGAAGATAGGTGTTTCCTTCTTCACCTTCACTCATATCTCCTATCTTGTCTAGAGGAATTTCTGGCACTGTCCTTTGAGAACCTACCTAGGAACGAGGTTTTGCTATCTCTGGTACTTGTTTGGCTACATGTTTCCATACTTCTGGCCTAACTTTGAGTAGCTCTTCTAAAGTGAGGTTGCACTGCACTTTAGTGTTTTTCACTACTTCCGTATTCCTAGGTATGACTGAGTCTTTGTTTCTTACCATGACGGTGGGTGCTCTCATACAGGTCGACTTGGCTTCCCATAGGCGTGTGAAGTGGGGTAGTTCATGTAAAGAATTAGATTCAAAGTCTAATCTTGCTTGAGACTGGGTGCTCTCCTGCTCACCATAAATGGATGGAATGTCTTGTGGGAATTGATCCTGCGTGTCATCCACAAGTTCAATGGGAGGAGGGACTTCACTTTCTTTAGCCCATTTGTCTTCTTGAATCTCTCGGAGGAATTTTGGAGTGAACCTATTCATAGAAGAGGAAGTGTCTGGTCTAGTGGAATTGGGCACATAAGCTTCCTGTGGGGGATGGCTTAGGTTTTTGCTTGCCTCATCTCTTTCTTGATTTTTTTCTTCCTTGGCAGACCTTGCAATTATACTCTCTAACTTCTCTAGGAGTCCATCCAAGTGCAATTGTGTCTTAGCTGATCCTGAGTAGTTGAAAAGGCGACTGGCTTCAAACATGGTCTGAGCCAATGCGACCATTTTCGCACATAGCTTGGTTCTTTCTATCTCTAGGTCAGCTCTAGGGTAGCACTTGTCATGACCCATCACATTTGGCCCTTCTTGGATTCTGGCCTGATTTGCCTTAAGCATCATGTCTATGTCTTCAGGAGTGGGGTCAGCTAACACTGATGCTACTCTAGGGGGTGGAGGGATGTTGTGAGGTAGGGGGGCAAATGGTGGGTTAGATGGTGTTGGAAATGAGGGTGGTGGTGGTAGGTCAGAGTTTGTTTGAGAGGTGAGCTCAACAATTTTGGCTTTTGTTTCTCTTATGCTTTCTTCTAAGTCACTCATCTTTTTAGACCATTGTCTTTTCATTCTTTCTCGACTATCCCTCCAGGCTCTCGACCGTTTCTTGGCTATGCTCTCAGTTTCACTAACCTCTGCACTCTTCTCTTGACCTATCCCTGGGTTCTGTTGCAAAGCCTGGGCTCTAGTGACTACCTGTACTGGTGCAGTGGACGTCACACTTCCTGTAGAGTCTACTACTAACCCAATAACGTTAATGGGAGTTATTTTTGGCATATTATTAGGATTCTTAGGGAAATCTCGTAAGAGATGCTCTTTCCCACAATCTTGGCAAAAGCCTTGAATCGTCACTGACTGGGGTTGTGTAGGTGGAGGTAAGGGGCAATCACGAATGAGGTGATCTCACTGACATCTGTAGCATGGTCCTCTAGGGAATGGGGGTCTTACCTGCCTAGGTTGGGGCCTAGAGTTAGGGTTTGTGTACATTACATTTGTGTACTCTGGCTCCCAACTAGGTTCGCCTGGTTCTTCACTGTAGTAGGACTCACCATGTTCAGGAGATTGCATGTAGTAAGCCTGTGGACTATCAATATGTGTAGAGTCAAAGCTATGATCACTTGGGTCACTTTGTGAGAGCAGTGGTGTTACTGGCACTATAGCTCTATTCAAATTTTCCTCCGCTGCTGCATACTTTGCAGGAATCACATTAGCTGGGGTTGGAGGTTGTTGAGCTAACACAGGTTGTGGCCTTTGTTGGTTTTGGTAGGGTTGTTGATAGGGTTTCTGCGGTCTACCATATTGTTGTGGGGGGTAATGAACTGGTTCTGGTATCTTCCCGGTTGTGGATAGGGCTGAGGGTAGGTTTGTCT
Organism: Ceratopteris richardii; assembly: GCA_020310875.1. Lineage (NCBI taxonomy): Eukaryota > Viridiplantae > Streptophyta > Polypodiopsida > Polypodiales > Pteridaceae > Ceratopteris > Ceratopteris richardii. The sequence goes on along the minus strand of CM035436.1, from coordinate 146,117,222 downwards.
AACTGCTTGCTTATTGTATGGGCAATCTTGTGCTGTGTGATTTGTGTATCTCCGCTCTATGGTGCAATATTGGCTGCTAGGATTCACTTGGGGTTGAGCCATGATGGGGCATGCGTTTGCCATATGGTCACCTCCGCAAGTATAGCACCTCTTTACTAGGGCAAATCTAGGAATTTGTTTACTAGAGACACCTAGTTTTTGAGCTACTTTCTCCGCAAGTTCCTCCATTGATGTGGATTGTGAGGAAGAGAGGCTATAGGCACTATCTGAATCTTTGTAGATTTTTGAAAGCTCTAGCTCCTCCCCTAGGTTATCCTCAATGTTGATGCACATGCGTACACACTCTTCTATGGTCCTAGGGTCCTTCAAGTACACATAGGACCTCAATTTGGTACTTAGCAATCCATCCAAGAATAAAGCCACTTGTTTGGCTGGTCGATGCTCCTGAACTGTCTCTCGTTCAATGGTTGAAACCACGTCAGGGCGGTGTTCCTAAGGGTTAGACCAAAGGCATTGTACTGTGTGAATAGATCTTCAACTTGTTCAGCTCTCAAGACTTGCCTAAACTCGGCCACATGATCATATGGGTCTCCTGTGCCATCGAAGTGATTCTTCATGGACTTAACTAACTGAGTCAGTCTCAGAATCCTAGCGTGTTCCCTAGGCCTTGGCAGAGGGAAATCATTAGCATTCCTCTGATTCCTTGGGGCTCTAAATCCTTCAGGTTCCACTCTATTTGTTTCCATTCTCGTTCTGTCTCTTCCCCCTGGGTTGGCAAAGCTTACCTCCGGTCTATCTCTATGTCTGTCTCTTTGAATTCCATGAGCGTGGGAGGTTCCAGCTCCTGGGTGACCAAAGGACACATTCGATCTTGGTTGGGGGAAAATAAATTCACCTTTCCAAGTGTAAGCATGCCTATCATTTTCTGTAACCCCAAAAATCCTCTCTGAAGAGTGATCTAAGTAGGTCACTCTACCTGGAGTATCAAGATCTTTGAACTCATATATCATGATTGTTCCTACCTCACTCGGCTGATTAGGTCTATATCTCCAAAAGGCTTCATCCGTCTCTCGGTTCAGGAGTAGATCTATGCTCTTATTATCTTGGGGAATCCAATCTGGTGTGATAATCCTAGTGAGAACAGATTTGCCTCGGGGGGTTCTAGGTTCTTCGCCCATGTTTCCTCTAGGTCACCTAAGTCCGTTTCTGGAACTACATTCCCAAATTCATCTGTCCTATCTGGATGACTGGTGACTACATATATTGTCCCTTCTTTGTCCAAGTATGCTCCATTTTCAAACTTGACAGCTAGGCGCTCTAGTCCAACGGATTGGTCAAGGTTTTTAATCTGTACTACCGATCTTCTTAGGCCGTCCTCATAGATGCTAGCACCTAATCGGTTGGTCCTAAGGTATTCAAGTTTGTGAAGAGAGATGGTGGATGCAATCCAAAGATGAGTAGGTGCCGCTACAACCAGCTTCACACCAGCCAACTGAGACTTCAGAGTTGATTAGTAGACCCTTTGAGCTTCCTAAATCCACCAAAATATCAGCCAAGTACTTTGGAACATGTATCCCAAAAGTTTAAGTCAAGACCGACAAGTTGCGAAATGACTAGCTCCCAAAACTTGCTATTTTTGGACATACACCTGCTGGAAAAAATGAACAGTGCTCTCAACCTGGAAGGAATTAGAAAAATTCCTTTTGGGCATAGCAAATAGACTTAGCAAGCTTCCTATTCCAAGTTAAAACACTTCAAATGATGGACTGAGCACTGAGAACAAGTTTCATCAAGTTCTGGAACATTCCCACAATTCTCGGGGCTCTGCAGAGATAGACCAGTAAGCAGTAAAATGCAGATATCTCCAAAAGTATAAATCCAATGACCTTGAAAATTTATAGGTAGAAACTAGACAGTGAGAGCTATCCAACGCACTTTAAAACACTGAAAAAGGTGCCGTAAAACTCGAGATATGACCTTCTGAAGTTACTGCTCTGAGTGAGTATAGCAGAGAACAAAACAGAGAGGTAGATGATAATAAATGTATAGATTCACATATGATTACAACCACATTGGCAATGAATCTTTGCACAATGGGAGTAGAATGATAGAGCTATGGAGTAAGCTCTTCAATCTCTACAAAATGACATCAAGTGGTCACGTACAAGGCTTGCTAATCGCCTCTTCCTTCTTGCTCCTTTTATAGCTATTCTTGGAGGGAGTTTTGAATTCGAATTCGAATGGCTCCACCTAAAAGTGATCCCCAAAGTTAGGAGAGATTCCCTCAGCTCAAAAATTCGTGATTTTGGTAGTTGGAGCCACGAATTTGCTTTTACATCATGGATGAGGTAAGCCATCCTTTTACTTTTTTCTTTTTCCATTTACAAGAGATAAAATGTACTCTTTTACAAGAGGTGTTCACATGACTACTCATGTGACTTACAAATGAGGATAATATCAAGCATATCAAGCATGTAGGCTTGGGCAAAATGCACCAACAGCTCCCCCTCAAGCCTAACATGCTTGGCCTCCAAATAAGTCTTCAATTGTCCTTGATTTCCTGCAAACCAATCATCAACTTGAATCTACTTAATTTCGTACCATCAAGAGCTTTCGTCAACATGTCTGCACATTGCATATCTGTAGAGACGTAGGATAGTTGAATATCCTTGCTCATTAGCTTCTCCCTTACATAATGGTAGTGGACTTCAATATGCTTGGTTCTAGCATGGTATACCGGATTAGCTGCTAGATGTAGTGAGCTTGTGTTGTCACCAAAAATGTGAGGTGTTGAAGAATGAAGTCCAAGATCTGTGTACAAAGATTTTAACCACATGATTTCTTGAGTTGCATTAGCCAAACCTCTATATTCAGCTTCAGTAGAAGATAATGCCACGGTTGGTTGCTTCTTCGATGACCAAGAAATGATTTTTGAACCTGCAAATGATATATACCCTGATGTGCTTCTTCTATCATCTTTAGATCTGGCCCAATCTGCATCTGAGTAGACCTTTAGCTCAATATCTGAAGTAAATGAATAAAACAAACCTTCATTCATGGTCCCCTTTAGATACTTGAGGACTCGCTTGGCCGCTTCCATATGTGGTCTTCTCGGCTTATGCATAAACTGACTCAATATGCTAACACTATAGCATATATCCACCCTTGTGAGTGTTGCATAGTTCAAACTTCCAACCAAGCTTTGATAGCTTGTGATGTCTTCAATTGGCTCTCCTTCATAAGCACTAAGCTTATGATTTTGCTCCATAGGTGTACCTGCACACTTGGTATTTTCCATCTTGAACTTGACGAGCATGTCATGGACGTACTTCCTTTGTGTGATGTATATACCTGAATCTGTGTAGATCAACTCCAATCCAAGAAAATAAGTGACTGGTCCGAGGTCACTTATTTTGAACTCCTCCTTCATCTGACTCTTTACCTGTTTGATTCCTTCAAGATCATTGCCTGTGATAATAATATCATCAACATACACACATAAATAGATCACTTCAGATCCATTCCTCTTTATGAACAAAGAGGTATCCGCCTTGCTAGCTTTGAATCCTTGGTCCTGCAAATAAGTAACCAATCTGAAATTCCAAGCTCTTGGAGCTTGCTTCAATCCATACAAAGCTTTCTTTAGTTTGCATACATAGTTAGGATGATGTGCATCCTCATATCCAGGAGGTTGTGCCATATACACTTCCTCAGAAATCCATCCATTCAAGAAAGCATTCTTTACATCAAGTTGATAAAGATTCCAATTTCTAGATGCAGCAAGACTAATGAGAACCCTAATTGTAGGCATTTTTGCAACAGGAGAGAAAGTCTCCTCATAATCAATACCATGGGTTTGAGCAAACCCTTTAGCAACTAACCTTGCTTTGTGTCTATTTATACTTCCATCTGGATTCCTCTTGATTTTGTATATCCATCGAGATCCGATTATCTTCATAGATGGCTTGTTAGGTACAAGCTCCCAAGTGTCATTCTCCTTCAAGGCTTCCATTTCTTCATCCATTGCATCTCTCCAAGCTTTCTTGCTTTGTGCTTCTTCGAATGTGGTAGGTTCTTCATTGGTTGAATCCTTTGCAATGTAGATTGAGTGCTTGGTGACCAAAGAAGTATCATAACCAAACCTCTCTGGTTTCTTCTTCTCCCTCGAAGACCTTCTAAGTGGTTGATGTGAGCTCTCGGGTCCATATGTAGCATCCTGCATCTTTGCTTTACCTTTGTTCTTCCATAGCTTTAGTCTTTCCAAGTCTTCTAGGTCAATCTCCGAATCACTTTCTTCAATCTGCTTTGGCTCCTTTGGTTGAAGTGATGGAAAATCTTCATCCAAGTCATATGGCAGCTTCACTTTCCTGTCATCATCAAACCATGATTTGTTTTCATCAAAAATTACATCTCTACTCACAGAAAATCCTTTATTGGTTGGATTGTACAATCTATATCCTTTTTGGTTTTGATCATAACCAATGAATACACACTTCTCTGCCTTGGGATCCAATTTCCCTCTTACTTGAGAAGGAATGTGAGCATAGGCTAAGCATCCAAAGATTTTACAATGCTCTAGACTAGGTCTTCTTCCATTCCACACTTCATATGGAGTGGTTCCATCTAGTGACTTAGATGGAAGTCTATTTATGAGATATGTGGCTGTCGACACAGCCTCTGCCCATAGGTAGTTCGGCAATCCCTTTTCATTGAGCATGGACCTTGCAGCTTTGACAATAGCTCTATTCCTCCTCTCTGCTACACCATTGAGTTCAGGTGTATACCTTGTAGTGACTTCCCTTTTAATGCCTCTTTCATGCAAGAAGGCATCAAATTCAGAAGAGAAGTATTCTCCTCCACCATCTGATCTGAGTCTTTTCAAAGTCCTACCTGTTTGATTTTCAACAAGAGCAATATACTTCTTAAAGCAATTAAACACTTCATCCTTGTGCTTCATGAAAAACAGAATGGTCCACCTGCTACAATCATCTATGAAAGACACATAATATCTTGAGCCTGATATAGATGGCTCCTTACTTGGACCCCACACATCCGTGTGCACTAGATCCAAAGGATTTTGATACATATATCCTTTCTTATTGAAAGGTTGTCTATGAGCCTTGCCGAGTTGACAAGCTTCACACTTATAAATCATGTGTTGCCTTGTGATATTAGGCAAACCAAGTACACTTTGGTCCCTGCAAATCTGTTTGAGTGTCCTCTCACCAATGTGAGCAAGCCTTTTGTGCCATATCTCCAACTCTGTTAGAGTTTGAGATCCATAGCTAAACAAAGCTATGTTCTTTGTATCTTCCACTTCAAAAGTGAAAAGCCTTCCTGTCTTTTCTCCTTTGGCAATCCTTCGAAAGCCTTGCCTTGGGTCTTCAACATATGCTCCAAATCGATTGAATCTAACCTGCAATCCTTTTTCAACAATCTGTCCAACACTTATTAAATTTTTGGTAATTGTAGGGACATACAAGACTTTGCTTAAGAGGTTCATATTCCCATCTGATGTCTTCACATTACCTATCTTCTCCACTGAGTGCTTTGTGTCATCTCCTGTCTGCACTTCATGCTTGTTATGAGGATCTTCCAAATCAGAAAGTAAAGCCACATTTCCTGCTACATGGTTCGAGCATCCCGAATCAATGTAAAATATGTGATCATCATCCTTACCCTTCTTTGTTGATAGATTCATAATCAATAATGAATCTTCTTGACTTTGGTCCTCTGCATAGTTATTGTAATCTCTTCTTCCTCTATGGCCACTTTGATAGTTGTTGTTGTTGTTGTAATTGTTGTTGTAGTAGTTGTTGTTGTTGTAGCCTCCATTGTACCTGCCTCTATTTGATCCATAGCCACCTCTATTGAATCCTCTTCCTCTTGAGTTCCTTGGATTCCTGAAACATTCTTCAGTAGTATGGTTAGATAAGCCACATATGTTGCAAGGTTGAGATGATTGGAATCTCCCCCTGCCTTGCTTTCCACCTCTGCCTCTTCCTCTAGCTCTTCCTCTACCTGCAAAGTTTGCTTGGAAAGAGCTTCCTTCATCTTCATTCTTCCTATTCTTTGACTTGTCCTTGACCTTAGCTTTATCAGAATATAAGGCAGAAGTTTGATTACCTCTTGAGGACTCACCACCTTTGCTAATCTTTGCTTCATGAGTGAAGAGTTGGCCCATGAGTGTGTTGAGGTCGGGTACATGCATATCCATGTATAAATCCATGGCTGTTGTGAATGACTCCCACTTGTCGTCTGCTTTGATTCCATTCATGATTTGTCTTATGATTTGCTCCTCTTCAATTACCTCTCCAATGCTTCCAAGTTGGTCGGAAATCTCCTTCATCTTTGTGACATAATCAGTCACATTTTGCTTCGGGCTTTTCTTCATTGTTGTGAACTCCATCCACAATTGGTTCTTCCTTGCTCGAGTGTTGGAAGAGAAGAAAAAAGCAAGTGCATTCCAGGTTTCTCTTGATGTCTTGCATCCCTTGACATGAGGTAAAAGAAAATCAGAGATTGAGTTTAGAATATAGGACCTTGCAAGTGCATCCTTCGAACACCAATTCGAAAGTCCTTCCACTTCTTCATGTGATGGTTGCCCTTTGTTCCTCATGGTTGGCATTGCTTCATCTCCGGATATGAATCCATATAGATTCCTCCCTTGAAGGTAAGCCTCCATCCTTAGAGACCATGCCGGATAGTTGTTTCGATCCAATTTGTCAATTGTTGATGGAAATCCATCTCCCATGTTGCTTGACTATGCTCTGATACCACTGTGAAGAGAGATGGTGGATGCAATCCAAAGATGAGTAGGTGCCGCTACAACCAGCTTCACACCAGCCAACTGAGACTTCAGAGTTGATTAGTAGACCCTTTGAGCTTCCTAAATCCACCAAAATATCAGCCAAGTACTTTGGAACATGTATCCCAAAAGTTTAAGTCAAGACCGACAAGTTGCGAAATGACTAGCTCCCAAAACTTGCTATTTTTGGACATACACCTGCTGGAAAAAATGAACAGTGCTCTCAACCTGGAAGGAATTAGAAAAATTCCTTTTGGGCGTAGCAAATAGACTTAGCAAGCTTCCTATTCCAAGTTAAAACACTTCAAATGATGGACTGAGCACTGAGAACAAGTTTCATCAAGTTCTGGAACATTCCCACAATTCTCGGGGCTCTGCAGAGATAGACCAGTAAGCAGTAAAATGCAGATATCTCCAAAAGTATAAATCCAATGACCTTGAAAATTTATAGGTAGAAACTAGACAGTGAGAGCTATCCAACGCACTTTAAAACACTGAAAAAGGTTCCGTAAAACTCGAGATATGACCTTCTGAAGTTACTGCTCTGAGTGAGTATAGCAGAGAACAAAACAGAGAGGTAGATGATAATAAATGTATAGATTCACATATGATTACAACCACATTGGCAATGAATCTTTGCACAATGGGAGTAGAATGATAGAGCTATGGAGTAAGCTCTTCAATCTCTACAAAATGACATCAAGTGGTCACGTACAAGGCTTGCTAATCGCCTCTTCCTTCTTGCTCCTTTTATAGCTATTCTTGGAGGGAGTTTTGAATTCGAATTCGAATGGCTCCACCTAAAAGTGATCCCCAAAGTTAGGAGAGATTCCCTCAGCTCAAAAATTCGTGATTTTGGTAGTTGGAGCCACGAATTTGCTTTTACATCATGGATGAGGTAAGCCATCCTTTTACTTTTTTCTTTTTCCATTTACAAGAGATAAAATGTACTCTTTTACAAGAGGTGTTCACATGACTACTCATGTGACTTACAAATGAGGATAATATCAAGCATATCAAGCATGTAGGCTTGGGCAAAATGCACCAACAAAGTTGCATCTTGTAAGGGCCTTCTACCCTATGTAAATATGGCACTCCGGAGCTTCCTATAGGTCTCTCCATACCGTGGGACATCTCAGACTCGCTCGTTTCAGAGCTAGGGTAGTACGAGTGATGGCTCAACTGCTGGGCCCAAGACCTAGCAGTATGATTGACACTAGCCTCTGAAGATCTAAGACTTTGTCTATCTCTCCCTAGGTGTCGTCCTGATCTAAGGTTCATAAGCCCAATTGGATAGTCCCAATTTTTCCCAAGTACACTTTGCGTTGCTGAGTTCTTTTGTATTAGTCACTTGTTCTTTTTTAATCCCTTAGGGTGTCACTTCTTGTCCAATTAATCTTCGTCGCAAGGAACAATTAAGTTTGTATCGTACTTTGAATGCGGTCACTCAATTTAATTTCTTTTCCTTAAATTGTTTCGCAATTGTAATCTCCTAGCACTTGCACTTGAGTGATTAGAGTTCTTGGACTTGGTTGTTCTTAACGTGCTCCTAATTAACCAAAACCTCTATCCGTACTTAGCCTATGCTAGGGATTGACAGAGGGTGTTGAGAATTTCCAACCTTAAGTTCTTCCCTTGGTTGCCCTTGTATGCCCAGGAAGCGTGTTCCCAAACTCGCACTTACTCTTGCTTCGAGTACCCTTCGATGCTCTCAAGTTACCTGAAAAAGTCCACAATTAGCGCAAGAATTGAATTCAGTTGACAGACATATCACTTTCATGCATGTAATTCATAGACCCAATTGTCTTTTGCCTTTATGGAAAACAATCCCAAATGACCCTCAGTTTTTTTTTACCACGGGATATGGTCAACTTCAAATTATCCTATCTAATAATCCTGACATTAATTCTACCATAACCAATCGAAGTTGTACTCCCCATGAGCTTTCCAACAAAACAAAAATCACTGCAATTGGATTTTGTATGAGGAAGTTATGTCCGTTCAGGGTTTTGGTGCTAAAACAGGATTTAGAACAGGTTAACAAGCAAACATGACTTTCTCAAAATACTTTGTGTAATGGCCTCACAATGCAAGGATGAGCCCTAGTATTTGTCCAACAATTTGTCAAAAATAGACCACTCTTTTTTGCCCTAAAATATTAGCCAAATTTGCCCGTCTATCACGTTCGAAAGCTCTGTCAGTCGCGATTGATAGGTCAATCGCGATCGACGTGTCGGTCGCGATTGACAGGTCCGTCGTGGCTGTCAGTCGCGATTGACACGTGGCCCGGATTTTTAGTCGGTCGTGGTCAAAGGGTCGTTGACTCTGTCAGTCGCGATTGATGGGTCGATCGCGATTGATAGGTCCTTCACGAGGGTCTGTCCGTCGTGGTCAATCAATCGTTGACTGTGTCGGTCGCGATTGACAGAGCCGTCGGGGGCTATCAGTCGCGATTGACTGGTCGATCGCGATTGATGGATCGATTGCGATTGACACGTGTCACGCGTATGGTCTGTCAGTCGTGGTCAATCGGTCGTTGACTCTATCAGTCGCGATTGACAGAGCCGTCGGCAGGTGTCCGTCGTGGTTTGTCGATCGCAATTGACAGAGCGATCGCGATTGACAGAAATCTGAGGAATTTCAAAAATTTAAACACATTTTTGGGAAGCTCTAGGCCTATAGATCATGGTTATGTACTTTGTTTAGCAAATAGAGCATTTTTTCTGTCGATCGCGATTGACAGAGGTCAACGCCTCGGGACCTGCACAGTCAAGTTTTTTACCTGTTGGAGCTGGTGCAGCTGCTGGGGATGCTGATTCCTGCAGAAAATCTCAAAAAACACAGAAAATCACAAGCACACAAACGCTCTCTCGCTCTCTCTCACAAGTGCAATGAGGGAAATGGTATGGGTGGGATGATATGACCAAAAACTGAAATTTTTTGCGATGATGGAGATGGATGTGGGAGATGGTGAGGATGATGATGGTGATGAGAAAAACAAAAGAAAATAGATAGAAGTGAAGAAAATACCTATAACTCCAACGTGTCAACTCTACGTCTTACCATCACACGCTCGTCCTCAAAGCTCGATCCCCGGCAACGGCGCCAAAATTTGGTGTAGCTCAGTGATGAGTAGCACCTCCTTTAATGTCAATCCGGGAAGATGAGAGGATGGTATGACGACCGTGAGCAAGTGAAGGCACAAGTGCATGAGTGAGAAGCACACAAACATGCACACACATACACACACACGCGCACACAAGGCAAGACAAAGAGTGAGAAGCAATGGAGTTCTTAGATTACTTTCAAAAAGCTCTTACAAGTTTAGATCAATTACAAGCTACCCCAAAAATGAGCTCTCTAGCTCTATTTATAGTTTTTGACTAGGTTTTGGCCTTGTCCAGACCTAGTGTCCGGCCTAGTTAAAAATTAGGTTCTCTACCCTATTTGAAGGTTCAAACGGAGTCTAAAAAATGTGAAAACTGATAGGTAGGTACTTCTAAAGCTCCTCAAGCTCAAGGACTCCTTGGCTTGCACAAAATGGAGCTACAAAAATATGAAATGGTATTTACAATGGTTTTTAGTAATGAAAATCACTATTTTTGTAGGGATTTCTTCTAACATTTTGACATACATTTCCTGGAGCTCCCTACTTGCTCCTGCTTCTTGTGTGCCCAACTCTTTGATGCCTAAAAAATTTAAATGGCCTACTTGCCAGATCTTCTTTGACTACTATGTCTGCCTGTGCTTTCTCTTCGTTCCGACTCCCTTCGTAGGCTTCCTTGTCTTGCAACTCCTTCAGTTCCTTGACTACTGCCAAAACCATACAATGCCTTCTTTAACCTGCATACATGATTAGGACATTTTGCATCCACATAACCATCTGGTTGTGACATATACACTTCTTCATTTAACTCACCATTAAGAAAGGCATTCTTTATATCGAGTTGATATATATTCCACCTTTTACTTGCAGCTAAAGCCAACAAAGTTCTTACCGTTGCCATGTTTGCTACTGGACTAAATGTTTCCTCATAGTCCACTCCTTGAGTTTGATTATATCCTTTTGCTACAAGTCTAGCCTTATATCTTGACACACTACCATCACTATTTCTTTTAATCTTAAAAACCCATTTGCATCCAATTACCTTTTGCTTTGGTGTCTTTGGAACTAAATTTCAAGTCTTGTTATCCTGTAGTGCTTCCATTTCTTCTCTCATTGCTTTCTCCCACTTTTCATTTCCTTTTGCCTCATCATAACATGTGGGTTCATTTTCCTGCTCAACTTTTGTCATAAAAGCATAATGAGTATTCATGAAAGATTCATAAGTATACGTTTGAGGTTGCTTACTCACTCTTGAAGTTCTCCTTCATCATTAACTTCAACAAGTTTGAGTTTACCTTTACTTTTAACACTTGGAGGTGACTCTTGCCTTAATCTTCCATTGAAAGGTGATCCTCTTTCTTCATCTAAACCACTCCTTTCATCATTTAAACTTCCTGATGGCTGAACTATGCATTCATCTCCTTCAACCACACCTTCTTCATTTTCATCCATGACCTGCAAACAATTCTTATCTGCATACCATGAAGGTGATTCATCAAAGTTTACATCTCTTGACACAACAACCTTATTGGTATGAGGATTATAGCATCTATATCCTCTTTGAGTATCTGCATAACCAATAAATATACATTTTTCTGATTTCGCATCAAGTTTAGATCTCACCTCACTAGGTACATGTACATAACATACACAACCAAATACTTTCAAATGACTTACACTTGGTTTCCTTCCATGCCATACCTCATATGGTGTCAAATGATGAACTCCAGCAGTCGGAACTCTATTCATAATGTAAACACTTGTGCTAACAGCTTCAGCCCAAAAATAATTAGGCAAACACATACCATTAAGCATGCTTCTAGATGCTTCTGCTATGATTCTATTTTTTCTTTCTGCGACTCAATTTTGTTGTGGAGTATACCTGCATGTAACTTCTCTTTTGATACCTTCATCATACAAAAAATCAGTAAAAGCTTGAGAGAAATACTCTCCCCCTCCATCAGATCTTAGCTTCTTAATATACCTTCCTGTTTTCTTTTCGACATATGATTTGAACTTCTTGAAACAATCAAAGACCTCACTCTTATGTTTAATGAAATACAAAAATGTCATTCTACTATGATCATCAATGAATGATACATAGTACTTATTACCAACTAAGGATGCCTCTTTAGTAGGTCCCCACACATCTGTGTGTATGAGATCTAGCAAACCATCACTTACATAGCTTGAATGCTTGAAAGGTTGACTACTCTGCTTACCCATTCGACATGCTTCACAAAGATGCACCATATGTTGCTTAGTAAGATCAGGTAATCCTTCAACAATCCTCTTCTTTGATAGCTCCTTTAACCTGTGTACATTCATGTGTCCAATCCTTTTGTGCCATAGATCAAGCTCTGCTATTCGATGCATACCATAAGAGAAATAGTTTGTATGATTTGGGTTTACCTTGAATGTAAACAATCTACCTTGTTTTTTACCTCTAGCAATTAACCTCCTTTGCTTTGGATCCTCAATGAAGCAACCTGCATGATTAAATCTTATTTGCAAACCTTTTTCTACCATTTGACCAACTGACATCAAATTCTTAGTGATCATTGGCACATAAAGTACATCCTTCAAGCAATTTGTCTTTCTCTTATCCTGCATAACAACATCTCCAACCTGCATAATCTTATGTGTTGTATCATCTCTTGTTTCAACATGACCTTTACATGAAGGATTATGCATATTAGAAAACCATGAAGCATCATGAGACATGTGATTAGAACAACCACTATCTACATGATGGAGAGTGTTAATCTCCAAAAGAATAACCTACTCTTGTGATTAGAGCACCTCTATACCAAGAGTAAGTCAAAATCTTCACCAAACTAGAGGTTCAATCTCCAAATTATCAAAAGTTGAAAAATTCTGTGAAGAAGATAAAACACAGAAAGTCTGCTGCACAATTTCTTCTCATTGACCTATCAAACATGTAAAGTTTTCTATGAAATTTTGTATGGAGTGTCGCCTAGAAGTTGCGCACCACCTGCAAGTTAAATTTCTTCAAAAGATTTAGTATAACTTGAGAAATCAACTTCACAAGTTACCTATGTCTAAATCTGTACTTTTGAGAAGTCGATTTTGACACCCCTAACTTCTTAACTTTAGTTCTCACAATGTCGAACCCGTTTTGTCAAATCCTTTTGGCTGTAGATAGCTTATCTCTCAACTTAGATTTTGAGCTATCATATGTGTAAAACTTTACACTGTACAATGATCACTACTCATTTCATTGAACTCGAAATTTGCGCCTGTTTCAGAAGACTGTGAACATTCTTTACATATGAATGTTCCTACACACAATTCTCCTAGCCTGTTTACAATTAGACTCTGAAACTCAAGTCATAGACTCATTAACTATGAACTTAGATATCCTCAAAAGGATTTCACAAATGATCTAACACAGACGGAGCAGACACAGAAACATCGGGCACAATATTTCTTCGATTACTCAGAAAATTACAGTTGAGTGATGAGAGGAAACTCAACTAACTTTTCACATGTCTCATGACATCTAACTTCTCCTTTCTTGACTTCTATCTATTCTTTCATATGCTCTCATATCACGCCTCGACATTTTCAAGGTATTTATAGAGAAATTTGTACAAGTCTATGACTAATCAAAGATCTAAGTGAACTATAACTATACTAATGTACATATGTGTACATTCCTCATATCCTCTTAATGTATCCTTCTTTCTAGTTTCAAGAATTGAATCTTCCTTCATTCTTTAATCTTCCAAACATCCAATTGATGATTGGTCTGCACCAACACTACATACCATACATCGCTATTGCAATTCATCTTAGTTTTTACATTAATCATAATAAGAGAATCATAATCATCACTTTTACGTTCAACTGCATAATTTCCTTGTTGTTTACCTCTTCTTGCATAGCCTCCTCTTCGATTACCACCTTGATTATTTTCATTTTGATAACAATCTTTGGCATAGTGTCCATACCTTCCACATATATAGCAATTGTTCTTATCTTCACTCCTTTGTCTTTGATTGTAGTTGTAGTAGCCTCTCGTACCTCTAGCACTTGATCTCCCTCTTCCTCTTGTGTTGAAGAAGCCACTTGAAGTCCCTTGATAATCACTCCTTCTTCATCGACCTCTATTTGAACCTCTTCTACCTCTGTTTCCACCTCTTGATGATCCTACATAAAGAGCTTGTCCTTGAGATCCTTTTTTATTTGAAGTAGAACCATTTAGATTCATCTCCTCCGTGACCATAAGAGCAACAAGCTGATCAAAGTCTGGTAATCCTCCTCTAACATAAACTGAAGTAATGAATTGTTTCCATCTCTCATCATCCTTGAGTCCGTTGAGAGTATGTGAAACCAATTCGTCGTCCTCCACATGAGCTTGAATTGATCCTAGTTGATCTGCAATCTCTTTAACCTTCAACAAGTAATCATTGACCGATGTCCTTGTATCTTTCTTTATGTTATTCAACTCATTTTTGAGTTGAATCTTCCTTGCTCTTGTACCTGTAGCATACAACCTTTCCAATGCAAGCCAAACATCTCTACTTGTGTCTAGATCTTGTATGTGTCCTACCATTGAATCTTGAATATTTTGTGATAAAATGAATATAACCCTTTTGTCTCTCTCATTCCAAAGTCTAAACTCCCTCAATTGTTGCTGATTTGGGTCCTCTAGTAATGTGGGTTTGATATCTGTGCCGTCAATCAAACCATACAAGCCTCTACCTTGCAAGTATGCTGTGATTCTAAACTTCCATGCTTAATAATTGGTCTTATCAAGCTTCTCTATTTGTGCATGTTGGTCTCCCATAAAAAAAATGCTAAGCTTCGTCCTTTAAGCCTTCTTTCCAATGTGTGTGATGAGAAGAAATATAATATTTACCTTGTAAATGAGGTATGTGCACCTTTCTTTGCTTGGATGTTGCTTGAGATGCCTCCTTGCGATCTTCTTCTACCTTTGTGTAGTGTTGATGATGAACTAATTCTTTGATAGCTTCAAATTCTTCATCAAGGTATGATAACCTTCTCCAAGCCTCCAATTACTTGCTCTGATACCAATTTTGGAGTTTATTGATCTCCAAAGTACAGCTAGAAGTAGGTGAAACCCAACAGGACCTAGATGACTTTTTCACAAACTTGTATGCACATACCAGTTTTCTTGCAGAGCAAACTGCTCTTTACTCACTTAGAATTTTCCAAAACTGTGTCACACGCATAAACTAGACTCTAAGAGCTTTCCAACAAGCTATAGAACACCTCAAATGGATAAATACACAATGAGCTATGACCTCTGCAATATGCAACTTTAATGGAGACCTTGAAACAGAGATGAACACGAGGACACACATCACTTGCAGAGACTACTGCTCTTAAGTAACAACTCCAATGGATCTTAAACTTTCCAGCATACATGTAGACTTTGAGATCTTTCTAACAAGCCAAAGAACACATGATTTGGATACATACACAAGGAGATATGACCTCTGCAAGTTTGAGGTTTAATGGAGACCTTCAGCAGGGGGTAAAACCAGAGAACACACACTACTTGCAGAGAGTACTGCTCTCAGATCACAAATCCAATGATTATGAAAATTTACAGGAAGCAAGTAGACAGTAAGAGCTTCAAAATGAGCTATCCAACATGTAATTTGGATGTATAATGAGGGAGATACAAGCTCTGCAATCTCTGCATAGAAAACTACAGCAGCATAGAGATACACATATGACTCTCTTGGACATCCCACAAGATCACGACTTTTCTCCTCTTTTTATAGCATGGGAAACTAATCTAAAACCTTCCTAATACATATAAATTCATGGTAGACACTTAGATGGAGGTATTACATGACTCAAGTGCTCAAATAAGCAAAGTATTGATGGACTTTGAGAACTAGCCACATCGACCTTCCACTAGGACACCACTGCAGCTCCCTTGTGACTCACTAATTTGACTCACCATGTTCTAGAACTCACGTGGTATTTTTGCTACATTTTATTAATAATATGAGCCTTCTTGAAGTATTTGAAGACTTCCCAAAGGTATTTACATAATTTGAAACTTGTACCCTACATAAAACAAATGTTCGCAACATAGCTCAGTGATGAGTAGCACCTCCTTTAATGTGAATCCGGGAAGACTTGAGGATGGTATGAAGACCTCGAACAAGTGATGGCACAAGTGTGTGAGAGAGAAGCACACTAACATGCACACACATAGAGACACACGCGCACACAAGACAAGACAAAGAGAGAAGCAATGGAATACTTTTAGATTACTCAAAAGTGCTCTTACAACTTCAATTCTACAACAAGCTAACCTCAAAAATGAGCTCTCTAGCTCTTTTTATAGTTTTTGATTAGCTTTGGCCCTGTCCAGACCTAGTGTCTGGCCTAGTTAAAAATTAGGTTCTAGGGTCTATTTGAAGGCCCTAACGGAGTCTAAAAAATGTGAAAATTGATAGGTATGTACTTCTAATGCTCCTCAAGCTCAAGGACTCCTTGGCTTGCACAAAATGGAGTTACAAAAAGGTGGAATGGTATTTACAATGGTGTGGAGTGACTAAAATCACTATTTGGAAAGTATTAATTTAGGAAAAAATGATGGCCTATTTGCCAGATCTTCTTTGACTGCATTGTCTGCTTGGCCCTTCTCGTTGGCTTCCTTGTCTTGTAAGTCCTTGACTGCCCTGACCACTACCAACACACATGCATATGCACACATACATACACTCTCTCTTTCTCTATGTCTTCTCTTTTTTAATTTCTCTTTTCTTTTGTTTTGCAGGAGCTTTTTGGCTGATTCTTTGAGATTTGGCAAGAGACGATGTCGATTGGGCTTTGACGAGAGCAATCAAAAGAATTACATAAGTGATTGTTTTGTTTTTTATTATAAATGGAGATAAAGAGGGGGAGAGAGAGAGAGAGAGAAGGAGAGAGAGAGAGAGAGAGAGATGTTTTAGGGTTAGGATTTTTTACTTTTACCCATATATGAACATAATACATACACACATGCACACATATACACATGCATAAATACATACACATACACATACACACACATCATATATACATACACATATGCATACACACACAAGCATACACACACACATGCATACACACATACACACATGTGACATACACATACACACAAATGCATGCTTTAGGGTTAGGGTTTAAGGATTAGGGCTTTTGGCTTTTTAATATATACACACATGCATACATTGATATACACATATAAACACATAATACATATACATATACACACATATATATACATGCATACACACATACACACACTCACACACACATATACATACACACTCACATATGTGCATACATACATATGTGCATACACACATGCATATGCACACATACATACACTCTCTCTCTTTCTCTATGTAATCTCTTTTTTAATTTCTCTTTTCTTTTGTTTTGCAGGAGCTTTTTGGCTGATTCTTTGGGATTTGGCAAGAGACGATGTCGATGGCTTTGACGACAACGATCAAAAGAATTACATCAATGTAAGTGATTTTTTTGTTTTTTATTATAAATAGAGATACAGAGGGAGAGAGAGAGAGAGAGAGAGAGAGAGAGAGAGAGAGAGAGAGAGAGAGAGAGAGAGAGAAAGAGAAACAGAGAGAGAGAGAGACATGTTTTAGGGTTAGGGTTTAGGATTAGGGTTTTTGATGTTTACACATATATGCACATAATACATACACACATGCACACATCTACACATGCATACATACATACACATACACATACATACACATCATATATACATACACACATATGCATACACACACATGTAGACACACACACATGCATACACACACATGCATACACACATACACACATGTGACATATACATACACACATATGCATGTTTTAGGATTAGGGTTTTTGACTTTTCAACATATATGCACATAATACATACACACATGCACACATATACACATGCATACACACATACACATACACACACATCATATATACATACACACATGCATACACACACATGCATACACACACATGCATACACACACATGCATACACACATACACACATGTGACATATACATACACACATATGCATGTTTTAGGGTTAGGGTTTAAGGATTAGGGTTTTTGGCTTTTAAATATATACACACATGCATACATAGATATACACATATAAACACATAATACATATACATATACACACACATATATATATACATGCATACACACATACACACACTCACACACACATATACATACACACTCACATATGTATACACATACATATGTGCATACACACATGCATATGCACACATACATACCCTCTCTCTCTTTCTTTATGTCTTCTCTTTTTTAATTTCTCTTTTATTTTGTTTTGCAGGAGCATTTTGGATGATTCTTTGGGATTTGGCAAGACACGATGTCGATTGGGCTTTGACGACAACGATCAAAAGAATTACATCAATGTAAGTGATGGTTTTGTTTTTTATTATAAATACAGATAAAGAGGGAGAGAGAGAGAGAGAAAGTGAAACAGAGAGAGAGAGAGAGAGAGAAAGTGAAACAGAGAGAGAGAGAGACATTTTAGGGTTAGGGTTTTTTACTTTTACACATATATGCACATAATACATACACACATGCACACATATACACATGCATACATACATACACACACATCATATATACATACACACATATGCATACACACACAACATACACACACACATGCATACACACATACACACATGCATACACACATATACACATATAAACACATAATACACATACATATACACATATATATACATGCATACACATATACACACACTCACACACACACACACACATATATATATATATACACACACACACACATAATACATATACACATATACACACATGCATACACACATATACACATATAAACACATAATACATATACATATACACATACACATATATATACACATGCATACACACATACACACACACATACATACATACATACATACATACATACATACATACATACATACATCCACCAGTAACTAAGAGGTTTGTGCTAGGCACAACCCCATTCCCTGAGAGGTTGAAGGCCCTAAAATTTCGCAAGGAAAGGCAAAGCACGAAGAAAATTTACATTGTGAAATTGTTGGTCAAAACGGAAGTCATTTTGGACATCGGTATGTTGCTAAGATGTTCCCCTACATATAGGAAGTAGTTTTACAATGAATATATCAAAAAGCCCTGGAAATCGCAAGAGAAGAAAAAAATGAGAGAAGGACATTAAGGGTATCATTCAAAGTATCACAACCCAAATCGATTCAAATGCTCCTGATATGATAGTGGAGATTAAGGGATATGGAGTCCCAAGTGCTCAGTTGGATAGTGGGGTGGCTATCAATTTAATGACTAAGTACATGATGAAGTGTCTTGACCTAACCCACATGGAATAGACCCCAATGTCCCTGAGGATGGCAGATCAAAATCAACCAAAATCGGTCGATTTTATGAAGAATGTGAGTATAGTCGTCGGAGGGCTAGAGTTTACCATGGATTACCTAATAGTTAGACCAAGAACCTCAGAAGCCACGTCTTCGATCTTATTGGGGTGGCCATGGCTAGTGCAAGCCAATTGTGTGCATGATTGGCACACGGGTTTCATTACAATCAGGCCAAAGTCTAACCAAATATGAATTATCCAAGTATCTCCAAATTCGACCAACAAGAAGAAGATGAAAAGAGTCAATGAAATGGAAAAGAAGGCAAAAGATAAGGTAAGGCAGGAAATGGCACGAGTAAGGTTCGCTTTGCATGCAGAGACTCACAAGGATCTGCTTCAAGATGGTTTTAATTTGTAGTTACTCAATTCCCAAAACACGAAAATAAGAGAGTACAAAAATCTATTATTCTATAAGGATGATTCAGATCAAGAACTATTAGGATGGTTGGTAGGTGCAAGTGAGACGGAGTGTTATACAATGCATATAGAACCAACAAAGGGCAAGTTGAACGACCCCTTAGATGGAGGAATATTAGAAGATGAAATGAACCTCGAATTGGCCACCATAGTAAAAGTACAACAAATGAGGGAAAAACTCGAAGCTTTGGAAGTCAAACTCAAGAATAGGAGTCGCGAGTTGGAACTGACAATGGAAAAGGAGCAGAGCGCAAGAGAATTGGACGAGAGATTCAAGTTGGAGAAAGAAAATCCAAATAGGGAGGGAAAAGCTAAAGGAGTGTTGGCTAGTGGTGCATGCTTATTATTAGGTCACGGGGAAGCCAAGACGTATGGAGGAGAGACGGTAGAGGTAGGTGTTGCAAGGGAGGAGAAAGAAGTTGGAAAACTGGTTGACCAATTCATAAGGAGAAGAAACTCTTTGGGTGATGATAGCCGTTCTCATAAAGCTCATGATCAGGGAGGTCATACACAGTTGATGGGGAGGCAAGATGGCCAGCGAGCTTCTGGCATGGGTGAAGTGCGTAGCATCATGAGCAAGGATATACGCAAGGAAGACCACGAGGACAGAGGTAGATATAGGAGAGAAAAGTGGTGTATGGACCACAATGGTTCTAGTAAGGAATTAGATGATCGAAAGAAAGAATTTCTGAAAGGAAGAGACAAGAAGAACCAAGATGGTTGTGACAAGAGGATTTCCAGACATGAAGGACCAAAGAAAGGACCCACATTGGAAAATGAACCAAAAAATGGCATGATGAGTAAAGTGCCTAATGCAGAGAGTACGGGTAAGAATGGCGACAGCCTGATGAAGTCAAGAATGGCTTGTGTTGAGCATGGAAAAGTTATCAGATTGAGGTTTTATGGAACTAGGTGTCGAGATAGCCTTCTATTTGTAGAGATTGTAGAAGTTGATAAACCAATTGTGTTGCTATGCAAGATCATTAGGAGTTAGGCAATCGATGGTTGACCAAGTTTACCAAAATGCTCTCTTCGACCTTGTGATATATTTTTCAGGCCAAGCACTGGCGAGCATAGAGATACTCATCGAGAGTCCACAAATAGAATAAGACATGAAGGAGGTGTAGAGAGTACGCAGGCGGAAGCAAAATTAAAAGTAGAGTACTCTCACAAAACAAAGAATGTGTGAGACACAAAATGAGTAGACCATGAAATGGGTAAACTCATGTGGATTAGTAATGAGCTTGCCAAGAGCATGGAGTAGGCTCCTCAAGCTTCTAACCTAGTACAAATGAGGGGAGAGGCCCTCCTTATATAGATTTGGGAGGGGCTCTCAAAAGTACATCATATGTGGGATAAGTCTTCTGAAAGGAGAATGAATACAATTGGTAGAAGCACATGGCAAGGTACCCAAATACAAAGTAAGTACAATATAAAATGGAAATAGACTAGAAATGGAGTGCCTTCTAGATACAAAATGGAGATGCACTCATGCCGATACAAATGTAGATGAATTAGGAGCAATCATGTTGTCAACACCCCCTCTGCAGGTCCATTTTGGAGCGGCTAAATGTTGCAGAGGTCCACCAAGCGCTGAAGCGGAACCGGAGGTAGAGCCCTCATGAACATGTCGGCCAGGTTCTCCTGAGAGGTACACTGCTCCAAAGTAATCTCCTAAGATATGAGCTTCTCGCAGATGAAGTGGTACTGGATCTCGATGTGCTTCATCCGAGCATGGAACACTGGATTCTTGGTGATGGCCAAGGCTGACTGGCTGTCCGTGTGAAGACATGTCGGAGTATCCTACAAAACACCAATTTCAGATAATAAGCATCGAAGCCAGATGGCATCACATGCTGCAAAGCTTGATGCGGTATTCGGCCTCCGTAGATGATAGAGCAACTGTAGGCTGCTTCTTACTTGCCCAAGAGATAGGTCCTAAGCCAAGCAAGAATATACACCCAGAAGTAGACCGTCGAGAATTAGGATCACCAGCCCAATCTGAATCAGAATATCCGGCAGTTCAATGCCCCCTCTATACCAAAGACCATGATGTCGGGTTAGGGCAAGGTAGCGAAGTAGTCTCTGAGCAGCATCCCAATGTCTACCGAGGTTGATGTGCAAACTGACTGAGTATACCAACTGCATAAGCAATATCTGGTCTAGTGTTGGCAAGATAGAGTAATGAGCCAACAAGCTGTCGATAGGTATGCACATCCACAAGTGATGATGAGTCCTCTAGTGTAAGCTTGATGTTTGGATCAAGTGGTGTAGTAACTGAGCGACACTGGTCCATGTTATACCTGGAAAGTAGATCAGAGCAGTACTTCTTCTGTGATAGGAATATACCTTCTTTTGTTTGCCAAATTTCCATACCCAAGAAGTAGTGTAGTAATCCAAGATCTGTCATAGAGTACTCAAGGTGAAGCTGTATTGATAAACTGGATGCGTTCTTCATCTGAGCCTATCAAGATCAAGTCATCTACATAGAGAATGATGATGGCTACTTAGAGATTAGCATCAGCAGTGCTTCTATGAAATCCCTTGTCTTCAAAGAACTTGTGAATCTTTTCATACCAGGCCCTGGGAGCTTGTTTGAGTCCATAAAGTGCCTTGTGAAGCTTGTAGACTTGATCTTCTTTGCCTTTGATCTTGAAGCCTTCAAGTTGTTCAACATGTACTTCTTCTTGAAGATCTCCATTGAGGAATGCACTTTTGATGTCCAGCTAGTAAATGGGCCACTTAAAGTGAGCACTTAGTGCTAAGACGATTCTTATGGTTGTGAATCTTGCAGTAGGAGCAAAGGTTTCTTCATAGTCAATGCCATGTTGTTGCTTGTATCCCTTAGCGACTAATCTTGCCTTATAATCTAGAGTGGCATCAGACTTGTATTTGACTTTGTATATCCACTTGACTCCTATAACTTGATGGTTGGTTGGTTTGGTAACTAATGTCCAAGTCTTGTTCTTTGTTATTGCATCGAGTTCCTCTTTCATAATTTTTTCCCACTCTGGTTGGCCTTGAGCTTCTTTGTAGTTGGATGGCTCTAGAATTTTCTGAATTTGGTGCATTAGAGCATAATTAACATAATGACTTTGTTCACGTTGTTGCTTATCAAGAAGCCTTTGAGATCGGCATGGTTGTTGTGAAGTACTGGCTTCTGAGTTGGAGGTTGGAAATATTGAGTCCCCCTTTGAAGTGTAGATAGGTGGACTAAGGCTTGGACTTGAATCTTTTCTTGAGTATGAGGAAGCTTTATTGAAGATCACATCCTTCAAAATGGTGATGGAGTGGTTTTCCATATCATATAGACGATATGTCTTTGATTGGTCACTGTACCCTATGAATATGTGTTTCTTGGACTTTGATTGTAACTTGTTTCTATCTTCTTTTGGTACATGGACAAAAGCTTCACTACCAAAGACTCAAAAGTAATGCACATTTGGTTTTCTTCCATAGTAGGCTTCGAAGGGTGTTTTGTTGTTTAATGCACTTGTAAATCCTCGATTAAGAATGTGAACGGTAGTATGCACGGCTTCTACCCGGAACTTGTAGGGTAGATCCTTGTGATGAAGCACTATTCATGCCATTTCCATCACACTGCATATCTCCCTTTCAACTACTCCATTCTATGATGGAGTATGAGGCTGAGTGACTTGTCTTTTGATCCCTTTCTAGGTGAGAAATTTATCAAAGTCATGATTGATAAACTCGCCACCTCCATCTGATCTGATGGTTTTGCTAGCCTTTGCGTCTGTCCTTCCATGATTGAGTCCTTCTGGATCATAGAGCTTTTGACACATACAACATCTTGCTCGTGAAGATTATTCTTAGAGAAACTAAGAGAGTGTGTGGTGCCATGATCTATGAGCATGTAGTTCCCTAATTCTATTGCAACGCATTGTTCATGTACCCAAACTTGAAGAATTCGACTTCTTAGGTTTAAGTTAACTGCATGGTCATAGATCCAATCTTGACCCAAGACAAGTGGTTCTGTAAGGTTCTCATCTTGACACACTAGCGCTTTGACTTTCATTGGAACATCTTGAAGGTAGATGGGAAGTTCCACCTCGCCCAAACAAGGGGTTTCCACACCTCCCAATCCTATGAGATAAGCTTCTATGGGATTGATGTTCAACTGCAAGTCTTGGCAGTAGGACAATCTAACTGCACTACTTGCTGCACCTGAGTCAATCAATGCTTTCACAGTCCTTGCACCCTTTCCTTGTCCTATCTCTATAGTCACAAAGGGACGTCGATCAATTACTTGAGATGTGTTGATGTATAAAACACCACAAGAAATGAATTAATGTGACACTAAAACACCTCTATGGTCACCATTAACTCATTGCCACTTCAAACTTTGAGAAATGATAGCTTAAAGTGAGAACTTTGCTTCTACAGAAATTCCTAGTCACCGAAATGACATACCTTCAGTATTTTGCTAATTTCTCCTAGCTCAAGTATTATTTCTCTATGAAACTTTATAGGCTGAAACTAGAAGAGTAGAGCTTTCCAACAAGCTATCATATGCATCAAACGGAGCTCTAGAACTCAAGTTATGGCCCTCACAAGATGACCATGTATGACCTTCCAAAACTGGAAATTTTACCTGTTTTAGTAAGAGCGCCTGTTTAAAATTAGAATTCGATGCCTAGCATCGACTTGCAACGAGAATTCGATGCCGGGCATCGACTTGGAGTGTTTTTGGCCACTTTTCAGCAGGGATTCGATGCCAGGCATCGAATTCCCGCATAAAGTCTTGATCTTTTGGACACCAAAAACATAGGTGATTTCATGCACATTTACAATATGACTTATCCACTGGAATTCGATGCCAGGCATCGAGTTGCTCCAACAACATCATGTTTTTCAAACACTTCAGTACTGAATGAAAACATAAATGAAAATATGACTTATCAACAGAGATTCGATGCCAGGCATCGAGTTGCTTGGAAAACTTGATCTTTGTAACTCATCACACAGTAGGTAATCATGGAGATGATGGAGAGAGGCTCATACACAGAACTTTACTCAGTTCTTCTCATAACTATAAAAAACTCAGAAGTTTTACAGATGCTTTCTCACTCAGAGAAGCCCGACTATACTCAGTCATACAAAAATGAGTTCTTCTCACTTTCTCTCTCTTCCTCCTTCTTCTTCTCCTCTCTCTCTCTTCGCGTCAGTTGATACAAACTAACTTATATAGATTTTCGTATTCTCGTGATTTTTAAAAAACTTCTAGAACTAAAGTGAACTAACTTTACAAATATGATACATTTGTGAATTTGTCCCTTCACATAGGCATGGGGTTTTCTTCCTAAGATTTGACCTCCAAATATATGTCCAATTAGTGAGTGTTTCTCCAACAGCTCCCCCTCAATCACTAATTGACATTCCCTGTTTCTTCATATCATCTTCTTTTCTTTTACTCCTGCCATGCTTTTGAATCTGCTGGTCTTCACACCATCCAAGCTCTTTGTCATTATGTCTGCTAACTGATCTCTAGTAGAAATGTACTCCACTTCAATCTCCTTCTCCATTACCTTTTCTCTGAGAAAATGATATTGTATCTCTATGTGCTTTGTCCTTGCATGAAATACTGGATTTGCTGCAAGATAAAGTGAACTCATATTATCTCCATGTATTGTAGGTGTACCTTGATCAATGCCTAAGCTCTTGAACAATGTCTGCATCCATATGACTTCCTTAGCTGCTTCCACAAGTCCTTTGTACTCTGCTTCAGTTGATGATAATGCTACTGTATGTTGTTTCTTGGAACACCAACTTACAAGCTTATCTCCAATGTATATCATGTAACCATGAGTTGATCTCCTGTCATCCTGGTTACCTGCCCAGTCTGAGTCACTATAGGCTCTCAACTTCAAATCTGATGTAAAAGGATAATATAATCCTTCCTTTATAGTTCCTTTGATATATCTGAGAACTCTTTGACCTGCAATCCAATGTGGGTCCTTTGGACAATGCATGAATTGTGACAAAACTCCCACTGCATAACTAAGATCAGGTCTTGTTAGTGTAGCATAAATCAAACTACCCACAAGAGATTGATACTTCCTCATATCTTTGTAGTCTGCACCATCATATTTACTGAGCTTGTGATTAACTTCAAGTGGAGTTGAAGCTTCTCTGCAATTTTCCATATCAAACTTCTTCAACAAGTTCAGAAGATACCTTTCTTGTGACACATATATGCCATGATTTGTATAAGTAACTTCCATTCCAAGAAAGTATGATAACTTTCCTAGGTCACTGATCTTAAACTCTTTCTCAAGTAATCTCTTTACCTCCTTGATTCCTTCATCTGAAGTACCTGTGATTATAATGTCATCTACATAAATACAAATGTAGATTGTACCTTCCTCTGTTCTTTTGATAAGTAGACTTGAATCTGCTTTTGAACTTTGATATCCAAGATCATTGAGATACTTCACCAGTCTATAGTTCCAAGCTCTTGGAGCTTGCTTCAATCCATACAATGCTCTTCTCAACCTGCAAACAAAATTTGGATACCTGGAATCTATAAACCCTTGAGGTTGTTCCATGTATACCTCATCTGATATGTATCCATTCAAAAATGCATTCTTTATATCTAGTTGACTCAAAGTCCATCCTTTTGAAGCTGCAATAGCAATGATTGTCCTTATAGTTGACATCTTAGCTACAGGACTGAATGTTTCATCATAATCTATGCCATAGGTCTGGGCATAGCCTTTCACCACCAGTCTAGCTTTGTATCTGGCTATACTTCCATCTGCAAGTTTCTTCACTTTATAAACCCATTTATTTCCAATAACTTTCTTACCATTTGGTTTAGGAACAAGTTCCCATGTCTTGTTCTCCTCCAGTGCATTGAACTCTTCCTTCATTGCTTCTTCCCATTGCTTCTTACCTTTAGCTTCATCATAGTTCTGAGGTTCTTCATCATCTTTGACCATATATGCATAGTTCTTCTGAGTTATGTAAGAAGTATCATAAGAATACCTTTCTGGTTGTCTTCTAGTCCTGCTTGACCTTCTTGGTTCACATTCTTCATAAGTTTCTGGATACACCTCTTCATCAAATATAGGAGCTTCTTCATTCATTCTTGTTAATCCACTTCTGGATGTACTTGCTTGCATATAGTCTTCATCTCTATTCACCTGCACAATTGATTTTCCTTTCTCACATCTTCTTACCTCTTCTTCAAATTCTTCAGCTGTATGACTTTGATCTACATACCAACTTTTCTGTTCATCAAATGTAACATCTCTAGAAACAATAAATTGTTTGGTTAGAGGATTCCACAATCTGTAACCCATCTGCTTTTCATCATAACCAATGAACACATATTTTTCTGCCTTTGGTTCAAGTTTATGCCTAAGTTGTGATGGCACATAAGCATATGCAATTGATCCAAACACTCTACAATGATCTAGTGTTGGTTTCTTACCCCACCAAGCTTCATATGGAGTCATTCCATTCAGAGCTGCACATGGTAATCTATTCACAAGATATGTAGCTATATTTACAGCCTCAGCCCAAAGATAATTTGGACAGTTCTTCTCCTTTAGCATAGCTCTAGCAAACTCAACCAAAGTCCTGTTCCTTCTTTCTGCTACACCATTTTGTTGTGGTGTATACCTGCAAGTTATTTCTCTCTTAATACCTGCATTCCAAAGATAATCATTGAACTCTTGGGAGAAGTATTCTCCCCCTCCATCAGATCTCAGTCTCTTAAGCTTTTGACCTGTGACTCTCTCTGCATATGCATGAAAATGCTTGAAAGCTCCAAACACTTCTGATCTTTCCTTCAAAACATATAATGTTATCCATCTTGTAGCATCATCAATAAAAAGAACATAATACCTTGAGCCACTGATAGATCCTTCTTTTGTTGGTCCCCATACATCTGTATGAATGAGCTCAAGTACTCCATCATGTTTGAATCCTTTCTTCTCAAATGGTAACCTGTGTGCTTTACCCATTTGACATGCTTCACATTTATAAACCATATGTTGACTTTGCACATTTGGTAATCCTAGTACAGACTGCTTAGCAACCATAGCTTTAATTCCTCTTTCATTAAAGTGACCTAATCTCTTATGCCAGAGATCAAGTTCTGTAATCACTCCTTCACCATGTGTGAGCAAAGCTTGACCAATGTTTCCTTGCACTCTTAAAGTAAAGAGTCTACCTTCTTTCTTACCAGAGACAATCTGATTATATCCATTCTCTGGATCTTCCACAAATACTCCTTCATTTGTAAACCTGACTTGAAAACCTTTTTCAACTATCTGTCCCACACTAATCAAGTTTTTAGGTATTGTAGGAACATACAAAACATTGGTTAGCAAATCTGCTCCACTCTTGCATTTCACTTTTCCAATTGAATGTACACTATGTCTTGTATTATCACCAGTTTGAACTGTGTGACTAGAAATGCCTTTTTCCAAATCTGACATCAATTCTATGTTTCCTGACAAATGATTAGAACATCCAGAGTCAATGTAAAATACCTTTAGATCTTCTTTGTCTGATGTGCTGATTGAATTCATCATCAATGATGTATGACTTTCATTCTGTGTGTCATTTGCATAGTTGTAGTAGGTGGTGTTGTAGGATTGATTATGTCCCCAACTTCTTCCTCCACCTCTACCATAGCCTCCTCTTTGACTTTGTCTACCTCTTTGAAAATTACTTTGATATCTTCCACCTCGACCTCTGCTATTGTTGTTTTGATTCTGGTTTGATCCTTGTTGGTTGTGCCAACAGTCATGAGCCAAATGATTACTCAATCCACAGATCCAGCAAGCCTTTTTGTTGTTATTTTGATTACCTCTTCCTCTTCCAAAACCTCTTGCTCTTCCTCTGCCAGTGCCTTTACCTCTTGCATAATAAGCTTGAGAATTAGACTCCTCTTCATCCTTTGCTTTACCTTTATCTCCTTTCTTCTTATTCTTCATGTACATTGCAGAACTTTGACCTTTATCTCCATCTCCCTTCAAGTCTTGCTCATATGTGAGCATCAAACCAAGCAACTGGTTCAAATCTGGAACATAATGATTTAATGAAAGTTCTGTTGATAAGACAAAAGGTTTCCACCTTTCATCCCCTCTCAAGCCTGCAAGTAGTTGAGCAATCAATCTGTGATCTTCAACATCTTCATCTATGGATCCAAGACTATCTGCTAGATCCTTCATCTTAGTGACATAATCACTAATGGTTTGACTTGGCTTCTTCTTGAATGTTGTAAACTCTGACCATAGACTTGCTTTCCGTGCTTTAGTAGTGCTTTGGAAATGATATTCCAATGCATTCCATATATCTTCTGATGATTCCAATCCTCTGATGTGTGGTAGCAAATGATCTGAGATTGTATTGTAGATGTAGGCTTTTGCACTTGCATCCTTCTTGTGCCAATGCTTTAAGCATCAAGTTCTTCTTTCTTTGGTCGGCTTTCATCTTCAAATACTGGCTTCTCTTCTTCACCTGTTACATATACCATGAGATCCTTACTCATAAGTAAGGCTTCCATTCTCATTACCCATGCGGGGTAATTATCTCTGTCCAGTTTGTCAATGGAGATATGATCTGCCATAGTTCTTTCCTTCTACTGCAACCTGTGAGCTTAAAGGATAAAGGATAATACCTTTTGAAGTTCTTTGTGTATGAGGATACTTCGAAAGTAATCTTTTGATGCCTTGTGTCTTCAAATGCTTCACCTTTCAAACTTTAATGGAAAACTTTACAAAACTTCTCGTACCTTTGTCGTCTTCTGCTCTCGAGAATCTTTCTGCTCTGATACCACTTGTTGATGTATAAAACACCACAAGAAATGAATTAATGTGACACTAGAACACCTCTATGGTCACCATTAACTCATTGCCACTTCAAACTTTGAGAAATGATAGCTTAAAGTGAGAACTTTGCTTCTACAGAAATTCCTAGTCACCGAAATGACATACCTTCAGTATTTTGCTAATTTCTCCTAGCTCAAGTATTATTTCTCTATGAAACTTTATAGGCTGAAACTAGAAGAGTAGAGCTTTCCAACAAGCTATCATATGCATCAAACGGAGCTCTAGAACTCAAGTTATGGCCCTCACAAGATGACCATGTATGACCTTCCAAAACTGGAAATTTTACCTGTTTTAGTAAGAGCGCCTGTTTAAAATTAGAATTCGATGCCTAGCATCGACTTGCAACGAGAATTCGATGCTGGGCATCGACTTGGAGTGTTTTTGGCCACTTTTCAGCAGGGATTCGATGCCGGGCATCGAATTCCCGCATAAAGTCTTGATCTTTTGGACACTGTAGCTCAATGATGAGTAGCACCTCCTTTAATGTCAATCCGGGAAGACGTGAGGATGGTATGAAGACCTCGAGCAAGTGGCGGCACAAGTGCGTGAGTGAGAAGCACACAAGCATGCACACACATACACACACACGCGCACACACGGCAAGACAAAGAGAGAGAATCAATGGAGTTCTTTAGATTACTTTCAAAAGCTCTTACAAGTTCGTTTCAGTTACAATCTAACCTCAAAAATGAGCTCTCTAGCTCTTTTTATAGTTTTTGACTCGCTTTTGGCCCTGTCCAGACCTAGTGTCCGGCCTAGTTAAAAATTAGGTTCCAGGGCTTATTTGAGGGCTCAAACGAAGTCTAAAAATTATGAAATTTGGTACGATGGTACTTCTAATACTCCTCAAGCTCGAGGACTCCTCGGCTTGCACAAAATGGAGTCTAATCTACCAAAAACGGGATTTACAATGTTTGTGTAGTGATTAAAATCACTTGGGTTGTACATAATCTATGGGAAAAAATGATCTGGCCTTGTTGCCGTATTGTGCATGACTCCTTTATTGCTTTGTATGCCAACACTCCCCCCTTCCTAGCGTCTGTTGCCCCTGACAGACCTTTGTTCCCTCGGGTGGTCGATGTAATATTGGATGACATTGGTGGCCAGTTCATGTTCTCCTATCCTTAAGCCTCTTGCTAGATCGGCTTCCAATGCCTCCCAATTTATTGCACCGGGGGTCTCTGGTTGCGGGGTGGTGTAGTACTCTGAATACATTGCTTGTTCACAAGCAAACAGTTGAAGCAGATGTGTCGGCTTTGGCGCGAAAATCTCCGAGTGGTACTCCCAGAACCCTGATCTGAACATTTCTTCGAAGGTCTGTTTGTAGCAGGCGGGGAGGTATTTGATGCGTGCATGCCAAGCGTAAGCCACACGGATACTGGGGGTGGTGCTCATGTCATACACCAAGTCGTAATTTCCATTGCTAAACCCCGGAAGGCGTACCTATGGTGCGGCTGCATTTCTAAAGGTCTTCAGCACCACTTGCATCATATCTAAGATTTTAAGCATCATTTGCGCTGCTACATCTTGCATGGGCTTCAAGCGCGGCATCCAGTGGCGAATGGTCCCCATCATATATGCTACCGATGGTGGTCCTTGTGGTGGCGCTATGTACGGGTAGTTCAGCCATTCCTTGCATTGCGCATTGTTCTGTACCTTGATATTAAATGCCTTCCACGACCTGCGGCGGGGGACTGGACCGTAGCATGGGTTGTACAGGAGGTGCAACGGCGCGTTGTTCCATGTGCGTAGCATTTCTGGATAAGTCTCTAAAAGTTTCTGCCGCCATGTTGGTTGACGAATCTTGCCTTTTCGCACCTCTGGAGGAAGGTCTTCGGGTTGAAATTGGGTCGCAAAAGTAGGAATCTGACCCGTGACTCTTTGTATTTCTGCATTATAATCAGCCAAGATAATATAATATGGCCTGTACTGGAGTTCCGATGAGAGAATCAGGCGTCTCGATGACAAGTTCTTGAAGTAATCTGATTGTAAAACAGTCTCCTCTATGACCCTCATAGCCTGATTTTGCACTACGGTGCGCTCTTCATGCGAGGTCCCTATTTCCTCCACTTGTCGTAACCATGGCGGCCGTGGTGCCTCAAACGTGTCCTGCGCTTCTTCTGTTTGTTGGCCTCCTGGGAATGGTTGCGGATCATATTCTTCATCAAACGTTTGTTCCACAGGAATTTGCACAACTTCTTCGTCCGTGGGAGCCTCCGGAGGGGAAGATGGCCTCTCATATTGTAGTAGGCGTGTCTGCAATTCAGTTACCTGTTGCTGGAGATCTTTTATGGCCTCTGCGTCGGAGGGAAGCGAAGCTGCAGAGTGGGTGGTTGGAGGGGCAGCTGTTGGGCCTTGTTGGTGTTCCTGCTTCAGTTGTCCTAGCTCCTCCGATAGCTTATCATGTGCTTCGAGTAGCATGGCATAATCTTCCAATATAATCTTGATATTATCGGGGGTCACTGCTTGAAACTTGGATGGGCTGATGGGTGCCCCCGGTGTGCTCTCAATAGCTGCCTCCAGGTTCTCTTGATTTTGTATTTGCAGACGTCTGTTCTCTTCCTGAGCAGCCGCAAGATGGCGTTTAAGTAGCACCATATTTCGCTGAAGTTTTGAGTTGCGTTCCAGTTGTGTCCGTAGGTGACTTTCTACCACCTGCACTGCTTCCTGATCTACGTTCTGTAGCTGTACTTCCAATATATTATGGGCGTCCTGGAGGGTTTGGAACTGTGTGTGGAGGCGAGCATTCTCCTCTTCTAGTACCGCAAGGCGGAGCTGTAGTGTCGCTGAGTGCTCTTGCAGGCGTGCGTTTTGTTGCTGGAGCTGAATGTAATCTGTTCTTAAATTTGATATACAAGCCAACATGGTGTCCAATGCATTACCTATAGATGAGTGGGGGGTGTTTACTGTGGAAGATGCATGGGAAGGGAATTGGGGAAGGGAGACAGTGAATGATGTGTCTACGAAAGTTGTGTGTGTGGGTGAAATTGGTGGAGGGGGAATGGGAGGAGGTGAAACCGTGGGTGGAGGTGCCGTGGGTGGTGAAATGTCCATACCTTCAGGAGTGGGTGTTAGTGTGGGGCCTGCCATATATATTGGTATGGTAGGTGGTGTGTGTGTGGAAGTGGTGAATAGATGTGACGTGGGGTGGGGAGCTGAAAAGACAGGGAATGGTTGAGGGCCTGGTTGAAAAGCCCTAGCAAAGATGTCCTGGAGGGATTGTAGAAATGGAGAGAGGGATATCGGGGGTTGGGGTCGTAAATTTGAGGAGGGCTGAAAGGGTTGCGTGGTAGCAGGGAAGCCCATGAATGTGGATCTGGGGTCAGGATGACCGGTGGCTGAAGGCATTGGGGATGGTTGCCCTAGGGCAGGGTCTAGGAGGGGTTCGGCGGATTGTGTAGTGTTGGGGTTGTCTTCGAAGATAGGATTATCAGTGGTAGAGAATAGGGTGGCACTGGAGATCGGAGTACGGAAGATGAAGGTGGGGTCGGTGGGTTGAGTAGTCGATGTGGTTTCTACTGTTTCTCTTCTAGGAGGTGATGGTGGGGGAGTAGGTGGTAGTGGTTCGGTGGACTCCTCATGGGTGGCTGGGTGCTGTTGGCTAGCTGTCTGGGAGGTTGTTCTGATAGTTTCAGGTGTAGTAGTCGGCTCTTCTGCAACTGTAACGGGAATTTGTATATTTTTACCTGAGCGAGGTCGTGTCTGGAACCTTCGTGGGTCATATTGAACTGAAGGCCTCTGAATGGCAGTGCGCACAGCTTCTACAACTCCATATGTTTCTTCCATCAATAAGAGACCTTCCCTGTACTCTGAGTCAACTCCCGCTTCTTCCAACAACTGAGTCATAAGTACTCTGCTGCTCTGTTCAGTGAGTAATTGCTGCGATCGTACTCTTTCCATAATCTGATACAGCCTTCGGAGTTCGGCTGTATATGCTGGGGCTTCAGTGGTCTCTTCTTCATACGCTTCTTCTTCTTCCGGATGTCCGTGTTGTTGACTTTCCTGAGTGTCACTCCAATGGACATGTCTACCGTCTGTAGACTTTCTTCTTCTTCGTGAGGATGTGCCCTGCTCCTCTGCCTCTGAATAAAACTCTACATCAGAGAATTGTGTGCTTTGTAGGAATGCTTCGAAATCCTGGGGGTCCAGTTCTTCCGCCTCTCCAGTGGCAGCAAACTCGAATTCAGGTGTAACCGGAGGAGCCGATGGGGTGGGTTGTGTCGTAGTGTCAGATTCCGACCTGGGTATCCTAATGGTAAAAGGAGGTACAGTGCCCTCTCTTAATGGTGATGCCTCAGGAGTAGTCAGGACTTCCCTTGCCTGGACACACGGAATCGCGCCCCTCATGCGCGTGGACTGATGTGTGGATGTCTTGAGCCTTTTAAACATTTGTAATTGTGCCCAAGTTAAGGCACGCTCAATGGGGACATCATATGCCAAGCATCGGTAAATGATGCGTGTGAGTGCACAGCATCCGTTCACCACTAATTTCCTAGAAGCCCGTTTGTTCGCTTCATACAACTGATCTATAATCCACACTGGTAGCTTAATAGGTAGCGCACCTGCCTCCGCCAAGTAGAGAGCAAACCAGATCTTCTTGTGTGGTTGCGTGAATCGGTCTTGACCGGGGAAGGCGAAATGTTGCATGCACATGCGGAGAGGGATGGACACATTTGGGGTGAGGGCTGCCATGTCTTTCAGCTTCACTACTTTCCTGTCCTTCATGTTGTTGGGAACGAGAGCATCCTTTTCTGAGGGTACATGCGTGCCATGCATATTTAAAGCGTCGCTTACCAACTCCACAGTAAGTTCAAACCTCTTCAACTCGTTGTTGCCCAGCAATGAGGGGAGAACAAATGATCCGGGTTGGTCCTTATCTTCATTAGCTTGTAATGTGGAGACCAAATAGTAACATCGGAGGAGATCGGGTTTAGGTAGTGGGGCTTCAAAATATTCCGCCAATCCTGCTCGTTGCCATATGATCTGTAGATCTTCTGTGTTTTGTAAAGTCTCGAACTCCTTGGAGAAAAATTGGAATCGCACCCATGATCTGTCATACTCGCATTTAGACTCCCAGATATACTTGGCCTCACCTAATGGACCGGGCATGCCATTGAACCAATGAGAATTCGCATGAACTCTTTCCGTGATTCCTGTAGGTGGATCTGGCACCAGGAGTTGCTGGAGGTGTTGCATCTCCACTGGTCGTTCAGTCGGGGGCACATCCACGGGTAGGCTATCCACATCAATTCCTGCAGTAAGTATCCCTACTTGTGAGCCCGAACCTGTCGCTTCTGCCATTTTTCTTCTTGCCTTCTGATTCTGTGAGAATATAGAATCATGTGTTAACATCGTAATGGACAGAATAAATCCGTTGTTGTCCCCGTTACAACATTAACATGAGGTAGATGGTGAGTTAGTGGTTAGTAAGTGCTCGAAGACAGTGAGTGTAGTTAACGTTTGTGTATTCCTAGGAGACTAATGCCGTTAGTAAGTGGGGTGAATTTACAAATCGGGGTCGGGGGGTTTATTACAGATCTTAGACTGCCAAATGCAGTGGATGGGCTTTGCTTTCGGTTTCGTAGAGACTCCAGAGAGCTGTGTCGGTGTTGCTGTTTGGGAATGGGGCCTTTTAGGGACCCACTTATAAGTGATTACATGCATACTCATGGGTCTTTGTGTGTTCCTAAGTGTTGAGCACGAGGGAATTCTGGTGGTACTCGTAGATGGGTTATGCTGCATAGGTTGCGGCCTTGGCTTAACTACTTGTGCCCTCAAGCAAGCCTTAGGCACCCAAATTTGTCTAGATTGTGGGCTTGCATTCATCGACTTCTTGGGCACCCAAATAGATTTTACTTTAGCAGAAGAATTTCTGAAAGACTCTTTATTAGTGTCGTGTTGTTGGTTACTAATAAGAGCTTTTGCCCGCGTAGTTGACGGTGGTGCACCCGGTCGTTCGCCTTTCCGCACCCATACCTGGTTTATTTGCTGGGACATTCCGCTGTGCAGATATTTTTTATCTCGGACATAAGTAGTACTCTGCTTCTTCTGCTTGTGATCCGCCTTTGGTTGCTGCCTCCTTCTGGCCTTTGGAAAAGAAGGGAGTTCCGATGCATCCCTGACTCCTTTTTTGCAAATATCATTCCTCTGCAATACAGGGTTTTGAACAAGAACAGCATGGTCATCTTCATGTGTACCCCTGGAAGGACCAGGAGTCTGTGCCTTTCCTAGTTCCTTGAGTGCTCCATTGTCTAATTCTACTGTAACTCGACTATGATTGACCCAAACCTGGAGAAGTCCACTTCTTAGGTTTAAGTTAATTGCTTGGTCATAGATCCAATCTTGACCCAAGACTAGAGGTTCAGTGAGATCCTCATCTTGACACACCAGTACTTTAACTGTCATTGCCTCATCATGAATGTAAAGGGGAAGTTCCGCCTCGCCCATGCAAGGGGTTTCCACTCCTCCCAATCCTATAAGATATGCTTCCACAGGATTGACAGTCAATTGTAATTCTTGGCAGTAAGACAATTTAACAGCACTAGTGGCTGCACCTGAGTCAATCAAGGCTCTTACGGTCCTTGCACTCTTTCCTTGTCCTATATCTAAGGTTACGAAAGGACGTCTATCAATTATCCTATGCGAGCTTGTTCCTGCAACTTCACACATGGCCATAGGAAATCCTTGGTCTGCATAGTCATTCGCTCCAGGCTGATCTCTACCTTGCCTTCGTAATTTCATCCTTCTGATGCGTTCTAAAGCTTCAGCTTGAGCTTCTTCTCTAACTCGCTTTTCTTCCTCTTTGCGTTTTTTAGCAGTGTTGAGTCGACTGAGCATTTCCTCCGTGAGGGGTTCTTGATACAACTTGACTCTGCATCCGCTAATATAGTTTGGGAGAACATCACCCTCTAACGTGGCTAGTTGTACTGCTCCGCTCGTGGAGATCCTATTGATGATCATAGGTCCGTAGCCTCTCTTTTCTAGCTTCCTGGCGTGTTGTTTCAGTGTATAGACTAAAACTAGATCTCCTGCTTTCAAGCCTTTATCCTTCACGTGGGCATCAAAGTATGCCTTCTGTCTCTTCTTGGCTGCGTATATCCCTGCAGCGGCTCTCAGTCTCGTTTCCCCTAATCGTTCAAGGTCAAAGATCCTAGAGGAGAGCTCATGACCTGTCCATTCGTGCTCTCGTGCTACTCTCAATGTAGGGATCAAGAAGTCCAAGGGTAACACAGCGTTTTGACCGAATACCATCTGAAAGGGAGTGGCTTGGAGTACCGTTTTGTAGGCCACCCGGTATGCCCAAACAGCATGGTGTAGCTGTTTGTCCCAATCAGAGCGTTTAGTGTTCACTAATTTCGTCAGTACATTGCATAAAATCTTATTAGTGCTCTCAGCTTGTCCATTAGCTTGGGGGTGATAAGGGGCAGACTTCTTGTGTATTACCAAGAATTCTTGGAGTAGATTTTCAATCACTTCGTTCAAGAAATGAGTGCCTCTATCACTTACAAGCTCTATAGGTAGCCCGTATCTTGTGAATACATTCTCAAACAAGAATTTGGCAGTTGT
Source organism: Ceratopteris richardii (assembly GCA_020310875.1). Classification (NCBI taxonomy): domain Eukaryota; kingdom Viridiplantae; phylum Streptophyta; class Polypodiopsida; order Polypodiales; family Pteridaceae; genus Ceratopteris; species Ceratopteris richardii. Next base: position 146,079,958 of record CM035436.1, on the reverse strand, counting down.
TTGAGCATCGTTCTTGGTTGTAGCTTTTACCTCAACCCACTTGGTGAGATAATCTGTTGCCACGATGATGTATTCCGCATGAGAACCCTTAGCTGGGGGATTAATAGGACCTACGAAGTCTATTCCCCACTTAGAGAATGCACGTCCACTCATCATAGGTTTCAGTGGCATCTCATCTTTGCGTATAGGATACTGAGTCCTCTGACAGACATCACACCGTTTCACATAGGTATGTGCATCCATGTGAAGGGTAGGCCACCAAAAGCCCGCAAATAGTATCGCTTTGATTACCCGATCTGGTCCAAAGTGTCCTCCTGCTACACCTTGGTGAGCAGTTTCCAAGATCTTCAGATATTCACTTTCGTGGACACATAGTCTCAGGTAACCATCTTTACCGCGCTTATATAGATTATTACCGATGAGTGAGTAATCCTGGGCTTCTTGTTCTAAACTCCTTTTCCTAGCTAGAGTCATGTCTGGAGGGAATGTGTTTGTTCTCAAGAATGATACTAGAGGTTCACTCCAATCTGGCACAATGGATACTTGATAAAGAGTGGCATGTTCCACTGGTGGTTTAGTGCAACAGATTGGGCATTCCTTGCACAACTTTTGGACATCAGCTTCCATAGTTGGCCAGTGCACTCCGAATCTTTTTAGAGTCTGTAAAGTTCGTTGTTTTGAATGGTGTTGCTCTAATGCACCTACATGTGCTAATTGCAACCATTTAGCGTACTCATCCTCTTCTACGCAACAAGCCAAGATCCCTTGATCTGTGTGCTTGTACATGCTTCCGGCCATGATGTGATACTTTTGGGCTTTTACAACCTCTCTATTCCGTTTGTTTACCACTGGATGGTTAGGCCCGTATGTCAAGACTGGTACCAAAGGCTTAGCCCACTGCGGCACCACCTCCAAATTAAATAGGTAAGCATCAGGAAGGTCATTTGATACTCCTTGTGGGGCTTCTCCAGACGTGAGTCTAGAGAGATGATCTGCTCTCAAGTGAGTCCTCCCTTTTCTTACCACGACCTCAAAATCATATTCCATTAGCAAGAGAAACCATCTTACTAATCTTCCCGTATTGCATGGCTTGTTTACTAGGTATAACAATGCCTGATGATCAGTAAAAAATTTAAACTTATTTGCAAGCAAATAGTGTCTAAATTTCTTGACTGCATATACCATGCCTAATCCTTCGCGCTCTGTAGTGGTGTAATTCCGTTCAGCCGCATTCAATTGTCTACTGGCATAGGCAATTGGAAGATCCATATTACCTTCACCAGTAGGTTGTGCAAGCACACATCCAATGGCATAATTGGACGCATCAACATGAACATGGAATGGCTTATTCCAATCTGGTGTGGTCAAGATTGGTGCTGAACATAATCTTCGTTTAAGTTCCTGGAAGGAATTCTCACATTCATCCGTCCACTCAAAGTTTGTCAGAAGTCCGTACATGGGCTTTGCAATGACAGCATACATGTGTATAAATCGTCGATAATAACCACAATGCCCCATGAAAGCTTGTACTTCCTTGACATTCTTTGGCCTAGGTAGCTCTGCTATGGCTCTCACTTTTTCTTCGTCGGTAGATATGCCATTCTTTGACACTATGTGTCCTAGAATCTTTCCTTGCCTGACCATAAAAACGCACTTTTCTGGGTTCAGGCAGACTTGATATTCTCTACATTTGTCAAAGATTTGTCTGAGTTCAGGAATATGAGTTTATCTAACATTGGAATGAGCACAAAGATCATCAACATAGACTTCTAAACTCTTCCTCAGGAACTCCTTAAACACATGGCACATCAGCCTCTGGAAGGTGGCTGGTGCATTGGTAAGCCCAAATGGCATTACTCTAAAAGCAAAAATGCCCCATTCTGTGGCAAAGGCTGTCTTATGCTGATCCTCTGGAGCTATGGCTACTTGATTGTAGCCCGAAAATCCATCAAGGAAGCTGTACACTTCCTTGCCTGCCACTCTTTCTAAGAGATGCTCTGTTATGGGAAGCGGATAGTTATCTCGAATTGTGGCGGCATTAACCTTTTTCAAGTTAATGCACACACGCAGCTTGCCATTCTTCTTGGGCACCACTACGATGGGGGATAGGGTCCATAATGATTGACTCTAGATCGGAGTCACTTGCATCCTCAAATGCATCAGGGCTAGGTTCGCATTCTTCTAGAACTGCCTCTCCCATGATTGGCTCTATGGAGAAGACTGAAATATCATAGCCATCCTCATCACAGTGAGGTGTCCATTGTTCTTCGTTGATGGCTACGTCCATTGTTGCTAAGATTTCTGCCCAACCGTGAGGTTCAAATTCTTCGTCTGGAAAAACTACAGGTGCATAGGCTGGGTCTTGGATTGATCTATGGGTTTCTTTCGCACCTACCTCTCTGGCTTTCTCTCTCTTCTCTTCTTCTACTGCTACCTTGCACATCCATAAGTGGGTGTCTTCATGCATCCATGAGGATCCAGACCCTATGGAATGCACCAATTCTGTGTCATCTTTAGCTCTATGGATGGGATTCCACTGGATAGGAGGGACATCTCTATGAGAATAATCCTTGAGATTGACTTTGGTTGTAACACCTAAGTGCTGCAGGTACAAAGAATTGGTCCCCCAATCTTGTACCACTTGCAACTGTCGCATGAATGGTCTTCCCAAAATCATCTCATAGGCATGATTTTTGCTGAAGTCACATATGGCAAAGGTATGTTCAAACTCGACACCACAAGTGGTGAGAGTTATTCCTTCTAGCAATCCTAGGGGTCTCTCTATGTGACCATCTGCCATTTGCAATTTCATTCTCGTTGGCCTGAGTGCTGGCTTGCCCCAACGCTTCCATAAGGAGGTAGTGGCAATTGCAACTCCTGCACCTGAGTCCAAAATTGCCTTCGTGGTGTAGTCCTGGTAGGTGATGGGAAGATAGGTGTTCCCTTCTTCACCTTCACACATATCCCCGATCTTATCCAAGGGAATTTCTGGCACTGTCCTATGGGATCCTACCTGGGAACGAGGTTTTGCTATCTCTGGTACTTGTTTGGCTACATGTTTCCATAATTCAGGTCTAACCTTGAGTAGCTCTTCTAACCTGAGATTACACTGCACATTAGTGTTCTTCACTACCTCTGTGTTCCTAGGAATGACTGAGTCGTCGTTCCTTACCATGACTGTGGGTGCTCTCATACATGTGGACTTTGCTTCCCATGGGCCTGTGAAGTGGGGTAGCTCTTGTATGGAATTAGACTCAAAGTCTAATCTCTCGTGAGACTGAACACTCTCATGCTCCCCGTAAATAGATGGGATGTCTTGTGGGAATTGGTCGTGTGCATCGTCCACAAGTTCAAAAGGAGGGGCGACCTCGCTTTCGTTATCCCATTTTTCTTCTTGAATCTCTCGTAGGAAGTCTGGTGCAAACCGATTCATAGAAGAAGAAGTGTCTGGCTCTGTAGAATTAGGTACATATGCTACCTGGGAAGGAGGGCTTATTCTATCGTTGGCTCTTTCCTCGTTCTCATAGATAGCTGGAGCACAAGCTTCTTGGGGAGGATTACTTATGCTATTACTTTTCCGAACAGGCTCACACGCTCTTTGGGAAGGAATGTGGGTTACCTGTGGAGGTACATAAGCTTTTGAGGGAGGCTCCTGTGCCCTTTGGGGAGGAAGATAGGCTCCTTGAGGAGGCACATGGGCTTCCTGAAGAGGCTGGCTTTTCCGTGCTCTTACCCTTTCCTTTCTTTGAGGGGTAGGTTCCTTTTCTGATTGTGCGATTAGCCTCTCTATTCTTTCTGAGGAGGGAAAGTTGTTTGGTTTAGTGGAAGTCGCCACATATACTTCCGATGGGGAATGATTCATGTTTTTGCTTGCTTTATCTTTTTCTTGATTTTTTTCTTCCTTGGCAGATCTTGCAATTATTTCCTCTAACTTCTCTAGGAATCCATCCAAGTGTAATTGCGTTTTGGCTGAGCCTGAGTAATTGAAAAGGCGACTGGCTTCAAACATAGTCTGAGCCAATGCGACCATTTTCGCGCATAGTTTGGTTCTTTCTATCTCTAGGTCAGCTCTAGGATAGCACTTGTCATGATCCGTGACGTTTGGACCTTCTTGGATTCTGGCCTGATATGCTTTAAGCATCATGTCTATGTCTTCGGAAGTGGGATCAGCTAATACTGATCCTGTTTGGGGTGGTGGGTGGGTTGCGTGGACTGTCTTAGAGGGTGAAGGGATGGAGGGTGATGTGGATGGTAGCGGTGGGAATGTGTGAGAGTGCGGTTGAGACGTGATCTCTATGATTTTAGCCTTGGTTTCTCGTAGACTTTCCTCAAGTTCACTCATCTTCTTTGCCCATTGCCTTTTCATGCGTTCGCGGCTATCTTTCCAAGCTCTTGTTCTCTTTTTATTTTGGCTCTCAGTATCGCTAGCATCTAGGCTCTTTTCCTGGCCTACCCCTTGGTTTTGCTGCAATGCCTGAGCCCTAGTGACTACCTGTACTGGTGCAGTGGAAGTGACGCTTCCTGAGGATTCTACCACTAACCCAACAACGTTGATAGGGGTGATTTTTGGCATGCTATTGGGGTTCTTTGGGCAATCTCGTAAGAGATGCTCTTTTCCGCAATCTTGGCAGAAGCCTTGGATCGTCACCGACTGGATTTGCGTAGGTGGGGGCAAGGGACAATCACGAATGAGGTGATCTCCTTGGCATCTGTAGCACGGTCCTCTAGGAAATGGTGGTCGTACTTGCCTAGGTTGAGGTCTAGGGTTGGGGTTTGTATACATGACGTTCGTGTATTCTGACTCCCAACTAGGTTCGTTCGACTCTTCACCATAGTAGGACTCTCCATGTTCTGGGGACTGCATGTAGTAAGCCTGGGGGCTATCCACATGGTAGAATCAAAGCTATGGTCACTTGGGTCATTTTCAGAGATCAAGGATGTTACAGGGACTATAGCTCTATTCAGGTTCTCTTCTGCAATAGTATACTTTACCGGAATCACATTAGCTGGGGCAGGGGGTTGTTGTGCTAGCACAGGCTGAGGCCTTTGTTGGGCCTGATACTGTGGTTGGTAGGTTTGTTGGGGTCTAGCATATTGTGGTGGTGGATTTTGGTTCTGGTATCTGCCATGTTGGTAGGGTTGCGGATAGGGTTGCCTAACTGCCTGCTTGTTGTATGGGCAGTCTTGTGCGGTGTGATTGGTGTATCTTCATTCTATGGTGCAGTACTGGCTACTAGGATTTACTTGGGGTTGAGCCATAATGGGACAGACGTTCGCCATATGGCCACCACCGCATGTATAGCACCTTTTCACAGGGGCAAACCTTGGGATTTGTTTGCTAGTTACACCTAGTTTCTGAGCTACTTTTTCGGCAAGTTCTTCAATTGATGTGGCTTGTGTGGAAGATTGACTAGATGCACTATCTGAATCTTTGTAAATTTTGGACAACTCTAGCTCTTCTCCTAGGTTATCTTCAATGTCAATGCACATACGTACACATTCTTCTATAGTCCTAGGGTCTTTCAGATACACGTAGGATCTCAATTTTGGACTCAGCAATCCGTCAAGGAATAAGGCTACTTGTTTAGCAGATGTGGGTAGCTCCGAAATAGGGCACCTTTCAAGATATTGTCTAAATCTTCTTCCTGCAAGTCTCACAGTCTCTTGAGGGGTTTGCTTGAAGCTGTGGATCAGTGAGGAGGTGTTGTGTCTTATGCCACTCTTGGAGAACTCAATAATAAATGCTTCTAGGAGTTGGTCTATGCTCCTGAACTGGCGCTCATCCAATGGCTGAAACCACGTAAGTGCTGTGTTCCTAAGGGTTAGACCGAAGGCATTGTACTGCGTGAACAGATCCTCCACTTGTTCAGCTCTCAAGACTTGCTTGAACTCTGCCACATGATCATAGGGATCTCCTGTGCCGTCAAAGTAATTCTTCATGGACTTAACTAGCTGGGTGGGTCTCAAAGTTCTTGTGTGCTCTCTAGGCCTCGGCAGAGGGAATCCATCTACATTTCTTTGGTTCCTGTGGGCTCTATGCATCTCAGGTTCTACCCTATTCGTCTCCATTCTCGTTCTTTCTCTGCCCACTGGATTGGCAAAACTTACCTCTGGTCTATCTTTACTTCTGTCTCTTTGCATACCATGAGCCTGGGATGTTCCAGCTCCAGGGTGACCATAGGCTACATTTGATCTTGGTTGGGGGAAAATGAATTCGCCCTTCCAAGTGTAAGCATGCCTATCATTTTCTGTCACCACAAAAATCCTCTCTGACGTGTGGTCTAAGTAGGTCACTCTACCTGGGCTATCTGGATCCTTAAACTCATAGATCATGATTGTTCCTATGTCAGTTGGGTGATCCGGTTTATACCTCCAGAAGGCTTCGTCCGTTTCTCGATTGAGAAGCAAATCTATGCACTTGTTATCTTGGGGGATCCACTCAGGCGTGATAATCCTAGTGAGAACTGATTTACCTCGAGGGGTTCTAGGTTCCGCACCCATGTTCCCTTGTTCCAGGTCACCTAAGTCCGCTTCTGAGATTACATTCCCAAAGTCATCTGTCCTATCAGGATGACTAGTGACTACATATATAGTTCCTTCTTTGTCCAGGTATGCACCATTTTCAAACTTGACAGCTGGGTGTTCTAGTCCAATGGATTGATCAGGGTTTTTAATCTGGACCACAGATCTTCCTAAGCCGTCCTCATAGATGCTAGCACCTAATCGGTTGGTCCTCAGGTACTCCAACTGTGTTTTGTAAGGGCCTTCTACCCTGTACAAGTAGGGCACTCCTGAACTTCTTGTAGGTTTGTCCATGCCTTGAGACATCTCTGACTCACTGGTCTCAGAGCGAGGGTAGTTCGAGTGGTGGCTCAACTGCTGGGCCCAGGACCTAGCAGTGTGGTTGACACTAGCCTCTGAAGACCTAAGGCTTTGTCTCTCTCTTACTAGGTGTCGTCCTGATCTAAGGTTCATATGCCTATCTGATTAGCCCCAAATTTTTTCCAGAGTACAACCTCGTTGCCGCTCAATTGGTACCAGTCACTTGATTCTTTTTAGTTATTCCTCGTGTTTAAAGTATTATCTGTTATTACGTCGTCAGGAATACTTGAATGTTCTCCGTACTTTCAGGTTGATCGTTCCACGTTAGGTTCTTTCCTTTATGTTGTCGACAGTACAGAGATTAAGTTTTTAGCTTGAACTTGAGTTTTTAAGTAGTCTTCAACTTGATAGTGGCCTATCGTCGCCCTGACTTGCTCCTACTTCTAATCGCTCTTAGCCTAAGCTAGGAATTGACGAAGAGGAGTTGAGAATATTCCGACCTTTCTTGCCGAACCTTGCTCTTTAGTGCTCGAGAAGTTGATTCTCAAGCGTGTGCCACACCGTTGCTTGGATACTCTCAGTCGCTTCTCAATAGGCCTGCATAAATCCCAAGATTAGCTCCAAGTAGATCTTTCAATTGACAGACAATTTATTTCAGACACTTTTTTAATGACCCTTGTTCCCCCTTTTGCATTGTTAGAAATTTACTCTAGAGCTCCCTTGGTGTTCCTACCCCTCAGTGTGTCAACTTCCAAATATCCTATCTGAAAATCAACGCGTTATTCTTATAAAAAACAGTTGAGGGCGTGTAGTATATGTCACGAGCTTTCCGACAAGCCCTAGAGCTCAGAAAATGGATTTCGTATGAAAAAGTTATGACCGTTCAGGGTTTAGGGGGTTAACTAGACAAACAGAACCTTTCGGGGGTTTTAATGCATTTTCTAAGGCCTTCGTAAGTAGATGAGTACATGAAAGTGCAAATATGCCCAAAATTTAGCCTAAATTTCCAAAAATTCACTCCTTAATTTTTTGCCGAAAATGCCTGTCTATCGCGATAGACGGTGTCTGTCGCGATAGACACAATCTATCGTGGGGGCTGTCTGTCGCGATAGACGGTGTCTGTCGCGATAGACGGTGTCTATCGTGAAATTCTGTCTGTCGCGATAGACGGTGTCTGTCGCGATAGACGGTGTCTATCGTGAAATTCTGTCTGTCGCGATAGACGGTGTCTGTCGCGATAGACGGTATCTATCGTGGATTTCTGTCTGTCGCGATAGACGGTGTCTGTCGCGATAGACGGTGTCTATCGTGGATTTCTGTCTGTCGCGATAGACGGTGTCTGTCGCGATAGACGGTATCTATCGTGGATTTCTGTCTGTCGCGATAGACGGTGTCTGTCGCGATAGACGGTGTCTATCGTGGATTTCTGTCTGTCGCGATAGACGGTGTCTGTCGCGATAGACGGTATCTGTCGCGGATTTCTGTCTGTCGCGATAGACGGTGTCTGTCGCGGATTTCTGTCTGTCGCGATAGACGGTGTCTGTCGCGATAGACGGTGTCTGTCGCGGATTTCTGTCTGTCGCGATAGACGGTGTCTGTCGCGATAGACGGTATCTATCGTGGATTTCTGTCTGTCGCGATAGACGGTGTCTATCGCGGATTTCTGTCTGTCGCGATAAACGGTGTCTGTCGCGATAGACGGTGTCTGTCGCGGATTTCTGTCTGTCGCGATAGACGGTGTCTGTCGCGATAGACGGTGTCTGTCGCGATAGACAGAAAAAACGCAAATTTTTGAAAAACTTCTAGTGATCTAGAATGCCCTCAAGGTGTAGGTTACAGTGCTACTCATGCATTCACAAAATGTTAAGATTTTCTGTCTGTCGCGATAGACAGAGATCGTCGTCTCGGGAACTGTGCAGAGCCTGTCGTACCTGCGCACACTGCTGGGGATGATGGTACAGCAAAAAACCTGCAAAATAGCTCAAGAAACATGCAAAAACAGCGCATGCAAATTCGCTCTCTCGCTCTCTCTCACAAGTGAAATGAGGGAAATGAGGTGGAGATGGGGATATAGTCAAAAACTGAAATTTTTGCGATGATGGAGATGGAGGTGGGAGATGGGAATGATGATGATGGTGATGAAGATGGTGAAGAAAGTAAAAGAAATTCGATGAGAGTGAAGAAAATACCTACCACTCCAACGCGTCAACTCTACGTCTTACCATCACACGCTCGTCCTCAAAGCTCGATCCCCGGCAACGGCGCCAAAATTTGGTGTAGCTCAATGATGAGTAGCACCTCCTTTAATGTCAATCCGGGAAGACGTGAGGATGGTATGAAGACCTCGAGCAAGTGGCGGCACAAGTGCGTGAGTGAGAAGCACACAAGCATGCACACACATACACACACACGCGCACACACGGCAAGACAAAGAGAGAGAATCAATGGAGTTCTTTAGATTACTTTCAAAAGCTCTTACAAGTTCGTTTCAGTTACAATCTAACCTCAAAAATGAGCTCTCTAGCTCTTTTTATAGTTTTTGACTAGCTTTTGGCCCTGTCCAGACCTAGTGTCCGGCCTAGTTAAAAATTAGGTTCCAGGGCTTATTTGAGGGCTCAAACGAAGTCTAAAAATTATGAAATTTGGTACGATGGTACTTCTAATACTCCTCAAGCTCGAGGACTCCTCGGCTTGCACAAAATGGAGTCTAATCTACCAAAAACGGGATTTACAATGTTTGTGTAGTGATTAAAATCACTTGGGTTGTACATAATCTATGGGAAAAAATGATCTGGCCTTGTTGCCGTATTGTGCATGACTCCTTTATTGCTTTGTATGCCAACAGACACCAAAAACATAGGTGATTTCATGCACATTTACAATATGACTTATCCACTGGAATTCGATGCCAGGCATCGAGTTGCTCCAACAACATCATGTTTTTCAAACACTTCAGTACTGAATGAAAACATAAATGAAAATATGACTTATCAACAGAGATTCGATGCCAGGCATCGAGTTGCTTGGAAAACTTGATCTTTGTAACTCATCACACAGTAGGTAATCATGGAGATGATGGAGAGAGGCTCATACACAGAACTTTACTCAGTTCTTCTCATAACTATAAAAAACTCAGAAGTTTTACAGATGCTTTCTCACTCAGAGAAGCCCGACTATACTCAGTCATACAAAAATGAGTTCTTCTCACTTTCTCTCTCTTCCTCCTTCTTCTTCTCCTCTCTCTCTCTTCGCGTCAGTTGATACAAACTAACTTATATAGATTTTCGTATTCTCGTGATTTTTAAAAAACTTCTAGAACTAAAGTGAACTAACTTTACAAATATGATACATTTGTGAATTTGTCCCTTCACATAGGCATGGGGTTTTCTTCCTAAGATTTGACCTCCAAATATATGTCCAATTAGTGAGTGTTTCTCCAACAAGATGTAATTAGGCCTGATTTTTGGCACATATCCATGTGATATTTTGGGGCTTTTGAGGCGACATCTAGGCCTAATCTCCTTAATTTGTTTCGCCTAATACGCTCTCTTGCCTCTGCCTGTGCTTCTTCTCTGACTCTCGTCTCTTCTTCTTTTTGTTTCTTAGCAGTGTTGAGTCTCATTAGCATGTCCTCTGTAGGAGGTTCTTGATATAGCTTGAATCTACATCCGCTAATATAGTTTGGCAAGATATCTCCTTCTAGAGTGGCCAATTGAACCGCACCACTAGTGGAAATTTTGTTAATAATCATGGGTCCATATCCTTGTTTTTCCAACTTACGGGCATGTTGTTTTAGTGTGTAAACCAACACTAGATCTCCCTCTTTCAGTCCCTTATCCTTGATGTGTGCACCGAAGTATGCCTTTTGTCTTTTCTTTGCAGCATAGATGCCTTCCGCCGCGCGTAGCCTTGTCTCACCTAAGCGTTCTAGATCAAAGATCCTAGAGGACAATTCATGTCCATTCCACTCATACTCTTGTGCTACTTTTAAAGCGGGGATTAAGAAATCTAATGGTAGCACAGCATTCTGTCCGAAGACCATCTGAAATGGGGTGGCATTGAGTACCATTTTGTAGGCAACTCGATAAGCCCAAACAGCATGATGAAGTTGTTTGTCCCAATTAGAGCGTTTTTTATTTACCAGTTTTGTCAATACATTACAGAGGATCTTATTGGTGCTCTTGGCAAGTTCCTTCTTCTCTTGCCTTTAAGCATTTTTCCTCTTCCTCCACGACCTTGCACATCCACAAATGAGTATCTTCATGCAACCAGGATGGATCAGGTGAACTTTTAGAATGCATAGAGATGGAATCTTCTTTCGCTTTGTGGATAGGATTCCACTATAAGGGTGGTACATCTCTGAAGGTGTAATCCTTCAAATTGACCTTGGTGGTGACCCCTAAGTGCTGTAAGTACAAAGAGTTGGTTCCCCAATCCTGTACTATTTGCAACTGTCATAGGAAGGGTCTTCCTAGGATCATCTCATAAACATTATTTTTCTCAAAGTCACATATAGCAAATGTGTGCTCAAACTCTACACCACAAGTGGTTAGAGTTATCCCTTCTAGCAATCCTAGAGGTCTTTCAAAATGACCGTCAGCCATTTGAAGCTTCATTCTAGTTGGTCTTAATGTGGTTTTGCCCCATTGCTTCCACAAGGGGGTGGTCCCAATAGCAACACCAGCACCTGAATCTATGATTGCTTTGGTTGTGTAACCTTGGTAGGTGATTGGAAGATAAGTATTACCTTCTTCGCCCTCACACATGTCCCCTATTTTGTCTAGAGGTATCTCTGGTACTTTTTGCTTAGAGCCTGCTTTTGGCATTTTGGAATCAAGTTCTAGAACTTGATCCTTGACATGATTCCATAGCTCAGGTTTTGCTTTGAGCAGCTCTTCTACAGTGAGATGACATTGAACCTTAGTGTTCTTCACGACATCGGTGTTCCTTAGGACCACTGAGTCTTCATGTCTGACCATTATTGTGGGAGCTCTGATCTAAAGAGATTCAGATTCCCATGGGCTTGGATATTGAGGCAGTTCTTCTAAGGTATTAGATTCAAAATCTATCCTTTCGTCTTCTTGTTGCTCGACTTGATCTCCGTAAATGGATGGAATGTCTTGGGGAAATTGATCATGAAGATCATCAATCTCGGGAATAGGAGGGGAATTACCCTTCTCCTTGGCCCATTTCTCTTCTTGTATTTCCCACAAGAACTCTTGAGAGTACTGTTGAATTGAAGGAGGTATTCCAGCATCCGTGGAATTAGGAACATAAGCTCCCATTGGTGGTGAGCTTCCTCTGTTTCTCTGTTCAAGAATAGTTCTATGCTTTTTTGTCTTGAGGGATCCAATCTGGTGTGATCACTCTGGTCAAAACCGACTTACCTCTAGGAGTCTGGGGTCCTTGTCCTACATTTCCTTGTTCAAGGTCTCCTATCTCATTCTCAGGAATGACATTTCCAAACTCATCAGTCCTGTCTGGTAGGTTGGTGACCACATACATGGTTCCTTCCTTATCAATGTATGAACCCTCTTCGAACTTGACCACCGGGTGTTCAAGTCCAAAGGGTTGATCTGGATTTTTTAGTTGGATCACTGATCGCCTCAGGCCATCCTCATAGATGTGAGCACCTAATCTGTTGGTCCGAATATATTCCAATTGTGTCTTATAGGGAGCTTCTAGTGTTTGAGTATGGTTCAAAAATCCTTTGGAGTGCCCTTGGGTTCCAGTTGAAGGTCCATTTTGAAACGAGCTTTCCAACGAGCTATAGAGCTCAAAAAATGGACTTTGGATGAAAAAGTTATGTCAAATCAGGCTCTTGAGGGTCAAAACAGGCAAACAAGCACTTATGGAAAAATCATGATTTTGTATGAAAATCGCGATTTTGTGAAATCAAGAGAACCGTGATGCTATGAAATCAGAGAATCGCGATCGTGTGAAACCAAGAGAATCACGATGTTGTGAATCTCAAGAGAATCGCGATCCTATGAAATCAGAGAATCGCGATCCTATGAAACCAAGAGAATTGCGATGCTATGAATCTCAAGAGAATCGCGATTTTGAAAATCACGATTGCCAACCCAGAATCGTGTTTTTAGAGAATCGTGATTGCCAACAGAGAATCGTGTTTTTAGAGAATCGTGTTTTTAGAGAATCGTGATTGCCAACAAAGAATCATGTTTGATCACAATTGTGTTTTTGGCTGAAAATCGTGATTTGTGAGAATTGCGATTTTGAGCACAACCACAGAATCAGGATTCTGAGAATGACCATAGAATCGTGTTTTTTTGAAATCAGAGAATCGCGATCCTGTGAAACCAAGAGAATCGCGATGCTATGAATCTCAAGAGAATCGCGATGCTATGAAATCAGAGAATCACGATCCTGTGAAACCAAGAGAATCGTGATGCTATGAAACCAAGAGAATCGCGATGCTATGAAACTAAGAGAATCGCGATGCTATGAAATCAGAGAATCACGATGCTATGAAATCAGAGAATCGGGATCCTGTGAAACCAAGAGAATCGCGATGCTATGAAACCAAGAGAATCGCGATGCTATGAAATCAGAGAATCGCGATTCTGTGAAACCAAGAGAATCGTGATGTTGTGAATCTCAAGAGAATCGGGATTTTGATATTTGCGATTACCAAGAGAGAATTGTGTTTTTAGAAAATCGTGTTTTTAGATAATCATGATTGCCAACAGAGAATCCTGTTTTTAGAGAATCGCGATTGCCACTAGAGAATCGTGTTTGATCACAATCGTGTTTTTGGCTGAAAATCGTGATTTGTGAGAATCCCGATTTTGAGCACAACCACAGAATTGCGATTCTGAGAATGACTACAGAATCGTGTTTTTTTTGAAAACTTAGAGAATCGCGATTCTGAGCACAACTAGAGAATTGCGATTTTGAGAATGACCTGAGAATCGTGTTTCCTTCAGAGGGATTTTAGGCAGGAAATAGAAAATCGCGATTTTCAAAAAAAAAAAATTTGAATTTTTCACAGAATCGCGATTTTCATCACAGAATCATGTTTTTTGGCGGGAAATTCAAATTTCTGAGTGCCGAGCAATGGTGAGCTCCGTATGTGTAGAAAATCATGAAAAAACACAGCGCTTGCACTCTCTTGCACTTCCTAACTCCTCCTCGCACAATAATGCATGAAAGATGGTATGAAAATGGTAAAAATGCACTAAAAAGCAAGAAATTTCTATGAAGAAGAAGATGGAAGAAGATGGAGATGGTGATGATGATGAAGATGAAGAAGAAAAATCAAAAAATGAACAAAAATCAGAGTTTTTTTACCTTCCAACGTTGCAAATCTACAATCTTACCATCACAACGCTCGTCCTCAAAGCTCTCTCCCCGGCAACGGTGCCAAAATTTGGTGTAGCTCAAGCGTAAGCACCACCTCCTTTACTTGTCAATCCGCGGAGAAGTGAGGACTGGTATAAGACCACGAGCAAGTGAAGACACAAGTGCATGAGTGAAAGCACATAAACATGCACACATATACACACACACGTGCACAAGGTAAGATCAAAGAGAGGAACAATGGAAAGCTTCGATTGCAAAAGAGTTCTCTTACAAAGCTCTATTCTCTAACAAGCTAACCTCAAAAATGAGCTCTCTAGCGCAAAACTATAGGTTGAATCCTTGGAAAAAAATACAAAAAGCCTTTCTAAGAATGACAATGAAAGTGTCAAATGATGTGTCAAAGTTCTGATGTGCTCAAATCCTCCTCACCCTAAGCCGAGAGAATAATGTGTGATGACACAAGTGATGCCATCCTATCAAATAATACGATAGCTAGTAGCAACGTTGGAATTCAAGTATATAGATATGTGTCTAGCTCACCCACAGACTAACAAGGTTCAAACTTCTCAAAATAGTGATATGCTCTTGTCAGGAGCTCTACCTGTATCGCAGCCGATTGTCATATCTATACTGCCAATTGTGCATGCCAAATTAGGATCGCGGACTCCTCTAATGCTTTTGTCTTTTCCTGAGAAGTGCAGCTGATTGTCAGATCTATACTACCAATTGTGCATGCCAAATCAAGATTGCCGACTCCTCACTTGACACCACCTATCGGATTGCAGGCGCCAATCACTCTTGGAGAACTTATCGAGCGTTACCACAAAGGGAAATGGCCAAAACAAGCTTCTCTCATAAAATGATTGCTGGTGAGTCGTGACTAGCTATCTTCGTAGCGCTCTGGGCTCTCTCTCGATTGTTCTACGCGTGATGGTTTGTCAGCACGATTTGGGATTCTCTGATAAAGCTTCGCTAACTTCAGGGATCACCGAGCTGGAGGAGAAAGCCCACCATAGAATTTCGTAGGATTCTTTGATGTTATTCCCTTTTTGAGGAAACCTCCGCATCTAAGTACAAAGTTACATCAAAGATGGCGTTTTTCATGCCAGTTGCTCGATTTCTATCCTTCAGTCCTGCACAGACAATGGAGGTTTGTGATGGCCACATCCAGCATATCACGATGGCAAGCAGAGAAGGGTCACTAAGCTATGCTCTCTAATGCTCTCTGTGTCACAGAGAGTTAACAAGGCTATTAGTGGGAGACTGAGCACGATCGATTGCATCTGAAGTGAGAGAAATTCTCTCTTTCTCCCTCTCTCTCTCTCTCTTGTCACAGATTCCAACGGCAGACGCAGAGAAGGTGATGCCGCATTTCTTCTTTCGATTTCTCTCGCGCTCTCTGCTACAGAGTGATAATGCTTGCTGCTATGTTTGCAAGAAAATCCGAGTTGCCTTCTTTTTCTGATAACCACTCATGGAGCAGTCATAGGCCCTGACTAGTAGGGTTTAGGTATGCTCCACTTTAAGATATTGCTGGAGTTAGCAGTAACAACAATGCATCCTTTGGGCAACGATGGTTTCTTGTTGTCAGGCAGAAAAAAATGGTCCTAACAACGATGATGCCATGTGCAGCGGTCGAAGATCAGTGTGTGCTTATGTTGGCAAGATAGAGGCATTAGCGAGACTGTCATTAGCATCCCAACATGAATAAAGAGATGGAATCACTAATGTGAACAGTGGCTGTCAAAGAACTCTAGATTCTTATGAACACACTCCAAATGAAGAGAACAATGATACTCATAACAATCGAAAGAGAAGATAGTGGTTATAACCACTTTAACATGAGAAATGTATCACCGATGTCATTGAAATCATAGATGCGAGCATAAAGCATGGAAAAGATCCGAAATAATTGGGGTGAAAGGGATGGGAAAATGGGGTTCAAAATGATGAAGAAGATCAGTGGGAGGTGGGAAAATGGGCAAACTTATTACCCAAAATGCTCTATGAGCATGAGCTTGATGGATAAAAGATCCTTTCTATGAGAAAGAAGCAAAACCATCACCACTCAAGCACCAGCACCACCAAAATGAGTGCCAAATGCACCGCCAAGACCTCCACCTATCGCTCTGATACCATGTAGAGAGTACGCACACGGAAGCAAAATGAAAAGTAAAGTACTCTCATAAAACAAAGAATGTGTGAGACACAAAATGAGTAGACCATGAAATGGGTAAACTCATGTGGATTAGTAATGAGCTTTCCAAAAGCATGAAGTAGGCTCCTCAAGCTTCTAAACTAGTACAAATGAGGGGAGAGGCCCTCCTTATATAGATTTGGGAGGGGCTCTCAAAAGTACATCATATGTGGGATAAGTCTTCTGAAAGGAGAATGAATACAACTGGTAGAAGCACATGGCAAGGTACCCAAATATAAAGGAAGTACAATATAAAATAGAAATAGACTAGAAATGGAGTGCCTCCTGGATACAAAATGGAGATGCACTCATGCGGATACAAATGTAGATGAAGTAGGAGCAATCATGTCGTCAATAGGAGGCACATTGGTTGGTATGTTTCCTGAACCAAGATCTTGATATCAATTTTCTATTTTCACAGTTCGAAGCGTATTTGCTTTGTTGGGCTAGGTATGTAGAGGACCACTATTTTTACTACGACAACTCTCAAGGTATACCTAATGAGGTAAATGGAATTTGTTGGGCTTGGGCTGATCAGTTAGTCATAGATAGCGATGATGAGGCTCCTGAGGCGGAGCCTGATGCACCTCCTGGAGAGCATTGACCACGTGTGCGAGGCGAGGTAGGGATTTGCGAGGTTCTCATGCTAGATTGCATCTGAGGAAGGGAATTAGAGGTGAGATAGGGGAATCTGGTTTGATGGGTCTATTTGCGACTAGTCAGTTGTGTCGTATATAATCATTATGTCTGAGTAAGCAAGGTGACGGATGATCGATCTATCAGCTCCATGTATATGTTTTTTGTATTTTTTTGTGTATTTTTGTGTTTGCATGATGTATGGAGCATGTAGGGTAGATGCTCGTTTCTACCTTTCCCTAACTCTCAAGACATGGGAATTACAAAAAATGAAAAAAAAAAGAGAGAGAAACAAAAACAAAAACAAAAATTGTGTATATATTGTTGGGAATGATGAATGGACACTCCAAGAGATTGAGTAGGTACTGCCAAATCTTGCTTTGTACCAACCCTTTGATGCTTCAGAGTTGATAAGTGGACCTCCTTAGATTTCCAATGAAACCATAAAATGGCCTATGTACTTTGGAAATAATGTATGTAAAGATTGAATCAAAACAGATACCTTTGAACCTCAAGATCTCAAGAAAACCTTCTATTTATGTCTTGACACCTGCTAGATCTTTTGCTCAGTATGACCAGCACAGTAGGAATTGGAAAAATTCCTTTTAGGGGTATCTAATTAGCTTAGCAAGCTAACTATTTCAAGTGTAATGATATAAAAAGATCAACTATACTCAGAGAAATCAATTTAGCAAGTAAACCTTTACCCCCAATTTTTTAGGACTGTTGTAGACTTTGACCAATGATCACATCAACGCGCTTTTCTCTGAAATGGCTGAATAGAATCTCTTCAAATTTTAGCAACACGTAGATAACGTTGAGTTGGTTCCAACAAGCTTTAGATCTTTGAATTTGGTGAAGAAATGATTGAGATATGCTCTCCACAAGTTGACAGACTTTCAAGTAGTATGACAGAGAACTCAACAATGAACAATGAAGATATATGTATTAATGAACACTTGTATACAATGCCATTGGCATGAATATCATTGCCTAATGGTGTAGATAGGTGTGCGCTAGAGTGTAGGCCTCACACACACTCAGAAACAATAATGAGAAGCTCGAGAGTGATGAGTTCTAACCGCGACTTTTTGATGATCACTTTTATAGTGATTAAGTAAAAATTTGAATTCAAATTTGAACTTTTGGCTCCCTATGATCAAGCTCCTATATCCTGGGAGATATTCTATCAATCAAAGCTAACCTTTTTCCATGAATTCCTTTTGGTAGGTGTTTACAAAGATTCCAAGTCAAATGTGACTTTTACAAAGTGGTAATTAACCACTAGCATATGTTCCTATGCTTCTTCGTGTGTGTATGGACTTCAAGGTATCCTTCAAGCCAAATGTGTAGGCTTGTGAATTGCACCAACAGCTCCCCCTCAAGCCAAACATTTTGGCTTGGTCTTCATCTTCAATCTTCATGTATATCCTGCAATCCAATCATTGCTTTGAACCTGCAAAGTTTGGTTCCATCCAAAGCTTTAGTCAACAAATCTGCACACTGCATGTTGGTTGATACATAGGTTAGTTGAATGTCTTTGCTTAATAACTTCTCTCTCAAATAATGGTAATGGACCTCTATATGTTTGTTCTTAGCATGATAGATGGGATTAGCTGCAAGGTGAAGTGAGCTTGTATTGTCTCCAAAGATCATTGGTGACCTAGTATATAAACCCAATTCCGTAAACAATAGCTCGATCCATATGGCTTCTTGAGTGGCATTTGCCAATCCTCTATACTCTACCTCTGTAGAGGATAAAGCAATAGTAGGTTGCTTCTTTGAAGACCATGATATTGGATTTTCACCTGCAAATTAAATGTATCCAGAAGTGCTCCTCCTATCATCCTTACATCCTGCCCAATCTGCATCTGGATAGATCTTAATATCCAAGTTTGAAGTGTAAGGGAAATACAAACCATGATGTTGTGTACCCTTGAGATACTTTAATATCCTTTTGGCAGCCTCAAAGTGAGGTGCTCTTGGCTTGTGCATAAACTGACTTAGCACACTAACTCCATATGCAATATCTATCCTTGTTAAGGTAGCATACTTCAAGCTACCCACCATGTTTTGGTAACCTGTAATGTCATTAATTTCATCACCTTCATGGGCACTTAGTTTTAGGTTTACCTCCATTGGAGTACTTGCAACTTTGGCATCCTGCAAATGAAACTTCTTCCATAGTTAGTATAGACTAACTCAAGCCTAAGAAAATACTTTAGTAGACCAATATCATTGATCTTGAACTCCTTCATCATCTGGTTCTTGATTTGTTTGATTCCATTAACATCATTACCTGTAAGTATGATTTCATCAACATAAACACATAGGTATATTACCTCTGAATTACTTCTCTTGATGAATAGAGAAGTGTCTGCCTTGCTCATGACAAAACCTTGGTCTTGAAGGTAAGTGTTGAATCTGTGATTCCATGCCCTAGGTGCCTGCTTTAATCCATATAAGGCTTTATTCAATTTGCACACATATGATACCTTGTTAGGTTCTTCATAGCCAGGAGGTTGTGACATATATACCTCCTCTGAAATCCATCCATTCAAGAAAGCATTTTTGACATCCAATTGATACATGTTCCAATTTTTTGATGCACCCATACTTATCAACACTCTGATGGTTGGCATCTTGGCCACAGGTGAGAATGTCTGTTCATAATCAATGCCTTGGGTTTGTGCAAAACCCTTGGCTACCAATCTGGCTTTGTACCTGTTAATTGACCCATCAGAATTTCTTTTAAGTTTATAGATCCATCTGGATCCTATTACCTTCATGGACTCCTTCTTTGGTACTAGCTCCCATGTGTCACTTTCCTTGAGTGCTTCAATCTCCTCATCCATAGCTTCTTTCCATTCTGTCTTGGTTATGGCTTCTTCATACGATCTTGGTTCTTCAATTAACAAATATTTGACAAGATAAACAGAGTGTTTAGTAACAAGAGATGTATCATACCCATATCTGATAGGTTTTTTGCTCTCTCTTTGTGATCTTCTGATTGATTGAGTTGAAGATTCAGGTATGCCTTCAAGTTTCTTCATCTTCATTTTGCCCTTGGACTTCCATGCCTTGAACTCTTCAAGGTTGATAATGTCTTCATCATCTGAATTTGAGTCTTCATTCTCAGTAAGTTCCTCCTTAGCAAGACTTGGAAACTCCTCTTCCAAGTCATAGGGTAGTTTAAACTTCCTGCATTCATTCTCATACTAAGAATCATTTTCATCAAAGACAACATCTCTACTAACCATGAATCCCTTATTGGAAGGGTTATAAAACCTGTATCCTTTCTGATTTAGATCATATCCAATAAAGATGCACTTCTCAGCCTTAGGGTCTAGCTTACCTCTTATCTGAGAAGGAATGTGTACATATGCTACACATCCAAATATCCTGCAATGGTCTAGTGAGGGTCTCTTACCATGCCATGCTTCATAGGGTATCATCCCATCAAGGGACTTAGATGGTAACCTGTTTATGAGTTAAGTGGTAGTAGAAACACTCTCTACCCATAGATAGTAACTTTTTTTCATTCAACATAGACCTAGTTGTTTCAACAATCAGCCTATTTCTTCTCTCAGCTACCCCATTCTGTTCAGGAGTATGCCTTGTGGTGATTTCTCTTTTGATGCCTCTGTCCTGCAAGAAGTTTTAAAACTCATTGGAGAAGTACTCACCTCCTCCATCTGACCTTAGCCTCTTTAGATTCTTCCCTGTCTGATTCTCAACAAGTGCAAGATATTTTTTAAAGCAATTAAACAGCTCATCCTTGTGCTTCATGAAGTACACAATCCACCTGCTAGAATCATCAATAAAAGATACATAGTACCTTGATCCTGAGATTGAGGGGTCTTTGCTTGGTCCCCATACATTTGTATGGACAAGCTCTAGGTAGTCTTCATGCATGTAGCCTTTCCTTGAGAAGGATAACCTGTGAGACTTCCCAAATTGACAAGCACTACATTTATGTATCATATGTTGTTTGGAAACATTGGGTATTCCAATTACACATTGATCCCTGCATATCTGCTTCAAGTTTCTTTCTCCTACATGCCCTAATCTGTTGTGCCAAATCTCAAGCTCTGAAAGTGTTTGATCTTTATAACTGTAGAGTGCAATATTCTTTGTGTCTTCTAGCTCAAAAGTGAAAAGTCTACCTGATTTTTCTCCTTTAGCAATCCTCTTGAACCCATGCCTTGGATCCTCCACAAATGCTCCAAATTGGTTGAATCTGACCTGTAAACCTTTCTCCACAATCTGTCCAACACTCATCAAATTCTTTGTAATGGTTGGTACATAGAGTACCCTACTCAACAAGTTCTGATTTCCATCACAAGTCTTAACATTTCCAACTTTAACTACTGAGTGCTTGGTGTCATCACCTGTTTGTACTTGATGCTTACCTTTTGGTTCCTCAAGATCAAAGAGTAGTGCTACATTGCCAACCACATGATTTGAGCATCCTAAGTCAATGTAGAATAGGTGGTCATCATTTGTACTTGGTTTTGAAGTCATGTTCATGATCAGAAGAGAATCATCCTGCTCTTCTGTATATTTGTTGTAGTCCTTTTTGGATTTGAATCCTCCTTGGTAATTGCCATTGTAGTTGTTGTTGTAATTGTTGTTGTAGCCTTGGTGATGGTTGAATCTTCCTCTTGACTGTGAGTATCCACCTTTGGTATCCTCTTCCTCTCTGATTTTTGTAATTCCTGAAACACTCATCTGTAGTATGATTTGATAAACCACAAATGTTGCATGGTGAGGAGTTATAGGATCTCCCCCTACCTTGCTTACCTCCTCTGCCCCTTCCTCTTGATGATCTACCTCTCCCTGCATAGTTGGCTTGGGAGGTAGTGCCTTCATCTTCCACCTTCTTGTTCTTGCCTTTATCTTTAGACTTTTTATCAGTATATAGGGCAGAAGAGTTATTACCTTTGGATGTGTCTCCATTCTTGTTGAGCTTTGCTTCATGAGTGAACAATTGTCCCATGAGAGTTGTAAGATCTGGAATTTGCATGTCCATGTAAAGGTCCATAGCAGTGGTGAAGCTTTCCCATTTGTCATCAACTTTGATCCCATGGATCACTTGCCTTACAATCTACTCTTCTTCAATCTCTTCTCCTATACTTGCTAACTGATCTGCTACATCTTTAATCTTGGTTACAAACTTTGAAATAGCTTGCTTAGGTTGCTTCCTTAATGTGGTGATTTCAATCCACGACTGATTTTTTCTAGCCCTTGTGTTGGAAGAGAAATAGGATGACAAGGTTTCCCAAGTTTCTTGGGATGTCTTACAGTTCCTAATATGTGGCAAAAGAAAATCAGAGATGGAGTTGAGTAAATAAGACCTTGCTAATGCATCCTTAGCACACCATGTGTTGAGCTTTTCATGTTCTTCCTTTGTTGGCAATCCTCTTGTTTTGAATGAGGGCAATTCCTCATCTCTTGAGATGTATCCATAAAGACTCCTTCCTTGTAGGTATGTCTTCATCCTTATAGACCATGCTTGATAGTTTTTCCTGTCCAATTTATCAATAAATGAAGGAAAACCATCTCCTATTTTACCTTAGTTTGCTCTGATACCACAGTTGGGAATGATGGATGGACACTCCAAGAGATTGAGTAGGTACTGCCAAATCCTGCTTTGTACCAGCCCTTTGATGCTTCAGAGTTGATAAGTGGACTTGCTTAGCTTTCCAATGACACCATAAAATGGCCTATGTACTTTGGAAATAATGTATGTAAAGATTGAATCAAAACAGATAACTTTGAACCTCAAGATCTCAAGAAAACCTTCTATTTATGTCTTGACACCTGCTAGATCTTTTGCTCTGTATGAACAGCACAGTAGGAATTGGAAAAATTCCTTTTTGGGGTATCTAATTAGCTTATCAAGCTAACTATTCCAAGTGGAATGATATAAAAAGATCAACTATACTCAAAGAAATTAATTTAGCAAGTAAACCTTTACCCCCGATTTTTAGGACTGTTGCAGACTTTGACATCACCTCGATGAGCTTTTCTCTGAATTGGCTGAATATAATCTCTTCACATTTTGATAGCATGTAGATAACTTTGGGTTGGTTCCAACAAGCTATAGATCTTTGAATTTGGTGAAGAAATGACTGAGATATGCTCTCCACAAGTTGACAGACTTTCAAGTAGTATGACAGAGAACTCAACAATGAACAATGAAGATATATGTATTAATGAACACTTGTATACAATGCCATTGGCATGAATATCATTGCCTAAAGGTGTAGATAGGTGTGGGCTAGAGTGTAGGCCTCACATACACTCAGAAACAGTAATGAGAAGCTCAGGAGTGATGAGTTGTAACCGTGACTTTTTGATGATCACTTTTATAGTGATTAAGTAAAAATTTGAATTCAAATTCAAACTTTTGGCTCCCTATGATCAAGATCCTATATCCTGGGAGATATTCTATCAATCAAAGCTAAACTTTTTCCATGAATTCCATTTGGTAGGTGTTTACAAAGATTCCAAGTCAAATGTGCGTTTTACAAAGAGGTAAAGTGGTAATTAACCACTAACATATGTTCTTATGCTTCTTCATGTGTGTATGGACTTCAAGGTATCCTTCAAGCCAAATGTGTAGGCTTGTGAATTGCACCAACATATATGTGTGTGAGTGCACTATTACAGGTTATTAGGTGGGTGGAGTCATCATGGCCAAGTGGTTAGGATTGCGAGCCGATGCTAGCTTCATCATAGGCCTGGACAATTGTGTGTCCATATATGTTTGGTGCTTCGCCCCAAAATGGGTTGATAGGTGAGTGGAGCCATATCGGTTGGGTGGTCGAGACCATGAGCCGCACACAACTTCACTATGGGCTAGCACATATATATATGTGCATATATGTCATATATATGTTGTTGCATGTTCTGTTGTGTTGATAGATGGGTGCAACCAACTTGGCAGGGTGGCCAGGTCCATGAGTCGCATCCAATTGCAACATAGGCTAACTCATGAAGTAAAAAATAATAAAAAGAAAAAGAAAAAGGAAAGTTCCCACTCATGAGGGGGAGAGAAGGAGGGCGGTGATTGCCCGCACAGGTGTGTTTTTGCATGAGTATATTTGTGAGATTGAGAGACTCACTGCTGATAGATCGATCATCTCAAATTCGATGCTGATGATGGCATAGCTATTATATGTGTCAGACCAGTTAGTTGTAAGCGACTTGTTGGATTTGGCTTTTCCTATGTTACTCATAGGTCCATTCTGAAGGTTCCTATTGGTGTGCGTGCTCCTTGGGAATTCTCTGCTTGTGTAGCTCGATGATGAGTAGCACCTCCTTTAATGTCAATCCGGGAAGACGTGAGGATGGTATGAAGACCTCGAGCAAGTGGCGGCACAAGTGCGTGAGTGAGAAGCACACTAGCATGCACACACATACACACACACGCGCACACACGGCAAGACAAAGAGTGAGGATCAATGGAGCTTTTAGATTACTTTCAAAATGCTCTTACAAGTTCGTTTCAATTACAATCTAACCTCAAAAATGAGCTCTCTAGCCCTTTTTATAGTTTTTGACTAGCTTTTGGTCCTGTCCAGACCTAGTGTCCGGCCTAGTTAAAAATTAGGTTCCAGGGCTTATTTGGGGGCTCAAACGAGATCTAAAAAACACGAAAATTGGTACGCAACTACTTCTAAGGCTCCTCAAGCTCAAGGACTCCTTGGCTTGCACAAAATGGAGCTACAAAAAGGTGAAATGATATTTACAATGATTGTTAGTGATAAAAATCACTGTTGTTGTAGGGATTTCTTCTAGTGATCTGCCATACATATCTTCGAGCTCCCTTCTTGCTCTTCCTCTCTGCATGTCCATCTCTTTGATTTGCATTAATGTCTTGAAAAAATATTGGCCTACTTGCCAGATCTTCTTTGACTGCCCTGTTTGCTTGTGCTGTCCCTTCGCTCTGACTCCCTTCTTTGACTTTCACGTCTTGTAAGTCCTGGTGTACCAAGGCTACTGCCAACACCCCCCCCACTCTCGCGTCTGTCGCCCCTGACAGACCCTTGTCTAGCTGCTTTTTGGACGTAGTATTGTACAACATCGGCGGCGAGGTGGTGTTCTTCTAACCTGAGTCCCCTTGCTAGATCTGTCAGCAATGCATCCCAATTGACTGGCCCTGGGACATCTGGATGTGGTACCCGTAACTGTTCTGAGTGAATGGTTCGCTCCACAGCAAATAAATGGAGGAGATGTGAGGGTCTGGGTACAAATATTTCTGAGTGGTATTCCCAGAACCCTGTTATGAACATCTCTTCGAATGTTTGTTTAAAGCAGGCTGGGAGGTATTTTATTCTGGCGTGCCAAGCATATATCACCTCTATGGAAGGAGTGGTGCTCATGTCATAAACTAAATCTTGGTTTCCTGTAAGGAATCCGACGCCTGAGAAGTGTGGGTCTTTGATATTCTTGAATGTCCTGAATGTAATAAGCATTAACTCAAACATTTTCATGCACATCTGGGCCATTACATCAGGGGTATTCCTTAATCGGATGCTCCAGTGCCGTATAGTGGAAATCATGTAATTGACGGTGGGAGGCCCTTGAGGGGGTGCTAGATAGACGTAGTTTAACCATTTCGTGCATCCCTTGATATTCTTGACTGCAATGGTAAACTCTGGTCATGTGCGTCTGCGGAGTACAGGAACATAACAAGGGTTATATTTAATAAAAAGAGGCATATTCGTCCAGGTGCGAACCATCTCCGGGTAGGTTTCGAGGAGTCGGATCCTCCAAGTGGGTTGATGAATGGATCCTTTTTGAGCGCTCTCTGGGATGTCATCTGGCCCAAATTGTGTAGCAAACGTTGGAGGTTTGCCACATCTTTGTTGGATTTCTGCATTGTAGTCCGCCAGGAGTATACAATATGGCACGTATTGATCATCATTGGTTCCTATCCATCTATGGTGGGACATGCTGCGGAAGTATTCTGATTTAATAATAGTGTCCTCTATCTTTGCCATAGACTGGATTTGAACTGCCACTCGATCTTCATGAGTTGATGCTGTTTTCTCTAGTGTCTGGAGCCACTCAGGTACTTCAATTTCTAACGTATCCATTCCTTCTGCGGTTTGCTCACCACCTGGCATTGGCATAGGAACGTAAGGTTCCTCATACGTCTCATCTACCTCGATGGGTACCAAATCCTCGGGTTCTGGTTCGACAACTGGAGAGGGTTGCCTTTCATGTGTGAGTAATCGTGCTTGTAATTCGGCCACCTGCTCTTTCAATGTCTTGACTTCCTCTGAAGTCGTGGTCGTTTCTGTGACTTTGGGTGCTGTCTGTTGCTCTTGGAGTTGATTGCGCAGCGCATCACGTTCCCTTTCCAAGTCATCATGAGCTTCTAATAGATCAGCATAGCTGTCCAAGATGGTCTTCATTGTCTCTGAGGGCACAGCTTTAAACTGCTCTGGATCAATTTCGTGTGGAGAGCCTTCCATTGCTGCTTCGAGATTTGCTTCATTTTGCTGCTGCAGTCTCTTGTTTTCTTCAAGGGCGGCCGCCATGTGTTTTCTGAGAAGTGCCAGGTTACGCCGGACTTTGAGATTATCGGCTTGGTATACCTCGAGCAAAGCTTCTAGTTGTTTGACACCTGATTCTGTCGATGGTTGGGGTGCCGCCAATAATGTTTGGTGAGCCTGCTCAAGCGTCGTGTAGCGTTGATTCAGTTCTGCATTTTCTGTTTGTAGAATGTGAAACTGTCTTTGTAAGTTCTGATGGTGCGTTTCCAGTTGCTGATACCTGTTGTCCAGAGCTTTGTACTCATTCTGGAGCTGGTATACACATTGGTTTAATGCTAAAAATATGTTATTTACATTAAATAATGCTGGGAGGGGTGAAGATGCAGGGGGAATGGGGGCGGGAATGGGAGATGTGAATGATGTGGATGTAAGTGGAGATGTGGGTGGAGGGGGTATGGGTGATGAAGGTGGCATGGGGGGAGGGAGTGGTGCTGTGGCAGGTGATGTTTCCATCGTGTCAACTGTTTGAGTGACGGTGTAGATGGGAATCGTGGGTGGAGTGGATGTGACATCAGTGAACAGGGTGGTGAAGGTGGGCATGGTGACTCCCCCGAATTGGATTCCCGGAGAGAGTGGAATGCCCATGACAATGGTAGTGGTAGTGAACGTGGCAGTGCTAGTGCCCTGTGGTGGGGTAAATTGGGTAGTGCGAGGTGGGGATGGTGGTGACAACGGTGCTTCTTGATATTCTTCTGATTGCGCTGCCTCGCCTGGTGCTGATGTATTGATGTGAATTTGCTTCCCGGACCTCCTGGGACGAACGGGAACCCTTTTCTCAAACCTGTGAATGTAGGCCACTGCCTCATGAATGGCCTCATCCAGTCCTACGGCGTCGGCATGAAGGTTCATGGACTCAATGAACAACTCGTCCACGCCTTCCTCAGCTAGCAAGTCGTTCATGAGTCTTTTGCCCTGTTCTAGAGACATCTGATGCTGTTCCTGAACCAGTCGCATGGTTCGATATAGTCTCTTGATTTGTGCCGAATATGCTGGGGCACTTGCTAACTCGGAGAGTTCGTCATATTCTTGATGTTGTTCTTCGTCGGCTTCTTCTTCGTCTCCTCCTGCCTCTTGTTCATCTACATCGACTTCTACAACTTGTGGTTGGGTGGGGGCCGATGTTGTTGTTTGGGGTTGTGGTTCCTGAGCTCGCTCTGCTTCAGCTTCGAGGTTAGAGTCATAGATTAATCTGGCAATTTCTTCATCCGTGAGGTCCTCGAGAGTAAATCCCTGTGGAAATTCCAAATCTGATGGAATGGGTGGAAACAGTAGATTAGGTCCCTCTGTGCTTGGTCTTGGTAGCCGGATTGTGAATGGCCTAACTCGTCGTGTCTGGGGAGGGGTGATTTCTGGTGTAGTGGTAGCTCCCCTTGGTTGAGCACAGGGTAGTTGGACTCCCCCCCTCATCTTCTTTGATGGGGGACCTGCTGCTGATAGTCTTCTCTGGAATTCTTGGACTCGGGACCATACGAGTGCCCGCTGAACAGGCACGTCATAAGCCAAGCATCTATAAATTATTCTGGTCAGAGCACAACACCCGTGGAGCACATTCTTCTGTTTCTTGTTCCACCTTTGATGGGCTAGGTGGATCTGATCTATGATCCAGTGTGGCACATTGATGGGCAGGCTTTCTGTCTCTGCTAGATACAAGCTGAACCATATTTTCTTCGGAGGCATTGTGAATCGTTCTTGGGCGGGAAAAGCAAAATGTTGCATGATGGTTCGCAGGTGAAGCGCAATGGTAGGTGTCATCGCTACCATGTCCTTCAACTTATTAAGATCTTTGTGCTTCATTCGACCTGGAACCATGGTTTCCTTTTCGTTGGGATGTGCATGCCATACATGCCCAATGCTTCTCTTACCAGATTGAGGTTCAACTTGAACCTTTTAAGCTCATTACCCGGCAGCAGTGATGGCAACACAAAGGTGCTGTCGCCTCCCTTGGCCCTGCTTGGCGTGATGGTACTGATCAGATATGAACATCGTAAAAAATCCGGCTTTGGTAAGTGAGTCCTGAAATAACTTTCCACACCCGCTTTGATCCAAACGGATCTCATGACTTCGGCATTTTGGTAGCTTTCAAACTCGCGTGTGAAAAAGTGGTATCGACCCCATTTGCCATTGAACTCCAATTCGGCTTCCCAGAAATAGGTTCCATCGCCCAGTGGTCCAGCAACATCACTGAACCAATGCGCGTGCTTACCTACTTGAGAAGTGTGCCCTTGAGGAGGATCCTGAATGGGGAGCACATGCACTGCTTGAAGCTCTTGCGGTCTTGCTGTGAGACGTGGCTCAAGGAGAAGTGTTTCTATGTCCACAATCTGGGCACCAGATCCCACTTGAGAACTGGTACCTGCTTCTGCCATGGCCCTGTTCGCTGGTTGATTCTGTGAGAATATAGAACCAAGTGTTAACATCGTAATGGACAGAATAAATCCGTTGTTGTCCCCGTTACAATATTAACATGAGGTGGATGGTGAGTTAGTGGTTAGTAAGTGCATGAAGACAGTGTGTGTAGTTAGTGCTTGTGTTGTCCTAGGAGACTATTGCAGTTAGTAAGTGGGTAAGAATTTACAAATTGGGGTCGGGGGGTTTATTACATGCCCTAGGCTGCCAATTGCAGTAAATGGGCTTTGCTATCGGTTTCGGAGAGTCGCTACAGAGCTTTCCCGGTGTCGTGGTTTGAAAACGAGGCCTTTTTGGGACCCATATACAATTGATTACATGCACGCTCTTGGATCTTGGTGTGTTCTTGAGCGTTGAGAACGAGTGAATACTGGCAGTATGCATAACTGCGTTATGCCGTTTAGGTTGTGGTCGCAGCGTAGCTACTTGTGCCATCAAGCAAGCCTTAAGCACCCAAATTTGTCTTGATTGTGGACTAGCCTTCATCGACTTCTTGGGCACCCAAATATATTTCACGTTAGTAGAAGAATTTCCGAAAGACTTCTTATTAGTGTCGTGTTGTTGGTTACCAATAAGAGGCTTTGCCCCTATAGTTGACGGTGGTGCAACCGGTCGTTCGCCTTTCCGCACCCATACCTGGTCTATTTTCTGGGCCATTCTGCTGCGCAGGTACTTTTGATCTCGGACATAGGTAGTACCCTGCCTCTTCTGCCTTTGATCCACCTTGGGTTGCTGCCTCCTTCTAGCCTTTGGAAAAGAAGGGAGTTCCGTTGCATTCCTGACTCCTTTTTTGCGAATATCATTCCTCTGCAACACATAGTTTTGGACAAGAACAGCATGGTCATCTTCATGTGTACCCCTGGAAGGACCAGGAGTCTGTGCCTTTCCTAGTTCCTTGAGTGCTCCATTGTCTAATTCTACTGTAACTCGACTATGATTGACCCAAACCTGGAGAAGTCCACTTCTTAGGTTTAGATTGACTGCTTGGTCATAGATCCAATCCTGACCCAAGACGAGAGGTTCAGTGAGATCCTCATCTTGACACACTAGTACTTTAACGGTCATTGCCTCCTCGTGAATGTAGAGGGGAAGTTCCACCTCGCCCATGCAAGGGGTTTCCACGCCTCCCAATCCTATGAGGTATGCTTCCACAGGATGGACAGTTAACTGTAACTCTTGACAGTAAGACAACTTAACAGCGCTAGTGGCAGCACCTGAGTCAATCAAGGCTCTTACGGTCCTTGTACGCTTTCCTTGTCCTATGTCTATGGTTATGAAAGGACGTCTATCAATTATTCTATTCGAGCTTGTTCCTGCAACTTCACACATGGCTATGGGAAATCCTTGGTCTGCATAGTCATTCGCTCCAGGCTGATCTCTACCTTGCCTTCGTAATTTCATCCTTCTGATGCGTTCTAAAGCCTCTGCTTGAGCTTCTTCTCTAATTCTCTTTTCTTCCTCTTTGCGTTTCTTCGCAGTGTTGAGTCGGCTCAGCATTTCCTCCGTGAGGGGTTCCTGATACAACTTGACTCTGCATCCGCTAATATAGTTAGGGAGAACATCACCCTCTAATGTGGCCAATTGTACTGCTCCACTTGTGGAGATCCTATTGATGATCATAGGTCCGTAGCCTCTCTTTTCTAGCTTCCTCGCGTGTTGTTTCAGTGTATAGACTAAGACTAGATCTCCCACTTTCAAGCCTTTATCCTTCACATGGGCATCGAAGTATGCCTTCTGTCTCTTCTTGGCTGCATATATTCCTGCAGCGGCTCTCAGTCTTGTTTCTCCTAATCGTTCAAGATCAAAGATCCTAGAGGAGAGCTCATGACCTGTCCATTCATACTCTTGTGCTACTCTCAATGTAGGAATCAGGAAGTCCAAGGGTAGCACAGCGTTTTGACCGAATACCATCTGAAAGGGGGTGGCTTGGAGTACCGTTTTGTAGGCAACTCGGTATGCCCAAACAGCATGGTGTAGCTGTTTGTCCCAATCAGAGCGTTTAGTGTTCACTAATTTCGTCAGTACATTGCATAAAATCTTATTAGTGCTCTCAGCTTGTCCATTAGCTTGAGGGTGATAAGGGGCAGATTTCTTGTGTATTACCAAGAACTGTTGAAGTAGATTTTCAATCACTTCATTCAAGAAATGAGTGCCTCTATCACTTACAAGCTCTATAGGTAGCCCGTATCTTGTGAATACATTCTCAAACAAGAATTTGGCAGTTGTTTGAGCATCGTTCTTGGTTGTAGCTTTTACCTCTACCCATTTGGTGAGATAATCTGTTGCCACAATGATGTATTCCGCATGAGAACCCTTAGCTGGGGGATTAATAGGACCTACGAAGTCTATTCCCCACTTAGAGAATGCACGTCCTCCCATCATAGGTTTCAGTGGCATCTCATCTTTGCGTATAGGATACTGAGTCCTCTGACAGACATCACACCGTTTCACATAGGTATGTGCATCCATGTGAAGGGTAGGCCACCAGAAGCCCGCAAACAATATTGCCTTGATCACCCGATCTGGTCCAAAGTGTCCTCCTGCTACACCTTGGTGAGCAGTCTCCAAGATTTTGAGATATTCACTTTCATGGACACATAACCTCAGGTAACCATCTTTACCGCGCTTATATAGGTTCTCACCTATGAGTGAGTAATCCTGGGCTTCTTGTTCTAGACTCCTTTTCCTAGCTAGAGTCATATCTGGAGGGAATGTGTTTGTCCTCAAGAATGATACTAGAGGTTCACTCCAATCTGGCACAATGGATACTTGATAGAGAGTGGCATGTTCCACAGGTGGTTTAGTGCAACAGATTGGGCATTCCTTGCACAACTTTTGGACATCCGCTTCCATAGTTGGCCAGTGCACTCCGAATCTCTTTAGAGTCTGTAAAGTTCGTTGTTTTGAATGGTGTTGCTCTAATGCACCTACATGTGCTAATTGCAACCATTTAGCGTACTCATCCTCTTCTACGCAACAAGCCAAGATCCCTTGATCTGTGTGCTTGTACATGTTTCCGGCCATGATGTGATACTTTTGGGCTTTTACAACCTCTCTATTCCGTGTGTTTACCACTGGATGGTTAGGCCCGTATGTCAAGACTGGTACCAATGGCTTAGCCCACTGCGGTACCACCTCCAAATTAAATAGGTAAGCATCAGGAAGGTCATCTGATACTCCTTGTGGGGCTTCTCCAGACGTGAGTCTAGAGAGATGATCTGCTCTCAAGTGAGTCCTCCCTTTTCTTACCACGACCTCAAAATCATATTCCATTAGCAAGAGAAACCATCTTACTAATCTTCCCGTATTGCATGGCTTGTTTACTAGGTATAACAATGCCTGATGATCAGTAAAAAATTTAAACTTATTTGCAAGCAAATAGTGTCTAAATTTCTTGACTGCATATACCATGCCTAATCCTTCGCGCTCTGTAGTGGTGTAATTTCGTTCAGCCGCATTCAATTGTCTACTGGCATAGGCAATTGGAAGATCCATATTACCTTCACCAGTAGGTTGTGCAAGCACACATCCAATGGCATAATTGGATGCATCCACATGAACATGGAATGGCTTATTCCAATCTGGTGTGGTCAAGATTGGTGCTGAACATAATCTTCGTTTAAGTTCCTGGAAGGAATTCTCACATTCATCCGTCCACTCAAAGTTAGTCAGAAGTCCGTACATGGGCTTTGCGATGACCGCATACATGTGGATGAAACATCGGTAATACCCACAGTGCCCCATGAAAGCTTGTACTTCCTTGACATTCTTTGGTCTAGGTAGCTCTGCTATGGCTCTCACTTTTTCTTCGTCGGTAGATATGCCATTCTTTGACACTATGTGTCCTAGAATCTTGCCTTGCCTTACCATAAAAACGCACTTTTCTGGGTTCAGGCAGACCTGATATTCTCTACATTTGTCAAAGATTTGTCTGAGTTCAGGAATATGGGTTTGTCTAACATTGGAATGAGCACAGAGATCATCAACATAGACTTCTAAACTCTTCCTTAGGAACTCCTTAAACACATGGCACATCAGCCTCTGGAAGGTAGCTGGTGCATTGGTAAGCCCAAATGGCATTACTCTAAAAGCAAAAATGCCCCATTCTGTGGCAAAGGCTGTCTTATGCTGATCCTCTAGAGCTATGGCTACTTGATTGTAGCCCGAGAATCCATCAAGGAAGCTGTACACTTCCTTGCCTGCCACTCTTTCTAACAGATGTTCTGTGATGGGAAGCGGATAGTTATCTCGAATTGTGGCTGCATTAACCTTTTTCAAGTTAATACACACACGCAGCTTTCCATTCTTCTTGGGCACCACCACGATGGGGGATACCCATTCGGTGTGCTCAATTTCATAGATAAATCCGGCTTCGACCAGTCTGTCTATTTCTTCTTTGATCTTAGCAGCGTAATTATCGTTATATGTATAAGGCTTTTGCTTAGAGGGTTTGGCATCTGAGGTCATGGGGATGGTGTGCGAGCATATGTCCGAGTCAACACCTTTCAAATCCTTGTAACTCCAAGCGAATACATCTCTGTATTCTCTTAGCAAGGCTATCAATTCGTACTCTTCTTCTTCTGTTAGGTCATGGCCTATATACGTGCATCTCTCCTCTCCTTCTTCTATGGCCACTACTATTTTCTTGGTGGTTTCTTTGTTATCATAGGCCTCTCCTGATTGTGCCTCTCGTTTAGGCATTCTTATCATGACTCTCCTGTCATCTATCTCATACTTCTTAAAATTTTCTGGGACCTCAAACAAAGATTCTTCCTCCTTTGGTGAGACTTCTTTCTTCTTCCGTTTCTTTCCTTCCTCCTTTGGGGTCATGTGTGTTGCTAATCTTACATCATTTGTAACCTCTCCATGCCTCTGGGGTTGAAATTCTACTTCATGGAAGTATTCTTCATCTGATGCAAATGGTGGGTCCATAATGATTGACTCTAGATCGGAGTCACTTGCATC
Source organism: Ceratopteris richardii (assembly GCA_020310875.1). Lineage (NCBI taxonomy): Eukaryota > Viridiplantae > Streptophyta > Polypodiopsida > Polypodiales > Pteridaceae > Ceratopteris > Ceratopteris richardii. The sequence goes on along the minus strand of CM035436.1, from coordinate 146,046,040 downwards.
CTCAAATGCATCAGGGCTAGGTTCACATTCTTCTAGAACTGCCTCTCCCATGATTGGCTCTATGGAGAAGACTGAAATGTCATAGCCATCCTCATCACAGTGAGGTGTCCATTGTTCTTCATTGATGGCTACGTCCATTGTTGCTAAAATTTCCGCCCAGCCATGGGGTTCAAACTCCTCATCTGGGAAGACTATAGGTGCATAGGCTGGGTCTTGAATGGGTCTATGAGTTTCGTTCGCACCTACCTCTCTGGCTTTCTCTCTCTTCTCTTCTTCTACTGCTACCTTGCACATCCATAAGTGAGTATCTTCATGCATCCATGAGGATCCAGACCCTATGGAATGCACCGATTCTGTATCATCTTTGGCTCTATGGATGGGATTCCATTGGATAGGAGGGACATCTCTATGAGAATAATCCTTGAGATTGACTTTGGTCGTAACACCCAAGTGTTGCAAATACAAGGAGTTGGTTCCCCAATCCTGTACTACTTGCAATTGTCGCATAAATGGTCTTCCCAAAATCATCTCATAGGCATGATTTTTGCTGAAGTCACATATAGCAAAACTATGTTCAAACTCGACACCACAAGTGGTGAGAGTTATCCCTTCTAGCAATCCTAGGGGTCTCTCTATGTGACCATCGGCCATCTGCAATTTCATTCTCGTCGGCCTGAGTGCCGGCTTGCCCCAACGTTTCCATAAGGAGGTTGTGGCAATTGCAACTCCTGCACCTGAGTCCAAAATTGCCTTGGTGGTGTACTCCTGGTAGGAGATGGGCAGATAGGTGTTCCCTTCTTCACCTTCACACATATCCCCTATCTTATCCAAGGGAATTTCTGGCACTGTCCTATGGGATCCTACCTGGGAACGAGGTTTTGCTATCTCTGGTACTTGTTTGGCTACATGTTTCCATAATTCAGGTCTAACCTTGAGTAGCTCTTCTAACTTGAGATTACACTGCACGTTAGTGTTCTTCACTACCTCTGTGTTCCTAGGTATGACTGAATCGTCGTTCCTTACCATGACTGTGGGTGCTCTCATACATGTGGACTTTGCCTCCCATGGGCCTGTGAAGTGGGGTAGCTCCTGTATGGAATTAGACTCAAAGTCCAATCTCTCGTGAGACTGAGTACTCTCATGTTCCCCGTAAATAGATGGGATGTCTTGTGGGAATTGGTCATGTGCATCATCCACAAGTTCAAAAGGAGGGGCAACCTCGCTTTCGTTATCCCATTTGTCTTCTTGAATCTCTCGTAGGAAGTCTGGTGCAAACCGATTCATAGAAGAAGAAGTGTCTGGCTCCGTAGAATTGGGCGCACAAGCAACCTGGGAAGGAGGGCTTATTTTGTTGTTGACTCTCTCCTCGTTCTCGCAAATGGCTGGAGCACAAGCTTCTTGGGGAAGGTTACTTATTCTATTACTTTTCCGAACAGGCTCACACATTCCCTGAGAAGGAATGTAGGCAACCTGTGGAGGTACTTGAGCTTTTGAGGGAGGCTCATCTGCCTTTTGGGGGGGAAGATAAGCTTCCTGAGGAGGCACATGGGCTTCCTGAAGAGGCTGGCTTATCCGTTCTCTTGCCCTTTCCTTTCTTTGAGGGGTAGGTTCCTTTTCTGACTGTGCAATTAGCCTCTCTATTCTTTCTAAGGAGGGGAAACCGTCTGGTTTAGTGGAATTGGCCACATAAACTTCCGATTGGGAATGATTCATGTTTTTGCTTGCTTTTTCCTGTTCTTGATTTTTTTCTTCCTTGTCAGATCTTGCAATTATCCTCTCTAACTTCTCTAGGAATCCATCCAAGTGTAATTGCGTTTTGGCTGAGCCTGAGTAATTGAAAAGGCGACTGGCTTCAAACATAGTCTGAGCCAATGCGACCATTTTCGCGCATAGTTTGGTTCTTTCTATCTCTAGGTCAGCTCTAGGATAGCACTTGTCATGATCCGTGATGTTTGGCCCTTCTTGGATTCTGGCCTGATATGCTTTAAGCATCATGTCTATGTCTTCAGGAGTGGGATCAGCTAATACCGATCCTGTTTGGGGTGGTGGGTGGGTTACGTGGGGTGTCTTAGAGGGTGAAGGGATGGAGGGTGATGGGGATGGTAGCGGTAGGAATGTGTGAGAGTGCGGTTGAGATGTGATCTCTATGATTTTAGCCTTGGTTTCTCGTAGACTTTCCTCAAGTTCACTCATCTTCTTTGCCCATTGCCTTTTCATGCGTTCGCGGCTATTTCTCCAAGCTCTTGTTCTCTTTTTATTTTGGCTCTCAGTATCGCTAGTGTCTGGGCTCTTTTCCTTGCCTACCCCTTGGCTTTGCTTCACTGCTTGAGCTCTCGTGACTACCTGTACGGGAGCAGTGGAAGTAACACTTCCGCTGGAATCTACCACTAACTCAATAACATTGATGGGCGTGATTTTTGGCATATTATTGGGGTTCTTTGGGCAATCTCGTAAGAGATGCTCTTTTCCACAATCTTGGCAGAAGCCTTGGATCGTCACTGACTGGGTTTGTGTAGGTGGAGGCAAGGGACAATCACGAATGAGGTGATCTCCTTGGCATCTGTAGCACGGTCCTCTTGGGAATGGAGGTCTTACTTGCCTAGGTTGAGGCCTAGGGTTGGGGTTTGCATACATGACGTTCGTGTAATCTGACTCCCAACTAGGTTCATTCGGCTCTTCACTATAGTAGGACTCACCATGTTCTGGAGACTGCATGTAGTAAGCCTGGGGGCTATCCACATGGGTAGAATCAAAGCTATGATCACTTGGGTCATTTTCAGAGATCAAGGATGTTACAGGGACTATAGCTCTATTCAGGTTTTCTTCTGCAACAGCATACTTTACTGGAATCACGTTAGAGGGGTTTGGAGGCTGTTGAGCTAGCACCGATTGGGGTCTCTGTTGGGCCTGATATTGTGGTTGGTAGGTTTGTTGGGGTCTAGCATATTGTGGTGGGGGAGGATACTGGTTTTGGTATCTGCCTTGTTGGTAGGGTTGAGGGTAGGGTTGCCTAACTGCCTGCTTGTTGTATGGGCAATCTTGCGCAGTGTGGTTTGTGTACTTCCGTTCTATGGTGCAGTACTGGCTACTAGGGTTAACTTGGGGTTGGGCCATAATAGGGCAGACATTCGCCATATGGTCACCACCGCATGTATAGCATCTTTTCACAGGGGCAAACCTTGGGGTTTGTTTGCTAGTTACACCTAATTTTTGAGCTACCTTCTCAGCGAGTTCCTCAATTGATGTAGATTGCGTGGAAGAGTGGCTAGATGCACTATCTGAATCTTTGTAGATTTTGGAAAGCTCTAGCTCTTCCCCTAGGTTATCTTCAATGTCAATGCACATGCGTACACATTCTTCTATGGTCCTAGGGTCCTTTAGATACACATAGGATCTCAATTTCGTACTCAGCAATCCATCAAGGAATAAGGCTACTTGTTTAGCAGATGTGGGTAGCTCCGAAATAGGGCACCTTTCAAGATATTGTCTAAATCTTCTTCCGGCCAATCTGACAGTCTCTTGGGGGGTCTGTTTGAAGCTGTGAATCAATGAGGATGTATTGTGTCTTATGCCACTCTTAGAGAACTCTACGATGAAAGCCTCTACGAGTTGGTCTATGCTCCTGAACTGGCGTTCATCTAATGGCTGAAACCACGTAAGTGCTGTGTTCCTAAGGGTTAGACCGAAGGCATTGTACTGAGTGAACAGATCCTCCACTTGTTCAGCTCTCAAGACTTGCTTGAACTCCGCCACATGATCATAGGGATCTCCTGTGCCGTCAAAGTAGTTCTTCATGGACTTAACTAGCTGGGTGGGTCTCAAAGTTCTTCTGTGCTCTCTAGGCCTCAGCAGAGGGAGTCCATCTACATTTCTTTGGTTCCTGTGGGCTCTATGCATCTCAGGTTCTACCCTATTCGTCTCTGTTCTAGTTCTTTCTCTGCCCACGGGGTTGGCGAAACTTACTTCTGGTCTATCCCTACTTCTATCTCTTTGCGTACCATGAGCTTGGGAAGTTCCAGCCCCAGGGTGACCATAGGATACATTTGATCTTGGTTGGGGGAAAATAAATTCACCATTCCAAGTGTAGGCATGCCTATCATTTTCTGTCACCACAAAGATCCGTTCTGAAGCATGATCTAGGTAGGTCACTCTGCCTGGGCTATCCGGATCCTTAAACTCATAGATCATGATTGTTCCTATATCAATTGGATGATCCGGTTTATACCTCCAGAAGGCTTCGTCCGTTTCTCGATTGAGAAGCAAATCTATGCACTTGTTATCTTGGGGGACCCACTCAGGCATGATAATCCTAGTGAGAACTGATTTACCTCGAGGGGTTCTAGGTTCCACTCCCATGTTTCCTTGTTCCAAGTCACCTAAGTCCGCTTCTGAAATTACATTTCCAAATTCATCTGTCCTATCTGGATGACTGGTGACTACGTATATGGTTCCTTCCTTGTCCAGGTATGCACCGTTTTCAAACTTGACAGCTGGGTGCTCTAGTCCTATGGATTGGTCAGGGTTTTTAATCTGGACCACAGATCTTCCTAGGCCGTCCTCATAGATGCTAGCACCTAATCGGTTGGTCCTAAGGTATTCCAGCTGTGTTTTGTAAGGGCCTTCTACCGTGTACAAATAAGGCACTCTTGAACTTCCCGTGGGTCTGTCCATACCTTGAGACATCCCTGATTCACTGGTATCAGAGCTGGGGTAGTGAGAGTGGTGGCTCAACTACTGGGCCCAAGACCTTGCAGTGTGATTGACACTAGCCTCTGAAGATCTAAGGCTCTGTCTTTCCCTTGCTAAATGTCGTCCTGATCTAAGGTTCATATGCCTAACTGATTAGTCCATTTTTTTTGCCCAGAGTACAACCTCGTTGCCGATCAATTGGTATTAGTTACTTGATTCTTTTTTAGTTAATTATTGTGTTTATGGTCTTGTCTGATATCACGTCGTCAGGAATACTTGAATGTTCTTCGTGCTTTCAGATTGATCGCTCCACGTTAGGTTCTTTTCCTTTATGTTATCGACAGTACAAAGATTAGGTTTTTAGCTTGAACTTGAGTTTTTAGGTAGTCTTCACTTGATAACTGCCTATCGTCAACCTGACTTACTCCTACCTCTACTCGCTCTTAGCTTGAGCTAGGAAATGACAGAGGGAGTTGAGAATATTCCAACCTTACTTGTTGATCCCTTGCTTTATGGTGCTCAAGAACCCGGTTCTCAAGCTTGCAAAGAAACCTTGCTTGTACGCTCTCAGTTGCTCTCAATGAACCTATAAAAGTCCCACGGTTAGCTCAATGCTTAGATTCAAAGGACACAACCAACCACTTTCATTCATGTAACATAAACACACATGTGCATTCTGACTTTTAGGAAAATAATTCTAAAGACCCCTGACTTTGATCCCCCTGGGTATGGTCAACTTCAAAATACCCTCTCTGAAAATCAACGCATTATCTTTATAAAAAACAGTTGAGGGCGTGTAGTATATGCCACGAGCTTTCCAACAAGCCCAAAAGCTCAAAAATTGGATTTCGTATGAAAAAGTTAGGACTGTTCAGGGTTTAGGGAGTTAAATCAGAATTCAATACAAGCTAACAGTCAAACAGGAATACTCGAGTAGCTTGTGGCACGGCCTCGCGATGCAATACTACACCCTAGTGTTTGTCCCACACTCAATCAAAATTTAGACCAATAATTTTGCCTTGAAAATTTGACCTAATTTGCCCTTCTAACGCGTTCGCAAAGTCTGTCGGTCGCGATTGACAGGTCAGTCGTGATCGACGTGTCGATCGCGATTGACAGGTCCGTCGTGGCTGTCAGTCGCGATTGACTGGTCAGTCGCGATTGACACGTGGCCGAAAAGTCAATCAATCGTGGTCAAAGCGTCGTTGACTCTATCGGTCGCGATTGATGAGTCGATCGCGATTGACAGGTCGGTCGCGAGGGTCTGTCGATCGTGGTCAAACAGTCGTTGACCGTGTCGGTCGCGATTGACAGAGCCGTCGTGGTCTGTCCGTCGTGGTCAAACAGTCGTTGACTGTGTCGGTCGCGATTGATGAGTCGATCGTGATTGATGACTCGATCGCGATTGACACGTGTCACGCGTATGGTCAGTCGGTCGTGGTCAATCGGTCGTTGACTCTGTCGATCGCGATTGACAGAGCCGTCGTGGGCTGTCGGTCGCGATTGACGTGTCGATCGCGATTGACAGGTCTGTCCGTCGTGGTTTGTCGATCGCGATTGACAGAGCGATCGCGATTGACAGAAATCTGTGGAATTTCAAAAAACTAAACACATTTTTGGGAAGCTCTAGGCCTGTAGGTCATGGATATGCACTTTGTTTAGCAATTAGAGCAAGTTTTCAGTCGGTCGCGATTGACAGAGCTCGGCGACACACAGACAGTTACTCGGATTTCCGTACCTGCGCAGAGTGCTGGGGACGATGATGCGGCCTGTACCTGCAGAATGCTCACAAAACATGCAAAAAACAGCACATGCAAATTCGCTCTCTCGCTCTCTCTCACAAGTGAAATGAGGGAAATGAGGTGGAAATGGGGATATAGTCAAAAAACTGAAATTTTCGCGATGATGGAGATGGACGTGGGAGATGGTGATGATGATGATGGTGATGAAAGTAAAAGAAAATCGATGAGAGTGAAGAAAATACCTACAACTCCAACGCGTCAACTCTACGTCTTACCATCACACGCTCGTCCTCAAAGCTCGATCCCCGGCAACGGCGCCAAAATTTGGTGTAGCTCGATGATGAGTAGCACCTCCTTTAATGTCAATCCGGGAAGACGTGAGGATGGTATGAAGACCTCGAGCAAGTGGCGGCACAAGTGCGTGAGTGAGAAGCACACTAGCATGCACACACATACACACACACGCGCACACACGGCAAGACAAAGAGTGAGGATCAATGGAGCTTTTAGATTACTTTCAAAATGCTCTTACAAGTTCGTTTCAATTACAATCTAACCTCAAAAATGAGCTCTCTAGCCCTTTTTATAGTTTTTGACTAGCTTTTGGTCCTGTCCAGACCTAGTGTCCGGCCTAGTTAAAAATTAGGTTCCAGGGCTTATTTGGGGGCTCAAACGAGATCTAAAAAATACGAAAATTGGTACGCAACTACTTCTAAGGCTCCTCAAGCTCAAGGACTCCTTGGCTTGCACAAAATGGAGCTACAAAAAGGTGAAATGATATTTACAATGATTGTTAGTGATAAAAATCACTGTTGTTGTAGGGATTTCTTCTAGTGATCTGCCATACATATCTTCGAGCTCCCTTCTTGCTCTTCCTCTCTGCATGTCCATCTCTTTGATTTGCATTAATGTCTTGAAAAAATATTGGCCTACTTGCCAGATCTTCTTTGACTGCCCTGTTTGCTTGTGCTGTCCCTTCGCTCTGACTCCCTTCTTTGACTTTCACGTCTTGTAAGTCCTGGTGTACCAAGGCTACTGCCAACAGCTTGTGTCTCGGTTCATTAGGGGTGATCAGATTTTTGGGGTGTGTGTGCGGCTATGTTTTGGGCAACCTCATTTTTTCTTATATATATATATATATATATATATATATATATATATATATATATATATATATATATATATATATATATATATACATACATATATATATATATATATATATATATATATATATATATATATATATATATATATATATATATACATATATATATATATATGTATGTGTGTGTGTGTGTGTGGTGAGTATACGAGCTCTCCGATATAGATGCACGATTATACATGTTTTTGTTTATCTCCTTTTTATATGATTTTTTGGGATTCACCTTTTTGATGAGTTTGCAGGTGAGAAGAGTACGACAATGGTGGAGGACCTCTCCAAGATATTTTCCGGTATGTATATATCTTGTTGAGCAATATATATATATATATATATATATATATATATATATATACATACATATATATATATATATATATATATATATATATATATATATATATATATATATATATATATATATATATATATATATATATATATATATATATATATATATATATATGTATGTGTGTGTGTGTGGTGAGTATACGAGCTCTCCGATATAGATGCACGATTATACATGTTTTTGTTTATCTCCTTTTTGTATGATTTTTTGGGATTCACCTTTTTGATGAGTTTGCAGGTGAGAAGAGTACGACAATGGTGGAGGACCTCTCCAAGATATTTTCCGGTATGTACATGTCTTGTTGAACAAGATGATATATGTTGCTTGATTTCAAGTTGCAGGACAGTCTTCAAAATTTGATTCATGTTCACATCTAAAGATACTTGTTGAGAATAAAGTTGCATTGGTTTTGGTTATGGACTTATGGTTTGGATTGTAGGAAGTTCACGAACAACTTGATTTTGTTTTAGGATTGTTTAGAGGAAAGTCTTGGGAGGATCGGACTTGAGATTGTGTCATTGATGTTTTCTGAGTTTTTGGTTTTGTTCAATGCATTTATGATTTGGATTGTGGGAAATGTATGAATGATATGTGTTTGTTGAGATTTGTTGCACGAAAGAATGGAATGTGAAAGGATTGACACATGAATAGATATGAGTAGGTTGGAAGGCATGTTGTGGCATTAGTGTACCTATGCAGGGCAAGTTCATGACGTGTTTGCTATGATTTGCATTCCATGTGTGATGATGATGCTTTTGAAGTTGTTGACATAATGGTAGATTATCGTTTTTAGATAACCATACTGTCTCCAAGTGTAAAACATGGATATCCTAAGGAATCCCTCTCTATGTTCATTTGATTAAGATGGAAGGAAAAGGGCATTGAGGCAATAGTTGTGTTTTGAGCATCAAATGGATCTAACATCTTTGATGAGTGACAGGTGTTGAGAGCATGGCAATTGAAGTAGAAGATCGACGAGGTATTGGAGGTATGATCAAAACTTGGTTAAATGATGGTGCTAATCATGTTGCATATAGGTTGTAGTGATCAGCTAAACTCTGACGAGTATGCATGCGTTGGGAGCTCGAGTATGTGCGTATGGATATAGGTGACACTATGGATGGTGAGATGAGTTGAGTGTGTGTAGGAATTCTCGTGCATGATGATTATGTGTTAGTAGAGATTATGGAATAGGTTGTGTGATTGGTCATGGTTAAATGAGTGGGATGATTGGTTATGGTGTTTTATGTATTTCCGTGAGAGTGAGCTGACCATGTGAATGAGTGGCAGGTGGAACAAATTTGGAAGTACGCTCATCGAGGATGACTTTGCCAGTACAAGGGGGGAGTATGTTAACTATATTCATTGATATTTTTTTTGCACTAACGTGTCATCATTGAGTTGAACAGATGGTTGATTTCAAGAACTTGGAAGAGAAAAGTAGGAAATTGGGGATAAATCTTGGCAACACATTGGTTGGCATAGCATGAAGTGGGAGCACTGGGTATCTTGGAAGAAACGAAGTTCAAGGGGATGCATGGAAGATGCACAACAAGTCTTTGAGACAATGAAAGAGAGGGATCTCATATGTTGGAATGCTTTGATTACAGGATATTAAGATCAAGTGGAATATGGTTTTGTTTTCCAATTGCTTGATCGAATGAAGGAAGATGGCATTTCACGTGATGAGGTTTCACGCCTTTGTGCCTTCACTACATGTAGCCGGGGTGACCTTTTAGATAAAGGCAATCTCTTTTTTAAGGCCTTGGTTGAAGATCGTGTTACAACTATGAGAGTGTGTGTAAATGCGAGCATCTGAACCAATATGTGAGAGTGTGGAAGCCTGAATTTTGTATGTATGTCCCAATGTTTGTAAGAATTCTTGCGGGTAATATATAAAATTGTGTGAAGTTGTGGGTGGAGAGCTTGAGGGTAATTGTGGGAGAAAGTGCAAAGAGGTGGTGTGTGCGAGTGACTAAGAAAAAAAGAAGCTGGATCGTGTGAGTATGTGTGAGTATATGCATGAGAATGAGAGAGGGTAAGAGGGAGAGAAAGAGAGAAGGTGAATGAACAAGAGAAAGAGAGAAAACGGGGAAGAGACTGAAGGTAGAAAGTGAAAGAGAATAAGAGAGTGAGGAAGAGGGAAAGAGACTGGGAGTGTGTAGGTCGGGGAGCAAGCTGAGTATGGTCAATTACATGCTTATAGATGTATGCATGAGAGGAATCAAGCGTGGAAGAGTGAGTGCATAAGTGCAAGCGTGTACGAGGTAGTGGGAGAAAATCATGAAACTATCAATTAGAGATACAATTGCAGCCTCCAAGCAATACAAGTTGACCAATTCCATAAGGTTTGGGGAAGACATAGGTATCTGTCTGCATCTTTTCCTAGGGTATAGGACCTTAACACACCCCCCACCTCTCATATTCCAATATCTCTCCTAGCTATTCTCCAACCCCTTCATTCTTAATGGTCTACCCTCTTCCACCCCTTCTTTCAACCTTTTCCACCACTTTTGCTATCAACAACTACGTCACAATTATTCACCACCACCACAAGCACCCTGGCTACCATGTTGATGTACATGGTAGACACCACACTCACTTCCATGTCTAAAAGCATGGACATCTCACCACCCATAGCACCTCCCCCTCCCCTCGCGGTTCCACCGTCTCCCATCCCCCTCCCACCAACTTCACCTGCATCCACCTCTCTATCAAGCACAATATTCACACTTCCCATTCCCCACTCCCTCCCCCTTGCATCGACCACTGTACAAATTGCATCCTCATCTATGGATAATGCATTCAATACTATGATTCAATGTATGATACAACTCTGCATAGGGTACCATCAGCTAGAGGCATGCAACAACGTGCTACAAAACCACTCTAAGGAGTTATAATGATGCATAACAATACTCAAAGTGGACAAAGAAAGTTTACAGGATCAATTTCACACGTTACAAGAAGTGCATAGCACATTAGAGAAAAAGCTTCAAGAAGTAGATATAGAAGCTATGCAGATGGTCAAAGAGTAGGTCCACACTCATATGGAATGCAGCTATAAAATTCAATGAAACATGGTACTATGGAGGCATCTCATAGTTGCTCAAGAGGAGAATAAACATTTGCAGCTACAAAATCAAGAAAATTTAGCAGTAGCCATAAAGAACACACCCGGGGTACCACTTAGCCTATCAAAGTTTCAAGTTCTTCCCCCAGAGAACATAAGAATTATCCTCAAAGATTATGCCAACCTAATGGAGATGCATGACGAATTATCAAAGGATCTAAATCAAAACAAGCAACAAAGAGAGTCAGAAATAACAGTTGTTCTGCATCCCACAACATCATCCTCTCTAGTTGTTTCTAAATCAACCGTGCTAATGGAACTGGAGAAACAAGTTGCATAACTACAAACTAAGTTATTACAATACAAACGACCACCATCCCCACCTGAGGCTTTAGAGGAAGTAGAAATTGTTTCCATTCTAGTGGAACAAAAGTTTGAAGACAACTACGAACCTCAGCCCATTCCTAGCAGACAAATAACTGAGGAAGGATAGGACACCTTTGAAGCTCCACACCTCCCTCGTTGAAGCAAGTGGAAGACATTGGATGCACCCATGAAAATCGCATAGTGGTGGGAAATCAAGCCATACTGATCAAAGAAAAAATGGTACTACAATTCAAATACTTCCAACACTTGGCACCTTGGTGACTCATCACGACCTCTGAACTTGAGTACAAGCCCTATTTTGTAATTTTGTCTAATTACAATGCAAATATTCAGATAGTCACAGGGAAGACCCCTACATTTTCTACATCGTTCCAGCCATATGACTTACCCAATAGCATGGAAAAAAGCTATTTTTTAACAGACTTGGCGAAAATCCCTCTTGGAGACTTACTAAAAAATGCTACGCATTGGAACAATGCACCCCTGTATCTTCCTTACAATCCATGCTATGGACCAGTTCTAAGGCGCACGTCATGGAAAGCCTTTGCAATCAAGGTACAAAATAATGCACAATGCAAGGATTGGCTCAATTAGCCATGCATCACACCACTGTAGGGACCACCTTCCATCGCTTATATGATGGCCACTATACACCACTAGATCCCTCGATTAAAGCCGATGCCGGACATCATGGTGTAGATGATGCTAAAAATTTTGTACATGATGCAAATCGTCTTCAAAGCTTTTTGTAACATGCATGCATCACAAGTCACACTCACCTATTTTACTAATGGAAACTATGACCTTGTGTATGACGAGACCATGACCCCTAATATTCCAGTGGCCTATGCTTGACATGCTTGCATTAAATACCTCCCAACCTGCTACAAACAAACCTTGAAAGATATGTTCACTACAGGTTTTTGGGAGTACTACTCTAAGGCATTCGTGAATAAACCAACTCACCACTCCTTCAACTATTTGCATGTGAGCAAGAAATGTATTCAGAGTATTATATGACTTCACACCCAGAGATCCCCAGTGCCATGAAGTGGGATGCATTGCAATTCAATCTGGAAAAGGGATTGCGACTTTGTGAACATGAACCGACCACTGATGTCCTCCAGTATTACCTCAACCACCCTACACAACAAAGGTTTGTCAGAGGTGACAAATGCTAGAGAGGGGGGAGTGTTACAAGTGTCGAAAAACAAGATATCCAAAGAAAGGAGTTAGAAGGAGCAATGAGATGGAAACATTATGCAAATCTAGCAAAGAATAGGCCTAATCAATTTTTCATAACTTATTTTCAATCAAAAGTGATTTTCATCACTATATCAATAATATAGATACTATTTTCAATAGATTAGACTCCATTTTGATCAATCTGAGGAGTCCTTGAACTTGAGGAGTACTAAAAGTAGCCACATAACAATTTATATAATTTTTAGACTCAATTTGAGCCCTCAAACAAGCCATGGAACCTAATTTTTAACTGGGATGGACACTAGGTCTAGATAGGGCCAAAGCTAGTGGAAAACTTTAAAAACAACTAGAGAGCTCATTTTTTAGGTTAGCTTGATAGAGATTAAATCTTTTTTAATAGAGTCCTTGTGTAATTGAAATCATTCCATTTTTCCTCTCTTTTTTCTTACCTTGCGTACATGTGTGTGTGTATGTGTGTGCATGCTTGTGTGCTTCCCACTCATGCACTTGTACCTTCACTTGCTCATGGCCATCATATGAGTACTCACATCTCCATGGATTGACATTTATGAGGTGAATCTTGTTGGTGCAAATGCCCAAGCCCTCACATTTGGCTTAGCATGGAAAAATATGTGCAACTAACACTTGATGAATCATGTGAACCTTGGCTTGTAACTACTTGGTCATTTACCAATGTAAAAGATTAAATCATTGAGAGAATCTTGTAAAATTCTTATATAACTTGTGGAGTTAGAAGGAATATTAGTTACAACTCTAGATTGAGAGAATAACTCCTAAATTAGAGGAGTCACTTTTAGGTGGAGCCAAGGTTGAATTCAAATTCAAACTTCGGAGAAAACTCTTATAAACAAACATTGTAAAATCTCTCAACTATCATGCCTCATTCTGAGCTTAGTTCTTGATCATTTGTAGATGCTGAGTGACTCACACCATATCCCACTCAATCCATCATCATTGAGCATCGTTACAATGCCAATGATCTTGTACAATCATGTTTTATAATACATATACTTCATTGAACATCTCTATCTACTTCTCTATATGACTACTCAGAATAGTAAACTTTCTCTGGCCATATCTCAGTGAATAATCAACCTTTTTTCATAGTCTTTGGCTTGTTGGAATCAGCTTGAAGTCTACGTTGTGGTACCAAAACCTCAAGGAAATTGGTTCAGGCATTTGGGAGAAATCTTCATCGAGTTGCTCATTGGTCATTTATTGGTTAATACTCCCTAAAAAATCGGGGGTAAGCTTTGGATTGCTAAACCCAATTCTCAAAGCATAGTTGATCATTTTAGATGATTCCACTTGTAATCATTAGCTAGCTAAGCTAATTGAATTCACTCAAAAGGAATTTCATCAATCATTAGTGTATTGTGAGCTGTGAGCAAAAGAACTAGTAGGTGTATGGACTAAAATAGCAAGTTTTGTGACACTAGCTATTCATGAAGTAGTCTATTTTGATTCAACTGTTTCAAACATCAAATCCAAAGTACATAGGTACTTTCTTGGTACCACCTCACTTCCTTGAGGTATCCATCCATCTCTTCCAACAGTGGTATCAGGGCAAGTTGAGGTTGTTAGGTCGCCGGATCGGAATATGTAATTTTATTTTTCATAGTCGCATGCACCGAAAAGGCATAGCAAATAGATGTAACTCTTTATTCATTAATGAAAAGGCAATCACGGTGATCTTTGGCGAGAGACGGGAATCGCCAGACTGTCTGTCTGGGCGATCGGGCTGGGATACTGTGTTGCAGAATTGCAAAAACACTGAGTATTGTATTCTGTTTGTTGAATTGCAGTAATTAATCATTAAACACAGTAATGCTATGATAACATAATAAGTCTGTGCGAATTTGTAGTTTTTAATTCACGTGATAAGTGTACTGCGTCGTGATAATCTTCGATTGGAAGACAATTAACTACTTAGTTGAAATTGGCTTGCGAGAATTGATGCAAAGATCACCGAAATAAAATTGAGGAGGGATGCTGCGCTAGCCAACGACTTTTATCTGCAGGAATCATTTTTGCAAACACAAACAGAATTATTGATGAGTCAAGTAGTTGAAGCTAGTTTGGTTCGAACAGATGCGCAATTGGTCGAGCTGGATACTATGAAGACTATGCTGGATTCCTTAAAGCAAAAGATCACAAGAACTTTTAAACTAGCCAGAACTCTATATATACAAGGCATTATTGATGAGCCTTAGTTGTATTCTTCCTTTTTGGGTTCGAGTCCACCGTGCGTGCCAGTGTTAGGCCGCAGGATTGGAATATGTAATTTTATTTTTCATAGTCGCACACACCGAAAAGGCGTAGCGAACAGACGTAACTCTTTATTCATCAATGAAAAGGCAATCACGGTGATCTTCGGCGAGAGACGGGAATCGCCAGACTGTCTGTCTGGGCGACCGGGCTAGGATACTGTGTTGCAGAATTGCAGAAACACAGAGTATTGTATTTTGTTTGTTGAATTGCAATAATTAATCATTAAACACACCCAAAAGTGAGATTAAAAGTGGCTTAACGGAAGCGCTTTTAACAAGGTAAAATGGGAGATGGTAAAATCAAGAGAAAGATTCAACCATAATCAAGGATACAACCATGGCTACAACAACAAATACAACAAAAATTATCAAGGAGGATACAAATCAAGAAAAGACTTCAACAACTATATAGAGGATCAAGAGGATTCTCTTCTCATTATGAACATGACTTCAAAACAAGGTATGAATGATGAGCACCTCTTCTATATTGACTCAGGTTGTTCAAACCATGTAGTAGGCAATGTAGCTCTCCTTTCTGATCTTGAAGAGCCCAAGGGAAAGCACCAAGTGCAGATAGGTGATGATACCAAGCATTCAATTCTCAAGGTAGGAAATGTCAAAACTAAAGGCAAGGTCAAGATGAAGAGGTTGGAGGAAATACTTGAATCATCCAACCAAGCCTTAAGGAGATCACAAAGAGAGAGTAAGAAGCCAATCAGATATGGGTATGATACTTCATTAGTCACTAAGCATTCTATTTTTCTTGCTAAGGATTCATCACTTGAAGAACCTTCTTCATATGAAGAAGCATAGTACCAAAGCAGAATGGAAGGAGGCTATGGATGAAGAAATAGAAGCACTCCAAGAGAATGACACTTGGGAGCTAGTACCCAAGAAAGCATCAATGAAGGTAATTGGTCCTAGGTGGATTTACAAAATCAAAAGGAACTCAGATGGATCCATAATCAAGTATAAAGCTAGGCTTGTGGCTAAGGGTTTGGCACAAACCCAAGGAGTAGATTATGAAGAAAAATTTTCACCTATGGCTAACATGCCAACTGTTGGCAGTAGTCAAGGAACCGAAGGAGTTACAAGACAAGGAAGCCTACGAAGGGAGTCGGAACGAAGAGAAAGCACAGGCAGGCATAGTAGTCAAAGAAGATCTGGCAAGTAGGCCATTTCAATTTTTCAGGCATCAAGGAGTTGGGCACACAAGAAGAAGGAGCAAGTAGGGAGCTCCAGGAAATGTATGTTAAAATGTTAGAAGAAATCCCTACAAAAATAGTGATTTTCATCACTAAACACCATTGTAAATACCATTTCATATTTTTGTAGCTCCATTTTGTGCAAGCCAAGGAGTCCTTGAGCTTGAGGAGCTTTAGAAGTATCTACCTGTCAGTTTTCACATTTTTTAGACTTCATTTGAACCTCCAAATAGGGTGGAGAACCTAATTTTTAACTAGGCCGGACACTAGGTCTGGACAAGGCCAAAACCTAGTCAAAAACTATAAAAAGAGCTAGAGAGCTCATTTTTGGGGTTGGCTTGTAATTGAATTGAACTTGTATGAGCTTTTGGAAAGTAATCTAAGAACTCCATTGCTTCTCACTCTTTGTCTTGCCGTGTGTGCGCGTGTGTGTGTGTATGTGTGTGCATGTTGGTGTGCTTCTCACTCACGCACTTGTGCCTCCACTTGCTCAGGTCTTCATACCATCCTCTTGTCTTCTCGGATTGACATTAAAGGAGGTGCTACTCATCACTGAGGTACACCAAATTTTGGCACCGTTGCCGGGGATCGAGCTTTGAGGACGAGCGTGTGATGGTAAGACGTAGAGTGGACGCGTTGGAGTTATAGGTATTTTCTTCACTTTTATCTATTTTCTTTTGTTTTCCTCATCACCATCATCATCCTCACCATCTCCTACATCCATCTCCATCCTCGCGAAAGATTTCAGTTTTTTGGTCATATCACCCCACCCATACTATTCCCCTCATTTCACTTGTGAGAGAGAGCGAGAGAGTGTTTGTGTGCTTGTGATTTTCTGTGTTTTTTGAGATTTTCTGCAGGAATCAGCATCCCCAACAGCTGCACCAGCTCCAGCAGGTAAAAAATCTGTCTGTGCAGGTCCCGAGGCGTTGACCTCTGTCAATCGCGACCGATAGAAAAAATGCTCTATTTGCTAAACAAAGTACAAAACCATGATCTACAGGCCTAGAGCTTCCCAAAAATGTGTTTAGATTTTTGAAATTCCTCATATTTCTGTCAATCGCGATCGCTCTGTCAATCGTGATCGACAAACCACGACGGACACCTGCCGACTGCTCTGTCAATCGCGACCGACACGTCAATCGCAACCGACAGAGTCAACGACCGATTGACCACGACGGACAGACCCCTACGCATGACACGTGTCAATCGCGATCGAGCCATCAATCGGGATCGACCAATCAATCGCGACTGACAGCCCCCGACGGCCCTGTCAATCGCGACGGACACAGTCAACGATTGCTTGACCACGACGGGCAGACCCTCGCGACGGACCTATCAATCGCAATCGACTTATCAATCGCGACTGACAGAGTCAACGACCCTTTGACCACGACCGAGTGAAAATCCGGGCCACGTGTCAATCGCGATTGACCCATCAATCATGATTGACCCATCAATCGCGACTGACAGCCACGACGGACCCATCAATCGCGACTGACAGCCACGACGGACCCATCAATCGTGACTGACAGCCACGATTGACCCATCAATCACGACTGATAGCCACGACGGACCCATCAATCGCGACTGACAGCCACGATGAGCTTGTCAATCGCGATCGACACGTCAATCGCGATTGACCTATCAATCGCGACTGACAGAGCTTGCGAACGCGATAGAAGGGCAAATTTGGCCAATTTTTTAGGGCAAAAAATAGTGATCTATTTTTGAAAAATTATGAGACAAATGCTAAGGTTTGTCATTGCATCGTGAGCCATTACACCAAGTATTTCGAGAAGTCCTGTTTGCCTGTGAACCTGTTTAAAATCCTGATTTCCCCCAAAACCCTGAATGGACATAACTTCCTCATACGAAATCTGATTGCGGTGATTTTTGTTTTGTTGGAAAGCTCGTGGGGATAATTTGATAGGATAATTTGAAGTTGACCATATCCCGGGGTAGGAAAAATTGAGGGTCCCTTGGGATTGATTTCCATAGAGGCAAAAGGCAATTGGGTCTGTGAATTACATGCATGAAAGTGATCTGTCTGTCAACTGAATTCAATTCTTGAGCTAATTGTGGACTTTTTCAGGTTCTTTGAGAGCATCAAAGGGTACTTGAAGCAAGAGTAAGTGCGAGCTTGGGAACACGCTTCCTGGGCATACAAGGGCAATCAAGGGAAGAAACTTAAGGTTGGAAATTCTCAACACCCTCTTTCAATCCCTAGCATAGGCTAAGTATGGATAGAGGTTTTGATTAATTAGGAACAGGTTAAGAACAACCAAGTCCAAGAACTCTAATCACTCAAGTGCAAGTGCTAGGAGATTACAATTGCGAAACAACTTAAGGAAAAGAAATTAAATTGAGTGACCGCACTCAAAGTACGATAAACACTTAAGTATTCCTTGCGACGAAGAATAATTGGACAAGAAGTGACACCCTAAGAACAATTAAAAACAAACAAGTGACTAATACAAAAGAACTCAGCAACGCAAAGTGTACTTGGGAAAATTTGGGATTATTCAATTGGGCTTATGAACCTTAGATCAGGATGACACCTAAGGAGAGATAGACAAAGTCTTAGATCTTCAGAGGCTAGTGTCAATCATACTGCTAGGTCTTGGGCCCAGCAGTTGAGCCACCACTCGTATTACCCTAGCTCTGAGACTAGCGAGTCTGAGATGTCCCACGGTATGGAGAGACCTACAGGAAGCTCCGGAGTGCCATATTTACATAGGGTGGAAGGTCTTTACAAGACGCAACTCGAATACCTTAGGACCAACTGATTAGGTGCTAGCATCTATGAGGACGGCCTAGGAAGATCTGTACTACAGATTAAAAACCCTGACCAATCCATTGGACTAGAGCGCCCAGCTGTCAAGTTTGAAAATGGAGCATACTTGGACAAAGAAGGGACAATATATGTAGTCACCAGTCATCTAGATAGGACATATGAATTTGGAAATGTGATCCCTGAAACGGACTTAGGTGACCTAGAGCAAGGAAACATGAGCGAAGAACCTAGAACTCCCCGAGGCAAATCTGTTCTCACTAGGATTATCACACCAAAGTGGATTTCCCAAGATAATAAGAGCATAGATCTCCTCCTGAACCGAGAGACCGATGAAGCCTTTTGGAGATATAGACCTAATCAGCCGAGTGAGGTAGGAACAATCATGATATATGAGTTTAAAGATCTTGATAGCCTAGGTAGAGTGACCTACTTAGATCACGCTTCAGAAAGGATCTTTGTGGTTATAGAAAAGGATAGGCATGCTTACACTTGGAAGGGAGAATTCATTTTTCCCCAACCAAGATCAAATGTGTCATTTGGTCACCAAGGAGCTGGAACCTCCCACACTCATGGAACTCAAAGAGACAGACATAGGTAAGCTTTGCCAACCCAGTGGGAAGAGACAAAATGAGAACGGAAACAAATAGGGTGGAACCTGAAGGATTTAGAGCCCCAAGGAATCAAAGGAATACGAATGACTTCCCTCTGCCAAGGCCTAGGGAACACACCAGGATTTTGAGACCGACTCAGTTAGTTAAGTCCATGAAGAATTACTTCGATGGCACAGGAGACCCATATGATCATGTGGCCGAGTTTAGTGCCGAACAAGTTGAGGACCTATTCACGCAATATAATGCCTTTGGTCTAACACTTAGGAACACAGCCCTCACGTGGTTTCAACCATTGAATGAGAGACAGTTCAGAAGCATAGACCAACTCTTAGAGGCTTTCATCACCGAATTCTCTAAAAGTGGCATAAGGCATAATACTTCCTCCTTGATATACAGCTTCAAGCAGACCCCTCAAGAGATTCTGAGACTTGCAGGAAGAAGATTAGGCAATATCTTGAGCGATGCCCTGTCCCTGAGTTACCCACACCAGCTAAGCAAGTGGCTTTGTTTTTGGATGGATTGCTAAGTACCAAATTGAGATCATATGTGTACTTAAAGGACCCCCGGACTATAGAAGAGTGTGTACGCATGTGCATCGACATTGAGGATAACCTAGGGGAAGAGTTAGAGCTTTCCAAAATCTACAAAGATTCAGATAGTGCCTCTAGCCTCTCTTCATCACAATCCACATCAATTGAGGAACTTGCGGAAAAAGTAGCTCAAAAACTAGGTGTCTCTAGTAAACAAATTCCTAGATTTGCCCCAGTCAAAAGGTGCTATACTTGCGGTGGTGACCATATGGCGAATGCATGTCCCATCATGGCTCAACCCTAGGTGAACCCTAGTAGCCAATATTGCACCATAGAACGGAGATACACAAATCACACAGCACAAGATTGCCCATACAATAAGCAAGCGGTTAGACAAACCTACCCTCAGCCTTATCCTCAACAGGGAAGATACCAGAACCAGTACCCTCCACAACAATATGGTAGACCGCAGCAACCCTATCAACAACCCTACCAAACTCAACAAAGGCCACAACCTGTGTTAGCTCAACAACCTCCAAACCCCGCTAATGTGATTCCTGTAAAGTATGCAACAGCTGAGGAAAATTTGAATAGAGTTATAGTGCCAGTAACACCATTGCTTTCAGAAAGTGACCCGAGCGATCATAGTTTTGATTCTACTCACATTGATAGTCCCCAGGCTTACTACATGCAATCTCCTGAACATGGTGAGTCCTACTACAGTGAAGAACCAGGTGAACCTAGTTGGGAACCAGAGTACACAAATGTAATGTACACAAACCCTAACTCTAGACCCCAGCCTAGGCAGGTAAGACCCCCATTCCCTAGAGGACCATGCTACAGATGTCAGGGAGATCACCTCATTCCTGATTGCCCCTTACCTCCACCTACACAACCCCAGTCAGTGACAATTCAAAGCTTTTGTCAAGACTACGGGAAGGAGCATCTCTTACGAGATTGCCCTAAGAATCCCAATAATATGCCAAAAATAATGCCAATTAACGTTATTGGCTTAGTTGTAGACTCAACAGGAAGTGTCACTTCGATTACACCAGTACAGGTAGTCACTAGAGCCCAGGCTTTGCAACAGAACCCAGGAATAGGTCAAGAGAAGAGTGCAGAGGTTAGTGAAACCGAGAGCATAGCCAAGAAACGGTCGAGAGCCTGGAGGGATAGTCGAGAAAGAATGAAAAGACAATGGTCTAAAAAGATGAGCGACTTAGAAGAAAGCATAAGAGAAACAAAAGCCAAAATTGTGGAACTCACCTCTCAAACAAACTCTCACTTACCACCACCACCCTCACTTCCATCACCATCTAATCCACCATCTGTCCACCTACCTCAGCCCATCCCACCACCCCCTAGAGTAGGATCAGTGTTAGCTGACCCCACTCCTGAAGACATAGACATGATGCTTAAGGCATATAAGGCCAGAATCCAAGAAGGGCCAAATGTGACGGATCATGACAAGTGCTACCCTAGAGCTGACCTAGAGATAGAGAGAACCAAGCTATGTGCAAAAATTGTCGCATTGGCTCAGACCATGTTTGAAGCCAATCGCCTTTTTAACTACTCAGGCTCAGCTAAGACACAGTTGCACTTGGATGGACTCCTAGAGAAGTTAGAAAGCATAATTGCAAGATCTGCCAAGGAAGAAAAAACTCAAGAAAGAGATGAGGCAAATAAAAGAATAAGCCTACCCCCACAGGAAGCCTATGTGCCTAACTCTACGAAGCCAGACACATCATCTTCTATGAATCGGTTCACACCAGAATTCCTACGCGAGATTCAAGAAGACAAATGGGCTAACGAAAGTGAAGTCCCTCCTCCCATTGAACTTGTGGATGATGCACATGATCAATTCCCACAAGATATTCCATCCAAAGATCAATATGTGCCGTATTGTGTACTCCTTGCAGATTACAACGCGGAGATCCAATGCAGATGTGGCAAACCTCCAACTTTCACCACACAATTTGGGCCTGATGATATCCTAGAAAGTGCTAAGAAAGGATCCATTCATCAACCCACGTGGAGGATCCGTCTTCTTGAGACCTACCCAGAGATGGTTCGTACTTGGACTAATATGCCACTTTTTATTAAATATAATCCTTGTTATGTTCCAGTCTTCCGCAGACGCACCTGGCCAGAGTTTACAATTGCCGTCAAGAACATCAAAGGTTGCGCCAAGTGGTTAAACTATGTTTATCTAGCACCTCCTCAAGGACCTCCCACAGTGAATTATATGATTTCTACCATCCGTCACTGGAGCATTCGACTATGGAACACCCCCGATGTGATGGCCCAAATGTGCATGAAAATCTTTGAACTAATGCTAATCACATTCAGGACATTCAAGAATATTAAAGACCCCCACTTCTCAGGTGTCGGATTTCTTACAGGAAACCAAGATCTGGTATACGACATGAGCACCACCCCATCAATAGAGGTAATATATGCTTGGCACGCCAGAATAAAGTACCTCCCATCTTGCTTTAAATAGACATTCGAGGAGATGTTCATAATAGGATTCTAGGAATATCACTCAGAAATATTTGTGCCCAGACCCTCACATCTCCTCCACTTATTCGCTGTGCAGAGAACCATCCATTCAGAACAACTGCGGGTGCCACATCCAGATGTACCAGGACCAGTGAACTAGGATGCATTATTAACAGATCTAGCACGGGGGCTCAGATTAGAAGAACAGCACCTCGCTGCCGATGTCGTCCAATATTATGTCTGTTGAGAGCAGTATGGGCACCCAAGGACTGACTAGACAAGGAAGCCAGCGGAGAGAGTCAGAGTGAGGTGAAGGAGTAAGTAGAAAAAGCAGTCGACGCAAATCTGGCAGATAGGCCCTTCAAATTTTTCCAAACCAACATCTTTATAACAGTGATTCTTATCACTAACAATCATTGTAAATACCATTTCATATTGTTGTAGCTCCATTTTGTGCAAGCCAAGGAGTCCTGGAGCTTGAGGAGCCTTAGAAGTACCTACATATCAATTTTCGTATTTTTTAGACTCCGTTTAAGCCCTCAAATTGGCCCTGGAACCTAATTTTTAAGTAGGCCGGACACTAGGTCTGGACAGGGCCAAAACCTAGTCAAAAACTATAAAAAGAGCTAGAGAGCTCATTTTTGAGGTTAGCTTGTAATTGAAATGAACTTGTAAGAGCTTTTTGAAAGTAATCTAAGAACTCCATTGCTTCTCACTCTTTGTCTTGCCGTGTGTGCGCATGTGTGTGTATGTGTGTGCATGCTTGTGTGCTTCTCACTCACGCACTTGTGCCTCCACTTGCTCGAGGTCTTCATACCATCCTCACGTCTTCCCGGATTGACATTAAAGGAGGTGCTACTCATCACTGAGCTACACCAAATTTTGGCGCCGTTGCCGGGGATCGAGCTTTGAGGACGAGCGTGTGATGGTAAGACGTAGATTGGAGACGTTGGCATTGTAGGTAATTTCTCTACTTTTCCTATTTTTCTCTTTCTTACCTTACCACCATCATCACCATCATCATCATCACCATCTTCCACCTCCACTTCCATCATCGCAAAAATTTCAGTTTTTTTATTATATCACCTTCTCCACCTCATTTCCCTCATTTCACTTGTGAGAGAGAGCGAGAGAGCAAACTGTTGTGTGCTATTTTTTGCATGCTTTTGGAGTTTCTTGCAGGTTTCAGCAGCATCATCCCCTCCAGCACGTCGTGCAGGTACGGAAATGTGCAGAACTGTCTTGCAGCCGCCGACTCCTATCGATCGCGATTGACAGAAATTTTCACCTTTTGGTAAATCTGAGTGCACCACAGTGGACTAGAGACCCTGCACACCACATTTCCACAAAAATTTTTGAAAATTTTGCAAAATTTCAGTCCATCGCGATTGACAGCTCTGTCCATCACAATTGACAGCTCTGTCCATCGCGATTGACTGTCTGTCCATCGCGATTGATTGCCTGTCCATCGCGATTGATTGCCTGTCCGTCGCGATTGACTGACCCCTGTCCATCGCGATTGATTGCCTGTCCATCGCGATTGACTGACCCCTGTCCATCGCGATTGACTGACCACTGTCCATCGCGATTGATTGCCTGTCCATCGCGATTGATTGCCTGTCCATCGCGATTGACTGACCCCTGTCCATCGCGATTAATTGCCTGTCCATCGCGATTGACTGACCCCTGTCCATCGCGATTGATTGCCTGTCCATCGCGACTGACAGCCTGCTTGTCCATCGCGATTGATTGCCTGTCCATCGCGATTGACTGCCTGCTCTGTCCATCGCGATTGATACTCTGTCCATCGCGATTGATACCCTGTCCATCGCGATTGATACCCTGTCCATCGCGATTGACAGCCCTGTCCATCGCGATTGACAGCCCTTTCCATCGCGATTGACAGCCAATTTTAGCCAATTTTCTAGGGTTTTTAAATTGAAGAGTTGGGCTAATTTTGGGCATAAACATTTTACTCTAGAGCACATAAGGAGGCCTTAGGAAAACAACTTGGGGAAAACCTGTTGCACAGTGATCCTGTTTGAACCCTGTCTTAACCCTAGAACCCTGAACGGTCATAACTTTTTCATACGAAATCCATTTTTTGAGCTCTAGGGCTTGTTGGAAAGCTTGTGGCATATACTACACGCCCTCAACTGTTTTTTATAAAGATAATGCGTTGATTTTTAGCTAGGGTATTTTGAAGTTGACCATACCCAGGGGGATCAAAGTCAGGGGTCTGAAGAATTGTTTTCCTAAAAATCACTATGCAAATTAGTATTTGTGCTACAGGAATGAGAATCATTGGTTCTCTCTTTGGAATTTAAATCTTAAAGCTAACTTTGGAACTCTACAGATCTATTGAGAGCATCGAAAGGCGTTCTAAGCAAGTGTAAGTGCAAGCTTGGGAACACACTTCCTGGGCATTCAAGGGCAACCAAGCAGGAAACAAAAGGTTGGAAACTTTCAACCCCCTCTGTCAATTCCTAGCTTAGGCTAAGAACGACTAGAGGTAGGAGTAAGTCAGGGCGACGATAGGCAATTATCAAGTTGAAGAATACCTAAACTTTCAAGTTCAAGCTAAGAACATAATCTTCGTACTGTCGAGAACTTTAAAGGAAAAGAACTTAACGTGGAACGATCAACTGTAAGTGCGGAACTACACTCAAATATACCTTGCGACGTGATATCAGACAAGAATTTTAACACAGGAATCAACTAAAAAGAATCAAGTAACTGATACAAAAGGACTCTGCAACGAGGTTGTACTTGGGCAAAATTGGGCTATTCAACTAGGCTTATGAACCTTAGATCAGGGCGACATCTAGTAAGGGATAGACAAAGCCTTAGGTCTTCAGAGGCTAGTGTCAACCACACTGCTAGGTCGTGGGCCCAGCAGTTGAGCCACCAATCATACTACCCAAGTTCTGAGACTAGTGAATCCGAGATGTCTCAAGGTATGGAGAGACCTACAGGAAGTTCAGGAGTGCCATACTTGCACAGGGTAGAAGGCCCTTACAAAACGCAGTTGGAATACCTTAGGACCAGCCGATTAGGTGCCACCATCTATGAGGACGGCCTAGGAAGATTTGTGGTACAGATTAAGAATCCTGATCAATCCATTGGATTAGAGCACCGAGCTGTCAAGTTTGAAAATGGAGCATACTTGGACAAAGAAGGAACCATATACGTAGTCACCAGTCACCCAGATAGGACGGACGAATTTGGAAATGTGATCCCCGAAGCAGACTTAGGTGACCTGGAGCAAGGAAACATGGGGGCAGAACCTAGAACCCCTTGAGATAAATCGGTTCTCACTAGGATTATCACACCGGAGTGGATTCCCCAGGATAATAAGAGCATAGATTTGCTCCTCAATCGAGAGACTGACGAAGCCTTTTGGAGGTACAAACCTGATCGGCCAATTGATATAGGAACAATCATGATATATGAGTTTAAGGATCCTGATAGCCCAGGTAGAATGACCTACTTAGATCACGCTTCGGAGAGGATCTTTGTGGTGACAGAAAATGATAGGCATGCTTACACTTGGAAGGGTTAATTCGTTTTCCCCCAACCAAGATCGAATGTATCCTATGGTCACCCTGGAGCTGGAACATCCCAAGCTCATGGAATGCAAAGAGACAGAAGTAGAGATAGACCAGAAGTAAGCTTTGCCAACCCAGTGGGCAGAGAAAGAACGAGGACGGAAACAAATAGAGTAGAACCTGAGATACTTAGAGCTCACAGGAATCAAAGAAATGCGGATGAGTTCCCTCTACCACGACCTAGAGAGCACACAAGGACTTTGAGACCGACTCAGCTAGTTAAGTCCATGAAGAACTACTTCGATGGCACTGGAGATCCATACGATCATGTGGCTGAGTTTAGCCAAGTCCTGAGAGCTGAACAAGTGGAGGATCTATTCACGCAGTACAATGCCTTTGGTCTGACCCTTAGGAACACTGCCCTGACATGGTTTCAGCCACTAAATGAGAGGCAGTTCAGGAGCATAGACCAACTCTTAGAGGCTTTCATTATTGAATTCTCTAAGAGTGGCATAAGGCATAATACCTCCTCGCTGATTCACAGCTTCAAGCAAACCCCTCAAGAAACCGTGAGACTTGCAGGAAGAAGATTTAGGCAATACTTAGAAAGATGCCCTGTTTCGGAGCTACCCACACCAGCTAAGCAAGTGGCTTTATTCCTGGATGGATTGCTAAGTACTAAATTGAGATCTTATGTGTACTTGAAGGACCCTAGGACCATAGAAGAGTGTGTGCGCATGTGCATTGACATCGAGGATAACCTAGGGGAGGAGTTAGAGCTTTCCAAGATATACAAAGATTCGGATAGTGCCTCTAACCTCTCTTCCACGCAATCCACATCAATCGAGGAACTTGCAGAGAAAGTAGCTCAGAAATTAGGTGTAACTAGCAAACAAATCCCAAGGTTTGCCCCTGTGAAAAGGTGCTATACTTGTGGTGGTGACCACATGGCGAACGTATGTCCCATTATGGCTCAGCCCCAAGTAAATCCTAGTAGCCAGTACTGCACCATAGAACGAAGGTACACCAATCACACCGCGCAAGATTGCCCCTACAATAAGCAAACCATTAGGCAGACGTACCCACAACCATACCCTCAACAAGGAAGATACCAGAACCAGTACCCACCTCAGCAGTATGCGAGGCCTCAACAAACCTACCAACCCTACCAAAACCAACAAAGGCCTCAGCCTGTGCTAGCACAACAACCCCCAGCTCCAGCTAATGTGATTCCGGTAAAGTATGCTGCTGCAGAAGAAAACCTGAATAGAGCTATAGTTCCCGTAACACCATTGCTTTCTGAAAGTGATCCCAGTGACCATAGCTTCGATTCTACACATGTTGATAGTCCCCAGGCTTACTACATGCAATCTCCTGAACATGGTGAGTCCTACTATAGTGAAGAACCGAGTGAACCTAGTTGGGAGTCAGATCACACAAACCTCATGTATACAAACCCCAACCCTAGACCTCAACCTAGGCAGGTAAGACCCCCATTCCCTAGAGGACCATGCTACAGATGTCAGGGGGATCACCTCATTCGTGATTGTCCCTTGCCTCCACCGACACAACCCCAGTCAGTAACGATCCAGGGTTTTTGCCAAGACTGTGGAAAGGAACATCTCTTACGAGACTGCCCTAGGAATCCTAGTAATATGCCAAAAATTACTCCTATTAACGTTATTGGGTTAGTGGTAGATTCCATAGGAAGTGTCACTTCCACTACACCCGTGCAAGTGATCACTAGAGCTCAAGCATTGCAGCAAAACCAAGGTGTAGACCAGGAGAAGAGCCCAGATGTTAGTGAAACAGAGAGCATGACAAAGAAGAGGACAAGAGCTTGGAGAGATAGCCGTGAACGTATGAAAAGGCAATGGGCAAAGAAGATGAGTGAACTTGAGGAAAGTGTACGAGAAACCAAGGCCAAAATCATAGAGATCACATCCCAACCGCACTCTCACACATTCCCACCACTACCATCCCCATCACCCTCCATCCCTCCACCCGCTAATACACCCCACGTAACCCACCCACCACCCCAAGCAGGATCAGTATTAGCTGATCCCACTCCCGAAGACCTTAATATGATGCTTAAAGCATATCAGGCCAGAATCCAAGAAGGGCCAAACGTAACTGATCATGAAAAGTGTTACCCAAGAGCAGAACTAGAGCTAGAACGAACCAAAATTTGTGCTAAGATGGTGGAATTGGCTCAGACCATGTTTGAGGCCAGTCGCCTATTTAACATCTCTAGTTCAGCGAAGACACAGTTGCACTTTGATGGACTGTTAGAAAGAATAGAGAAGCTGATTGCACAATCAGAAAAGGAACCTGCCTCTCAACGCAAGGACAAGGCAAGTGAAAGATTAAGCATTCCTGCTCAGGAAGCCTATGTGCCTGAAGCCTATGTGCCTAACTCTATGGAGCCAGACACATCATCTTCTATGAATCGGTTCACACCAGAATTCCTACGCGAGATTCAAGAAGACAAATGGGCTAAAGAGAGTGAAGTCCCTCCTCCTATTGAACTTGTGGATGATGCACGCGACCAATTCCCACAAGACATCCCATCCATTTATGAGGAGCAGGAGAGCACCCACTCTCAGGACAGACTAGACTTTGAGTCTAACTCTCTACAAGAATTACCCCACTTCACAGGCCCATGGGAAGCTAAGTCTACTTGTATGAGAGCACCCACAGTCATGGTACAAAATGAGGACTCAGTCTTACCTAAGAACACAGAGGTAGTGAAGAACACCAAAGTGCAGTGCAATCTCACTTTGGAAGAGCTACTCAAGGTTAGACCTGAATTATGGAAACATGTCGCCAAACAAGTACCAGAGATAGCAAAACCTCGTTCCCAGGTAGGATCACATAGGACAGTACCAGAGATACCCTTGGATAAGATAGGAGATATGTGTGAAGGTGAAGAAGGTAACACCTATCTTCCCATTACCTACCAAGAGTACACCACCAAGGCAATTTTGGACTCAGGTGCAGGAGTTGCAATTGCCACCACTTCCCTATGGAAGCGTTGGGGCAAGCCAGCACTCAAGCCAATGAGAATGAAATTGCAGATGGCCAATGGTCACATAGAGAGACCCCTAGGGTTGTTAGAAGGAATAACTCTCACCACCTGTGGTGTTGAGTTTGAGCATACATTTGCTATATGTGACTTCAGCAAAAATCATGCCTATGAGATGATTTTGGGAAGACCATTTATGCGACAGTTGCAAGTGGTACAGGACTGGGGAACCAACTCCTTGTATTTGCAACACTTAGGTGTTACAACCAAAGTGAATCTCAAAGATTACTCTCATAGAGATGTCCCTCCCATCCAATGGAATCCCATCCATAGAGCCAAAGATGATACAGAATCGGTGCACTCCATAGGGTCAGGATCCTCATGGATGCATGAAGACACTCACTTATGGATGTGTAAGGTAGCAGTAGAAGAAGAGAAGAGAGAAAAAGCCAGGGAGATAGGTGCAAAAGAAAACCATAGATCAATTCAAGACCCAGCCTATGCACCTGTAGTCTTTCCTGATGAGGAATTTGAACCTCACGGCTGGGCAGAAATCCTAGCAACAATGGATGTAGCCATCAATGAAGAACAATGGACACCCCACTGTGATGAGGATGGTTATGACATTTCAGTCTTCTCCATAGAGCCTATTATGGGAGAGGCAGTGTTAGAAGAGTGTGAACCTAGCCCTGATGCATTTGAGGATGCAAGTGACTCCGATCTAGAGTCAATCATTATGGACCCACCTTTTGCATCAGATGAAGAATACTTCCATGAAGTAGAATTTCAACCCCAGAGGCATGGAGAGCTTACAAATGACGTAAGATTAGCCACACATGTGACCCCAAAGGAAGAAGGAAAGAAATGAAAGAAGAGAGAAGTCTCACCAGAAGAGGAAGAATCTTTGTTTGAGGTCCCAGAAAATTTTAAGAAGTATGAGATAGACGACAGGAGAGTCATGATAAGAATGCCTAAACGAGAGGCACAATTAGGAGAGGCCTATGATAACAAAGAAACCACCAAGAAAATAGTAGTGGCCCTAGAAGAAGGAGAGGAGAGATGCACGTACATAGGCCATGACCTAACAAAGGAAGAAGAGCATGCGTTAATAGCCTTGCTAAGAGAATACAGAGATGTATTCGCTTGGAGTTACATGGATTTGAAAGGTGTTGACCCTGACATATGCTCACACACCATCCCCATGACTTCAGATGCCAAACCCTCTAAGCAAAAGCCCTATACATATAACGATAATTATGCTGCCAAGATTAAAGAGGAGATAGAGAGACTGGTTGAAGCTGGATTTATCTATGAAATTGAGCACACTGAGTGGGTATCCCCCATCGTAGTGGTGCCCAAGAAGAATGGCAAGCTGCGTGTATGCATTAACTTGAAGAAGGTCAATGCAGCCACAATTCGAGATAACTATCCGCTTCCCATCACAGAACATCTCTTAGAAAGAGTAGCAGGCAAGGAAGTGTACAGCTTTGTTGGAAACAGCCAGAGGCACAGACGACACGGAAGCATGTAACGACAAAGCAGGGAGCCAGTCGAATCGTTTTTCAAATAATTATGTTTTCAAATACTTTCCAAAAACCTCCAACAGTGATTTTTATCACTATTGTAACATATGTAACATAGAAAACCCCATTTTGTAATCCATAGCTCCATTTTGTGCAAGCCGTGGTCTGCAAAGTTCGGATTTTGAGGAAGGCGAGTTCACCACCGTGTAGGCGACCCCTGCATGTGTAGGAATCCATAGCTGCATCTCAAAAAATCACAGTTTGGTGGACCATCGCGACGGTCTCTGACCATCGCGATTGTGTCACACCATCGCGATTGGCTCACGCCATCGCGACGGCTTGGCCGGACCATCGCGACGGTCTCTGACCATCGCGATTGTGTCACGCCATCGCGATTGGCTCACGCCATCGCGTCGATGGTGCCACGTGGCAATCTAGACCATCGCGACGGTGCATTTCAGACCATCGCGACGACACCCTTACACCATCGTGACACTTCAAAAATCCAGACCATCGCGATTGGCTCACGCCATCACGCCCAGACCATCGCGATTGGCTCACGCCATCGCGCTCAGACCATCGCGACGGTTCACTTTAGACCATCGCGATTATGCATGTTGACCGTTGACTGACGCCATCGCGACGGTGCACTTTCATGCCATCGCGGTTGTCCAAGTTCACGCCATCGCGACGGTGCACTTCAGACCATCGCGATTGTGCAATTTCACGCCATCGCGACGGTGCACTTTCACGCCATCGCGATTGTGCAAATTCACGCCATCGCGACGGTGCACCCTCACGCCATCGCGACGGTCCGAGACCATCGCGATCATCTCAGACCATCGCGATTGTGCAACCCCATCGCAAATTTTAGGGTTTCATTTTTTGGCCAATTTTGGGGCTATTTTTGGGAAATTTTTGGGTGATTAGACTCATAGGAGACCCCTTAGCTCATGTTTGGAGAAAAACCTGTTTGTTAGTTTTTACCCCCCAGGGCCTGAACGGTCATAACTTTTTCATCCGAAGTCCGTTTTTTGAGCTTAATAGCTCATTAGAAAGCTCTCTACGAGTACTACGTGACCTCAACTGTTTTTTTCTTAAAGGATACGTCTATTTTTAGATAAGCTATTTTGAGGTTGACCTAGTTTGGGACTAGAAAGCCAGGGGGCAAACATTGAAAAGTTGGGCAAAAGGGAAGGGACTTAGAAGGTGTATAGACTCAAATGCTTGATCATCCAGCTGTGAATTGGTCTAATATTGGATTTTTCTAGGTCTAGCAAGGGCAATCAAAGGCAACCAAGGCAAGGCAGTGAAGGGCATAAAGCTTGGGAAGCGCGGCTTCTTGGGCATCAGAGCAACCAGAAAAGCTGACTCGAGGTTGGAAGATTACTCAACCCCCTCAGTCAATTCTTAGCTTAGGCTAATCGGTAGTGTTCTGGATTAAGACGATAGGAACGCCTCAAGTTCAAGAGAGTTAAATTTATCAAGTCTAAGACTACAAGTAAAGGTGTGTGACGAAAACCTATAGGAAAGAACATAAGTCTGACGGAACGAGAACTCAAAATTATAACGGAAAGTTGAATTCCTGACGCATACATTAAGACAAGAATCTAAAGAAATTTAAAAAGAATCAAGACAGTAATAACAAAGAATCACTGACGATCTGAGCGTATACTGAGTGTGCAAGGAAGAAAATTAATGAACCTTAGATCGGGCAAACATATAGGTAAGTCAGACCGGCGAAGCCTTAGATCATCAGAGGCAAGTGTAAGAACTACTGCACGATCGTGGACTCAACAATTGAACACTAGTTATCTCTACGAGAGCTCAGACACTAGTGAATCAGAAATGGCATTTAGCACAGACAGACCAGAAGGAGGGTCGAATGTAGCCTATTTAGAAAAGCCAGAAGGACCCTATAGGACTCAACTAGAGTTTCTCCGAACCAACCGATTAGGTGCTCGCATCTATGAGGATGGTTTGCGAAGGCAAGTGGTGCAAATGCACAACCCTGATCAACCCATTGGATTGGAACATCCAGTGGTGAAATTCGAGAGAGACGCGTACATAGACAAGGAAGGAACGATGTACGTCTTAAGTACGCAGCCAAACAATACCAATGAGTTTGGCGTGATTCAACCAGAAACGGAAGCAAAATCTCAAGGAAAAGAACCATTAGAAGAGCCTAGAACACCTAGAGGGAAATCTGTACTGACACGAGTACTAATCTCGGAATGGATCCCTCAGGACAACAGAAGCATAGAGTTGTTTGTAAATAAAGAAACTGATGAAGCCTTTTGGAGATACAAGACCGAAATACTTAGTGAGGTAGGTATCATCACTATATACGAGTTCAAGGACCCGGATACACCTGGAAAGGTTGTATACCTGGATGAGACTTCAGAAAGAGTCTTCGTGGTACCTGACCGCGCTAAAAACACATACACATGGAGAGGTGAATTGGTATTCCCTCCATCTAGAACGAACATGAACACAAGTCAACAAGGGGCAGGAACATCCTCAGCCCATGGAAATCAAAGAGAGGGAAATAAAGAGAGACCGGAAGTAAGCTTCACTCATCCCATAGGGAGAGATAGAACAACCACGAACACTAATAGAGCGGATAGACAAAGAGATCATGGAGTACTAGGTGGTAGAGATGAT
Organism: Ceratopteris richardii; assembly: GCA_020310875.1. NCBI lineage: Eukaryota > Viridiplantae > Streptophyta > Polypodiopsida > Polypodiales > Pteridaceae > Ceratopteris > Ceratopteris richardii. The sequence goes on along the minus strand of CM035436.1, from coordinate 146,012,736 downwards.
TTTCCTCTACCTAGACCACGCGAACACGCAAGAACATTGAGACCCACACAGTTAGTAAAATCAATGAAGAATTATTTTGATGGGACAGGAGATCCCTATGACCACGTCGCAGAATTCAAGCAAGTGCTAAGAGCCGAACAAGTTGAAGACATGTTCACGCAATACAACGCATTTGGACTAACGTTAAAGAATACCGCTTTAACTTGGTTCCAACCTCTGCAACAAAGGCAATTTAGAGACATCCATCACTTTTTAGAGTCATTCATCACCGAATTCTCTAAAAGTGGGATTAGACATGACACGTCTTCGTTGATTCATAGCTTTAAACAGACCCCTCAAGAAACAGTAAGACTGGCAGGACGTAGGTTTAGACAATATGTTGAACGATGTCCAATGCAAGAGCTACCCTCACAAGCCAAGCAAGTGTCATTGTTTTTAGATGGCTTGTTGAGCTCTAAACTACGCTCCTATGTGTACCTAAAAGAACCCAGAACGCTAGAGCAATGTGTGAGAATATGCATAGACATTGAGGACAACTTAGGAGATGAGTTGGAACTCTCCAAGGTCTATAAGGACTCAGACTGTTCATCTCTAGCATCCACAAAATTGTCTAGCTCGATAGAAGACCTAGCAGAAAAAGTGGCCCAGAAACTAGGAGTTTCTAGCAAACCTAGGGTACTAATGAACAAGCGTTGTTACACCTGTGGTGGTGACCATATGGCAAATGTGTGTCCCAATGCAACACAACCACAAGCCAACCCTAGTGGCCAATACTGTACAATTGAGAGAAGATACACGAATCATACGGCTCAGGATTGCCCATACAACAAACAAACCGTGAGACAGAACTATCCGCAAGCATACCCGCAGCCAGGTAGGTATCAAGGTCAATACAATGCTTAGCCTTATTACTATAGGCCTCCTCAGAACTACCCATACCAGGCTCAACAGAGACCTCAACCTGTCTTAGCTCAGCAGCCACCCCCACCAGCGAATGTCATCTCAGTCAAATACGCTGCTACAGAAGAGAACCTAAGTAGGGCCTTAGTGCCTTCTTCACCTTTGATCACAGAGAGTGACCCACACTCAAATATTTATGACTCTACGCATGTAGATAGTCCACCCGCATATTACACACAGTCACCAGAACATGTGGAGACATATCATTATGATAGTCCACCAGTGGAACCTAGTTGGGAGCCCGACTATGCTAATGTGATGTACACAAACCCAAATCCACGGCCCCAATTAAGACAACAAAGACCACAAGGCCCTAGAGGACCATGCTTTAGGTGCCAAGGAGATCATTTCATAAAGGATTGTCCACATCCCCCGATAGCAGGACAATCACAATACTATAACATCCAAGGCTTTTGCGCCGATTGTGGCAAAGAGCACATAATCAAAGATTGTCCTAAAAATCCAGTTAACGCTTCGAATGTGACACCCATCAATGTGATAGGTATTGTAAATAACGCAGATGGATCCAACCCTACATACGTGCCTATCCAAGCTATAACAAGAGCCCAGGCGCTCTTACAGAACCAACAGCTTAATCAGGAGAAAGTAGTCGGAACTAGTGAAGTTGCAGAATCTAGCAGTAAAAAGACAAAATCTTGGAAAGATTCTAGAGAAAGGATAAAGAGAAAATGGAGTAAAAAGATAAGTGAGTTGGAAGGAAGTTTGAAGGAATCTAGAGCCAAAATCCAAGAATTGACTTCACAGGAATTGAATCAAGAGAATCCAGCTCAGAAATCAGGATCAGTTTTAGCGGAACCCATACCAGAGAATCTAGACATGATGTTTCGTGCATATCAAGCTAGATTAAAAGAAGGACCTCAGGTAGCTGAAATGAGCAAAAACTACCCTCGAGCTGATCTAGAAATTGAGAGAACTAAACTTTGCATGAAGATGGTAGAACTAGCACAAGCTTTGTTCGAAGCCTCTATGTTGCTCTAGCACAATGGTGAGAACCACGTTAGGAAGCTTCACCTCCTTAATGTCAATCCGAGGGAGAGGTAGGAGTGATATGAAGATCATGAATGTGAGATGATGTGAGAGTGAAGGTGAGAAGCACAAAGATGCACACACACATACACACACACAATGAAGAGACAAGCAAGACACAATGGAAGGTGGGAAATTAACTCTATTACTCAAGAATGCTCTTACAAGCTCAAACTAGCTCTATGCTCACACTAACCAAAATGAACCAACCTCAAAAATGAGCTCTCTAGCTCTTTTTATAGTTTCTAGACTAGTTTTGACCGGTTTCACATCTAGTGACCGGCCTAGTTAAAAAATAGGTCCTAGAGTCTATTTGGAAGGGTAAACGATGTCTAAAAATAACGAAAATTGGTATGCGCATTCTACCTAAGCTCCTCAAGCTCGAGGACTCCTCGGCTTGCACAAAATGGAGCTATGGATTACAAAATGAGGTTTTCTATGATACATATGTTACAATTAGTGATAACAATCACTGTTGAATGTTTGGAGAATTAATAAGAAATATATTTGTTTGAAAAATTGATCCGCCTGGTTGATCCGCCTGGCTTCCTACTCCTTCTTTACATGCTTCCGTGGCGTCTGTGCCTCTGGCTGCTTCCAACACCCCCCTCCCTCTCGCTTCTGTCGTCCCTGACAGAACCTTGTTGTGAGGTCTGCCGGATGTAGTTCTGTAGGAGGTCTTGAGCGAGGGTGTGCTCTGATATACGAATGCCTCGGGCTAGATCAGCCTCGAGTTTCTCCCAGTCGATAGGTTGTGGCTCGTCTGGTGGTGGGAGCTGATAATGTGTGGAGTACACCATTCGTTCACAGGCGAATAATTGCAATAAGTGTGTGGGCCTGCTTATAAATACCTCTGAATGGTACTCCCAAAAGCCGGTGGTGAACATTTCTTCGAATGTCTGCTTGTAACATGCCGGCAGGTATTTGATTCTGCAGTGCCAGGCGTAACACACCCGTAGCGATGGCGTTGTGCTCATATCATAGACTAAATCAAAGTTGCCATGCTCAAAGCCCGGGGTGTTAACATGGGGAGCCTTGATGCGTCGGAAGACTTTAAAGACCATCTGCATCATGTCAAAGATTTTGACAGTCATGTGCGCGGCAACATCATCCATATGCTTTAACCTAGGGAGCCAGTGGCGGATCGTCGCCATCATGTAGCCTACTGTGGGTAACTCGATTGGTGGCCTGAAATAGGGATAGTTCAGCCAGTCTTGGCACTGCTTATTGTTCTGTACCTTAATGGCGAAGGCAGTCCAAGAGCGGCGTCGTGGGACTGGTCCCCAGCACGGATTAAATTTTAAGTGCAGCGGCGCTTTTACCCATGTGCTCATCATCTCGGGATAGTTTTGCAATAAATCTCTGCGCCAGTCTGGTTGAAGGATTTCACCTCTCTGCGCCCTTGGTGGCAAGTCCTCTGGCTCGAATTGAGTGGCATGCGTGGGTTTCATGCCTGTTTCTTTCTCTATGGCTAACTGGTATTCGGCCATTAACATGAAGTACGGTTTATATTGGAGCTCATGCCCAGATACGTATCGTCGCGGGGCCATTTGAGCAAAGAATGGTGATTGTAAAATTTTCTCTTCAATTATGGCCATGGCATGTAGCTGTGCCTCTACTCTGGCCGAGTGTGTCGTTCCGAGTTCTTCAACTGTCTTCATCCACGCGGGGGTAGGTAATTCATATGTCATCTGGCCTTCGGCCGTGACACGTCCGCCTGGGATGGGTATCGGTTCATATGCCTCTTCAAATGTCTCCTCCACCGGGATAGTGACGGTTTCTTCCTCAGCTGGTAGCTCAGGTGGGGAATCTGGCCTTGGTGGTGCTTCATAGATGGCAATCCTAGATTCAAGATTTGTTACCTGGGCCCGAAGTGCGTTGAGTTCCTCTAAAACTTCAGGGGCAGGGTCCACAGGCGCTGGTAATTCTGCTGCTACTGGTACTTGTTGTGTTGCTGGTTCTCTGAGCTGCAGCAGTTTGTGATCTTCCTTTAACTTTTGATGTTCTTCGTTCATACGATCATAGTCCTCGAGCAATCTAACATGGTCGTCTAGCAACATCCGCATCGACTCAGATGGGATTGCCTTGAATCTGCTCGGACTTAGTGGCTGTTCTCGATGATCTAAAGCCGCTTCCAAGTTCTCTCTATTTTGCTCTTGGAGTCTCTGGTTCTCCTCTTTTGCTGCGGCTAAGTGTCTTCTCAATAAGCCCATATTTCTAGTGAGCGTTGCATTGCAGACGGTCTGGGCTCGAAGTAGGTTGTCCAAATCCGCAGTGGCCTCTTTTGTTTTCTCCTCACTTTCTAGTTCTAATTTGTGATAGGCCTCTCGTAAATCTTGGTATCGGCTATTCAGTGAGGCGTTCTCAACGGATAATGAATTAAGCTGCGTTTGTAGTTCATTCGTCGTTTTCTGCAGCTGTTGATAGTTGGTGCCGAGTGATGCAAACTCCTCGTGGACTTGCGTCATGCATGTGAACATGTGTTGAAATGCGGTGTCTATGGTGGGCGATAGTAGTAGTGAAGTGCTAAATGAGGATGCAGTGGTAGTAGATGCAGTGGGAATGGGAAGCGGGGTTGGGACAGTGGATGCAGTGGTGATTGTGGAAAATTGTGAAGTGCCTAAATATGAGGGTGCTGTGAGTGGAGTGGGTGGTGGTGAGGTGGATGGTGATATGTCCATGCCATTGGACGTGTTTAGTGTTGTGACTGTGAAAAGTGGTGTGATTGTGGGTGGTTGTGTAGGTGTGAATACGGGATTTACAAATGTAGAGTAGTTTACAGGGGGGATGGTTGGAGTAGCTTGGTGAAACGGGGAAATAGGGGTTATGGTAGGTTGGGGAGGTGAGACTGGTGAGAAGGTTAGTGGAGTTAGGAAGGGGAATGGGGGTCTTAGAGGTGGGGGAAACGCTGGGAAGGATGAAGGGGTGAAGGGGTTAACATATGGATGCGGAGGGTTGGGTGTGGGCATGGTGGTATGAATGGGTAAGGAAGAGGTTGTGGCTATGTTGCTTTGTACAGGTGTGGATGTGGGGAAAGCAGGTGGGTGTGTGGGGGATACGGGATGGGTTGGTGAAATATGAGGTGAGAGAGGAGTAGAAGGGGTGGATGTTATTTCGAGGATAGTAGTGGTATGTACAATGGTGGTACGGGGTGGCGAATCTACAAGGATGGGTTCTGCGGTCAATGAACTTTCGGGGACGAGGCGTGCCTCCCTGGCTTGTGCTGAAGATTGAGCTCCTGTTGGTACGCGAATATACTCTCCGGGCTTTGAAAGTAGTCGCACTCGACGGGGGTCAAACTGTGGTAGTTGCTTTCTTTGTAAAAACCTGAGTGCCTCATGGGAGCCTACTGATTTGACTAACTCTCTGAACCCTCTGATGTATGCGTCTTCGAATCCTCCGGAGATGAGTTCCTGTTCAATTAATGCCTGGCTCTCCTCTTCAGTTAACTTCTTCCGTGCCCAGACTTTCTCCATGGTGCGATATAATTTCTTTATAGCCAGTGTGTACGCTGCGGCTTCGAATGTCTCATCTTCATATGTGCTGGTGTCGCCGTGTGTGTCGGTTGGTTGGCCTTGGCCCTCTGTCTGTTCGTCATGTGAGCCCTGGCTGGCTTCATCGTTGCCTTCCTCGTTGTCTGTTTCGGTTCTCTCTTCTTCAGAGCTCGACACAGCTTGTCCCTGTGGCAAATCTCGCGGCGTAGTAGGGTAGCTGGGACGTTCATATTCCTGGGAGAACAGTTGTGCTTCTGAATACTGGAATTCGTTTGAGAATGCATCAGGCATCTCAAAATCAAATGTCATGTTAATGGGGTCGGCCTCCATATGTGGTATCGGGAAAGAAAACGCTTCCGCACCAATAGTGGTGGGAGCTTCTGCTGTTGTGGTGGTGGGTTCTGAGGTGGCAGCTGCCTGAGGTGCAGCGGTACTAGTGGTGGCCTCCGTAATCACTGGTCTGGACAACCGTATGCGAATAGGTTGTACAGTGGGAGCAGCTTCTGTCTGTGGTCGCTCTGGAGATGGTTGTGGTGATGGCGACTCTGGCACTTGAAGGCAGGGGATGGTGCCTCGCATGCGCTTACCTGCCCGTGTCCTACTGGGCTTCCTGGCTTTCTTCGTTGTGCCCTTGAATGCCTTCAGTTCTTCTCCTGTTAGTGCACGCTCAATTGGCAAGTCATAAGCCAAACACATATACACAATTCTAGTGAGCGCACAACATCCGTTAAGCACCTTCTTGCGCTCCCATCTGTGCTGTGCCAGATACATTTGATCTATGATCCAGCTTGCCAGATCAACTGTTTGAGGTCCCGTACATGCCAAATACAATCCGAACCAGATTCGTTTATGGGGCATGGTAAATCTGTCCTAAGCTGGGAATGCGAAATGTTGCATGCATATCCTTAGTGGCTTTGACAACTCAGGTGTAATGGCCGAAATCTCCTCCCACTTCGTGACATCCCCACGTTTCATCGGTTCTGGAATCAATCTCTCTCGATCTGTGGGTGTGTGGGTGCCATGGATCTTGATGGCTGCTCTGATTAAGTCCTTAGAGAGATAAAATCTTTTGTAAGGTGGATCATCCACTAGAGTAGGCAATATGAAGGTTCCTGGGATGTCCTTATTCTCTGATGCCAGTAAGGTAGTGATTAAGTAATAGCACCTGTAAAAATCCGGTTTGGGCAGGGGGTCACTGAAATACTCTGTGAAGCCTGCTCTGGCCCAAACATGAGTTAAATCCTGGGTGCTCTGTAGGGCTTCAAACTCTCGGGAGAAAAACTGGTATTTTCCCCATGTGCGGTCATCAAATGTCAGAGAGGATTCAAATATAAAGTCCGCGTCCGCAAGGGGTCCTGCAAGTCCCTGAAACCAATGAGAGTTTCTGTGTACCTTTTCGGTGTAGCCCATGGGTGGGTTGTCGATAGGCATTGGCCTTGGAAATCCCTGAAATTCCGGCGGTGGAGCAGTCGGGTGGGACTCTGCTCGTAGCACGTTGAGGGGCACAGCCGCTACACTGGGGCCTGCTCCTGATGTTCCTTCGTCGGTTTGCATGGTGGCTGGTGCGCTAGTGAGAAAGATCTGCTACAAAAGATTAACACATTAGCATGGAAATTAATCATGATCCCATTAAAGTGAGACCGCAATCCCTTTCCATAACTGATGCGTAACCCGTGTAGCCAAGTGCTGTGATGTGATAGATGCAAAGTTCTTGCAGCACTAGTGCAGGTCTTTAGACACCTACGTGTTTCAGATCATGCATACATTTCTTGATGAGAATACGAGTGAGGTGTGATGATGGTGTGTGAATTTATACAAGGTTTAAAGGTTAGTGATTTAGTACAAGGTTGTATGTTAGTCGGGGGGTAGTTAGACAATGGGTTAGGGGAAGACGGTTGGACACGTTTCGGTATCCATTTCCTAAAGATCTTGGAGTGGGTGGTGCGTTTCTGCTGAGGGGTAAAAGGTGGTGTCGGGTTTGGTGGTATCGAGGGATGAGATGAGTTATGGGGGTTATATATTACATGGCTTATGGGTTGAGCTATGATACATGGTTTGGGTACCCAAATCTGCGTGGGCGTGGGTCTATGGGTAAGGTACTTCTTGGCGATCCACATTTGTCGGATGCTCGGACCTGTAGAAGAAGGTCGAGGGGATGGTGGATATCGATTCTGTTTCTGTTCGGCCTTTTGCTTGTTGATCTCTGCTTGGTTGGAGTCCTTCGGTGCTTTTTGTCCTTTTGGCACCCATATTTGTCTGGTGCCGCTTCCTTTGGGTGGCCTGAACTGCCTTCCTTGTTGTTTCCTCCGATACTGCAGTTGGTCTGGGTTCCTTCGTCGTGATTGACTCAGTTGTTGCTGGGGTTGAGAGGTCGGATGGACGCTCTGCTTTGGAAAAGAAGGGAGATCCAATACTTGCGTGACCTGCCCATTAGGAAGTGATGCCTTTTGTAACTTTAATCTAGGCCAGTCCGCAACAAGTTTGGAAGGATGAGCACCGCAGGGTGTCGTGCTCATTTGGCCGCTGATGCAACCCACCTGACCTCTGATTGTGCCCTTCTGCCCTTGCTGTTGGGTAACTGTCTCTTCTAGTTTGCAGGAAGTCCCAGGGAAGATCTCCTGTCGTCCTTCTGATTGACAACTGTCTATAGCCAAGCCCGAGTGGGTTGGTGTAGACGTAACGTGACTGGTCTGCTTAAAGATCTTTCGGTCTTCCGTCGCATGCATTTCATAGGGTCTAGGGTCACAACCGTCAAGCGGAATGCCGTTAGGGAAGTCAAGCGGTATCACTCGCTTCTGCTCTAAGGTTCCAATCTGTAAGGAGCCTTGTCTAAGATTTAGGTCCACTGAGTGATCGTATAGCCAATCTTGGCCAAGGATTAGGGGTTCTATCAGGTCGTCATCATGGCACACTAGTAGCTTCGCCGTCATGGTCACATCCTTTATGAGGATAGGAAGGTCCACCTCACCCATGCAAGGGGTTTCCATGCCTCCTAGGCCTATGAGGTATGCCTCAATTGGCTGCATTTCTATTCCTGAATCCTTATAGTGGGACCATCTAATCACACTAGTAGCAGCACCTGAGTCAATCAAAGCCCTGAGTTCTTGGCTATGGTTACCGTGCTCTAGCCTAACTTTAATGAATGGTCTCCTGTCCACTATACTAGGATGAGTGGTTGACTTTACTTGACACATGGCCATGGGATATCTGGGTGATGTTTCCAGATGGTTATAATGTTCTCTCCCTAGTCCTTGTCTTCTTAGCTTCATGCGCTTAATGCGTTCTATGGCTTCTGCCTGAGCTTCCGCTCGTATTCTATTTTCTTCCTCCTTATGCTTCTTTGCCAACGTGAGTCGTCTAAGCATATCCTCAGTAAGAGGTTCTTGATATAACCTGACTCTACAGCCACTAATGTAATTAGGCATTATATCTCCTTCTAAGGTGGCTAACTGTACTGCCCCGCTCGTCGAGAGTCTGTTAATGATCATAGGTCCATAACCTCGCTTTTCTAACTTCCGTACATGCTGTTTCAGCGTATACACTAGAACTAAATCTCCTTCTTTTAGGCCTTTATCTTTCACATGTGCATCAAAATATGCCTTCTGTCGCTTCTTCGCTGCGTATATTCCTGCTGCTGCCTTTAGCCTGGTTTCTCCTAATCGTTCCAAGTCCATTATTCTTGCTGATAATTCATGGCCGGTCCACTGATGTTCTTGTGCAACCTTAAGGGTCGGTATCAAGAAGTCCAAAGGAAGCACTGCATTCTGACCAAAAACCATCTGAAAGGGAGTTGCATTGAGTACGGTCTTGTAGGCCACTCGATATGCCCAAACAGCGTGGTGTAGCTGTTTGTCCCAATCTGAACGTTTGTTGTTTACGAGTTTCGTCAGAACGTTACAAAGTATCTTGTTAGTGCTTTCAGCCTGACCATTGGCCTGAGGATGATATGGTGCAGATTTCTTGTGAATCACCATAAAATCCTGTAACAAATATTCAATGACTTGGTTTAGAAAGTGAGTGCCTCGATCGCTCACTAACTCTATAGGCAATCCATATCTTGTAAAGACATTTTCAAATAAGAATTTTGCAGTCGTGTGAGCATCATTCTTTTTTGTGGCTTTTGCCTCTACCCATTTCGTCAGATAATCTGTAGCAACAATAATGTATTCCGCATGTGTACCTTTTGCAGGGGGGTTAATGGGTCCTACAAAGTCTATACCCCACTTAGAAAATGCACGTCCGCCCATCATGGGTTTCAATGGCATTTCATCTCTGCGAGTAGGAAACTGAGTTCTTTGGCACACATCACATCTCTTTACATAGGTATGAGCATCCATGTGAAGAGTGGGCCACCATAATCTTGAAAAGAGAATGGCTTTGATTATCCTATCTGGTCCAAAATGACCTCCTGCAACACCTTGGTGTGCAGTCTCTAGTATGCTAAGATAATCGCTCTCATGAACACATTGTCTTAAATATCCATCTCGTCCTCTTTTGTATAAATTATCGCCAATAAGGGAGTAGTCTTGAGCTTCCTGCTCTAGGCTGCGTTGTCGAGCTAAGGTCATTCCTTGAGGGAATGTGTGCGTCCTCAAGTATGTCACTAAAGGTTCACTCCATTCTGGTGTGAGGGACACGTGATATAACGTCGCATGCTCTACTGGTGGTCTTTCACAGCAAACACTGCATTCCTTACACAACTTATAGACATCTGCTTCCATCGTAGGCCAATATACTCCCAATCTCTGCAGAGTCTGTAGTGTTCTATGTTTTGAATGATGTTGTTTTAGTGCACCTAAGTGTGCTAATTGCAACCAATTCGCATGTTCTGATTCATCTACACAACAAGCAAGAATCTTTTGATTATCTTGTTTATAGATGCTTCCTGCTATTATTTGGTATCTCTGAGACTTGGTAATCTCTCCTTCTTTGATCTTTATTCTAGGATTCTTGGGTCCGTATGTCAGAATAGGGACTAAAGGCTTAGCCCATTCTGGTGCTACCTCAAGGTTAAACAAGTATGCATCTGGTAGATCATCCGCTACTCCTTGAGGGGCTTCTCCTGAGGTTAATCTTGAGAGGTGGTCGGCTCTAAGATGTGTCTTTCCTTTCCTGACTACCACTTCAAAATCATACTCCATGAGTAATAGAAACCAACGTATCAAGCGTCCTGTGTTACATGGTTTGTTGACTAAGTATAATAGGGCTTGATGATCTGTAAAGAACTTGAATTTGTTGGCCAACAAGTAGTGCCTAAACTTCTTTACCGCGTAGATCATCCCTAGTCCTTCTCGTTCCGTCGTGGTGTAATTTCTTTCTGCTGCGTTCAGTTGTCTGCTAGCGTAGGCTATGGGGAGATCGATGTTACCTTCATTCGTGGGTTGTGCTAACACACATCCTATGGCGTAATTGGATGCATCCACATGTACATGGAATGGCTTACTCCAATCTGGTGTAGTCAATATAGGTGCTGAGCACAAGCGTCGTTTGAGTTCATTGAATGAATTTTCACATTCATCTGTCCACTCAAAATTGGTCAAAAGAGAGTACAGAGGCTTGGCTATGATTGCATACATGTGTATGAATCTCCTATAATAACCGCAATGGCCCATAAATGCCTGTACCTCTTTCACATTAGTTGGTCTTGGTAATTCTGCAATTACCTTCACCTTTTCCTCGTCCGTAGAGATTCCATTTTTTGACACAATGTGTCCTAGAATTTTGCCTTGTCTGACCATGAAAACGCATTTTTCTGGGTTCAAACAAACCTGATATTCTCGACATTTGTCAAATATTTGTCTTAACTCTGGAATATGTGTCTGTCTTACATTTGAATGAGCACATAAGTCATCGACATAAACTTCCAAGCTCTTGCGTAAGAATTCCTTAAAAACATGACACATGAGTCGCTGGAAAGTAGCGGGTGCATTTGTCAAGCCAAATGGCATTACGCGAAATGCAAATATGCCCCATTCTGTGGCAAAAGCCGTCTTGTGTTGGTCTTCTGGAGCAATGGCTACTTGATTATAGCCTGAGAATCCATCAAGAAAGCTGTAAACTTCCTTGCCCGCAACTCTTTCCAATAGGTGTTCCGTGATAGGAAGAGGATAATTATCTCTAATTGTGGCGGCATTAACTTTTTTAAGGTTAATACACACACGCAATTTTCCATTCTTCTTGGGCACGACCACAATGGGGGATACCCATTCGGTATGCTCAATTTCGTAAATGAATCCTGCTTCTATCAAGCGATCTATCTCCTCTTTAATCTTCGCAGCGTAGTTATCATTATACGTGTAAGGTTTCTGTTTTGTCGGTTTTGCATCTGGAGTCATAGGGATTCTATGAGAACATATATCTGGGTCTACTCCTTTCAAATCTTTGTAACTCCAAGCAAAAACATCTCTATATTCGCGCAATAGGGCAACTAACTCTTCTTCTTCTTCAGTCGTCAGATCATGCCCTATGTATGTACATTTTTCTTCTTCTCCTTCTATGGCAACTATGACTTTCTTGGTTTTCTCTCGGTTATCATATGCTTGTCCATCATTCTCTTTTCTATTAGGCATTCGTACCATGATTCTTCTATCGTCGATTTCGTATTTCTTGAAATTCTCGGGTACTTCAAATAAAGATTCTTCTTTTTCCGACATGGTTTCTTTCTTCTTTCTCTTCTTGCCTTCACTCTTAGTAGTCACTTCTGTGGCTAACCTTACCTCGTTCGTTATGTCCTCGTGTCTCTGAGTGTGAGTCTCTATTTCGTAGAAATATTCTTCCTCTGATGCAAAGGGTGAGTCCATGATAATTGATTCTAAATCAAAATCGCTTGCATCCTCAAATGCATCAGTGTCTGGTTCACACTCTTCTAAAATTGCATCGCCCATGATTGGCTCTATCGTAAAAACTGAAATGTCATAGCCATCCTCGTCACAGTGGGGTGTCCATTGTTCTTCATTGATGGCTACATCCATGGTTGCTAGAATCTCTGCCCAACCATGGGGTTCAAACTCTTCGTCTGGAAATACTACGGGTGCATATGCTGGGTCTTGAAGGGTTTGTGGATGTTGTTCTGCACCTAAGGTCCTTGCTTCTAATCGTTCTTCCTCTTGTTTGGCTACTTTACACATCCATAAATGGGTATCCTCATGCAACCAAGAAGGATCTGATTCTAATGAGTGCACGGATTTCATCTCTACTGGTGTCTTATGGATGGTATTCCATTGTATTGGGGGTACATCTCTATGTGAATAGTCTTTAAGATCGACTTTAGTAGTCACTCCTAAATGTTGCAAGTACAAAGAATTAGTTCCCCAATCTTGTACAATTTGCAACTGACGCATGAATGGTCGTCCCAATATCATCTCGTAAGCACGGTTTTTCCCAAAGTCACAAATGGCAAAGGTATGCTCAAATTCTACACCACAAGTGGTGAGAGATATGCCTTCTAGTAAGCCTAATGGTTTTTCTATGTGTCCATCAGCCATTTGTAGCTTCATCCTGGTGGGTCTGAGTGCTGGCTTACCCCAACGTTTCCATAAAGCGCTGGTAGCTATTGCTACTCCGGCTCCTGAATCTAAGATGGCTTTCGTGGTGTAGCCTTGATGGGTTATTGGAAGATATGTGTTACCTTCCTCTCCTTCGCTTACGTCTCCAATCTTTTCCACGGGTATCTCTGGTACCTTCTTATGTGATCTTCTCTGAGAGGGTGTGGTAGCTAGCTCAGGGAATTGATTTGCTACGTGCTTCCACAATTCTGGTTTTACCTTTAACAATTCCTCCAGAGTGAGATTACACTGTACTTTGGTATTCTTGATCACTTCCGTATTTCTAGGGATCACTGATTCTTCATGCCTCACTATTATCGTGGGTGCTCTCATGCTAATAGACTTTGCTTCCCAAGGTCCTGTGAACTGAGGTAATTCTTGTAGAGAATTAGATTCAAATCCTGTGGGTTCACTCAGTTGTTCCACCTCTACATCATCGTAAATAGAGGGGATGTCTTGGGGAAATTGTTCCTGCAAATCGTCTATTTCTTGAATAGGAGGATGAGTTCCTTGTTCTTTTCTCCATTTCTCTTCTTGTATTTCTCTCAAAAATTCATGTGAGTACCTCTGTATGGAAGATAGGTTATCTTGACTTTCTGTGTTAGGTACTTGAGACAGGGATGGTGTATTCCTTTCCTGTGTCTCTGGGATAATAGGGTTCCTATGCTGATCCTCTTTCTCTTTGCTTTCTATCAAGTGTTCTAGCCTCTCCATTAGTCCTTGAAAGTGTAATTCCGGTTTTGCCATGTTATTCCAATTAAGATATCTAGAGGCTTCGAACAAGGCTTGTGCTAGTTCTACCATCTTCATGCAAAGTTTAGTTCTCTCAATTTCTAGATCAGCTCGAGGGTAGTTTTTACTCATTTCCGTGACTTGAGGTCCCTCTTTTATTCTAGCCTGATATGCACGAAACATCATATCTAGATCTTCCGGTATGGGTTCCGCTAAGACTGATCCCGATTTTTGAGCAGGGTTTTCTTGGTTTATTTCTTGTGAAGCCAATTCTTGTATTTTGGCTCTAGATTCCCTTAGACTTCCTTCCAACTCACTTATCTTTTTACTCCATTTTCTCTTTATTCTTTCTCTGGAATCTTTCCAAGATTTCGTCTTTTTACTACTCGATTCTGCAACTTCACTAGTTTCGGCTATTTTCTCTTGATTAAGCTGTTGGTTTTGCAAGAGCGCCTGGGCTCTGGTTATAGCTTGGATCGGCACGTATGTAGGGTTGGATCCATCTGCGTTGTTTACAATACCTATCACGTTGATCGGTGTCACATTTGTAGTGTTAACTGGGTTCTTAGGACAATCTTTGATTATGTGCTCTTTGCCACAGTCGGCACAAAAGCCTTGTATGCTATAGTACTGTGATTGCCTTGCTATTGGGGGATGTGGACAATCCTTTATGAAGTGATCTCCTTGGCACCTAAAGCATGGTCCTCTAGGGCCCTGTGGTCTCTGTTGTCTCAATTGGGGCCGTGGGTTTGGGTTTGTGTACATCACATTAGCATAGTCTGGCTCCCAACTAGGTTCCATTGGAGGACTATCATAATGATATGTCTCCACATGCTCTGGTGACTCCGTGTAATAAGCGGGTGGACTAGTTACGTGTGTAGAGTCAAAACTGTTTGAGTTCGGGTCACTTTCTGTGATCAAAGGTGAAGAAGGCACTAAGGCCCTACTTAGGTTCTCTTCTGCAGTAGCGTATTTGACTGAGATGACATTCGCTGGCGGGGGTGGTTGCTGAGCTAAGACGGGTTGAGGTCTCTGTTGAGCCTGGTATGGGTAGTTCTGAGGAGGCCTATAGTAATAAGGCTGAGCATTGTATTGGCCTTGATACCTACCTGGCTGCTGGTATGTTTGCGGGTAGTTCTGTCTCACGGTTTGTTTGTTGTATGGGCAGTCCTGAGCCGTATGATTCGTGTATCTTCTCTCAATTGTACAATATTGGCCACTAGGGTTGGCGTGAGGTTGAGGTGCATTGGGGCACATGTTTGCCAAATGATTTCCACCACAAGCGTAACAACGCACATTAGTTGGTAGCTTGGGCACCGGTTTACTAGAAACTCCTAGTTTTTGGGCCACTTTTTCTGCTAGATCCTCTATTGAATTCGACAATTTTGTGGATGCTAGAGAAGAACAATCTGAGTCTTTATAGACCTTTGAGAGTTCTAATTCATCCCCTAGGTTGTCCTCAATGTCTATACATATTCTTACACACTCTTCTAGCGTTCTGGGTTCTTTTAGATACACATAGGAGCGTAGTTTCGCGCTCAACAAACCATCTAGGAACAGTGATACCTGTTTGGCTTGTGAGGGTAGCTCTTGCATTGGGCATCGTTCGACATATTGTCTGAATCTACGACCTGCCAGTCTTACTGTTTCCTGAGGGGTCTGTTTAAAGCTATGAATCAACAAAGACGTGTCGTGTCTAATCCCACTTTTAGAGAATTCAGTGATGAATGACTCTAAAAAGTGATGGATGTCTCTGAATTGCCTTTGTTGCAATGGTTGGAACCAAGTTAAAGCGGTATTCTTTAACGTTAGTCCAAATGCGTTGTACTGCGTGAACATGTCCTCGACTTGTTCTGCTCTTAGTACTTGCTTGAATTCTGCAACGTGGTCATAGGGATCTCTTGTCCCATCAAAATAATTTTTCATGGATTTCACTAATTGAGTGGGTCTCAATACTCTTGTGTGTTCACGTGGTCTAGGTAGAGGAAAATCATCTCTACCACCTAGTATTCCATGATTTCTTTGTCTATCCGCGCTATTGGTGTTCGTGGTTGTTCTCTCTCTCCCTATGGGGTGATTGAAGCTTACTTCCGGTCTCTCTTTATTTCCTTCTCTTTGATTTCCATGGGCTGAGGATGTTCCTGCCCCTTGTTGATTTGCATTCATGTTTGTTCTGGATGGAGGGAATATCAATTCACCTCTCCATGTATATGTGTTTTTAGCGCGTTCAGGCACCACAAAGACTCTTTCTGAAGTCTGATCCAGGTATACAACCTTTCCAGGTGTATCTGGGTCCTTGAATTCATAGATTGTAATGATGCCTACCTCACTGGGGTTTTCCTTTCTGTACCTCCAAAAGGCTTCGTCTGTTTCTTTATTTACGAACAACTCGGTGCTCCTGTTATCTTGAGGGATCCACTCTGGGATGAGTACTCTTGTTAATACGGATTTCCCTCTCGGTGTCCTAGGTTCTTCTAACGGTTCTTTTCCTTGAAATTTCGCTTCCGTTTCTAATTGAATTGTGCCAAACTCATTAGTATCGTTTGGCTGCGTACTTAGGACGTACATGGTTCCTTCTTTGTCTATGTAAGCGTCTCTCTCAAACTTCACCACTGGTCTTTCCAATCCAATGGGTTGATCAGGGTTGTGCAGTTGCACCACTTGCCTTCGCAAACCATCCTCATAGATGCGAGCACCTAATCGGTTGGTTCGGAGAAACTCGAGTTGCGTTCTATAGGGTCCTTCGGGTTTTTCTAGGTATGCTACATGAGACCCTCCTTCTGGTCTGTCTGCACTAAATGCCATTTCTGATTCACTTGATTCTGAGCTCAACTCGTAGGGATAACTACTATTCAATTGCTGAGCCCAAGATCGAGCGGTAGTTCTCACACTAGCCTCCGATGATCTAAGGCTTCTTCTGTCCGACTTACCTATATGTCTCCCTGATCTAAGGTTCATTAATTTCCTTCCTTGCACGCTCAATTACACACTTAGATCGTCAATGGTCCTTTGTTATTATTCTCTTGATTCTTTTTAATTTTCTCTGGATTCTTGTCTTAATTTATGCGTCAGGAATTCGACTTTTTGTTATAATTTTGAGTTCTCGTACCGTCAGACTTAGGTTTTTTTCTTTAGGTTTTCGTCACACACACCTTTACTTTAAGTCTTAAACTTGAAAGAATTAGGTATCTTGAATTTGAGGCGTTCCTATCGACTTAAATCCACAATGCTAACGTTTAGCCTAAGCTAAGAATTGACTGAGGGGGTTGAGTAATCTTCCAACCTCGAGTCGGCTTTTCTGTTGCTCTGATGCCCTGTTGCCCTGTTGCCCAAGAAGTCGCGCTTCCCAAGCTCTGCTGTCTCCACTACCTTGCTTGCTTGCCTTTGCTTGCCCCTGCTAGACCTGGAAAATTCCAATGTTAGACCAATTCACAAGATGATTAAACACTTGAGCACATACATCTTTTAAATCCCTTCCCTTTTGCTCAAACTTTCAATGTGTACCCCCTGGCTTCCTAGTCCCAAGCTAGGTGAACCTCAAATTAGCCTATCCAAAAATAGATGTATTCTTTATGAAAAAAACAGTTGAGGTCACGTAGTACTCGTCGCGAGCTTTCTAACGAGCTATTAAGCTCAAAAAACGGACTTCGGATGAGAAAGTTACACGCGTTCAGGCCCTGGGGGGAAAAAACTGACAATCAAATTTTCCTTCAAATATGAGCTAAGGGGTCTCCTATGAGTCTAATGGTCCAAAAATTTTTCAAAAATACCCTCAAATTTGGTCAAAAATTGGAGTCCAAAATTTGCGATGGGGGTGGGCAATCGCGATGGTCTGGGACCGTCGCGATGGTCCAAGCGAACTGTCGCGATGGCGTGGGATTTGGACAATCGCGATGGCCCGAAAAAGCGAACCGTCGTGATGGCGCGGGTCAACGGTCAAAGTTGGACAATCGCGATGGCGCGAAAGGGTGAACCGTCGCGATGGCCCGAAGTGAACAATCGCGATGGCGTGAGGTCGAACCGTCGCGATGGCCCGAAGTGAACGATCGCGATGGCGTGGAAATGGACCGTCGCGATGGTCCGAAAAATGAACCGTCGCGATGGCGTGACCAGGCGGACAATCGCGATGGCGCGGTCAACGGTCAACGGTGGACAATCGCGATGGTCCAAAATGAACCGTCGCGATGGTCCGCGATGCGATGGCTTGAGCCAATCGCGATGGTCCGATTTTGGGCTGTCGCGATGGTCCAAAAAATGAACCGTCGCGATGGTCTATCGAGACACGTGGCACTGTCGTGGCGATGGCCTGAGCCAATCGCGATGGTCCGGGTTCAGCTGAACAATCGCGATGGTCCAAATGGACCGTCGCGATGGCTCAAGTGAACCGTCGCGATGGTCCGAAAAAGCGAACCGTCGCGATGGTCCGGCCGAGCCGTCGCGATGGCGTGAGCCTATCGCGATGGTGTGACACAATCGCGATGGTCCGAGCCAATCGCGATGGTCCACCAAATAACGAATTTTTGAAATGCAACTATGGTGCCGTGTGTGCGCAAGGATCGTCTACCTCGTGGTGTGGTCGCCTACCTCAAAATCCGAAAATTGCAGACCATCGCGATGGTCCGCCCTGCTCGGAAATTTCTGACAGAAAGTACATGTTTTACCTTTTGGAAGCTCTCCTGATGCTCTGAAGCTCTGTACCTGCAAGAAAACTCAAGAAAACACAAGTGCATACAAGCGCAAAAACTCTCTCTCGCTCTCTCGCATGCACAAATGAGGGAAAATGAGGTGAATGGGTGGATATGGTGAATTTTCTGATTTTTTTTGGAGATGGAGATGATGATGCGATGATGAAGATGGAGTATGGGGAAGGTGAAAAACACTAAAAACTAAGTAAAAACAACAACAAAAACTGAAATTTTTACCTTCCAACGCCACTTCTTGCTATACTCTTACCATCACACATTCGTCCTAGACTCGATCCCCGGCAACGGCGCCAAATTTGGTGTTGCTCTAGCACAATGGTGAGAACCACGTTAAGAAGCTTCACCTCCTTAATGTCAATCCGAGGGAGAGGTAGGAGTGATATGAAGATCATGAATGTGAGATGATGTGAGAGTGAAGGTGAGAAGCACAAAGATGCACACACACATACACACACACAATGAAGAGACAAGCAAGACACAATGGAAGGTGGGAAATTAACTCTATTACTCAAGAATGCTCTTACAAGCTCAAACTAGCTCTATGCTCACACTAACCAAAATGAACCAACCTCAAAAATGAGCTCTCTAGCTCTTTTTATAGTTTCTAGACTAGTTTTGGCCGGTTTCACATCTAGTGACCGGCCTAGTTAAAAAATAGGTCCTAGAGTCTATTTGGAAGGGTAAACGATGTCTAAAAATAACGAAAATTGGTATGCGCATTCTACCTAAGCTCCTCAAGCTTGAGGACTCCTCGGCTTGCACAAAATGGAGCTATGGATTACAAAATGAGGTTTTCTATGATACATATGTTACAATTAGTGATAACAATCACTGTTGAATGTTTGGAGAATTAATAAGAAATATATTTGTTTGAAAAATTGATCCGCCTGGTTGATCCGCCTGGCTTCCTACTCCTTCTTTACATGCTTCCGTGGCGTCTGTGCCTCTGGCTGCTTCCAACACTCTAGATATCTTAATTGGAATAACATGGCAAAACCGGAGCTACACTTTCAAGGACTAATGGAGAGGCTAGAATACTTGATAGAGAGCAAAGAGAAAAAAGATCAGCTTAGGAACCCTATTGTCCCAGAGACACAGGAAAGGAATGCACCATCCCTGTCTCAAGTACCCAATACAGAAAGTCAAGACAATTTGTCTTCCATACATAAATATTCACATGAATTTTTGAGAGAAATCCAAGAAGAGAAATGGAGAAAGGAACAAGGAACCCATCCTCCTATTCAAGAAATAGATGACTTGCAGGAACAATTTCCCTAAGACATTCCCTCTATTTACGATGATGTAGAAGAAGAACAACTGAGTGAACACACAAGATTTGAATCTAATTCTTTACAAGAATTACCTCAGTTCACAGGACCTTGGGAAGCAAAGTCTATTAGTATGAGAGCACCCACGATAATAGTGAGGAATGAAGAATCAGTAATCCCTAGAAACACGGAAGTGATCAAGAATACTAAAGTACAATGTAATCTCACTCTAGAGGAGTTGTTGAAGGTAAAACCAGAATTGTGGAAACATGTAGCAAATCAATTCCCCGAGCTTGCTACTACTCCCTCACAAATAGGATCACAAAATAAGGTACCAGAAATACCCGTAGAAAAGATCGGAGATGTAAGCGAAGGAGAGGAAGGTAACACTTATCTTCTGATAACCCATCAGGGCTACACCACGAAAGCCATCTTAGATTCAGGAGCCGGAGTAGCCATCGCTACCACCGCCTTATGGAAACGTTGGGGTAAGCCAGCATTGAGACCCACCAGAATGAAGCTTCAAATGGATGATGGACACATAGAAAAACCATTAGGCTTACTAGAAGGCATATCTCTCACCACTTGTGGTGTAGAATTTGAGCATACTTTCGCCATTTGTGAATTTAGTAAAAACCATGCTTATGAGATGATATTGGGACGACCATTCATGCGTCAGTTGCAAATTGTACAAGATTGGGGAACTAATTCTTTGTACTTGCAACATTTAGGAGTGACTACCAAAGTCAATCTTAAAGACTATTCATAGAGACGTACCCCCAATACAATGGAATACCATCCATAAGACACCAGTAGAGACGGAATCCGTGCACTCATTAGAATCAGATCCTTCTTGGTTGCATGAGGATACTCATTTATGGATGTGTAAAGTTGCAAAACAAGAGGAAGAAAGATTAGAAGCAAGGACCTTAGGTGCAGAACAACATCCACGAATCCTACAAGATCCAGCCTACGCACCTGTAGTATTCCCAGACGAAGAGTTTGAACCCCATGGTTGGGCAGAAATCCTAGCAACCATGGATGTAGCCATCAATGAAGAACAATGGACACCCCACTGTGACGAGGATGGCTATGACATTTCAGTTTTCACGATAGAGCCAATCATGTGCGATGCAATTTTAGAAGAATGTGAACCTAACACTGATGCATTTGAGGATGCAAGCGATTTTGATTTAGAATCAATTATCATGGACCCACCCTTTGCATCAGAGG
Source organism: Ceratopteris richardii (assembly GCA_020310875.1). Lineage (NCBI taxonomy): Eukaryota > Viridiplantae > Streptophyta > Polypodiopsida > Polypodiales > Pteridaceae > Ceratopteris > Ceratopteris richardii. The sequence goes on along the minus strand of CM035436.1, from coordinate 145,991,755 downwards.
AAGAATATTTCTTCGAGGTAGAGACTCACACTCAGAGACACGAGGAAATTACGAATGAGGTGAGGTTAGCCACTCAAGTGACTACTAAGAGTGAAGGTAAGAAAAGAAAGAAGAAAGAAACCATGTCAGAAAAAGAAGAATCCTTGTTTGAGGTACCCGAGAACTTCAAGAAATATGAAATCGAAGATAGAAGAATCATGGTACGAATGCCCAATAGAAAGGCGAATGACGGACAAGTATATGATAACCGAGAGAAAACCAAGAAAATAATCGTAGCCATAGAAGGAGAAGAAGAAAAATGTACATACATAGGGCATGATTTGACAACTGAAGATGAAGAAGAGCTAGTTGCCCTATTGCGTGAATATAGAGATGTTTTTTCTTGGAGCTACAAAGATTTGAAAGGGGTAGATCCAGATATATGTTCTCATAGAATCCCTATGACTCCAGACGCAAAACCGACAAAACAGAAACCTTACACGTACAATGATAACTACGCTGCGAAGATTAACGAGGAGATAGATCGATTGATAGAAGAAGGATTCATTTACGAAATTGAGCATACCGAATGGGTATCCCCCATTGTGGTTGTGCCCAAGAAGAATGGAAAATTGCGTGTGTGTATTAACCTTAAAAAAGTTAATGCCGCAACGATTAGAGATAGTTATCCTCTTCCTATCACAGAACATCTATTGGAAAGAGTTGCGGGCAAGGAAGTTTACAGCTTCCTTGATGGATTTTCAGGCTATAATCAAGTAGCCATTGCTCCAGAGGACCAACACAAGACGGCATTTGCCACTGAATGGGGCATATTTGCATTTCGTGTAATGCCATTTGGCTTAACAAATGCACCCGCCACTTTCCAGCGACTCATGTGTCATGTTTTTAAGGAATTCTTACGCAAGAGTTTGGAAGTTTATGTCGATGACTTATGTGCACATTCAAATGTAAGACAGACGCATATCCCAGAGTTAAGACAAATATTTGACAAATGTCGAGAATATCAGGTTTGTTTGAACCCAGAAAAATGCGTTTTCATGGTCAGACAAGGCAAAATTCTAGGACACATTGTGTCAAAAAATGGAATCTCTACGGATGAGGAAAAAGTGAAGGTAATTGTAGAGTTACCTAGACCAACTAATGTGAAAGAGGTACAGGCATTTATGGGCCATTGTGGTTATTATAGGAGATTCATACACATGTATGCAATCATAGCCAAGCCTTTGTACTCTCTTTTAACCAATTTTGAATGGACAGATGAATGTGAAAAGTCATTCAATGAACTTAAACGACGCTTGTGCTCAGCACCTATATTGACAACCCCGGATTGGAGTAAGCCATTCCATGTACATGTGGATGCATCCAATTACGCCATAGGATGTGTGTTAGCACAACCCACGAATGAAGGTAACATAGATCTCCCCATAGCTTACGTGAGCAGACAATTGAACGCAGCAGAAAGAAATTACACCACGACGGAACGAGAAGGATTAGGGATGATCTACGCAGTAAAGAAGTTTAGGCACTACTTGTTGGCCAACAAATTCAAGTTCTTTACAGATCATCAAGCCCTATTATACTTAGTCAACAAACCATGTAACACAGGACGCTTGATACGTTGGTTTCTATTACTCATGGAGTATGATTTTGAAGTAGTAGTCAGGAAAGGAATGACACATCTTAGAGCTGACCACCTTTCGAGATTAACCTCAGGAGAAGCTCCTCAAGGAATAGCGGATGAATTACCAGATGCTTATTTGTTTAATCTTGAGATAGCACCAGAATGGGCTAAGCCTATAGTCCCTATTCTCACATATGGACCCAAGAATCCTAGGATAAAGATCAAAGAAGGAGAGATTACCAAGTCTCAGAGATACCAAATAATGGCAGGAAGCATATACAAACAGGATAATCAAAAGATTCTTGCTTGTTGTGTAGATGAATCAGAACATGCGAATTGGTTGCAATTAGCACACATAGGTGCATTAAAGCAACATCATTCAAAACATCGAACATTACAGACTCTGCATAGATTAGGAGTATATTGGCCTTCGATGGAAGCAGATGTCTACAGGTTGTGTAAGGAATGCAACGTTTGTTGTGAAAGACCACCAGTAGAGCATGCTACACTATATCATGTGTCTCTCACACCAGACTGGAGTGAACAATTAGTGACATACTTGAGGACGAACACTTTCCCTCAAGGAATGACTTTAGCACGACAACGCAGTCTAGAGCAGGAAGCTCAAGATTATTCACTTATTGGCGATAACCTATACAAAAGAGGACGAGATGGATATCTAAGACAATGTGTTCATGAGAGCGATTATCTGAGCATACTAGAGACTGCACACCAAGGTGTTGCAGGAGGTCATTTTGGACCCGATAGGATAATCAAAGCCATCCTCTTTGCAGGATTATGGTGGCCCATTCTTCACATGGATGCTCATACCTATGTAAAGAGATGCGATGTGTGCCAAAGAACTCAGTTTCCTACTCGCAGAGATGAAATGCCATTGAAACCCATGATGGGCGGACGTGCGTTTTCTAAGTGGGGTATAGACTTTGTAGGACCCATTAACCCCCCTGCAAAAGGTACACATGCGGAATACATTATTGTTGCCACAGATTATCTGACAAAATGGGTAGAGGCAAAAGCCACAAAAAAGAATGATGCACACACAACTGCAAAATTCTTATTTGAAAATGTCTTTACAAGATATGGACTGCCTATAGAGTTAGTGAGCGATCGAGGCACTCACTTTCTAAACCAAGTCATTGAATATTTGTTACAGGATTTTATGGTGATTCACAAGAAATCCGCACCATATCATCCTCAGGCCAATGGTCAGGCTGAAAGCACTAATAAGATCCTTTGTAACGTACTGACGAAACTCGTGAACAACAAACGTTCAGATTGGGACAAACAGTTACACCACGCTGTTTGGGCATATCGAGTGGCCTACAAGACCGTACTCAATTCAACTCCCTTTCAGATGGTTTTTGGTCAGAATGCTGTGCTTCCTTTGGACTTCTTGATACCGACCCTTAAGGTTGCACAAGAACATCAGTGGACCGGCCATGAATTGTCAGCGAGAATAATGGACTTGGAACGATTAGGAGAAACCAGGCTCAAGGCAGCAGCAGGAATATATGCAGCGAAGAAGCGACAGAAAGCATATTTTGATGCACATGTGAAAGATAAAGGCCTAAAAGAAGGAGATTTAGTTCTAGTATATACGCTAAAGCAACACGCACGTAAGTTAGAAAAGCGAGGTTATGGACCTATGATCATTAACAGACTCTCAACAAGTGGAGCAGTACAATTAGCCACTTTAGAAGGAGATATAATGCCTAATTATATTAGTGGCTGTAGAGTCAAGTTATATCAGGAACCTCTTACTGAGGATATTCTTAGACGACTCACGTTGGCAAAGAAGCGTAAGGAGGAAGAAAATAGAATACGAGCGGAAGCTCAGGCGGAAGCAATCGAACGCATTAAACGCATGAAGTTAAGAAGACAAGGACTAGGGAAAGAACATTATAACCATCTGGAAACTACATCCAGATATCCCATGGCCATGTGTCAAGTAAAGTCAACCACTCATCCTAGCATAGTGGACAGGAGACCATTCATTACAGCCAGGCTAGAGCACGGCAACCCTTGCCAAGAGCTCAGGGCTTTAATTGACTCAGGTGCTGCGACTAGTGCGATTAGATGGTCCCACTATAAGGATTCAGGAATAGAAATGCGGCCAATTGAGGCATACCTCATAGGCTTAGGAGGCATGGAAACCCCTTGCATGGGTGAGGTGGACCTTCCTATCCTCATTAAGGATGTGACCATGACAGCGAAGCTACTAGTGTGCCATGATGACGACCTGATAGAACCCCTAATCCTTGGCCAAGATTGGCTATACGATCACTCAGTGGACCTAAATCTTAGACAAGGCTCCTTACAGATTGGAACCTCAGAACAGAAGCGAGTGATACCGCTTGACTTCCCTAACGGCATTCCGATTGAGGTTTGTAACCCTAGACCCTATGAAACGCATGCGAAGGAAGACCGGAAGATCTTGGGTCAGACCAGTCACGTTACGTCTACACCAACCCACTCGGGCTTGGCTAGGGACAATTGTCAATCAGAAGGATGACAGGGGATCTTCCCTGGGGCTTCCTGCAAACTAGAAGGGGCAGCTACCCAACCGCTAGGGCAGATGAACACAATCAGCGGTCAGGTGGGTTGCATCAGCGGCCAAATGAGCACAACACCCTGCGGTGCTCATCCTTCCAAACTTGCTGCGGACTGGCCTAGATTAAAGATAAAGAACGAATCACTTCCTAATGGGCAGGTCACGCAAGTGTTGGATCTCCCTTCTTTTCCAAAGCAAAGCGTCCAATGGACTTCTCAAACCCAACCACGAACGAGTCAACCACAACAGAGGAACCCAGACCGACGACATCACCAGACAAGGCAAAGAAAGCAGCAGTATCAACATCACAGAGCAAGTGGCACAAAACAAATATGGGTGCCAAAAGGACAGCAACCACAGGCTATTGGCAACACTGCAGACGAGAACAGGATAAAGTTGCAACAGAAGCAGAGTTCGCATCCAAAGTCCCCTCGATCTTCTTCTACACGTACCAGTACTCGACAGATTTGGATCGCCAAGAAATATCTTATCCATAGACCCACACCCATGCAGATTTGGGTACCCAAACAATGTATTATATCCCAACCCTCAAGCCATGTAATATATACCCCTTAGAAACCTTTTCATCCTTCAATACCACCAAACCCGATACCACTTTTTGTACCTCAGCAGAAACATACCACCCACTCAAAGACTCTTAGGAAATGGATACCGAAACGTATCCAAATGTCTTCTTGTACCCCATTATTTAACAATTTTCCCACCCCGTTTAAACTCCACCCTTGTACTAATTCACCCTCAACCAAACCTTGTATAAATTCATACACCCAAACCCCACATCATGCATAATAACGGCTCATCAAGAAATGTATGCATAATCTGACCATGTAGGTGTCTAGAGACCTGCATTAGTTTTGCAAATAATCATTGCATTAATCACTTCACGACACTTGGCTACACGGGTTACACATCGGTTATGGAAAGGGATTGCGGTCTCACCTTAATGGGATCATAATTAATTTCCATACTAATGTGTTAATCTTTTGTAGCAGATCTTTTCCATTAGCTCATCAGTCATCATGCAAACCGAAGCAGGACCATCGGAAGCAGGCCCCAGCGTGGCTGCGGTGCCCCTCAATGTTTTACGCGTAGAATCCCACCCGACCGCTCCACTGCCAGAGTTCCAAGGATTTTCGGGACCCATGCCAATCGATAACCCACCTATGGGATACACAGAGAAGATACACCGTAACTCTCACTGGTTCCAAGGCCTAGCAGGACCATTAGCTGATGCTGACTTCATTTTTGAAGCAAATATGACATTTGATGACCGCACATGGGGCAAGTATCAATTCTTCTCAAGAGAATTCAAAGGCCTACAGAACACCCAGGACTTAACTCATGTTTGGGCTAGAGCCGGCTTCACGGAGTATTTCAGTGATCCTCTGCCCAAACCTGACTTTTATAGGTGTTATTACTTAATCACCACTTTGCTGGCCTCAGAGAATAAGGACATCCCAGGAACCTTTATTTTGCCTTCTTTAGTGGATGATCCACCTTACAAAAGATTTTATCTTTCGAAGGATCTAATCAGAGCGGCCATCAAGATACATGGAACACACACTCCAACGGAGAAAGAACGGCTAGTCCCAGAGCAGATGAAGCGTGGTGACGTAACTAAGTGGGAGGATATTTCTGCTATAACACATGAGCTCTCTAAGCCATTACGGATATGCATGCAGCACTTTGCTTTCCCAGCTCAGGATCGTTTTACCATGCCCCACAAGAGAATCTGGTTTGGATTATACTTAGCATGTACTGGACCGCAAACAGTTGATCTAGCCAGCTGGATCATTGATCAGCTCTATTTGGCACAACATAGATGGGAACGAAAGAAGGTAATCAATGGGTGCTGCGCCCTCACCAGGATCATATATATGTGCTTGGCGTATGACTTACCAATTGAGCGTGCCATGACCAGTGAGGAACTGAAAGCATTCAAAGGCACCACTAGGAAGGCTAGAAAGTCTAGCAAAGGCAGAGCCGGAAAGCGGATGAGAGGTACTATCCCGTGCCTACAAGTCACAGAATCACCCTCGCCACAACCATCTCCAGAGCAGTCACCAACAGCAGCCATTCCCACAGTACAACCTATTCGCATAAGGTTATCTAGACCAGTGGTAACGGAGGGCACCACTAGTACTATCGCACCTCAAGCAGCCACAACCACAGAACCTATCACCACAACAGCTGAACTTCCCACCACTATTGGTGCGGAAGCTTTCTCTTTTCCAATACCACATTTAGAACCAGGACAAGCAGAGCCACTGGACCAAACTTTTGATTTTGAGATGCCCGATGCATTCTCCAACGAGTTCCAGTTTTCAGAAGGACAATTGTTTTCTCAAGAATTTGAAAGGCCTAGCTACCCTACTACACCCAGGGATCAGCCACAAGGACAGATCGTGTCCAGCTCCGATGACGAAAGAACAGCAACTGATGACGACGAAGGTGACGACGAAGCTAGCCAGGGAACACATGAATCCCAAGAGCAGGAACAGACAGATGGCCAAGGCCAACAAACAGACACACATGGGGATACAAGTACCCATGAAGATGAAACTTACGAAGCAGCAGCTTACACTCTAGCTATCAAGAAGCTGTATAGAACTATGGAAAAAGTTTGGGCACGCAAAAAGCTGACAGAGGAAGAGAGTCAAACAATAATAGAACAAGAACTTGTCACAGGCGGATTCGAAGACGCATACATCAAAGGATTCAAAGAATTAGTCAAATCAGTAGGCTCCAACGAAGCCCTCAGGTACTTGCAAAGAAAGCCACTACCACAGTTTGACCCCCGCAGAGTACGACTACTTTCAAAGCCCGGCGAATACATTCGTGTACCAACCGGAGCACAATCTTCAGAACAAGCCAGGGAGGCACGCCTCGTCCCCGAACGTTCATTGGCCGTAGAAACCATCATTGTAGATTCCCCACCCCGCGCTACAACTGTACCTACCTCAGTAGTCACTGAAGTACCGACCACCCCAACCACTCCTCTCTCACCACCCGTCCATCCAGCCTCCCCTCTTCACCCTCCTTCCCCCAGACCCACATCTTCATTCGCCGGTGGTGTTGCAGAAACCGTCTTTACGACCACTCACCCCACAATTCCCGCGCCCATTCCCTAATCTACCCCTTCCCACACCCACCTTTCTATCCAACCCATTCCTTCATCAATCTTTTCCATCTTTCCCCACAACTCCAAGACCCCTTTTCCCATTCCCACCGCCCTTAACCTTCTCCCCCGTCTCACCTCCCCGACCCACTGTAACCCCTCTTTCCCCTTTCCACCAAGCTGCTCCAGCCAGCCCCCCTGTAAATTACCCCTCAACCTTTGTAAATCCCGTATTTACACCAGCACGAGCACCCACGATCACCCCCATATTCACGGTCACCGCACTAGATACGTCCACTGACATGGACATCTCACCACCCACTGCACCATCACTCACTTCACTCATGGCACAAACATTTTTAGGCACATCACAATTTTCAACAATCACTACATCATCCACCTTCCCACCACCATACCCCATTCCCGTTGCATCTACACCAACTGCATCTTCATTTAGCACCCCATTAATACTATCACCCACTGTAGATAATGCATTTCGACAGATGTTCATGTGTATGACGCAAGTAAGAGATGAGTTCACATCTCTTGGTGATAATTATCAGCAGCTGCAGATGACAACCAATGACTTACAACCACAGCTTAATTTATTGTCTATCGAGAATGCCTCTCTGAACACCCGATACCAGGAATTACGCGAGGCATATCACAAATTGGAACTAGAAAGCGAAGAGAAGACCAAGGAAGCCACTGCTGACCTGGATAATTTATTAAGAGCCCAGACAGTCCGCAATGCAACGCTAACACGAAACATGGGCTTACTACGAAGACACCTAGCAGCCGCCAAGGAAGAAAACCAGCGCTTACAGGATCAGAACCGAGAAAACTTAGAAGCAGTGCTCGACCACCCAGACCAACCACTCAGTCCTAGCAGGTTCAAAGCCATTCCTTCAGATTCGATGAGGATGCTGCTAGACAATCATGTAAGATTACTAGATGAATACGACCGCATGAAGGAGGAGTTACAGAAACTCAAAGAAGATCACAAATTACTCCTGTTACGAGAACCGGCACACCACGACATACCAGCACCTGTGGACCCCTCTCCTGACCTCCTAGAGGAGCTCAACTCATTACGGGCCTAGGTATCGACCCTTGAATCAAGGATTGCAGTATATGAAGCGCCACCAAGGCCAGATTCCCCACCTGAGCTACCAGCTGAAGAAGAAACTGTCACCATCCCGGTGGAGGAAACGTTTGAAGAAGCATACGAGCCACAACCCATCCCAGGCGGACACGTCACGGCCGAAGGCCAGATGACGTACGAACTTCCGACCCCCGCGTGGATGAAGACTATTGAGGAACTTGGAACAACGCACTCAGCTAGAGTAGAGGCACAATTACATGCCATGGCGATGATAGAAGAAAGAATATTACAGTCTCCATTCTTTGCTCATTTGGCCCCGCGACGATACATATTTGGGCATGAGCTACAGTATAAACCGTATTTCATGTTAATGGCCGAATACCAGTTAGCCATTGAGAAAGAGACAGGTAAGAAACCATCGCATGCAACTCAATTCGAGGCGGCTGATCTACCACCAGATGCACAGAAAGGAAGGATCTATCAACCAGAGTGGCAAAAAAATTTACTACAGCAGTATCCAGAGATGATGAGTACATGGGTAAAGGCACCTTTGCACTTAAAGTACAACCCGTGTTGGGGACCAGTGCCACGACGCCGTTCCTGGACTGCCTTTGCTATTAAGGTACAAAACAATAAGCAGTGCCAAGACTGGTTGAATTACCCCTATTTTAAGCCACCCATTGAGTTACCAACTGTTGGCTACATGATGGCTACAATTCGCCACTGGCTCCCTAGATTAAAGCATATGGACGATATAGCGGCGCATATGACTGTCAAAATCTTTGACATGATGCAAATGATTTTTAAAGTCTTCCGACGCGTCAAGGCACCACATGTCAACACCCCGGGCTTTGAGCATGGCAATTTTGATCTGGTATATGATATGAGTACAACACCATCGCTACAGGTGTGTTATGCCTGGCACTGCAGAATAAAGTACCTACCGGCGTGCTACAAGCAGACATTCGAAGAGATGTTCACAACCGGTTTTTGGGAATACCATTCAGAGGTATTCATAAGCAGGCCTACACATTTATTACAATTATTTGCCTGTGAACGAATGGTCTATTCCACACACTATCAGCTCCCGCCACCGGAAGAACCGCAACCAATCGACTGGGAGAAACTCGAGGCAGACCTGGCCCGAGGCATTCGTATCTCCGAGCACACCCTCGCTCAAGACCTCCTACAGAACTATATCCGACAGACCTCACAGCAAGGTTCTGTCAGGGACGATAATGGCTGAATATCAGCTAGCTATAGAGAAAGAAACCGGCATGAAACCCACGCATGCTACACAATTCGAGCCGGCGGACTTGCCACCAAATGCGCAAAGAGGAGAGATCCATCAACCTGATTGGCGCAAAGATCTACTCCATAAGTACCCAAAAATGATGAGCACATGGGTGAAAGCGCCTTTACATTTAAAGTATAATCCTTGCTGGGGACCAGTACCACGACGCCGCTCCTGGACTGCATTCGCTATCAAAGTACAAAACAATAGGCAGTGTCAGGATTGGTTGAATTACCCCTACTTCAAGCCACCCACCGAGTTACCCACTGTTGGCTATATGATGGCTACAATCCGTCACTGGCTCCCTCGCCTAAAGCATATGGATGATATCGCAGCGCATATGACTGTCAAAATTTTTGACATGATGCAAATGATATTTAAAGTCTTCCGACGCGTCAAGGCACCGCATGTAAACACCCCGGGATTTGAGCATGGTAACTTTGATCTAGTATATGACATGAGCACAACGCCATCGCTCCGGGTGTGTTATGCCTGGCACTGTAGAATAAAATACCTACCGGCGTGCTACAAGCAAACATTTGAAGAGATGTTCACCACCGGATTTTGGGAATACCATTCCGAGGTATTCATAAGCAGGCCCACACATTTATTGCAACTTTTTGCCTGTGAGCGAATGGTTTATTCCACGCACTATCAACTCCCGCCACCCGACGAACCTCAACCAATCGACTGGGAGAAACTCGAGGCTGATCTGGCCCGAGGCATTCGAGTATCTGAGCACACCCTCGCTCACGACCTCCTACAAAACTACATCCGGCAGACCGCACAACACGGTTCTGTCGAGGACGACAGAAGCGAGAGGGAGGGGGGTGTTGGAAGCAGTCAGAGGCACAGTCAGAGGCACAGACGACGTGGAAGCATGTAAAGACGGAGTAGGGAGCCAGTCGGATCATTTTTTCAAACAACTATGTTTCTATTACCTCTTCAAACATCCAACAGTGATTTTCATCACTCTTGTAACATATGTAATATAGACAAAATCCCATTTTCTAATTCATAGCTCCATTTTGTGCAAGCCGAGGAGTCCTCGAGCTTGAGGAGCTTAGGTAGAATGCGCGTACCAATTTTCGTTATTTTTAGACATCGTTTACCCTTCCAAATAGCCTCTAGGACCTATTTTTTAACTAGGCCGGTCACTAGATGTGAAACCGGTCAAAACTAGTCTAGAAACTATAAAAAGAGCTAGAGAGCTCATTTTTGAGGTTGGTTCATGTTGGCTAGTGTGAGCTTAGAGCTAGTTTGAGCTTGTAATAGTGATCTTGAGTAATAGAGCTAATTTCCCACCTTCCATTGTGTCTTGCTTGTCTCTTCATTGTGTGTGTGTATGTGTGTGTGCATCTTTGTGCTTCTCACCTTCACTCTCACATCATCTCTCATTCACGATCTTCATATCACTCCTACCTCTTCCGCGGATTGACATTAAGGAGGTGAAGCTTCTTAACGTGGTTCTCACCATTGTGCTAGAGCAACATCATGGATCCAATTTGGAGCTCTGTAGAGAGAGCAAGAGCCTCTGCAAGTTCATTGTTATTGAAGAAGATGGTGGAGAGAAATGAAGGAGCAACACAAGGATGGCCCAAAGTGTATGTATATTGCTTCAATGTAATGTACAAGTGAGTTGAATATAGAATCTTTAATTTTTCCATGACATCTACAAGTGGATTTTGAATTCAAATCAAGGAGGGATAGGCTATTGAAGAGAATCAATTCACTTTCCTACAATCTAGGAAAGGTGAAGATCTAATCGGATCGAATTTTTTGTGATTGATTGATTGATTGATCGATTGATTATCAAGCTCAACCGCATCAAATTCGTGCAATTTGAGCTCTCCTTTTACAAGTGTGAAGATCTAGGCTTTTACATTGGTAAATGACCCATAAAAATTTCTTTTGAAAAATACCAAGAAAATGAACACAAATAAAAATCTCTTCAATGGGAAACTTTGGTACATTCTACATGATGGTTTGATGAAGTAGAACAAATCCACCTCAAGCATAATGTAAGCTTGATGTTCCAACATAAATTACCTCTCGCCTTGTTATAAGCAAAACTTTGAAGATATGTTCACAATAGGATTTGGGAGTATCACTCAAAGGTGTCTATCTCAAATCCAACCCACCTGCTCCAACTATTTGCATGCATACATGCCATGTACTTTGAGCATTATAGGATGCCACATCCTAAAGTGCCACTCACCATGAATTGGAAACTCATGAAGTTAGATCTCACAAAGGGACTTTGGGTGCAAGAACATGAGTTGGCCGCATGTCATTGGCTACTACATTGATCATCCTCTTCAACAAAGGCCTATCACGAACGATAGGCTCAAGAGGGGGGAGTGTTAGTGGCAGAAGTGGACAAGGAAGCTTTAGATGACCGGGGAGCACGAGACAAGAAGGCTTATGAAAAGGACAAGGCTCAGAGAGAGGATCAAAGAGTGATATTAATCACTACATATAATTGAAAATACCCATTTTTAGTAATTTCAACTCCATTTTCTTGCAAGATGAGGAGTCCTTCAGGTTGAGGAGTATTAGAAGAGCCTACACTTGATTTTTCCTAATCTTTGGAGCTCTTTTGAGCCCTCAAAATAGCCTAGGAACCTATTCTAACTAGGCTAGACACTATGTCTAAACTAGGCAACTAGCAAGTCAAAAACTATAAAACAAGCTAGAAAGCCTCATTTTTTGGGTAGCTAATGGTAGATTGAACTTGTTTATGAGCATTGTAATCATTCGTTGGGTTCCAAATGAGAAGATTCTATTGTTCTAATCTTTGATCTTGCCTTATGTACACGTGTGTATGTGTGTGCTTTCTCTAGAGCTTGTCACTCATGCACTTGTGCATTCTATCAGTTGTCATACCATCATCACATCTCCATGGATTGACATTTACGAGATGGATCTTCACCATGATGTTACTTCAAGTGTGCTAGAGTGACACCTTGTGAAAAGAGTCTTGCTTTATAATTTTCCAAAGCTTGTACTTTAGCTTCTAGACCCACTTGGTTCCAATGGATTTGTGCTTAGGGAATCGATCTATGAGCTCTCAAGTTCCATTCTTCATGACGTTATTCTTTTCTTGTTTACATGGCATCTCTCCAATTTGGATCATGGAGTTCCTCTTCCACATTGGTTGGTTCCTTTTCTTGTTCTTGAATGAGCTCAACTAGCAATGCTATATTTATAATATGGGCGCTTGCCTGTCTTTGCTCCTCTATTCTCTGTAACCACCTTGGTCCATCTGCAATCTATTGTCCTGACTGTGGAATGGTGTTTACAGAATCATAGAGCTTCCTCATCCAACATGGAAATGGTGTTTTGGCTTGGGTGATAACATGTTGTTGAGTTTCAGACTCATCATCTGAGGATGGTGCTTCCTTCTCTCGTGTTGAAGAGAAAGCTTACGGGCCAGGTTCATAGTGGATTGTCCGTTTGCCTGATGATAAAGTGGAAGCTCTTCTTTCCTCCTCCATGGCATGTGTCTGCTCCTCCTTAAACACCACATTGTGACTTTCCATTATCTTCTTAACATGAGGGTTATAAATCTTATAAGCCTTCGTATCCTCACTAGACCCTAAGAAGATACATTTGATGTTTTTTGGTTGAATCTTGTTTCTCTCCCTATTTGTAGCATGTACATACCATTCACTTCCAAATAACTTTGATATGGGAAACATATGGCGTTTTACAATCTAGGCCTCTTGTAAAGTATTTCCATTAAGTTCCTTGGTATAACTTTGATTCAAGATGTAGATAGTAGTGTTGAAAACTTCTTCCCAAAATTGATTTGGAAATCCCTTTCCTTTCAACATGCACCTTTCCATCTCCATGATGGTTGGATTTTGATGTTCTAGAAAAATTTTGTTGAGGGCCTTGTGCCATTGTGAGTTCGTGCTTCATTCATTTACTCTTGCAGAAACCTTCAAACTCTCTTAATGTAAACTCATCTCCTCGAATTTCTTCATCATGTTCCCTATTTTAGTTTCAATGTCACTCTAGCATAATGGAAAGTACCAATGTGAGGAGATTTGTTGGAAGAGATGGATGGATACCTCAAGGAAGTGACGTGGTACTGCTAAAACCTGCTTTGTACCTGCCCTAATAAACTTCAAGGTTATATAGTAGGCCCTTTTAGCTTGCAATTGGAACCAAGAAAGTACCTACGTACTTTGGAGTTGATGTTTGAAACAATTGAATCAAAATAGACTACTTTATGAATAGCTAGTGTTAGAAAACTTGTTATTTTTGTCCATACACCTGCTAGTTCTTTTGCTCAGAGCTCACAGTACAGTAACAATTGATGAAACTCCTTTTGAGAAAATTCAATTAGCTTACCTAGCTAATGATTACAAGTGGAATAATCTAAAATGATCAACTATGCTATGAGAAATGAGTTTAGCAATCCAAAGCTTACTCCTGATTTTTTAGGGACTAACAAGTAAATGACTAGTGACCAATTTGACAATGATTTCTCCCAAATGCCTGAACCAATTGCCTTGCGATTTTGATAGCAAAAGTAGACTTCAAACTGGTTCCAATAAGCCAATGAATATGAAAAATGGTTGAATATTCATTGAGATATGGTCAGAGGAAGCTGCGTGTTCTGAGTAGTCATAGCAAAGAAGTAGACAGACATATTCAATGAAGTATATGTATTATAAAACATGATTGTACAAGATCATTGGCATTGCAATGATGCTCAACGATGATGGACTGAGTGGGCTATGGTGTGCGTCACTCCGGTTCTACAAATGATCAAGAACTAAGCTCAGAATGAGGCACCATAGCTGCATGATTTTACAATGTCTCTTTATAAGAGTTTTCTCCCAAGTTTGAATTTGAATTTAACCTTGGCTCCAACTAGAAGTGACTCCTCTAATTTAGGAGTTATTCTCTCAATCTAGAGTGGTAACTAATATTCTTTCTAAATCCACGAGTTATAGACTTTTACAAGATTCTCTCAATGATTTAATCTTTTACATTGGTAAATGACAAAGTGGTTACAAGCCAAGGTTCACATGCTTCATCAAGTGATAGTTGCACATATTGTCTTCCATGCTAAGCCAAATGTGAAGCTTGGTCATTTGCACCAATAGCTCCCTCTCAAGCCAAGTATCTTGGCTTTCATTACTTCATCATTCTTCTTGAATGTCCTATAATCCAATCATGGTTTTAAACCTGCAAAGCTTAGTACCATCAAGTGCTTTGGTTAACAAATTAGCACATTGCATATGTGTAGATACATATGCTAATTAAATCTCTTTGCTCGAGATTTTCTCTCTAAAATGGTGATAGTGCACTTCTATATGCTTGGTTCTTGCATGATAAATGGGATTGGCTAGAAGATGCAAAGAACTAGTGTTATCACCAAAGATCATTGGTGAATGAGTGTGAAGTCCCAAATCTGAATAGAGCAATCTAATCCAAATAGCTTCTTGTATAGCATTTTCTAATCCCCTGTATTCAGCATCTATTGAAGATAGAGCAATAGTTGGTTGCTTCTTAGAAGACCATGAGATATGTTTATCACCTGAAAAAGATAAATATCCAGAAGTACTTCTTCTGTCATCCTTACATCCTGTCCAATCTCCATCTGAGTACAATTTTACATCCAAATGTGATGTGTATGGGAAGTGAAGACCTTGATTTTGAGTACCTTTGAGATACTTCAAAATTCTTTTAGCACCTTCCAAGTGAGTTGCTCTAGGTTTATGCATGAATTGAATCAGAACACTTACTCCATAACATATGTCAATCCTTGTTAATATTGCATAGTTTAGACTCCTATCTATGCTTTGGTAAACTCCAATGTCTTCAAGATAATCACCTTCATGAGGACTTAATTTATGAATTACCTCCATAGAGGTGCTAGCTACTTTTGCATCCTCCAAGTGGAACTTCTTCAACATGTCCTATGCATATTTCCTTTGCGTGATGTAGATTTGAGAGTTAGTGTATACCAACTCAAGTCCAAGAAAATATTTCAAAAACCCTAGGTCACTGAGCTTAAACTCTTGCATCATCTGGTTTTTTATTTTTTTGATGCCATTGGCATCACTACCTCTAAGAATGATGTCATCCACATATATACAAAAATATATCATTTTTGAATTACGCCTCTTGACAAACAGAGAAGAATCTGCCTTGCTCATCATGAATCCTTGGTCTTGAAGATAGGTTGTTAACCTATGGTTCCATGCCCTAGGTGTTTGCTTCAAACCATAAAGACCTTTGTTCAATTTGCATACATGATTTACCTTGTTTGGATCTTCATAGCCAAGAGGTTGAGCCATGCAAACCTCCTCTGAAATCCACCCATTGAGAAAAGCATTTTTTACATCTAGTTGATACATATTCCAATTTCTAGATGCAGCTACACTTACCAATACTCTGATGGTTGGTGTAGCTCAGTGATGAGTAGCACCTCCTTTAATGTCAATCTGGGAAGACAAGAGGATGGTATGAAGACCTCGAGCAAGTGGAGGCACAAGTGCGTGAGTGAGAAGGACACCAACATGCACACACATACACACACACGTGCACACACGGCAAGACAAGGAGTGAGAAGCAATGGAGTTCTTAGATTACTTTCCAAAAGCTCATACAAGTTCAATTCAATTACAAGCCAACCCCAAAAATGAGCTCTCTAGCTCTTTTTATAGTTTTTGACTAGGTTTTGGCCTTGTCCAGACCTAGTGTCCGGCCTAGTTAAAAATTAGGTTCTCCACCCTATTTGGAGGTTCAAACGAAGTCTAAAAAATGTGAAAACTGACAGGTAGATACTTCTAAAGCTCCTCAAGCTCAAGGACTCCTTGGCTTGCACAAAATGGAGCTACAAAAATATTAAATGGTATTTACAATGGTGTTTAGTGATGAAAATCACTATTTTTGTAGGGATTTCTTCTAACATTTTAACATACATTTCCTGGAGCTCCCTACTTGCTCCTTCTTCTTGTGTGCCCAACTCCTTGATGCCTGAAAAATTGAAATGGCCTACTTGCCAAATCTTCTTTGACTACTGTGCTTGCCTGTGCTTTCTCTTCGTTCCGACTCCCTTCGTAGGCTTCCTTGTCTTGTAACTCCTTCAGTTCCTTGACTACTGCCAACACCCCCCCTCTCTCGCGTCTGTCGTCTCTGACAGACCCTTTTCTAGCTGTGCATTGGACATTGGTGTAGCTCAGTGATGAGTAGCACCTCCTTTAATGTCATTCCGGGAAGACGTGAGGATGGTATGAAGACCTCGAGCAAGTGGAGGCACAAGTGCGTGAGTGAGAAGCACACAAGCATGCACACACATACACACACACGCGCACACACGGCAAGACAAAGAGTGAGAAGCAATGGAGTTCTTAGATTACTTTCAAAAAGCTCTTACAAGTTCATTTCAATTACAAGCTAACCTCAAAAATGAGCTCTCTAGCTCTTTTTATAGTTTTTGACTAGGTTTTGGTCCTGTCTAGACCTAGTGTCCGGCCTAGTTAAAAATTAGGTTCCAGGGCCAATTTGAGGGCTTAAACGGAGTCTAAAAAATACGAAAACTGATATGTAGGTACTTCTAAGGCTCCTCAAGCTCAAGGACTCCTTGGCTTGCACAAAATGGAGGTACAAAAATATGAAATGGTATTTACAATGATTGTTAGTGATAAGAATCACTACTATAAAGATGTTGGTTTGGAAAAATTTGAAGGGCCTATCTGCCAGATTTGCGTCGACTGCTTTGTCTACTTACTCCTTCATCTCGCTCTGACTCTCTCCGCTGGCTTCCTTGTCTAGTCAGTCCTTGGGTGCCCATACTGCTCTCAACACCCCCCCCCTCTCTCGCGTCTGTCGTCCCTGACAGACCCTTGTTGCTGGGAGTGTTGGATGTAATATTCCACAACCTGAGTGGCAAGCTGATGTTCTTGTATGCGTAGTCCTCTGGCCAAGTCTGTCATCATACGATCCCAATCAATTGGTCCTGGAATGTCTGGGTGTGGCAGACGTAACTGATCAGCATGGATCGCTTGTTCGACTGCGAATAGATGTAGCAAATGTGTGGGTCTGGGAATGAAAATTTCGGAATGATATTCCCAGAATCCCGTAGAGAACATTTCCTCAAATGTCTGCTTGAAGCATGCGAGTAAGTACTTTATTCGTGCATGCCAGGCAAAGATTATAGTAACCAAGGGAGTCTGGCTCATGTCGTAGACTAAATCCTTGTTACCTTGAGAGAATCGAGGGGCAGAGATGTATGGAGCCTGTACATTCCGAAAGGTTTTGAAGACAATGGTCATGAGCTCGAATATCTTCATACACATTTTCGCTGCTATGTCGGGTACATTATTTAGACGTGTAGACCAGTGCCGAATTGTTGATATCATGTAGGCTACGGTTGGGGTCCCTCGAGGTGGAGCAAGATATGGATAGTTAACCCAAGCTGAGCATTCTTTATTGTTGCGTACCTTGATTGCAAATGCTTGCCAGGATCTGCGACGTACCACTGGGCAATAACATGGATTATACTTGATATATAGTGGCATGGTTGCCCAGGTGCTCATCATCTCTGGGTAATTGGTTAGTAGACGTGCACGCCAATTAGGTTGGAAGATCAAGCCAGCACGTGCATCTGTCGGTAAATCCCCTAGCTCAAATTGAGTGGCGAATGTGGGCTCCTTCCCTGTATGTCTTTTGACTTCTGCATTATAATCATGTAGCAAGACAAAATAAGGCATGTATTGCGACTCTGATGTTGTGATTAACCGTTGATGGGATAGGTTTTGAAAGTAAGAAGACCGAAGAACAGTTTCTTCCAGATTTGTGAGAGATTGCATTTGCACGGCCACACGATCATCATGTGTCTTACCCACTTTCTCGACCCTTTTGACCCAATCTGGAACTTGAATTTCTAAAGTGTCTTGTCCTTCCTCTGTAGTTCGACCACCGGGTGTCGGCATCAGCTCATATGGCTCTTCATAGCTGTCATCGACGGGGATTTCCACCACTGTTTCAGGTTCTGGTTCTTCAGTTGGCGAGGGTGGCCTTTCATATGATAAGAGACGCGCTTGGAGTTCGGTCACCTGTTTCCGGAGGGTCTCTAATTCTTCTGGAGAGTGTTGCAAGACTACCGGCTCCTGTTGAGCTGTGGGGGCACTGGCTATCTGGTTCTTTAGGTCTGCACATTCAGTCTCTAACTTTTCATATGACTCCAAGAAATTTGCATGCTCCTCCAGTAAGATGCGAATGTCTTCCGATGGTACAGCTCTATACTTGGTAGGGCTAATGGTTGCTCCTACAGTTCCTTCCATAGCCGCTTCAAAGTTGTCTTGGTTTTGTTGTTGAAGCCTCTTGTTCTCTTCTAGTGCTACTGCCATATGCTTCCTTAATAGCCCAAGGTTGCGTCTGAGTGTAGCATTAGATATCATTTGCGCTTGGAGCACTCTTTCTAATTCCTTGACTGCTTGGTCATCTACTGTTGATGTCTTTGATTCCAATTCGGAATGAGCCTGTTGTAAGGTGGTATGCTCGGTTAGGAGCGTTTGGTAATCAGCTTCAAGAGTGGTGAATCTAGCTTGCAACCGTTAAGATTCTGCCTGGAGGGCCGTAGTGCGTTCTTCCAATTGATGGTATTCTTGTTGTAGTTGATGTGCACACTGAAGTAATGTGTTGAACGTGCTATTTACATTATGAGATGCAAGGGGAAAAGTTTGAAATGCAAGGGAGGTGGGATTGGGTAGGGGGGTAGTGAATGCTGTGTGTGCCAATGATGTGAGTGGTGAGGTGGGGGGTAAGGGAGGGGGAGATGGTGGAATCGTGGGGAGAGGTGCTGTGGTTGGTGAAATGTCCATTGGGTCAGACAAGGAGGTGTGTATAGGGGCTACCATGTAGGTGGGTATGGTAGGTGAAGTGAGTGTGGTGTTCGTGTAAATTGATGTCGTTGCTAACATCGGGGAAATGTGCCTCTGAAACATTGGAGAGCGGATGAACTGCTCCACAAAGGACGGGTATTGGGGTGGTGAGGTCAGGTTGAAAGAGGTGTAGGGGCCAGATGGGAAGTGAGGGTCATGGAATGGAGGTACCCGTAGTGGGGAATAGGCTGGAAAACACAGGGTGCCTTCAGTGGGTGCTGGGTTTCCAACCACACTTGGAATTATGGGATGGCCAGTTATGGGTTCGGAGGATAGAAGGGATGAAGTGTACAAGGGATTGGTGACGAAGGAGAAGAGGGTGTCTTGTGAGGTGGGTTCTCGAAAGGAGAATGATGTGAATGAGGATGGGTTATAAGTGAAGCTAGAGGTGATGACTGTCGTTTCTTCCATGGTGGGAGGTGGTGGTGGGGGTGGAGAAGGTGGTGATGGAGGATGCTGGGGTGAGATGGGTGATGTCTGAACGAAAGTTTCAGCAGAGAGGTCAGTGGTGGTGGTGGGGATAGCTGTGGTTTCAATGGGTACTTCTTGTTCTGTGACGGGTATCCTGATAGTCTTACCTGCCCGTGGTAATGTGTCAACTCTGCGTTTGTCATACCTCACGGACTGACGGACTGCAGTGTGGACAGCCTCCGGAACTCCTAAAGATTCTGACACTAATTTGAGGGTGTCAATGAACTGTTGGTCCACCCCCTCATCTGATAGCATTTCTTGCATCAAAGCTTGACCTGATATAAGAGAGAGTTGATGCCTTTCTTGTACTGCTTTGATTGTGTCGTATAATCTTTGTAGTTGAGCTGTATATGCTGGTGCACCTACAAGTTCTGGCACTTCTTGTTGCTCATCTTGATGCTCTTGATCATAATCCTCCTCATCTTCCTCCTGTTCTTCATCTCCATCATCCTCTTCATCCACTTCAACTGTGGTGATAGGTGCTTGGGAGGTTGTGGCCTGCGTTTGCACGTTCTCCACTTGTTGTGCCTCTTCTGCCTCCAGCTCTACATCTTGTAATAATTGTTCGAAATCTTCATTAGTGAGTTCTTCCAAAGGTGCACCACTGGGAAATTCAAGATCAGTTGGGATAGGAGGGAATATCAAGGTGGAACCATCGGTGCTGCGTCTTGGAAGTCGGAGTGTGAATGGTCGGACTCTTCGGGGTGGAGGGGTGACATCTGGTGTTAGGGTGGCTCCACGTGGTTGAGCACATGGGACTTGGACAGTGCCTCTCATCTTCTTAGAAGGGGGTCCAGTGGATGTCCGGCCTCTAAAGTGCTCTACACGATTCCACATTAGGGCCCGTTGAATAGGGATGTCATAAGCCAAACACCTATAAATGATTCTCGTTAGACCACAGTAACCATATAAAACCTGTTTCCGCGGCCATCGTTTGTGAGCTAGGTGTATCTGATCAATTATCCAGTGGGGTAAGTTGATGGTGAGGCTCTGTGT
Source organism: Ceratopteris richardii (assembly GCA_020310875.1). Classification (NCBI taxonomy): domain Eukaryota; kingdom Viridiplantae; phylum Streptophyta; class Polypodiopsida; order Polypodiales; family Pteridaceae; genus Ceratopteris; species Ceratopteris richardii. The sequence continues at coordinate 145,970,649 of CM035436.1, read as the reverse complement.
CTCTGCCAGATACAAACTAAACCAAATCTTTTTGGGCGGCATGGTGAATCTATCTTGTGCAGGAAAGGCAAAGTGTTGCATGCACATGCGAAGGTGTATTGCAATATTAGGCGTCATGGACACCATGTCCTTGAGTTTGGTGAGGCTTCGATTCTTCATGTAATCCGGTACTAGGGTTTCCTTCTCTGTAGGAATATGCATTCCGCGCATATCTAGAGCCTCTCTCACCAAGTTGTTTGATAGCCTGAACCTCTTGAGCTCATTCCCCTTTGTCAGAGATGGAATCACAAATGAGCTTGCACCTTTTGGGTTCTGGTTTGGAGTCAAGGTGTTGATGAGATAGTAGCATCGCATGAAGTCAGGCTTTGGGAGCCGTGCACTGAAATATGCATTCAATCCTGCCTTTTCCCATATCGAACGTAGACCTTCTGCATTTTGTAATTTCTCGAATTCTCTTGTAAAGAAATGGTATCTGCCTTGCTTCCCATTGAAGTCCAACTCTGATTCCCATAGGTACGTTCCCTCACCCAGGGGTCCTGCCACTTCAGTAAACCAGTGGGAAGTCTTTCCTACGGGCATGGTGTGGCCACGCGGCGGGTCCGCAATAGGTATGATTTTGATGGCCCGCAATTCTTCTGGCCTTTCATTTGTCTCAGGCAAAACGAGTAAACTATCTAAGTCCACCACTTGCTGGCTTGTTTCTGTTTGAGAGCTAGTTCCTGCTGCCTCAGCCATGTTGAAAACTTCGCAGCTGATTCTGTGAGAATATATGAATAAATGTTAACATTGCAATGGACACAAAAATGACACGGTGTCCCCTGTTACAACATTAACCTAAGGTTCGGGAGAGGTTAGGGATTAATAAGTGCTCGGTGCTTGTGTGTGTAGTTAGGAATTGGGTAGACTTACAAGCTAAGCGGAATGATGTGATGTGAGAGTGAAGTGGTTAGTAGGTGGACATGGATTTACAATTGGGGTCCGGGGGTTTGTTACAAGTCTTAGGCTGCCAAATGCAGTGGATGGGTTTTGCTCTTGGTTTCGTAGAGACTCTCGAGAGCTTTATAGGTGTGTCAGCTTGAAAATGAGGCCTTTTAAGGACCCATTTACAAGTGATTCTGTTCATGCTCATGGGCCTTGGTGTGTTTCTGAGTGTTGAAAATGAGTGGATGCCGGCTGTGCGAGTGAATGGATCATGCTGTATAGGGTGTGTTCTTGGTGTAGCTATTTGAGCCCGCAAACAAGCCTTAGGCACCCAAAGTTGTCTTGATTGTGGGCTGGCCTTCATTGACTTCCTGGGCACCCAAATAGACTTCACGTTAGCAGAAGAACTTCTGAAAGACTTCTTATTAGTGTCGTGTTGTTGGTTACTAATAAGAGGCTTTGCCCGTGTGGTTGGCTTGAGTGCAACCGGGTGTTCGCCTTTCCGCACCCACACTTGTTTCACTAGCTGAGACATTTTGCTGCGCAGGTACTTTTGATCTCCGACATAGGTAGTACTCTGCTTCTTCTGCCTTTGATCCACCTTTGGTTGCTGCCTCCCTCTGGCCTTTTGAAAAGAAGGGAGTTCCGTTGCCTCCCTGACTCCTTTTTTGCAACCATCATTCCTCTGCAACACATAGTTTTGGACAAGAACAGCATGGTCATCTTCATGTGTACTCCTGGAAGGACCAGGAGTGTGTGCCTTTCCTAGTTCCTTGAGTGCTCCATTATCTAACTCTATTGTAATCTGACTATGATTGACCCATACCTGAAGAAGTCCACTTCTTAGGTTTAAGTTGACTGCTTGGTCATAGATCCAGTCTTGACCCAAGACAAGGGGTTCAGTGAGGTCCTCATCTTGACACACTAGTACTTTAACTGTCATTGCCTCATCATGAATATAGAGGGGAAGTTCCACCTCGCCCATGCAAGGGGTTTCCACGCCTCCCAATCCTATGAGATATGCTTCCACAGGATTGATAGTTAATTGCAACTCTTGACAGTGAGACAATTTAACAGCACTAGTGGCTGCACCTGAGTCAATCAAGGCTCTTACAGTCCTTGCACTCTTTCCTTGCCCAATATCTAAGGTTATGAAAGGACGTCGATCAGTTATCCTATGTGAGCTAACACCTGAAACTTCACACATAGCCACGTCATATCCTTGATCTGCATATGCATCTTGCCTAGGGTGCTCTCTACCTTGTCTTATTAATTTCATTCTCCGTATGCGCTCTAGGGCTTCTGCTTGAGCTTCTTCTCGAATTCGTTTTTCCTCCTCTTTGCGTTGCTTAGCAGTATTGAGTCGACTCAGCATTTCCTCCGTGAGGGGTTCCTGATACAACTTGACTCTGCATCCGCTAATATAGTTTGGGAGAACATCACCCTCTAAAGTGGCTAGTTGTACTGCTCCACTCGTGGAGATCCTATTGATGATCATAGGTCCGTAGCCCCTCTTTTCTAGCTTCCTTGCGTGTTGTTTCAATGTGTAGACTAAAACTAGATCTCCTGCTTTCAAGCCCTTATCCTTCACATGGGCATCAAAGTATGCCTTCTGTCTCTTCTTAGCTGCATATATCCCTGCAGCTGCTCTCAGTCTTGTTTCTCCTAATCGTTCAAGGTCAAAAAGTCTAGAGGAGAGTTCATCACCCGTCCATTCGTGCTCTTGTGCTACTTTCAATGTAGGTATTAAGAAGTCCAAAGGTAGCACGGCGTTTTGGCCGAACACCATCTGAAAGGGGGTGGCTTGGAGTACCGTTTTGTAGGCGACTCGGTATGCCCAAACAGCATGGTGTAGCTGTTTGTCCCAATCAGAGCGTTTAGTGTTCACTAATTTTGTCAGTACATTGCATAAGATCTTGTTGGTGCTTTCCGCTTGTCCATTAGCTTGAGGGTGATAGGGGGCAGACTTCTTATGAACTACCAAGAATTCTTGGAGGAGATTTTCAATCACTTCGTTCAAGAAGTGAGTGCCTCTATCACTTACTAGCTCTATAGGTAGCCCATATCTTGTGAATACATTCTCAAACAAGAATTTAGCAGTTGTCTGAGCGTCGTTCTTTGTCGTAGCTTTTACCTCCACCCACTTGGTGAGATAATCCGTGGCCACAATGATATACTCAGCATGGGAACCCTTAGCTGGGGGATTGATAGAACCTACAAAGTCTATTCCCCACTTAGAGAATGCACGTCCACCCATCATAGGTTTCAGTGGCATCTCATCTTTGCGTATAGGATACTGAGTTCGCTGACAGACATCACACCGTTTCACATAGGTATGTGCATCCATGTGAAGAGTCGGCCACCAGAAGCCCGCAAATAGTATTGCCTTGATCACCTGATCTGGTCCAAAGTGTCCTCCTGCTACACCTTGGTGAGCAGTTTCCAAGATCTTGAGATATTCACTTTCATGGACACATAGTCTCAAGTAACCATCTTTACCACGTTTGTATAGATTATCGCCAATGAGAGAGTAATCCTGGGCTTCTTGTTCTAAACTCCTTTTCCTAGCCAGAGTCATGTCTGGGGGGAATGTTTTCGTCCTCAGGAAGGATACTAGAGGTTCACTCCAATCCGGCACTATGGACACTTGATAAAGAGTGGCATGTTCCACAGGTGGTTTAGTGCGACAGATTGGGCATTCTTTGCACAACCTTTGGACATCCGCTTCCATAGTTGGCCAATGCACTCCGAGTCTCCTTAGTGTCTGTAGGGTTCGTTGTTTTGAGTAGTGTTGCTCTAATGCACCTACATGTGCTAATTGCAACCACTTCGCATACTCGTCCTCTTCTACACAACAAGCCAAGATCCCTTGATCTGTGTGCTTGTACATACTTCCAGCCATGATGTGGTACTTTTGGGCTTTTACAACCTCTCTATTTTGTGTGGCTATTACTGGATGGTTAGGTCCATATGTTAACACTGGTACCAATGGCTTAGCCCACTGCGGCACCACTTCCAAATTAAACAAGTAAGCATCAGGAAGGTCATCTGACACTCCTTGTGGGGCTTCTCCAGATGTGAGCCTAGAGAGATGATCCGCTCTCAAATGAGTCCTACCTTTCCTTACTACAACCTCAAAATCATATTCCATTAGCAAGAGAAACCATCTTACTAATCTTCCTGTATTGCATGGCTTGTTTACGAGATATAACAATGCTTGATGGTCAGTAAAAAGTTTAAACTTGTTTGCAAGCAAATAGTGTCTAAATTTCTTAACTGCATATACCATGCCTAAGCCTTCTCTCTCCGTAGTGGTGTAATTTCATTCAGCTGCATTCAATTGTCTACTAGCGTAGGCAATTGGAAGATCCATATTACCTTCACCAGTAGGTTGTGCAAGCACACATCCAATGGCATAATTGGATGCATCCACATGAACATGGAATGGCTTATTCCAATCTGGTGTGGTCAAGATTGGTGCTGAACATAATCTTCGTTTAAGCTCCTGGAAGGAATTCTCACATTCATCCGTCCACTCAAAGTTAGTCAGAAGTCCGTACATGGGCTTTGCAATGACAGCATACATGTGAATGAACCGGCGGTAGTAACCACAATGTCCCATGAAAGCTTGTACTTCCTTGACATTCCTTGGCCTAGGTAGCTCTGCTATGGCTCTCACTTTCTCTTCATCGGTGGATATGCCATTTTTTGACACTATGTGTCCTAGAATCTTGCCTTGCCTGACCATAAAAACACACTTTTTTGGGTTCAGGCAGACTTGATATTCTCTACATTTGTCAAAGATTTGTCTGAGTTCAGGAATATGGGTTTGTCTAATGTTGGAATGAGCACAAAGATCATCAACATAGACTTCTAAATTCTTCCTCAAGAACTCTTTAAATACATGGCACATTAGTCTTTGGAAGGTCGCTGGTGCATTGGTAAGCCCAAATGGCATTACACGAAAGGCAAATATACGCCACTCTGTGGCAAAAGCTGTCTTATGCTGATCTTCTGGAGCAATGGCGACTTGATTGTAGCCCGAAAATCCATCAAGGAAGCTTGTTGCTCTAGCACAATGGTAAGTACCACGTTAAGAAGCTTCACCTCCTTAATTGTCAATCCGCGGAAGAGATAGGAGTGATATGAAGATCGTGAATGTGAGATGAAGTGAGAGTGAAGGTGAGAAGCATAGAAATGCACACACACATACACACACACTACGAAGAGACAAGCAAGACACAATGGAAGGTGAGAAATCAACTCTATTACTCAAGAACACTATTACAACCTCAAAAGAACTCTAAACTCCAACAAGCTAACCTCAAAAATGAGCTCTCTAGCTCTTTTTATAGTTTCTAGACTAGTTTTGACCGGTTTCACATCTAGTGACCGGCATAGTTAAAAATTAGGTCCTAGATGCTATTTGGAAGGGTAAACGGTATCTAAAAATAACGAAAATTGGTACGCGCATTCTACCTAAGCTCCTCAAGCTCGAGGACTCCTCGGCTTGCACAAAATGGAGCTATGGATTACAAAATGGGGTTTTCTATGTTACATATGTTACAATAGTGATAAAAATCACTGTTGGAGGTTTTTGGAAAGTATTTGAAAACATAATTATTTGAAAAACGATTCGACTGGCTCCCTGCTTTGTTGTTACATGCTTCCGTGTCGTCTGTGCCTCTGGCTGTTTCCAACACCCCCCTCCCTCTCTGAAGTACGGTTTATACTGCAGCTCATGCCCAGATATATAGCGTCAGGGGGCCAAATGAGCAAAGAAGGGGGATTGTAAGATTCTCTCTTCAATCATGGCCATGGCATGTAACTGTGCCTCTACTCTGGCTGAATGTGTCGTTCCAAGTTCTTTCATCCATGCGGGGGTAGGAAGTTCATAGGTCATCTGGCCTTCGGCCGTGACTTGTCCGCCTGGGATGGGTATTGGCTCGTATGCTTCTTCAAACGTTTCCTCCACCGGAATGGTTATGTTCTCGTCGTCAGCTGGGATCTCCGGTGGGGAGTCAGGCCGTGGTGGTGCTTCGTATACATCTATGCGTGATTGGAGAGTGGCTACCTGGGCCCGTAATGCGTTGAGTTCCTCTATGAGGTCAGGAGAGGGGTCCACAGGTTCTGGTACTTCTGCTGCTACTTGTACTTGTTGTGGTGCCGGTTCTCTGAGCTGTAGTAACTTGTGATCTTCTTTTAACTTTTGATGCTCTTCGTTCATTCGATCATAGTCCTCTAGCAATCTCACGTGATCCTCTAGCAACATCTGCATCGATTCGGATGGGATTGCCTTGAATCTGCTAGGACTTAAGGGTTGTTCTGGATGGTCCAATGCCGCTTCCAAATTCTCTCTATTCTGCTCTTGGAGTCTCTGGTTCTCCTCTTTTGCTGCGGCTAGGTGTCTCCTGAGTAAGCCCATATTCCTGGTCAGCGTCGCGTTCCTAATTGTTTGGGCTCGAAGTAGGTTGTCCAGATCAGCAGTGGCTTCTTTTGTTTTCTCTTCACTTTCTAGCTCTAGCTTATGATATGCCTCTCTTAGTTCTTGGTATCGCGTATTTAAAGAGGCATTCTCGATTGATAGTGAATTAAGCTGTGACTGTAATTCATTTGTCGTCCTCTGCAGCTGTTGATAATTGTTGCCAAGAGATGCAAACTCATCTCGTACTTGTGACATGCATGTGAACATTTGTTGAAGTGCAATGTCTATGGTTGGCGATAATAGTACTGGAGTGCTAAGTGAGGATGCAGTGGAAGTAGATGCAGTGGGAATGGGGAATGGGGTTGGGCAGGTGGATGCAGTGGTGATCGTGGAAAATTGTAACGTACCTAAATATGATGGTGCTGTGAGTGGAGTGGGTGCTGGTGCGGTGGGTGGTGAGATGTCCATGTCATTGGACGTGTCAAGTGCGGTGACTGTGAAAAGCGGTGTGTATGTGGGTGGTTGTGTAGGTCTGAAGACGGGATTTACAAATGTAGAGTAATTTACAGGGGGGATGGCTGGAGCAGCTTGGTGAAAAGGGGAATTAGGGGTTATAGTGGGTTGGGGAGGTGAAACTGGTGAGAAGGTTAGTCGGGTTAGAAAGGTGAAAGGGTGTCTTAAAGGTGGGGGAAAAGATGGGAAGGATGAAGGGATGAAGGGGTTAACATGTAGACGAGGTGGGGTGGGTGCAGGCATGGTGGCATGAATGGGCAGGGCAAAGGCGGTGGCTATGTTGCCGTGGACTGGTGTGGCTGTTGGAGGAGCAGGTGGGTTTGCAGGGGATACAGGATGGGTTGGTGAAACATGAGGTGAGAGAGGAGTAGAAGGTGTGGATGTTATTTCAAGGATAGTGGTAGTATGTACAACGATAGTACGTGGTGGGGAGTCGACTAGGATAGCTTCTTCGGTGAAGGATCTTTCCAGACGTAGGCGTGCATCTTGCACCTGGTGGGATGATTGAGCACCTACCGGAACTCGAATATATTCACCGGGCTTCGATAACAGGCGAACTCTGCGAGGGTCATATTGGGGAAGTGGCTTCCTTTGTAAATATCTCAGTGCTTCGACCGGGCCGATGGATTTGACCAGTTCTCTAAACCCTCTGATGTAGACTTCTTCAAATCCTTCGGAGATGAGTTCTTGTTCGATGATGGTTTGGCTCTCTTCTTCAGTCAATTTCTTCCGTGCCCAGACTTTCTCCATCGTACGATATAATTTCTTGATTGCCAGTGTATAAGCTGCTGCTTCAAAAGTCTCCTCTTCATGCGTGCTGGTGTCACCGTGTGCATCGGTTTGTTGGCCTTGGCCGTCTGTCTGTCCTTGTTCTTGGGAACCATGCGTGCCCTGGCTGGCTTCATCGTCACCTTCATCGTCATCAGATGCTGTTCTTTCGTCATCAGAGCTCGACACCACTTGTCCCTGTGGCTGATCCCGCGGTGTGGTAGGGTAACTTGGCCTTTCAAATTCTTGAGAGAACATTTGTGCCTCGGAGTACTGAAATTCATTGGAGAATGCGTCAGGCATTTCAAAATCGAACGTTGTGTTTATTGGTTCTGCTTCCATGTGTGGTATTGGGAAAGAAAAGGCTTCCGCACCAATAGTGGTGGGAGCTTCTGCTGTCGTGGTGGTGGGTTCTGTGGTTGTAGCTGCCTAAGGTGCAACGGTACTAGTAGTGCCCTCCGTTACCACTTGTCTAGATAACCTTATGCGAATAGGTTGTACTGTGGGAGTGGCCTCTGTCGGTGACTGCTCTGGAGAGGGTTGTGGTGATAGTGACTCCGGCACTTGAAGGCAAGGAATAGTGCCTCGCATGCGCTTACCTGCCCGTGCTCTGCTGGGCTTCCTGGCTTTCTTCGTCGTTCCTTTGAATGCCTTCTGCTCTTCTCCTGTTAATGCACGTTCAATTGGCAAGTCATAAGCCAAGCACATATAAACAATTCTTGTCAGCGCACAACATCCATTAAGCACTTTCTTTCGTTCCCATCTGTGTTGTGCCAAATACATTTGATCAATGATCCAGCTCGCCAGATCGACAGTCTGAGGTCCAGTACAGGCTAAGTACAATCCAAACCATATTCTTTTATGTGGCATGGTGAATCTGTCTTGAGCAGGGAATGCAAAATGTTGCATGCATATCCGTAGCGGCTTTGACAACTCAGGTGTAATTGCTGAGATCTCCTCCCACTTAGTGACATCCCCACGTTTCATAGGGTCTGGAACTAATCTTTCTCGATCTGTGGGCGTGTGGGTTCAATGAATCTTGATGGCAGCTCTGATTAAATCCTTCGAAAGATAAAACCTTTTGTAAGGTGGATCATCCACTAAAGAAGGCAAAATAAAAGTTCCTGGGATATCCTTATTCTCTGAGGCCAGCAAAGTAGTGATTAAATAATAACACCTATAAAAGTCTGGTTTGGGCATAGGATCACTGAAATACTCCGTGAAGCCGGCTCTGGCCCAAACATGAGTTAAGTCCTGAGTGTTCTGTAGGCCTTCGAACTCTCTGGAGAAGAATTGGTATTTTCCCCAAGTGCGGTCATCAAACGTCAAATTAGATTCAAATATAAAATCCGCGTCCGCTAAGGGTCCTGCAAGTCCCTGAAACCAGTGAGAGTTACGGTGTATCTTTTCTGTGTAGCCCATAGGTGGGTTATCGATCGGCATGGGCCCTAGAAATCCTTGGAATTCTGGTGGTGGAGCAGTCGGGTGGGATTCTGCTCGTAAAACGTTGAGGGGCACTGCAGCTACGCTGGGGCCTGCTTCTGATGGTCCTTCGTCGGTTTGCATGATGACTGATGCGCTAATGAGAAAGATCTGCTACAAAAGATTAACACATTAGCATGGAAATTAATTATGATCCCATTAAAGTGAGACCGCAATCCCTTTCCATAACTGATGCGTAACCCGTGTAGCCAAGTGCTGTGATGTGATGGATGCAATGCTTCTTGCAGCACTAGTGCAGATCTCTAGACACCTACACGTTTCAGATTATGCATACGTTTCTTGATGAGATAAGATTATGAGTGATGTGTGATGATGGTGGGTGAATTTATACAAGGTTTAAAGGTTAGTGATTTATTACAAGGTTGTATGTTAGTCGGGGGGTAGTTAGACAATGGGTTAGGGGGAGACGGTTGGACACGCTTCGGTATCCATTTCCTAAGAGTCTTTGAGTGGGTGGTGGGTTTCTGATGAGGGGCAAAAGGTAGTATCGGTTGTGGTGGTATTGAGGGGTGGAAAGATTTGTGAGGGGTATATATTACATGGCTTAAGGGTTGAGCTATGATACATGGTTTGGGTACCCAAATCTGCGTGGGTGTGGGTCTATGGGTAAGGTATTTCTTGGCGATCCAAATTTGTCGAATGCTCGGACCTGTAGACGAAGGTCGAGGGGATGGTGGATACTGATTCTGTTTCTGCCCTGCCTTTTTCTTGTCGATCTCTGCTTGGTTGGAGCTCTTCGGTGCTTTTTGTCCTTTTGGCACCCATATTTGTCTGGTGCCGCTTCCTTTGGGTGGCCTAGACTGCTTTCCTTGTTGTGTCTTCTGATACTACCGTCGGTCTGGGTTCCTTCGTCATGGTTGACTCTGTTTTGGTTGAGGTTGAGAGGTCGGATGGACGCTCTGCTTTGGAAAAGAAGGGAGATCCAACACTTGCGTGACCTGCCCATTAGGAAGTGATTCATGATTTAACTTTAATCTAGGCCAGTCCGCAACAAGTTTGGAAGGATGAGCACCGCAGGGTGTCGTGCTCATTTGGCCGCTGATGCAACCCACCTGACCGCTGATTGTGTCCATCTGCCCTAGCGGTTGGGTAGCTGCCCCTTCTAGTTTGCAGGAAGTCCCAGGGAAGATCTCCTGTCGTCCTTCTGATTGACAACTGTCTATAGCCAAGCCCGAGTGGGTTCGTGTAGACGTAACGTGACTGAGCTGATCAAAGATCTTCCGGTCTTCCGTCGCATGTATTTCATAGGGCCTAGGGTTACAAACCTCAATCGGAATGCCATTAGGGAAGTCAAGCGGTATCACTCGCTTCTGTTCTAAGGTTCCAATCTGTAAGGAGCCTTGTCTAAGATTTAGGTCCACTGAGTGATCATATAGCCAATCTTGGCCAAGGATTAGGGGTTCTATCAGGTCGTCATCATGGCACACTAGTAGTTTTGCTGTCATGGTCATATCCTTAATGAGGATAGGAAAGTCCACCTCACCCATGCAAGGGGTTTCCATGCCTCCTAGGCCTATGAGGTATGCCTCAATTGGCCGCATTTCTATTCCTGAATCCTTATAGTGGGACCATCTAATCGCACTAGTCGCAGCACCTGAGTCAATTAAAGCCCTGAGTTCTTGGCAAGGGTTGCCGTGCTCTAGCCTAACTGTAATGAATGGTCTCCTGTCCACTATGCTAGGATGAGTGGTTGACTTTACTTGACACATGGCCATGGGATATCTGGGGGATGTTTCCAGATGGTTATAATGTTCTCTCCCTAGTCCTTGTCTTCTTAGCTTCATGCGCTTAATGCGTTCTATGGCTTCTGCCTGAGCTTCAGCTCGTATTCTGTTTTCTTCCTCCTTACGCTTCTTTGCCAACGTGAGTCGTCTAAGCATATCCTCAGTAAGAGGTTCCTGATATAGCTTGACTCTACAACCACTAATATAATTAGGCATTATATCTCCTTCTAAAGTGGCTAATTGTACTGCTCCACTTGTCGAAAGTCTGTTAATGATCATAGGTCCATAACCTCACTTTTCTAACTTCCGTGCGTGCTGTTTCAGCGTATACAATAGAACTAAATCTCCTTCTTTTAGGCCTTTATCTTTCACATGTGCATCAAAATATGCTTTCTGTTGCTTCTTGGTTGCATATATTCCTGCTGCTGCCTTGAGCCTGGTTTCTCCTAATCGTTCCAAGTCCATTATTCTCGCTGATAATTCATGGCCGGTCCACTGATGTTCTTGTGCAACCTTAAGGGTAGGTATCAAGAAGTCCAAAGGAAGCACTGCATTCTGACCAAAAACCATCTGAAAGGGAGTTGCATTGAGTACGGTCTTGTAGGCCACTCGATATGCCCAAACAACGTGGTGTAACTATTTGTCCCAATCTGAACGTTTGTTGTTCACGAGTTTCGTCAGTACGGTACAAAGTATCTTGTTAGTGCTTTCAGCCTGACCATTGGCCTGAGGATGATATGGTGCAGATTTCTTGTGAATCACCATAAAATCCTGTAACAAATATTCAATGACTTGGTTTAGAAAGTGAGTGCCTCGATCGCTCACTAACTCTATAGGCAATCCATATCTTGTAAAGACATTTTCAAATAAGAATTTTGCAGTTGTGTGTGCATCATTCTTTTTTGTGGCTTTTGCCTCTACCCATTTGGTTAGATAATCTGTGGCAACAATAATGTATTCCGCATGTGTACCTTTTGCAGGGGGGTTGATGGGTCCTACAAAGTCTATACCCCACTTTGAAAATGCACGTCCGCCCATCATGGGTTTCAATGGCATTTCATCTCTGCGAGTAGGAAACTGAGTTCTTTGGCACACGTCACATCTCTTTACATAGGTATGTGCATCCATGTGAAGAGTGGGCCACCATAATCCTGCAAAGAGAATGGCTTTGACTATCCTATCGGGTCCAAAATGACCTCTTGCAACGCCTTGGTGTGCAGTCTCTAGTATGCTCAGATAATCGCTTTCGTGAACACATTGTCTTAGATATCCATCTCGTCCTCTTTTGTATAGATTATCGCCAATAAGTGAATAGTCGTGAGCTTCCTGCTCTAGACTGCGTTGTCGAGCTAAGGTCATTCCTTGAGGGAATGTGTTCGTCCTCAAGTATGTCACTAAAGGTTCACTCCAGTCTGGTGTGAGAGACACGTGATATAGTGTAGCATGTTCTACTGGTGGTCTTTCACAACAAACAAGGCATTCCTTACACAACCTGTAGACATCTGCTTCCATCGAAGGCCAATATACTCCTAATCTATGCAGAGTCTATAATGTTCGATGTTTTGAATGATGTTGCTTTAGTGCACCTACGTGTGCTAATTGCAACCAATTCGCATGTTCTGATTCATCTACACAACAAGCTAGAATCTTTTGGTTATCCTGTTTATATATGCTTCCTGCCATGATTTGGTACCTCTGAGACTTGGTAATCTCTCCTTCTTTGATCTTAATCCTAGGATTCTTGGGTCCGTATGTCAGAATAGGGACTATAGGCTTAGCCCATTCTGGTGCTATCTCAAGGTTAAACAAGTATGCATCTGGTAATTCATCCGCTACTCCTTGAGGAGCTTCTCCTGAGGTTAATCTTGAAAGGCGGTCAGCTCTAAGATGCGTCCTTCCTTTCCTAACTACCACTTCAAAATCATACTCCATCAGTAATAGAAACCAGCGTATTAATCGTCCTGTGTTACAGGGTTTGTTGACTAGGTACAATAGGGCTTGATGATCTGTAAAGAACTTGAATTTGTTGGCCAACAAGTAGTGCCTAAACTTCTTTACTGCGTAGATCATCCCTAATCCTTCTCATTCCGTCGTGGTGTAATTTCTTTCTGCTGCGTTCAATTGTCTGCTCGCGTAAGCTATGGGGAGATCTATGTTACCTTCATTCGTGGGTTGTGCTAACACACATCCTATGGCGTAATTGGATGCATCCACATGTACATGGAATGGCTTACTCCAATCTGGGGTAGTCAATATAGGTGCAGAGCACAAGCGTCGTTTAAGTTCATTAAATGAATTTTCACATTCATCTGTCCATTCAAAATTGGTTAGAAGAGAGTACAAAGGCTTGGCGATGATTGCATACATGTGTATGAATCTCCTATAATAACCGCAATGGCCCATAAATGCCTGTACTTCTTTCACATTAGTTGGTCTGGGTAGATCCGCAATTACCTTCACTTTTTCCTCATCCGTAGAGATTCCATTTTTTGACACAATGTGTCCTAGAATTTTGCCTTGTCTGACCATGAAAACGCATTTTTCTGGGTTCAAACAAACCTGATATTCTCGACATTTGTCAAATATTTGTCTTAACTCTGGGATATGTGTCTGTCTTACATTTGAATGTGCACATAAGTCATCGACATAAACTTCCAAGCTCTTGCGTAAGAATTCCTTAAAAACATGACACATGAGTCGCTGGAAAGTGGCGGGTGCATTTGTTAAGCCAAATGGCATTACACGAAATGCAAATATGCCCCATTCTGTGGCAAAAGCCGTCTTGTGGTGATCTTCTGGAGCGATGGCTACTTGATTATAGCCTGAAAAACCATCAAGAAAGCTGTAAACTTCCTTGCCCGCAACTCTTTCCAATAAATGTTCCGTAATAGGAAGAGGATAACTGTCTCTAATCGTGGCAGCATTAACTTTTTTAAGGTTAATACACACACGCAATTTTCCATTCTTCTTGGGCACAACCACAATGGGGGAAACCCATTCGGTATGCTCAATTTCGTAAATGAATCCTGCTTCTATCAATCGATCTATCTCCTCTTTAATCTTCGCAGCGTAGTTATCATTGTACGTGTAAGGTTTTTGTTTTGTCGGTTTTGCATCTGGAGTCATGGGGATTCTATGAGAACATATATCTGGATCTACTCCTTTCAAATCTTTGTAAATCCACGCAAAAACATCTCTATATTCGCGCAATAGGGCAACTAGCTCTTCTTCTTCTTCAGTTGTCAAATCATGCCCTATGTATGTACATTTTTCTTCTTCTCCTTCTATGGCAACTATTACTTTCTTGGTTTTCTCTCGGTTATCATATACTTGTCCGTCGTTCGCCTTTCTATTGGGCATTCGTACCATGATTCTTCTATCTTCGATTTCATATTTCTTGAAATTCTCGGGTACTTCAAATAAAGATTCTTCTTTTTCTATCATGGTTTCTTTCTTCTTTCTTTTCTTGCCTTCACTCTTGTTAGTCACTTCCGTGGCTAACCTTACCTCATTCGTAATTTCCTCGTGTCTCTGAGTGTGAGTCTCTACTTCGTAGAAATATTCTTCCTTTGATGCAAAGGGCGGGTCCATGATAATTGATTCTAAATCAAAATCGCTTGCATCCTCAAATGCATCAGTGTTCGGTTCACACTCTTCTAAAATTGCATCGCCCATGATTGGCTCTATCGTGAAAACTGAAATGTCATAGCCATCCTTGTCACAGTGGGGTGTCCATTGTTCTTCATTGATGGCTACATCCATGGTGGCTAGTATTTCTGCCCAACCATGGGGTTCAAACTCTTCGTCTGGGAATACTACAGGTGCGTAGGCTGGATCTTGAAGGGTTCGTGGATGTTGTTCTGCGCCTAGGGTCCTTGCTTCTAATCGTTCTTCCTCTTGTTCGGCTACTTTACACATCCATAAATGGGTATCCTCATGCAACCAAGAAGGATCTGATTCTAATGAGTGCACGGATTCCGTCTAGAGGCTTCGAACAAAGCTTGTGCTAACTCTACCATCTTCATGCAAAGTTTAGTTCTCTCAATTTCTAGATCAGCTCGAGGGTAGTTTTTACTCATTTCCGTTACTTGGGGTCCCTCTTTTATTCTAGCCTGATATGCACGAAACATCATGTCTAGATCTTCTGGTATGGGTTCCGCTAAAACCGATCCTGATTTCTGAGCTGGGATTTCTTGGTTTAATTCTTGTGAAGTCAATTCTTGTATTTTGGCTCTCGACTCTTTTAGACTTCCTTCCAGCTCAGTTATCTTTTTACTCCACTTTCTCTTGATTCTTTCTCTAGAATCTTTCCAAGATTTTGTCTTTTTACTGCTAGATTCTGCAACTTCACTAGTTCCGGCTACTTTCTCTTGATTAAGCTGTTGGTTTTGTAAGAGCGCCTGGGCTCTGGTTATAGCTTGGATAGGCACGTATGTAGGGTTGGATCCATCTGCGTTGTTTACAATACCTATCACGTTGATCGGTGTCACATTCGAAGTGTTAACTGGGTTCTTAGGACAATCTTTGATTATGTGCTCTTTGCCACAATCGGCACAAAAGCCTTGTATGTTATAGTACTGTGATTGCCTTGCTATTGGGGGATGTGGACAATCCTTTATGAAGTGATCTCCTTGGCACCTAAAGCATGGTCCTCTAGGGCCCTGTAGTCTCTGTTGTCTCAATTGGGGCCGTGGATTTGGGTTTGCGTACATCACATTAGCATAGTCTGGCTCCCAACTAGGTTCCATTGGTGGACTATCATAATGATATGTCTCCACATGTTCTGGTGACTCCGTGTAATAAGCGGGTGGACTAGTTACATGAGTAGAGTCAAAACTGTTTGAGTTTGGGTCACTTTCTGTGATCAAGGGTGAAGAAGGCACTAAGGCCCTACTTAGGTTCTCTTCTGCAGCAGCGTATTTGACTGAGATGACATTCGCTGGTGGGGATGGCTGCTGAGCTAAGACGGGTTGAGGTCTCTGTTGAGCCTGGTATGGGTAGTTCTGAGGAGGCCTATAGTAATAAGGCTGAGCATTGTATTGGCCTTGATACCTACCTGGCTGTTGGTATGTTTGCGGGTAGTTCTGTCTCACGGTTTTTTTGTTGTATGGGCAGTCCTGAGCCGTATGATTCGTGTATCTTCTCGCAATTGTACAATATTGGCCACTAGGGTTGGCTTGAGGTGGTGGTGCATTGGGACACACGTTTGCCAAATGATTTCCACCACAAGTGTAACAACGTACATTAGTTGGTAGCTTGGGTACCTGTTTACTAGAAACTCCTAGTTTTTGGGCCACTTTTTCTGCTAGGTCTTCTATCGAATTAGACAATTTTGTGGATGCTAGAGAAGAACAATCTGAGTCCTTATAGACCTTTGAGAGTTCTAATTCATCTCCTAGGTTGTCCTCAATGTCTATACATATTCTTACACACTCCTCTAGCGTTCTGGGTTCCTTTAGGTACACATAGGAGCGTAGTTTAGCGCTCAACAAGCCATCTAAAAATAAAGACACTTGCTTAGCTTGTGAGGGTAGCTCTTGCATTGGACATCGTTCAACATATTGTCTGAATCTACGTCCTGCCAGTCTAACTGTTTCCTGAGGGGTCTATTTAAAGCTATGAATCAACGAAGACGTGTCATGTCTAATCCCACTTTTAGAGAATTCAGTGATGAATGACTCTATAAGTGATGGATGTCTCTAAATTGCCTTTGTTGCAATGGTTGAAACCAAGTTAAAGCGGTATTCTTTAACGTTAGTCCAAATGCATTGTATTGCGTGAACATGTCCTCGACTTGTTCTGCTCTTAGTACTTGCTTGAATTCTGCGACATGGTCATAGGGATCTCCTGTCCCATCAAAGTAATTCTTCATTGATTTTACTAATTGAGTGGGTCTCAATACTCTTGCGTGTTCACGTGGTCTAGGTAGAGGAAAATCATCTCTACCACCTGGTATTCCATGATCTCTTTGTCTATCCGCTCTATTAGTGTTCATGGTTGTTCTATCTCTCCCTATGGGATGATTAAAGCTTACTTCCGGTCCCTCTTTATTTCCTTCTCTTTGATGTCCATGGGCTGAGGATGTTCCTGCCCCTTGTTGACTTGTATTCATGTTTGTTCTAGATGGAGGGAATACCAATTCACCTCTCCATGTGTATGTGTTTTTAGCGCGGTCAGGCACCACAAAGACTCTTTCTGAAGTCTCATCCAGGTATACAACCTTTCCAGGTGTATCTGGGTCCTTGAATTCATAAATTGTAATGATGCCTATCTCACCAGGGTGTTCCTTTCTGTACCTCCAAAAGGCTTCATCTGTCTCTTTATTTACGAACAACTTGGTGCTCCTGTTATCTTGAGGGATCCACTCTGGGATGAGTACTCTTGTTAATACAGATTTCCCTCTAGGCGTTCTAGGTTCTTCTAACGGTTCTTTTCCTTGAAATTTCGCTTCCGTCTCTAATTGAATTGTGCCAAACTCATTGGTATCGTTTGGCTGCGTACTTAGGACGTACATGGTTCCTTCTTTGTCTATGTAAGCGTCTCTCTCAAATTTCACCACTGGTCTTTCCAATCCAATGGGTTGATCAGGGTTGTGCAGTTGCACCACTTGCCTTTGCAAACCATCCTCATAGATGCGAGCACCTAAGCGGTTGGTTTGGAGAAACTCTAATTGCGTTCTATAGGGTCCTTCAGGTTTTTCTAAGTATGCTACATTAGACCCTCCTTCCGGTCTATCTGTGCTAAATGCCATTTCTGATTCGCTAGTATCTGAGCTCTCGTAGAGATAATTACTATTCAATTGCTCAGCCCACGATCGTGCAGTAGTTCTTACACTTGCCTCTGATGATCTAAGGCTTCGTCGGTCTGACTTACCTATGTGTCTCCCTGATCTAAGGTTCATTAATTTTCTTCCTTGCACACTCAATTACACACTTAGATCGTCAATGGTTCTTTGTTATTACTTTCTTGATCTTTTTTAGATTTCTTTAGATTCTTGTCTTAATATATGCGTCAGGAATTCGACTTTCCGTGGTACTTTGAGTTCTCGTTCCGTCAGACTTACGTTCTTTCCTTTAGGTTTTCGTCACACACCTTTATCTTTAGTCTTGGGCTTGAAAGGATTAAATATCTTGAACTTGAGGCGTTCCTATCGACTTAAATCCACAACTACCGTTTAGCCTAATCTAAGAATTGACTGAGGGGGTTGAGTAACCTTCCAACCTCGAGTCAGCTTTTCTGGTTGCTCTGATGCCCAAGAAGCCGCGCTTCCCAAGCTTTATGCCCTTCACTGCCTTGCCTTGGTTGACTTCGATTGCCCTTGTTAGACCTGGAAAAATCCAATTTTAGACCAATTCACAGTTGGATGATCAAGTACTTGAGTATATACACCTTTTAAGTCCCTTCCCTTTTTGCCCAAATTTTCAATGTGTGCCCCCTGGCTTTCTAGTCCCAAACTAGGTCAACCTCAAAATAGCTTATCTAAAAATAGACGTATCCTCTAAGAAAAAAACAGTTGAGGTCACGTAGTACTCGTCACGAGCTTTCTAACGAGCTATTAAGCTCAAAAAACGGACTTCGGATGAAAAAGTTATGAGCGTTCAGGCCCTGGGGGGGTAAAAACTGACAATCAGGTTTTCCTTCAAATATGAGCTAAGGGGTCTCCTATGAGTCTAATGGTCCAAAAATTTCTCAAAAATACCCCCAAAATTGGTCAAAAAATGGAACCCTAAATTTGCGATGGGGGTGCACAATCGCGATGGTCTGGGACCGTCGCGATGGTCCAAGCGAACCGTCGTGATGGCGTGGAGTTTGGACAATCGCGATGGTGCGAAAAGGTGAACCGTTGCGATGGCTCAAAGTGAACGATCGCGATGGCGTGAGGTCGAACCGTCGCGATGGCTCGATCAGGCGGACTATCGCGATGGCGCAGTCAACGGTCAAAGGTGGACAATCGCGATGGTCCGAAGTGAACCGTCGCGATGGTCACAAATGCGATGGCGTGAGCCAATCACGATGGTCCGATTTTGGGTTGTCGCGATGGTCCGAGAAATGAACCGTCGCGATGGTCTATCTTGACACGTGGCACCGTCGTGGCGATGGCATGGGCCAATCGCGATGGTCCGAGGTCAGCTGAACAATCGCGATGGTCCAAGTGGACCGTCACGATGGCTCAAGTGAACCGTCACGATGGTCCGAGACCGTCGCGATGGTCCGGCCGAGCCGTAGCGATGGCGTGAGCCTATCGCGATGGTGCGACACAATCGCGATGGTCTGAGCCAATCGCGATGGTCCACCAAAGTGTGAATTTTCGAGATGCGCCTGTGGATTCGTAGATGCGCAAGGGTCGCCTACCTCGTGGTGTGGTCGCCTACCAAGAATTCCGAAGGTTGCAGACCATCGCGATGGTCCGCCACACTCGGCAGATCTTTGACAAAGAGTAAAATTTTGCCTTTTCCAAGCTTTCCTGATGCACTGGAGCTCTGTACCTGCAAGAAAACTCAAGAAAACACAAGCACACAGAAGCACAAAAGTTCTCTCTCGCTCTCTCGCATGCACAAATGAGGGGAAATGAGGTGAATGGGTGGATATGGTGAATTTTTTGATTTTTTTGGAGATGAAGATGATGATGCGATGATGAAGATGGAGTATGGGGAAGGTGAAAAACACTAAAAACTAAGTAAAAACAACAACAAAAACTGAAATTTCTACCTTCCAATGCCACTTCTTGCTATACTCTTACCATCACACATTCGTCCTAGACTCGATCCCCGGCAACGGCGCCAAATTTGGTGTTGCTCTAGCACAATGGTGAGAACCACGTTAAGAAGCTTCACCTCCTTAATGTCAATCCGCGGAAGAGGTAGGAGTGATATGAAGATCGTGAATGAGAGATGATGTGAGAGTGAAGGTGAGAAGCACAAAGATGCACACACACATACACACACACAATGAAGAGACAAGCAAGACACAATGGAAGGTGGGAAATTAGCTCTATTACTCAAGATCACTATTACAAGCTCAAACTAGCTCTAAGCTCACACTAGCCAACATGAACCAACCTTAAAAATGAGCTCTCTAGCTCTTTTTATAGTTTCTAGACTAGTTTTGACCGGTTTCACATCTAGTGACCGGCCTAGTTAAAAAATAGGTCCTAGAGGCTATTTGGAAGGGTAAACGATGTCTAAAAATAACGAAAATTGGTACGCGCATTCTACCTAAGCTCCTCAAGCTGGAGGACTCCTCGGCTTGCACAAAATGGAGCTATGAATTAGAAAATGGGATTTTGTCTATATTACATATGTTACAAGAGTGATGAAAATCACTGTTGGATGTTTGAAGAGGTAATAGAAACATAGTTGTTTGAAAAAATGATCCGACTGGCTCCCTGCTCCATCTTTACATGCTTCCACGTCGTCTGTGCCTCTGACTGTGCCTCTGACTGCTTCCAACACATGAGCATTCATTACAACAGTATTGGTATTTAGTTTATATAAAAATGAAGTCGAGCTAAGGAGAAAAGGAGAGCTCAAATTGCACGAATTTGATGCGGTTGAGCTTGATAATCAATCGATCAATCAATCAATCAATCACAAAAAATTCGATCCGATTAGATCTTCACCTTTCCTAGATTGTAGGAAAGTGAATTGATTCTCTTCAATAGCCTATCCCTCCTTGATTTGAATTCAAAATCCACTTGTAGATGTCATGGAAAAATTAAAGATTCTATATTCAACTCACTTGTACATTACATTGAAGCAATATACATACACTTTGGGCCATCCTTGTGTTGCTCCTTCATTTCTCTCCACCATCTTCTTCAATAACAATGAACTTGCAGAGGCTCTTGCTCTCTCTACAAAGCTCCAAATTGGATCCATGAGCATTCATTACAACAGTATTGGTATTTAGTTTATATAAAAATGAAGTCGAGCTTGATAGGCCTTGAACATTATGTCCAAACGTTCAGAGGTTGGATCTGCGAGAGCAGATGCTGATTGTGGTCTATTTACAATGAGTGGTGGGGTGGGAAGAAGAGTGGATGGTTTTTTGGCATGCGAGGGGTTTTGAGATGCAATGTGTGCTATTTTTGTTTTTGCATCCTTTAGGTTTTCTTCTACTTCGGATAGCTTTCTATCCCATTTACGATTGGCCTTCTCCGTGGTATCCTTCCATGTTCTTATTTTCCTTGTACTAGCCTCTCTTGATTCACTTGACTCTAATTTTTCAGCTGGTTTGGCGTGTTTTAACGCTTGTGCCCTAGTGACTGCCTATAAAGGGGCCACATTCATGCTATTTGAACTTGAATCCATCACTAAGACTACCACATTAATGGGTGTAACCTTGGGCACACTAGAGGGGTTCCTTGGACAATCTTTTGGGAGATGTTATTTGCCACACTCAGGACAAAAGCCTTGTATTGTGATGTTATGTCCTTGTCTCGGAGTCGGTGGGTGGGGACATTCACAAATGAAATGGTCACCCTGACATCTAAAACATGGTCCTCTAGGGGCTTGTGGTCTCGTTTGTCTTGATTAGGGTGTGGGTTTAGGATTCGTATACATGACATTAGAGTATTCTAGCTCCCAATTGGGTTCCATAGGTAATGCCTCATATTGATATGAATAAGTCTCATTATGCTCAGGTGACTCTGTATAATAAGCTTGTGAACTATATTCATGTGTGTCGTTGGAACTCTGAGTAAGAGGGTCATTTTTTGAGACCAAAGGGGTCATCGGCACCAATGATCTATTAGGTGTAAGGAATTGAACTCACAACCTCTTGGTTAGGAATGTGATGGGCTAACCACTTGCCCCAAAAGCCATGGTTGAGGATTACTTCCTAATCCTCTCTCTTAGAGCGTGGTTCAACCATCTCCTACTAGGATTATGTTACATTCTTCCCCCCTTGGTCGATCATTGTCCTCAATGATCTACTCTTGTATCCCTCTAGCCTCGGTGATCAGTCCCTTGAACCCCTAGGTGCCATTGAATTGATGTCCCTCAACCTTGCACAGTTTCTTGAACATTGTTCGCAACCTTGGTCTCTTGAACCCTTGCTCTCAACCTTGGTGTCTTGAACCTTCTTGTTCGCAACCTTGGTGTCTCGAGCCCTTGTTCTCAACCTCAGTCTTGAACCTTGTTCTCACCCATGCTTGGTATCTTGAACACTCAATCAAGTGCCACCCAAGGATTTCCAAGGAATTCACACTTCCAAGCTAGTTCATTGGAAAGTTCGTTCCGAGAGCTTTCCAACGGTATATTACACGCCTCAATCCGACCTACGGATTGAGAGATACACCCCAATCATTGTAAGGTCCATCCTTGAAACCGACGCGCGCCTTCCACAATTCCTACCCTTTCACATGGAGGATGCCCAAGCGCCTTTTTTAGAGGCCATTGGGTCATTCCACTTTGCCCAAGCCTACTTCCTAGGCTCTGATACCAATGTAAGGAATTGAACTCACAACCTCTTGGTTAGGAATGTGATGGGCTAACCACTTGTCCCAAAAGCCATGGTTTAGGATTACTTCCTAATCCTCTCTCTTAGAGCGTGGTTCAACCATCTCCTACTAGGATTATGTTACATTAGGGTTCTCCTCTACTACTGCATACTTAACTGGAATCACATTTGCAGGTGGTGGTTGGTTTTCTAGGACAGTTGTGGCCTATATGGTGCATGATATTGGTGTTGGTATTGAGGTTGATATTGTTGTTGTGGCCTTTAATATGGCTATTGGCATTGGTTTTGATACCTACCCTATTGGTAAGGTTGTTGATGAGTTTGTTTGATAGCTTGCCTATTGTATGGATAATCTTGAGTTGTGTGGTTTGTGTATTTTCTCTCAATACTAAAATATGGAGCATTTATTTCTCTCATGTTTTGGTTTTACAATGGGCATATGGTAGCCATGTGGTCTCCACCGCAAGTATAACATCGCTTCAATAAGGTGATCCTAGGTGTTTGTCTATTTTCAACTCCTAGCTTCTTAGCAACTTGCTGAGCTAGCTCATCTATCTTAGTGGAGGGTCTAAAAGTATGACAAGTAGAGCTGCCGAAATCCTTTTAGAGTTTGGAAAACTCTAATTCCTCATCCAAGTTTTCTTCTATGTCAATACACATTCTCAAACATTGATCTATTTTGATTGGCTCCTTGAGATATAAATATGATCTAAGTTTCCCGCTTAGAAGTTCATCTAAAAATAGGGAAACTTGTTTTGCTTGTGAAGGTAATTTAAGCATGAAATCTTTCCATGTATTGTTTAAATATCCTTGCAACTAGTCAAACTATTGCTTGGGGTGTCTGCTTGAAGCTGTGGATCAAGGATGATGTGTTATGGCTGATGCCACTCTTGGAAATTCTACTATGAATGCTTCTAGTAGTTGACCTATACTTTGGTAATTGTGATTGTTTAGGGGCTGAAACCAAGCTAAGGCGGTACCCTTGAGGATCAAAAAAATGCCTCAAACTTGGTGAACAAGTCCTCAACCCATTCAACTCTTAACACTTGTTTGAACTCAGCCACATGATCATAAGGATCTCCTGACCCATCAAAGTAGTTTTTCATTGTCTTGACCACTTGAGAGGGTCTAAGGGTTCTTGGGTACTCTCTGGGTCTAGGCAATGGAAAATCATGTTCATCTCTTTGATGCTTATGTATCTATATCTCTCTCTTTTAGGTCTTTCACCTTCAAGTCTTGATCTATCTCTACCCACTATGTGTGCAAAGCGTACCTCATGTCTCTCTCTAGCTCTTTCCCTCTACTTTTCATGAGCCTATGATGATCCTACTCCTTGGAGGCCATGGGAAACATTAGATCTTGGTGGAGGGAAGATCAATTCACCTTGCCAAGTATAAGCATGCATACCATGCTCTGTTACCAAGAACATTCTCTCCGACATGTTATCTAGATAGATAACTTTGCGTGGTATCTCAGGATCCTTGAACTCATAGATGGTGACTCCACCCATTTTGTTAAGTTGATATGGCTTGTATCTCTAAAAAGCTTCCTCTTTTTCTCAATTCAAGAATAGTTCTATGCTTTTGTTGTCTTGGGGAATCCACTTTGGAGTGAAGATAGATTTGCCTTGAGGAGTCTTGAATTCTCATCCTAAGTCTCCTTGCTCTAGGTTTCCTATCTCATTCTCAAGAATGACATTTCTAAACTCATCTATCTTGTCTGGTAATTTGGTAACCATATACATGGTTCCTTGCTTATCAATGTATGAAACCTCTTCAAATTTAACCATTGGGCGTTCAAGTCTCGAGGGTTGATCGGGATTTTTGTGTTGGACAACTAATCACTTTAGACCATTCTCATAGATGTATGCACCTAATTGATTGGTCCTAATATACTCCAAGTGTGTCTCATAGGGACCTTCTAGTGTCTATAAATAGGCAATACCTGAGCTACCTATTGGTCTCTCCATGCTAAAACACAATTCTCAATCACTTGTTTCTAAGTGTAGCACGTAGGGATAATCACTAAGTTGTTGTTCCCACAACCTAGCTGTGTGATTGACACTAGCTTCAGATGATCTGATGCTTTGTCTATCCCGACCTAGGTGTCTACCTGACCTAAGGTTCATAAGCCTCTGCAAGCTTGTAATAGTTTGCATCTTATGAAGTTTGCAGATCCACTCCAGTTTGTACCATTGTGACATTGAAGGGGGGATTGTTGGAAAATAATGTCCCAATAGTCCATCTTCCTCAGAATAGCATAGGATGTGTAGCCGTCCATAATGGTCCTTATACAAGAAAAGAGCGTTGGCACGTTGGCTGGAATGGAACTCTCTCAAGCAATCGGCATAGGTTCGATTCCTGGATGGCGCAGCGCGTAGATCGTTGTTTTTTGATTGAGGAAAAGCCGAACGGGGATTTATTCTTTTGAAAAGCAGACGGATGTTTTCGCGATCATGATTTAGTGATCGTAGCTTTACATATGAATCTTTTACGATTTAGGCTTTTCAAGGGAACATGACTACTATATAAGAAGATCATTAGCTCATTGTAAGCATCCTTCACCAATTTCAACACCAAGCTTTGGAGAGCTTTGGTACTTCAATAGAGGTGATGCTTCTAGCACATGGGGCAGCCACGATGCTATCTTGGAGCATGTTGAGGAGCGGCTATGGAGTTCTTCTTGGAGAAGAAGAGTGTGCTCACACTCTTTCTTATGGAGAGGCTATTAGCAGCTTGGTGGTGTGGATCGGCCATTCACATGATGTATTTGAAGATTGTCTTCTACATGAAGATTTCAGGTTACTTCAAAGACATTGGATGGTGGTTAACATAAGATTTACATCTTATGTTAAGAATTTAGGTACATATTCTCTTTATGCACACAGGTACTTCTTGAAGCTTATGGAGGCAGTGTCATCCATATCAGGAGGAGTCCTATTCGGCATAGGTACAAGAGAATCAATACATGTATGCTTTATGCATATTTGGATGAGGTGATCGAGAAGGTATATTCATATGAGTTTGAGGATTTCTGACAACAAACTTGTTAGCATTCTTTGCTACTTTTGTAAGTATGTGATCTTTTCACACACATGTCTAAGCCTAAGGTTAGATGAGGGTTTGTTGATTATCAGTTTTAGACTGATCCTTCCTCTTTCGATCACTCATATTCACTCTTCTATAACCTATTAGGTCACACATCTCATGTCTATTCAAATTTATGTACATACATCTGAATATGTTTGTTACATTTGTACATTCACTCATCCATCTATTACTGTTCACATAGAGTGGTTGAGAGTTTTGCTCCCACATTCTACATTGAACATTGGTATATATGATAGTGTGAGTAAGTAGTGGCTTACGTAACACTTTACACATGTTGTCTAATCTTTCTCTATCTTTGTCTCATCATATGTATGATTAAGTGTGGTATGTTCATGGTTAGTCAATATTGGAAGATTGCTAGATTCTATGTTGTATATGCTGGACCTATGGAACCTTGGACCTGTGATATGAGCTATGGGCCTACCTAATTTCCAACAACAAGTTCTATGATCCCGAAAGTTGAAGCTAATTGGCATA
This sequence comes from Ceratopteris richardii, assembly GCA_020310875.1. NCBI lineage: Eukaryota > Viridiplantae > Streptophyta > Polypodiopsida > Polypodiales > Pteridaceae > Ceratopteris > Ceratopteris richardii. Next base: position 145,944,748 of record CM035436.1, on the reverse strand, counting down.
AGGATCTATGGGCTAGAGTCTAGCAAGAAAGATGGAGGAAAACAGAGGGCATTGATCTGCCCTTCGAAGAATTGGATGTGTCCAAGAACTCAAGGATGATGAACCAGAAGATAAATCATGAGGAATGCTTGGAACTGGATAAAGAGGAATTGGAAAGTATGAACCCTCTACCTAACTACATGGGAGAGTACAAGTGGAATTCCAAGCTTTATCATGCCCCAATGATAATAGCAAAAGGAAGAGAAATCTCAAGCATGACATCAGATATAGCACGAAAGTTGAAGGAGACAAAAGTGTAGTGCTCCATAAATTTGGAAGAATTATTGAAAATCAAACCACAAGTATGGACTAAATTGACCAAGCAAATGGGGCAAAAGGAAGTAAAGGGAGTCAACGAGGAGACCAATGAAGATGCGCGTACGGTCCAATTCTGGTAGAAAAGGTTGGAGATCTCAATGAGGGAGATGAAGGTAACACATGCCTACCCATTACTTTCTGAGGTTACACCACTAAAGCAATCGTAGACACAAGATCTCGAGTAGGAATAGCCACAAAAGAAATATGGGAGAAGTGGGGAAAACTAGTGTTACGACCCACAAGAATGAAATTACAATTGGTTGATGATCATACCGAAAAACCTCTTGGATTGTTAGAGAATGTTGTACTTACAGCATGTGGAGTAGACTTCGAGCACACATTAGCCATTTGTCAATTTGAGAGAGCTAGTAACTATGAAATGACCTTGGGAAGGTCTTTTATGAGACAACTCAAGGTAGTGCAAGATTGGGGCTGAGATGCAGTATACCTGCAACATAGGGGCACAACCATGAGGATAAACCTCCATACCTATGCTTATCGAGATGTTCCACCTTTACAATGGAACACCGTACATAAAGAAGAGGATGACCTATGAATCCATAGTGTAGGATCCGAAGATCAATCATGGATGCATGAAGATACCCAACTTGTAAGGCAGCCAAGAGGGAAGAAGAAATACGATGAATGTGGCAACACCGTTGTGGAATCTCTAGACCAGTAGATGATCCAGCTCATATGCCACAAGTATTCCCAGATGAAGAGTTTTAGCCCACGGAGGGATGGAGATATTGGCCACATTAGATGTGTGTGTCAATCAGGAAGTTATAACCCTGAACGAGTGTATAGACAAGGATGGATACGATGTAAGTCTATACATGGTTGTACTACAAGAGACAAAGGAAGGAGAATGGATTGAGAAAGAATGGAAAGAAGATTATGAAAGTATAGAAATGGAACCTAAGACCCATGAAGAAGGACATCACTTAAGAGGGAGAACATAAAGAAAGGGATATTGGAAGCACTTCCACCCTCAAATGGAAGGGGAGACAAGAGAACATCAAGTTAGGAGAAAATAGTAGGGAAGAAAACACCACAAGAACTATTCGAAGTTCTTGAACATTTTAAAAAGTATGAAGTGGAGGAAAGAAAAACTGCCATCCAAATGCCTGAATGGCAAGCTCAAGAAGGAATAGCCTATGATAACAAGGAACACACAAAGAAATTCATTGTAATAATAGAAGGGAAAGAGGAGAGATGCACTTACATAGGGAAGGATTTGTTAGAAGGCAAAGAACAAGAACTAATAAAGTTGATTTGCAATTATAGGGATGTGTTTTCTTGGACATACATGGACTTAAAAGGAGTGGATCGCTCTATTTGTTCACACCATATTCCCATGACCCCTGACACTAAACCATCAAAACAATGCATGTACACTTACAATGACGTATACTCTACCAAAATCAAGGAAGAAATAGATAAATTATTGCCCGGATTCATATATGAAATTGAACACACAAAATGGGTGTCACCCTTGGTAGTTGTACCCAAGAAAAAATGTAAAGTAAGGGTGTGCATTAACCTCAAAAAGATTAACAACCAATATTCGAGATAGCTACTCCTTTCCCATCACGGATCACCTCTTGGAGAGAGTGGCAGGCAAAGAAGTCTATAGCTTCGTCGATGGATTCTCTAGTTACAACCAAGTTGCAATTGCTCCTAAGGGTCAACACAAAACTGCATTTGCCAAAGAATGGGGAGTGTATGCTTTTAGGGTTATGCCATTCAAACTAACCAATGGAGTGTATGCTTTTAGGGTTATGCCATTCAAACTAACCAATGTGCCACCGACCTTTTAGAGATTAATGTGTCATGTTTTAAAGGAATTCCTTAGGAAAAGCATGGAAGTATACGTGGATGATTTGTGCACCTATTCCTCTCAAAGAGTGGATCACATACCCGAGTTGAGGAGAATTTTTGAAAAGTGCAGACAATACAAAGTCTTTTTAAACCCAAAAAAAATGTGTCTTCATGGTACGACAAGGAAAAATCTGAGGACATATAGTGTCTAAGAACAAAGTATAAGTTATTCTAGAACTACCCTCATCGAAAAATGCAAGCTAGATCTTCTATTACAAATGACAAGTCTCTTCAAATGAAGCGAAAAGGACTTACACGATGCCCACACTCATGTCCATTCACACATTTCCACACACATTCAAGAATTCTATTCAAAGTTTATGGGTTAGGTAACTATTCTATGGAGTTGGGAGAGGGACACTTAAGGACTCCTTTTAATGCACAATTACAAGGTTATTCATATCCATCCTTACATCCTCAAGAAGGAATTTTATGAAATTTGGATATCCACTTCTCTGTATTTTTTGTTTAGCTTTTGTACTCTCTTTGCTACACGTGTTTATTGATATGTGATCGATTCCATTTTCATATGATGTGTGTTGACATGTAGACACATGTACATCTTTTTATGCATACACCCTCCCTCAAACACATACAGATACATACATGCACACATACATCCTTACATGAACTCATTATGTGGTTCTTCACATACATACATATGTTATAGACAGCGCTCTGATGGCGAACGAAATGATCGTGTAAGTAGATTCGACGGGGCTATCGATTATTACGTCTTGGTCGAGGCACTTCAATTAAGCATATCAGGTGTTTGCACAAGAATAAGTTCATTAATTTTCCATGTTCCCATGCTGGAACTGCTCAGATTTAATGTACATATACATGATCCATTGTACAGTGCAGTAGTGAAAAGATGAATTGCGAAAGCATGTTATCTACAAGTAATAGTGTCGAGATGTACAACTTCAATAGCCACCGAAGAAAATGGTGAGCGGCACGGCAATCAGCACGATGACCGCAATGCTTGCAAATATGGAAATGCCCTTGAAGCAGTCTTTTACATCACCTTTGCTGAAGTGTTCATATGCCAAATATGCTGCTACGCATGCAGCTGTTATTAAGGCGGCAGTAGTTCCTCTGAAATTTCATTAAAGAAAATTTGTCAGCGGGTACGTTTGAACGTTGAATCCTTAAAACAGCGCGCATTCTGTAATTTTTTTTGTTTTCTTGAGAGTACAATGAATTGGAAAGACACACAGCCGTCCTCGTAAGTAAAGGCACCATCTTGGAGAGCTCATGAACATCATGGACATCTATCTGGGGTAGCTGCGCCATCTTGGGGAATTTTCCATGGACACTCATCTTTGAGAACTCATGGATATGTCCAACTAAGAATTGAACTCAGTACTTCCTCTTTGAGATTCAAAGCATCAACCACTAGGCTATGCGGGTTTGGACTTATGTAATATAAACAGCAGAAATTAGATCGCATAAATCTACCTGAAGTCGAGAACTTGCGCTGGTGCAGTAATTAGCAGAAGCACAAAGGCAAGAGGCAGTTGTAATTCTCCTGCAAGAAATTTCGTTACATTGAGCTCTATGCCTTTCGTCAGTTAAAGATGGGCGCTTGAGTCATTGATTTCCTACCTGGAATTTGATAGAAAAGCTTGACCAGAATCGCCAAGAATGCCGCCCACATGCCGTATTCTCCGCTATAAAAACAGATGGGGAAACAGAATTAAGTGTGCACGATTCATCAACTCGGACTGCGTCACACCAATGATGCTCACCGGATCGCTGTTACCACACATCTTGGAGCTTGTAATGCTAGAAGCGGGACTATAATCGATTTTGTGACTGAAGCTTCCTTCAAAAACAGAGCAGCCCTGGAGTTCAACACAAATCAAGTTAACGCACATCCAGCACACTCGACGTTTGTATTTGCGTAGAAACGCAGAGCCGAATTTTTGCTATCAATACGCAGATCGAAGGAATGACATGAAGTTTGTATAAAAACGTGATCAAAACTCGGTAGTCATAACCGAACAAGTGATCGTGATGTCAATGTCAACCATCAAAACTCGTAGTCATAACCGAACAAATATGTAGGTTGGTAGAGAGAGAGAGAGAGAGAGAGAGAGAGAGAGAGAGAGTACGCCGCAGCACATGTGAAGACCCATCGCAGCGTCTCTGCCGAGAGGGTAATGGAGCTGACCGTCGCACATGCTCCTCCTTTACCAGAGTTGCCGATCCTACTTCTTACTCCCGCTATCTCATTCTTTACCTTCAGCAAGCTGGATTCATTAAAAAAAGAAGATCCGAACCTGTAGATAAGTAGCAAAAGCCCTTGAAGATAAGAATCTTAACACCGCAAGCCAATGATTAATGTGTGTGCGTGTGTCAGTGTGTGTGAGAGAGAGAGAAAGGGAGAGAGAGAGATTTTACCTTAGTGAGAGAGGGGGTACACCTCTGGGGGCGTGTGAAGAAAACGTTGAAGAAAATTGGACCTGAACAACATCGGAAGAGCGGCGCGCAGAGGTCACGGGGTGCGGCTTGTGTGTGCAGCAAATGGAACGAGAAGCCTGGAGAAGAGCCATGGAACAACCTTTGCACGCACAGAGAGAAAGAGTGAGAGAGGGGCGAGATTGCAGTCAGACGAAGATAGCGATGGCGGAGGTGCTGAAGATGCAGAACGATCTGTACAAATAGAAGTGAGGAGCCACTTGTCATTATCCAACTGCGCTCTGCCATGCTGGCATCATCCACTTGGAAATCTCGGCCTGCCGTGCTATCATGCCACGTGGCAAGAACAATTGGCTTGCCGCAGTTGACCCGCTGGCAAAGAATTTTTGTTCGATATGCCACTCGAGATATTTGATGCAAAGCCGAGCTTCATTTCCATTCTATGGATTTTACTTGTCTTGGTGACTCCATGAGAATGCGACTCCAAGAGACGAGGAATTCCTAAAAGGGACACTAACAAGAACGAACAATTAAAGTTTCATTTGCCAAAGCCAATCGTATGGAAGGATATGTAGATAATAAGATCTAATCAATCATTATATATGGGTGCATGTAACTGCTACTAGTCTTTTCCAAGTTCATGGAATTTGTACTCTCTCTCTCATATATATATATATATATATATATATATATATATATATATATATATATATATATATATATATCACACACACACGCATACATACATATACGTTCACGTATATCTGTATACACAAAGAGACACATGTAAACAACTTTATCCACTTCACACGTTTGAATTGTCCGCTTTTCGTTTGTCGTTTACGAGAATAGGGACCACCATTTTCATTGTACACACATGGACCGTGCCCCACACGAGGCAAATGATGCACAAAGCGACCCTCCTAGGAGTTTTCCGAACAGGCATGATTTTGCATGGCCTTGTTCTTCTCTATATATTCACCACTTAAGTGAAGAATAGAGAGGAATCTTGAGCCATGTCGTTGGGACTATGCTAAAAATTCAAAAATTCCTTTGTAAGAGGTGAGACAGCCCCAACATAGAGTACAATTTCTTGAAATAGTGTCGATCTTGGGAAAGCCCCATCATGGAGTTGAGACTTTTAGGTTGCCATCGGTATGACAATTATCCAAATTTTACTAATTTTGTAAATTGTAATTATCATGTCCTTAGAACTTCCCAGGAATGTTAACCAACATTCAATGTTCTGTAACCAATCATGGAAGGCTAAAACCGATTCAACCCCGTATTTTGTACCATAGATGCAAGAGCATAAAAGGAACCAGATATATGAAAAGAGTAATGTGGAATCCAGAACTTAACTCTATAATATGTTGTACTTATATTTTCATTACTGTAATGGAGAACTCTTTTCTCTGTCATATTCTTTGTCTTATTGTACTCTATGTCTTGTCTATTCTCTATGTTTTGTCTAATCTGAGTCTATTTCCTTCCAAGAGATGTTTTGAAGTGATATTTAGGGAATAGAAACACACTAGAAACTATTTCTAGTAATCCCCATTCCCTGAACCATATTTGTTGTGAAGAGAATACTAGCAAACTAGACAAGTAATAGAATCCACAACATAGTGGTAAAGTTATGTAAAACAACCAATCATCCATACGTTTTACCGTGTATATATACATATCCGCATGAAATTGGGAAACGGATACATGTGATGCATGTGTGTGTGTATGCTTTCCTTTGTCTAGATATAGCTTGTTTAGGGCCTCCATAATTTAGATATGTGTATGGATGTCTTCATTTCTCTAGATAGACCTTGTTTAGGCCTCTATGATTTATATATAACTTTGTATTTCACTCTTAAAGTTCCTTCACTTTTTTCGGGCCTTCTTGATGTTATTTCTAGTGTCCATGTGAAAGGCCAAATGGTCTAGCACACTTTTTGTATATGTTATGGAATAAAATATATAGTGGTCTCATAGGACAGAGACTAGATGTTGGACAACATTTGTAAAACCTAGGAAATCTATATTCATGCTCTCTATGTACTGCTGGAAGTGGGATGTGCCTCAATAACAATTAAGCACAGGTTTATAGGATTTTCCAACACATGAACCTTAGCATACACACCTTAAGACTTAAAAAAGAAGATGAGTGAGAGATAGAGAGAGACTAGAAAAGATCTTCAAAGTGTAACAGTAAGCTAGGATGCTCACCTACACTATTTTATATTCGAATGTCAAATTACAATATCTAAATCTAGGCAAAAGTAGGAACTAGATACAAGAAATTGTATGTGAGTGGCTAAGAGGTTTGAAGGGTGTGTGTGAGAGAATATGGAGAATATCAACAGTTTAGAATTGTTTTACAACAAATCAGAATTTTGATTAACCTAAATTAGAAACTAGTGAACTAACAAGTAGGATAGAAATAGACTTGTTACTCACAATAACTCAACAAGATAGTTGATGGTTGGCTGATACAAACTCCTCCAAATACTGCACTAGAGTACACCTCCTCCAAGAGTATGGAACTCTTCCTCCAAGTAGAGGACCTCCTGCTTGATCACCTCAAGAGTGTGTAGCACTTGCTAGTGCTTCTTGAGTGATGCTCACCTTGAGTGATGATTCAAAGAAGTGACCTCCTTTATATAGCTTTGTATGCCTTCCATGAGGAAATCCATCGTAAAAGCAAGGGCCAAAAGCATAAGGCATGATCACGTAAAAAATCAGCACCAAAAATAATCTTTGCAGACTATTGCCATCATATATGGGATTTGAACTTGAGTAGTTTTTTCGAGTATTTTCATCTATCCACATCGCTCGATGTGATTTGTTGTAGAGGGTTCTATAAAGCACAACTGATATACCAGTGCTTGGACCTATTGACATTGTTTCCAACAATCCCCCCTTCAATGTACAAGGTTTAATAACATGCAAAACTTCTTGTGACTCTACAAATATATCTCTCAACTGATTTCCACTAAATCTTGAGCTGACTCTGCATGAACTAGAATACTTTAGAAACTGCAAACTACATGTCCGAACATGCATTGCATAGATATATCAAGCAACCAACTTCTTGACTATATAATATAGCATCAAATGGTTCTGAATCTGTTTCCAATTGTAATGACACATTGACATCCATAGGTGTTTGCATAGGCTTGGAATCTTTCATCTCAAACCTTTCTAATAATTTCTCAATGTATTTTTGTTGTTTCATGTAGATACACTCGTCTCTATATATGAATTCATTCCCAAGATAATAATGCAAAATACCTAAATCATCAATCTCTTTCTTCTTATCATAAATCTAAGTTTCTGTAATATATGCATTGCATTAGAGTAGGATATCACCTATATCTGGAACATAGAATCTATATCCTTTGCTCCCAATTTCATAACCAATAAAGATGGATTTAATGGATTTTACATCAAGCTCACCATGATCTTATTCTCAATGTGATCATAAGCTAGAGAACCAAATGCTTTGAAATAACTCACATTGGGCTTCTTTTCATAATAAGCTTCACTAGGTGTGATGACCTTTAAAGCTTTTGTGGAAGAATTATTCAGAATGTGATTAGCTACATGTAGTGCATCAAACCAAAACTTGGGAGAAAGCTTTTTAGATGACATCATACTACACATCATCTCAACAAGTATCATATTATTTTTCTCTACAACACCATTGTATTCTATGTTGGAGTTAGACATCTGTGGAAGCACGCGAACAACACAAGGAAGAAGAAGAAGCTTGGAGCACAACACACAGTATTGAATGTATTACTAGAGAATGTAAAAAGATAAGTACCCCATTAGGGCAATAGGCATATATACAAGCCAGGGGAAAAAAACCTCCTAAAGAGGGAAAAAAGTGCCTCGGTGATCCTAGTGTGTTCACACACATCACTACCTAAATATATCAACAAATCCCCCCTGGGAGTGATGCGGTGAACAAGGAGTTGGCACTCATGTATAAGGAAGTTCCAACCTATGTGGAAATCACTCCACAAAAGGAAGTAAGCCCAAAGCTTTGCAGAAAGCTTCACACTTCTCCCTAGGTAGAGCTTTCGTGAAAAGGTCTACAATGTTCTCCTGCCTGGGCACATATGCCAAGTTGATCTCCCCAACAGAGAACCTCTCCCTAACATAATGATAATGCACCTCAATGTGCTTAGTGCGAGCATGGAACACATGGTTCCTCGCAACTGCCACTGCGCTCTCACTTTCAGTGAAGATGGTGGTGGCAAAAGACTGACCAACACCCAAATCAGCCATAAGGCATCTGAGCCACACACACTCAACAGTCCCTGTGAAAGTTGCCCTATACTCAGCCGCACAATTGGAAGTGGCCACAACAGGCTCCTTCTTGGTCAACCAAGATATACACGAGCTACCAAGCATGAAGCAAAAGCCACTAGTGGACACACGAGTGTCATAGCAACCAGCCCAATCAGAGTCAAAAAAAGCATGCACATCTCGCGGTAGTGATCCCCCCTTGGGATAAAACAATGCAAGTGGCCGAGTACCATTCCAGTAGCAAAAGATGTGCTTAACCTCCTGCCAATGCTTGACTCCTGGGCAATGCATAAACCTGCCCATCTATGAGACAACAAATTGAATTTCTGGCCGAGTAATGCATATGTAAATCAAGCATCCAACAGCCTGCTGATAGAGAACAACATCAAATGCATCTCCAACATCATGAAGACTCAGTCATAAACCTGTTTTCATAGGAGTGGCAATAGGTTTACAGTCTTCAAGGCCAAAATGCTGCAATAATGTATCAATATATTTCATTTGACACAAAGCCATTTCACCATCAACATTCATAAACTAAATGCCCAAATAGTGATGCAAATGCTCCAAATCAGACATCTCAAATGAGGCATGCAAATCAGCCTTAAAATCAGCAATATGCTTCTCAATAGGAAGAGTGAGCAACATGTCATCAACATAGACAACAATGATTAAATGCACATCATTAGCACACTTACATATAAGGTGCTTTCAGTTGGAGTGTTCTCAAAACCATGTGCAATCATATAGGCATGTATCTTCTCACACCAAGCACGTGGTGCTTTCTTTAAACCATATAATGCCTTCTTTAATGTGCACACCTGGTTTTCATGCCCTTTCTGCACAAAGCCATGAGGCTGAAAAACATACACTTCTTCATGCAAGTCACCATTCAGAAATGTTGATTTAATATCCAGCTGATGTACATTCCAACCATGGTGGGCTGCAAGTGCACAGATGCTCCGAACAGTAGTCATACGACATGTAGATGCAAAGGTCTCATCAAAATCAATGCCTCTTTCCTGCACATAACCCTTTGCAACAAGCCTACCCTTATTCCTGTCAATTGTTCCATCAAGCTAACGCTTCAACTTGTAAACCCACTTAGTGTCAATGGCCTTCTTGCCAGGAGGCAAGCCACACAAAGACCAAGTACCATTCTTCATTATTGCATCATATTTAGATTGCATAGCAGCCATCCAATTTTTTGAATTTTGTGCTTCATCAAACAAAACAGGCTCATTCTCATCATAGATACTAGATGCAGCCATAGCATAGCAATTTGATGCAAACGAGGCACTATGAGAGCTTGAACGAGTAGAATATGACAGAGGTGCATCTAATTTGTTGTCATGCAAAGTCTGCACCAGCCATTTTGGCATAGTGTCTGCCTGCTCAATATCAGCTCTCTAATCAACAAGTGCATCATGTAAATCTGCAACAGAAATGGAATGATCTGCATCATCACTTGAAACCTACAAAGGCTGAGAAGTTGTCTCATTAGGACCAGCACTAGACTGTCCATCTGTAAAGAGAGGCAGCAAAGTATCATACATGTCTTTGGAGTTAAAGATGTCTCCTTAGTATATGAAAGCAATGGCTGAATAGCATCTTCCACAAAAAACAACATCACGGCTAGCTAGAATGCGTTTAGTCTGTGGATGATACAGATGATAGCCTTTACTTTCAGAACTGTACCCAAGAAAAATACATTTTACTGCTTTATCATCCAATTTTCTGTGATGTTGTTCAGGTAGTAATGCATATGTCAAACAAACAAAAACACATAGATGAGCAATAGATGGCTTGCGATCATGCCAAGCCTCATATGGAGTGATAGACTATAGTGCTTTAGTGGGACACCTGTTGAGTACATATGTTGCACACATGACACCCTCAAGCCAGAAACTATGTGGTAAAGCTTGACTCTTGACCATATACCTGGCCATCTCCATGAGTTACCTATTCTTTCATTCACAACTCCATTCTATTGAGGTGTATACAGCACTCTACACTGGTGTTTTATCCCATGTTCAACCAGAAATGCATTAAAATCAGAAGACATATATTCCCCCCAATCAAAAAGGAGGGTGCCCATTTTACATGTTGACAGATTTTCAGCCAAAACCAAAAACTGTTTAAAGCACATGAACACTTTGCACTTTGCCTTCAATGGATATACCCATGCATGCCTAGAAAAATCATCAATGAAAGTCACGAAGTAAAGATAATTTCCAAAAGAATGTGTCTGCATAGGACTACAGACATCACTACGTACAAGATGCAATTTCTGAGTAGCCTGAACTAAACCATCTTTTGGAAATGATTTTGCCCAAAATACAGCCTTCACAAACATGTTTTCTAGGTGCCCCATGTTTGGGCAAAGAGGAAACCATTTCAGATTTCTACAGGCATAGCAAACTAGCAAAATTCAGATGACCAAAGCGTGCATACCAAAGCTTTGCATCTGACATAGCCTAAGAATCATGTACTGCACATGACGAATCATTCACAGATCTTTCATAGACTATGAGCTTATAGAGCCCATGACATAAAATGCCACAAGCAATAATCACATTGCCATTTGATAGATCATGAACTATACACCTGTCATCAACAAATTTCACAACCAAGCCAATCTTGGCTAATGCAAAAATTGATAACAAGTTCTACTTGATCCCTAGCACAAATAAATCATGTGACAAAATGAAAGAACTAACATCAGTAGTAGTCAAAATGATCTTAGCAGCTCCCATAATAGGATAAGAGGAGTTGTTGGTGCATGTAACAATATTCCTTGTAGGGACAAGCTCGAGTGAAGAGAAGAAACTGTGCTACGAGGTAATATGTTTGGTCGCCCCACTATCAAAGTACCAAACATCTGAGTCTACTATAGACATGCACTACTCATGAGAAGATGGGTCAAAACTGCAAACAATAGTAAACGCCTATTCTTCTTCCTGCATAAGATTAGCAGACTCTCTTTTTGGTGTAGAGGCCTCTGCAACAACCATTCCAACCTCTTTCTTCTTTGCCTCTTTAGCAGCCAATTTTGGATAGTTCTTTATGATATGATCATTTCCTTTACAGTACTTGCAGAACAATTTTTGCTTTTCTGATTTCTTTTCATCTTTGTCTTCCCTCTTCAATTGTGCAGAATTAGCAGATTTCTGTATCTAGTTGAAGAGCTCCATTTTCCTTTGCCCTTATGACTATCCAAGAATGCTTGATCTACAACTCACACAATGGACCTGTTCTGCCTGGACTGATCTTTCTACAACAGAACAAAAAACTAACTCCTCAAATGACAAGGCATTTGGATTGCCTTTCATCATCAACCGAAGAGTAGAAGCAAAACTCTGATATGAATCAAGAAGACCATTCAAAACGGTCTGCACAAGTGAGCTATCTGGTATAACCTCATCAGCAGAAATCAACTATTCCTTCAAGTCTTTGATCTTTGTTAGAAAATTGTCCATACAATCACCTTTATTCATGTGCTCACTCTCCCACTGCTTTCGGAGGTAAGCAACACGAGCCTCATTCCTACCTTGATATAATGTGGTAAGTGTATCCCAAGCATCCTTAGCTATTCTGCAAGAGTGTATGTGAGGAATAATGGCACGTTTGATAGACAAAGCTATCAATGCATGTGTTTGGGCATCTTTGCCATCCCAACGAATTTTCTCTGTAGTAGGTGCAGCACAAATCGCAACACGAACAGGAATATTTAGAATATCATCATCTTCGACACGTTCTACATCAGCTTCAGTACCTACAGTTGTAACAGTTGCAGGTGTAATAGGAGGTTTTTCAACACCCCACACAATGTTCCATAGTCCTTTTGCAACCAATACATGTTGCATCATATAAGCCCACAACAGGTAGTTCATACCATCCAACTTATCCTCAACAACCAACATACAAAATACATTTCAACCATGGCCGGTGACTAAAATACCTTGATGCAGAAAATTGACTATATCTCAAAAAATTGAACAGAACTACCCATACAAATTCTGCTAAACCTGTAGCAGACTTTGAGATGCTTATACTAGCGAACCAAAACTGGTCTATACCTTTGGCACAAAAAGACGAAATAGCCTGCACTAGTGTTGTGCGTTCGAAGGCCAAAACAAGCTCAGATCCCAATTTTGGCACCACATAGCAAAGCTATTCTAATATCAAAAACACGCTGAGTATGCTCACCAAAATTCGTGCGATTCTGAGACTGCAACCAGAGAGGTGTCGACGATGCCCTAGATGAAGAGGCGACATGCTCTGATACCAATTGTTGGAGTTAGACGTCCATAGAAGCACGCGAACAACACAAGGAAGAAGAAGAAGCTTGGAGCACAACACACAATACTAAAAATATAATTGGGGAATGTACAAAGATAAGTAGCCCATTAGGGCAATAGGTGTATATACAAGCCGGGGGAAAAAAACCTCTTAAAGAGGGAAAAAAGTGCCTCGGCAATCCTAGTGTGTTCACACACATCACTACCTAAATATATCAACCTTCTAGCATATAAGCAATAGTGATTTGATGAGAGATACCTTTGTCTTCAAGAGAAGACTTAAAGACTTTAGACATGTATTCTCCTCCTCTATCACTTCTCAAATTCTTGATTTTTGATTGACTTTCATTTTTAATCATAGCTAAGAACTTCTTAAAAGAAGGATGTCACATAATCCTAGTAGGAGATGGTTGAACCACGCCTTAAGAGAGAGGATTAGGAAGTAATCATCAACAATGGCTTTTGGGGCAAGTGGTTAGCCCATGGCACTCATAACAGGGAGGTTGTGAGTTCGATTCCCAACATTGGTATCAGAGATGCAGGCACTACAACATATCGACCGTATACCGAGGCTTTTATCGAGGAAATTGAACGGGTGACTTTTTGCCCCGATGTCAGTGTAAGTGTCAGTATATGTGTCAGAACTAAAACGATGGTATAGGCATCGGTATGAGCATCGATATAAGCATCAAAAATACCAATGCTCATACCAGTGCTCATACCGATGCATATACCAACGATTTTGGGTGTACTGTCGCGCATACCGATGACCATCCTGTGAGTACCATCACTCATACTGAAGACCATATCTGCAAAATGTTTTTTGGTAAGAGTGTGTTGTCTTTTGCTACAGCAACATTACCATGATGTTTTTTAGCAAAAGACAATACACTCTACCCAATAAAAAACCGAGTACATGTGATGTGTACTCTAATGGCAACCGAAATATGATTTCATAAAGAAAAATACTATCGGACACAAAAGAGATGATCAAAATGAACCATGAACCATATACAAAAAACTTATATATTTCATAAATGAAGCATGTACAAGAGTGTGGAAAACCACTGTCATATATGAGGCAAATACAAAATGTGGCAAAGCGCTGCCATATAAGAATCCAATACAAAATTCTGGTGCACCATTGCCATGTATGAGCCAAATACAAAATTGTGGCACACCACTATCATACACATGCACAAAAGGATTGAAACATCCATATCAATGGTCCTACAACAAAGAACATTCATGAAATGAGATAAATTCACATGAGATTTACAAACAACAAGTAAAAACCAAGTTTCTAAATTCATCACCTCATCAAAGATGCTCCCATGAAATGCTGGCATCACGTCCCTCCAAGTCCTCAAATAGTGCAATCAATCCATGACGATATCCATAAGCCTCCCCTATTTATGTTGGAGGATGACCCATTTCCAGCTCCTGCAACAAATATACAAAATGTTAGATGAACATACATGACATGCTTAACGAAAACAAATTCAATAAACCAAATGGTACTTACAAATTCGTGACGCAAAGTGTCATGTCTGCCACTGCCCAAATGTGATGGTCCAACTATATCCAAATGTGTGGCTGCGACATCTCGCTGCTAGCGATATCGGTCAAGAGTTTGCTGTTGCTTGTCACGAATCATATCCCACTCCTCAACATCTAACCATATAGGCTTTGGTAAGCGTGCTCTAAAAGTATCACGAGCCTGAGATTTTCGATGGGACATAACTTCACATGCGGTGTGCACAATCCACTCTGAACTGACAAGAGGATGCCCATGTGCTGGCCGAAACTCGTGATAGATAGTTTTTGTGATACTTTTTTTAATTTCTATCTTGTTCACTCCATTTCCACATGATAGAGTGTCCAAACTGTATGGAAGCAAAGTTGTCGTATACGCTGACGCATGGCCTTTCCGACTGCATCCATCACTGAAGCTCCATCACGGATACTATACACCTTGGAATCATCATGGTCATGAGCACCCCAAGGTGTACATGGTGTTCCATGTGGTGTACCATGTGGCGTACCTACATCTGAGGTACTCTCTCTAGGAGTAGAATTGGACGACACAATATCCGTCACACTATCTCCACAATATTCGCCTCCTCTAGAGCTACCTGTAGATCCACTCCTAGAACCTCCTGCTCCAAAGCGTGACCTTGAGCTACGATACGGGTCAGCACTTGTATCGCACTAAGGTATTGAATGCACACATCCACTACTAGAGCCACTAGGGGATGGATGAGAAGATGGTCGTGGTGGAGTCATAAAGCTAGGAGACATAACTCCAACGGGAGTAGCACCTCCCGCAGGAGTGAGGGTGGCAGGAGTGAGGGCGGTAGGAGTGAGGCTGGCAAGAGTGAGGCCGGGGGAGTGCTACCACAAGCGATCCAGTAATGTGATGTAGCAGCCATATACACGAGAGGTACCTGAGATATGAACTCTAAGAACTGCTCCTCTGTCATGGAATGTGGAGTGACTGGAGGACTGTCTCTCATCGTGCTCTATAACAAAAGAAATCAAATAATTAGCATATGATAAAGGTAATAAAGGTAGTGTACAAGAGAACATAGCAAAAGGTAGTGTACAAGGGAGGTACCTGAGATGTGAACTCTAAGAACTGCTCCTCTATCATGGAATGTGGAGTGATTGGAGGACTATCTCTCATCGTGCTCTGTAACAAAAGAACTCAAATAATCAGTATATGATAATAAAGGTAATAAAGGTAGTGTACAAAAGAACATAGCAAATTAAAAACAAAAATTAGTACATACAAGTGTTTGATTCAAAACTCCTCTATTCTAGCATCCTCTTGGAGATCCGATGCACAAAGAATATCTATCTCTATATTGGTGTCTTCTAAACCTCTTGGTATGCTAGCTTCTTCTTGATCATCATATGTTGCTTCATTGTGTATCTCATCTTCTTCAAGGACCTCTTCTTCTCAGACAATGATCTCTTCCTCCTCACTATCCAATCAATCTCAGAGTCCACTACAGATGGACTTTCTTCAACATCTATGTTCTCATAAATTTGTCTACTACGTGGGGAGACTTTTAAAACAAATATCCACTCTCGTTCTTACGAATCTGGTATAAAAAAAACTTTCTCATAGTGTTGGGGAAGTACAAATGTATCTCTTTCATCCGTCCATAATTTTGTGGAGTTGACTTGAAGCAAACCACTTTAATCTCGCCTCACTGTTGCGTTTCTTCTAGAGGTGACTACTTTGAACCATTTCACATTAAAAAAAAAGTAATCAAACTTCCTAAAGGATAGCTTCAAGATATCTTGAATCACTCCATAATAATCTAGCTAGCTTTCTTGAGCATTATCGTCTCTTGCACTCGCTCTACTTTTTGGCAAAAAGTTCACCATCACCCGCTATCAAAAGTAGACCTATTTTTATCGATTCGTGCGATCCGAAAGTGTCATCCATGAGACCATAGTGCACTGTATTTAGAATACTCCCAATCACATCCCTCTGCAAGTTCTTCTACTTCTTCAAAGATATCTTCACCCGTTGCCTTTTCTTGTGAAACCACTATATTTAGCCATCTACTCATTGGAAAGGGCGGAAGAGGTCAAAGAATTTTTGGAAGGGGTAAAAATTGAGTGGAATGGTTCCTTTGAAACTCAACTCTTTCCTTTGCGTTTGTATCTTTGGAAAGCTCATACTTTTCTAACCACTTCTACATAGGCTCAGAGTTAATGATGCAAAACTTCATTGCCTTTTCTCTGAAAACTACATTCATTTTGCTTTTCATCCCTTTATCTTGCGGTTCATCTTCCATCCTGCGAAGCATCCAAGGAGCTCTTGGTAACGATACTATTCCATTGGGCTTAGTAATTGCCCACAACTCTTGCATATGAACTCACTCTTCTAAGTCCTCCCTTTGTGCTTTGCTTCCTTTCTTTTCGATCAAAGTGTCCCACAGAATCTCTCCCACATTCTTAAAAATATGCATCGGTTCTACCAAATGATTGATCAATAACTCATTCCAATAAGGTATTTCATGAAAGATCGACAACCGTTTCATGCGAGTGAGTGGTGTTTCTGAATCCTACAGTTGTTTCCAATCGCTAGCTTTCATTTGGCGTCCAATTTGTCCTTCAGGTAAAACATGTCGATCAGGAAAATATATATGATATCCTTCATAGATAGTTTTACGTAGTGCTTTGGAATAGCATGATTCGATTCATGGTCCGCATAAGGGAAAAGCATGGTAACCTAAAATCAAAAAACCTGTACATTCACAATAACCAGGCCAATCATGCATCATCCACATAAGTATGCCTTGCACTCACACGTCTTGTCTT